>CM057350.1:106345447-106945447 GCA_030015575.1 Agapanthus africanus | reverse complement strand
ATTTTTTTTATCCAAATAAATTGTCAAAGAGTTTTTGAATTGCATAGAAATCGGTGTGTACATACTTCAAGGCCATGGAGATCAAAATTTATAATGTGGTTCATCAAAAAGGCTGCAGAAATATAGTTGAGAAACTCTCTCATACGCCTTTATTGCCAATATTTCTCTATGTATATGCATAGCTTTGCCAATTGTGTCAAATTGGGAAGCATTTTATAACTATGCAACTAGGTTTAGCTAATTTAAATCAACCCACTCTACTGAGAAAATCCAGTGGATATAATGTGTAAACACCTATTTAAACGCCATAGGATTTTTCCATAAATAATGAAGTATTGATTCTAGAATATTCAATAAATACCCATTTTTTGGCACAGTTTGTTAAAAAAACAAAGTCAACTCGGATCTAGTCGAATCAGGTGGTCAAAATCCATAGTACTTATTCGACCTGTGTACGGAGTTAGACAGTTTAGTACATTCATAACCTACAAATTTCCTTGCTGATCTATCCGTGTTCGATTATTTATTTATCTATATCAAATCCAACCAAAATCGCGAACATAATATAACCTCATACTTTTTCTTGTCCAATTTTGTTCGAATCTCTCTCTTTTTTCCACCAAGAGTTCGATGTACAAAATTGGCGAAGAAAAGGGATAAAAAAAAAACCAATCAAATGTCAGGACATGAATTCACTTCTCAACATTTTGATAATTGATATTTTGAAAACACGTGGGTCGACACAAACAGCAAACACGTTATGCTATTACAAAAATATTTTTCGACAACACGTTGTGGGCCCCAGCATGAGAGGCCTGTGGACAACTAGTGCGGGGCCCACTGACAGCTTTCGGTCGGTTGTTTGTGGGCCCAGTCCGTTATGGGCTGCAACTCCAGGTATTCGTCTTCGTGTCTCCCATTTATTTCTCTTCGTGTACTTTGCGCTGTGGGCCCCACGCATTAGTCTGGCTTTTGAGTCTCCACTTTCAAATTTCAAGTCATCGGCTACTGTTTGATTTATGCATGTGAATAAAGAGGTTCATGTGTTTTTTTTTTCCTTTCTATTTTGTTGTTAATTTCTTAATATAAAAACATTCCTTTAGATGCAATCATATCCTCTCTCTTTTAACATAGTGGCAAGGTTTCCTGATCAACTGCTTAGTAAGAAAGAATATGAGATCTTAGCTAATGTTTCGGTAATGTTTCAGAGATTCAAAGAAAGAGAGAAGGGAATAAAAGGAAAGAGAAGGATGAGCAGGAAGTCATGAGGATGAAGATCGGGGGCAACATCGCTATTAAAGGATCACACGCAAGTCATATGACCAAAAATTTAATAATGTTATAGCAAAGGATAGTTTACTGAAAAGGTTCATAGTAAGGTTTCAGTAATTTTTGAAGTTGTTGGCGGAATAAGCTGAAGAAAGGTAAAATTAATAGTACACCAGTAAAAAAATGGCTTGTCCTTACTGAGAATAAAATCCGTAAGGACAATTAACGAATGCCCATACGGAATAATTCGTAGGGACAGCTAATGCCCCTACGAATAACACCGTAGGGATGTATATAAATAAAAATTTGTTAAAATTTAATTTATGCAGTTGCTCATACGGTACCGCAAGATAAGGTCCTACGGACATATCTCTAGAGGCAAATTTCATGATTAAAAAAATATAAAAAACAAAGGTTATCGTTCCCGTCACCATACGCTAATTCCCTAATTCCTTCCAAAATTTCCCCGCGCGCGCTGGTCACCTCCTTCGACTGCGTTGTCTCCTAGTCGTCTCCTTTGATCTCCTACGACCAACAATATCGCCTCCATCAACTCCAGCGCCTCCTTTTCATCAACGTCGAGCTCCTCCATGGTATCCTCGTCGCCGTCTAAATCGTTAACATGTTAGTTAATTTATTAACAAATTTTAAATTTTATTTTCATAAATTGAATTTGGTAGGTAGGATTTCAATTTGGAGGTTTTGAATTTTGGTGGTGGCTGTGGCGGTCGGTGGTGGGTGGCGGCGGCTGCGTTGTAATTAGATCTAGGGTTAGGGTTAATTAGGTCCAGGGTTAGGATTAAGACAATTAGGGTTAGAGTTAAGCGTGAGGGTTATGCTTGTTAGTTATGTATATGCCCTAGAGGCCATTGTTGTACATTTGATGTATATTATAATGGATGCTTGGATATATACAGAGAGGACTTTCTTGCTCGTCATGATAGTATGCTATTTGGTTTCACTTTATCTTAACATATTGACTTGTATTGGTTTACTGTCTTTCTCTCACATGTTGATAAAGCCCTTAGGATCTGTACTTGACTACTGGGATTATGATGAGATCATACTAGTGGGGCCACGGTAGTCGATGAGTACATCCTATAAATGTTCCTAGTCGAGGGTATATCGAGACAGGGCATCGATACACCAGAGTAGACTAGCGTATACGCATCTTGACCCATATGATGGGCGATGGATGATCCCATATCTATCGGTGTTTGACATCAAGGATGGTGTACGGGTGCTCAGTGGAGACTGAGTACACTGGACGGACTCGCCGAGAACTCCCAGTTGGTGATATACCACACGTCAGATGGCAGTTCTTCGGTGACACTGGTACATGGTAGTCTGTAGACCCGAGATCGTCATAGAGTCTTGTGTGATTCCCACTGTGCTTTGATTTTCACCTTACCACGTCCAAGAGGGCGTGCAAAACGGTGGCTTTTGGGCACAGTCCCGAATCATATGGAGGCAATGAGCGATAGGAGGGGATTCGTCTCTCCCGGTATAGAGAGTTGATATTGTGCTGTGTTCGATTGGCTATAACTGGAAGTCCCTGGCCAGGGCTGATATAGAGATTTACTGGTAAGTGTTACTAGTAGTTTCTCGACCTGTTATGAGCCTCACATCGACACGACTTATCGGTTACTGGGGTCTGACGTATACCACCCCTAGACCTGATATGCGACATATCAGACGAACAGACCGGACTGTACGGGAGTGTTACTGATTGGATTCACAGGAGAACGGACAGGCTAGCTTGTTGATCTTCTGATCGATCAATACCTGGGTGGCTGTTACGTTTAGCTGACCGCTTGCAGCTTGTGGGTGTTTGATATGATCATCACCTGCTACCGGCGTATTGACGATTCTTTAGAGTCCTACACAGAGGTTTCTTGGCTCAGGCGAAATGGAGTAGAGGCACATATGTGATATGTGCAGGACCGAGGATAATGCGATATGAGATACCGTATTATATTCTCGTGATATTTAGATATGAATCGGGACATCGGATCAAGTGTTGATTCGATGAATCGGTACATGATATATTAGCCGGTTATATTCGATATAGCCGGATCGTTGGATCAAGTGTTGATTCAATGATTTAATGTATAATAATATATATGATATATTATATTACATTATCTAATATTGGCTCGCTTTATTATTTCATTTTCTCACCGGATTAATACATTGATATATATGCGATATATGTTAAATGTATTATTTTCTTTTGTTGCAAATATATAATATATATGTGATATATATTATTGTGACATAATATGATTTATTATAAAACATGTTTAAGGATGATAAAAAGGGATTAGGGTTTGATTAGGGTTAGCTCTTTCAAGATCATTCTAGAAGGATTCTATTTTGTCTTGGTTAAGATATTATGGTTGATACTTATCCTTAACCTAACTAAACCCTAACTCTAGTTTATTCTCTACAACTTTTATCCTATCATCCTTGACCATGGTTAGATAATCAATCATATACACTTGAATACTATTCATCACAAAAGGATTATTATTTCATTTCTTCATCTTCTTCTCTCTCGACTTTTGAGAGAGAGAGCTCATTAGTTAATCCTTTTGTGATGATTTCTTGTGAGAAAGTGAAATAAAAAGAAAGCATAAATACTACTCCATCATTCTCATCTAATCTAGCCCATTAGATTAGGGTGTTCATCTCTTTAGAGTGAGAAAGCTTGGGTTATAGCAACTTCGACGTAGATCATCGGAGAATCGGAACACTTCAAGCTAGCATGGATCGTTCGAGTCGTGGAGCCTCTCTTGAGTCCGGGAGATCGTGGATCGCGGCAAAGGGACTTCTACTCGGAGCCTGTGAAGCGAAGGAGCGGACTACAAAGGTTGTAATCCCTCACACTTAGCTTTAAAGATATCATCTTGCATGCTAAACCCTAATAATCTAGCAAAGATCCCGTCTTTGGGTTGTTCGGCACGTCTAAAATTTTATCCGGGCATGTTTGATGCCTTATGAACCTTCACAAGAGTGTCTAGGAACCCTACAGTGGTATCAGAGCTTAGCTAGAGCATTAGGCGACGTGTTTACGAAGTTAAAACTCCGATCGAACCCGAACCGACAAAATTTACCCCCTCTCTGGAAATTTTTCAAATTCTGGGATTTTTCTGAATTAAAAATACCTGAAAAATACAGCAAAGAAAAATAAGAAATTCGGTGGAAAAATTATCCCCTGATCCGTACAAACCGCCGCGGAACCGCGGCCGTACCTTGCTTGGGCCGCGGAACCGCGGCAGTATGAGGAGATCAAGGAGTAATTTTTTCACAGTAATTCTTACTTTTTTGATATATATTTAATGGGTATTTTTATTCTGACTCAAGTGTTGAGTATTCTGGGGTTTGTTTTGTAATCGTACATTTGATCGGAATATTTAAATTCGTTTTTATTTTAGGATATTTAGAAACCGTTAAACTATTTGAACGGATATCATTAACCCACTTTATCCCAGAACGGCAAACTTTCAAGTGTTGAATTTTTATTGGGTTTAAATCTTTCGGAAAAATTGTACAAGTTAAGCGGTGGACCCTCTAGAAGACAACAAAGCTTAACTCGATTATGTGACCGTCTTGAACTGCCTTTTGAACCTTCGGGTTTGGGGCAGTACGGCGTGCCACATGTGAGTCGTTGGCTTGACCCTTCTACGGCTGGATCACTGGTACTATGACATATTCTGGGATTATTTGAACCCCGCTCAAGTGTTGAGCACTTTGGGAAATTTTGGGTATTTGATTATCTGTTCGAAAAGTTTAATATTGTCTATTTATCTGGAATGTGATACAATATGTGGAATTCATAGAGTTAGGCATGAAATGCGGAGTATGTGATATTTCGGATTTACGATGTCTAAAGTGATTGTGGATTCCAAATATTGTAGTTTTACACTTTCTTTTCTGTGACCGTAAGTGTAGTATGTAGTTGTATTGCCGGTCTTCGTTGCTATACATCGGCGACGATCGGTGTATGCATACTTACTTACGTTGATGATATGTGATATTATGTGTTGCTGAGATATAATGTGCAGGATTGTCACGATTGAATAGCCGGGGGTTTTATGTGAGATGAGAGTTTTATATTTTCATTCATATAAATTCAATTGTAATGTAATATTCTTTTATTTGGGGCACTTCCAGGTTGAGGTTGATGCCACCAGTGTTGTATATTATTTACTTTTCCGCATTAGGATGGACCCAAGGAGGGGAGCACAGGTGACCGGGTTCTGGGGTTCAGTGGGAGGCTATCTCGAGGAGTCGAGATCGGGTCTCCTAAACTCCAGAATTGGTAGGGTCGCTTGCCGCTCTCGTAGGGGTCCAGGGTGTGGGCTTGGGTATTCATCGCGACTGTGGAATCCGTATTTTCTATTGTTGGCTAAATACTAAATACGGACGTCCTAGTATATCCCACATTATATCTATGTTTCTGCTGCGATATCTGTGATGTGATCATTTGATATGTTCTGATGGATACAGTATATAGTATATATGATATATTATATAGACGTTACTTATGTTTTACACCCGCACTAGCCCTGCCCTGCTCTGTCGTTAGTTATCTAACCTAACGGTGCACGAGGGGACATCGAGGCGAATGCGGATGGCATAAGTGTACGTCGTATTTATCTGTGATGCTTAGGAAGCATAAGCTGATGGGATTTTATTAATGAGATTAATAAAAAGAAAAGAAACCTAAAGATGTTGTAGAATCAAAACTTTATAAAAAAGGGTAGCTACAGTTTTGCTTTGCACAGTGATATATATGATATATCCTGCACCTTATTCGATGAGGAAAGAGACGAGATCCCTTCACCGGGAGTGACCTCTCTAGCGAAACTGGCAGATGCTACAAAACTCGGTTTGTCTTTTGATTGCTTTTAGGGTTTTGCTTTGCACAGTGATATATATGATATGTCCTGCACCTTATTCGATGAGGAAAGAGCCGAGATCCCTTCACCGGGAGTGACCTCTTTAGAAAAACTAATGAAAGCCTCAAAAACACTCCATTTCAAAATTTCACATGATTCTACGACGATATCAAGTTCATTACGCTCATGGTTTTTCTGAAAAAACCTGCATAGCCCTCCGTCATTTCAGATAGAAATTATTTAGTATTCGTGCTATGTTTGTTGACTTAGTCAAGGCGTAGTGTACGGTAGCTAAGTGGTGTTTATCTGCTAAAACATGAGATGTGATTGGATTAGGGTATTCGCACGGCCTTGTTGACTAAGTCAAGGGTCGTAAGGGTGGGTTTAATTCAATCGAGAAATGTACGGGCTGAACTTGACGTGCGATTTATTGTTTGTTGACTTAGTCAAGGTCATAGATCGCTAGGGGCAAAATATTATCGGGAATTTCAAGTGTTGAAATTTGCAATGAGATTGCATACCTTCTATGAGATAGTTGGATCCCGATACCCACTGCGAGTAAGAGTTGTTAGTTATATGTATGCCCTAGAGGCCATTGCTATACATAGGATGTATATTGTAGTGGATGCTGGGACGTATATAGGAAGGGCTTTCTTGCTCGACATGATAGTATGCTATCTGGTTGCTCTTTACCTTAACGTGTATACTGACAGTCTCTCTGTTACATGTTGGTAAAGCCCCTTAGGATGTGTGCTTGACTACCTGGACTATGATGCGGATCATACTAGTGGGGACATGGTAGTCTATAAGTACATCCTTCAAAGTCCCTAGTCGTGGGTGTATCGAGACGGGGCATCGATATACCAGATTAGACTAGCGTATACCTTCTCGACCCATATAGATGGGCGATGGATGATCCCATATCCATTGGTGTTTGACATCAGAGATGATATACGGGTGCTCAGTAGAGACTGGGTACACTGGACGGACTCGCCGAGAACTCCCAGATGGTATTATACCTCACGTCAGATGGCAGTTCTCTGGTGACACTGGTACAGAGTAGTCTGTTGACCCGAGATCGTCATAGAGTCTTGTGTGGTTCCCACTGTGCTTTGATTTCCATCTTACCACGTCCAAGAGGGCGTGCAAAACGGTGGTTTTTGGGTACAGTCCCGAGTCACATGGAGGCAATGAGCGATAGGAGGGGATTCGTCTCTCCCGGTATAGGGAGTTGATGTTGCGCTGTGTTCGATTGGCTATAACAGGAAATCCCTGGCCAGGGTTGCTGAGATTTACTGGTAAGTGTTACCAGTAGTTTCTCGAACAGTTATAGACCTCATATCGACACGACTTATCGAGCTATTGGGGTCTGATGTTTACCACCCCTAGGCGAGATATGCGACATATCAGACGATCAGACCGGACTGTACGGTAGTGTTACTGGTCGGATTCACTGGAGTGTGAGCGGGCTTGCTCGTCGATCTTCAGATCGCTCAATACTCGGGTGGCCGTTACGTTTAGCAGACCGCTTGCGGCTTGTGGGTGTTTAGTATGATCATCATCTGCTGCCGGCGTATTGACGAGTCTTTAGAGTCCTACACAGAGGTTTCCTGGCTCAAGCGAAACGAAATAGGAGCGCATATGAGATATGTGCGGGACCGAGAATAATACCAGTATGTGATACTGTATTCGATTCTCGCGATGTGACATTGATCGGTTATATGCGATATAGCCGGTTTATCGGATCAAGTGTTAATTCGATAAGTTGTTACTATTGATACCAGTCGGTTATGTGCGACATGACCGGATCATTGAATCAAGTGTTGATTTAATGATTTGATGCATAATTATATATTTGATATATTACTTTGCATTGACTAGTATCGGTTCACTTTAAATGGATTTTCTCGCTCGGATGTGCGCATTACATATGCGATATGATTTTGTGCACTTGTTTGTATCATGTTTGATGATACATATCTTTTTGGTTAAGTGTAAAGATTTAAACCTTGGTTAAGTGGATAATTGGGGTTTTACTTATTCATTTATTAATCCTTTTATTTTTGGAAAAAGGAAAAGAAGTGAGAGAAAAATGGTGGCTTATTTTGTTTGCAACATGAAGCTTCATGAAGCATTCATTAAGTGACCATTTTTGTCTCATCTCCTTAACCCTAACCATTCTTTAACCTTGGTCAATTCTATACACTTAACTTAGGTTAATATTATGATAAGAATAAATTTATTAGTCTTTTCATAATAACTTATCATATCATTTCTTCTTCTTCTTCCTTGAACTCAAGAAGAAAACCTTAGCTCCATCAATGGTGATTGATGGAAATGAGTGAGAAATCCAATTCTAAAGTCTACCCACTTCCTATTTCTTCATCCTCTACCTCTTGCCAAGTAGTAGAGTGTGTTTTCTTCACAAGTTTCTTGACTTGGTGAAGTCGGAGCTTGATTTAGCGATGCCTCGACGTAGATCATCTTCGGCATGGACATCGATGACCTAGCCCGTCCATTCTCCGATGAAGCCGACGCTAGAGCCCGGGACTTGTTATGGACAGCGAGAAGACTTCATTGCGGAGCTATGGAGGTGGATAACCGGATCTACAAAGGTTGTATTTCCGTATCTCTTAGTTAAGTGTTAACTAGTTAGCTTTTTCGCCTAGTTTTCTAGCAAACGATCCGTAGTCGGGTCTCTCGGCACCTAGAATTTTTGAAAATGGCATGTTCGATGCCTTGCGAGACCTCTCTAGAGTGCCTAGGAACCCTACAAGAGTTACTCCTGGGAGAGTTTTACACAGGACAATTAGTCGATCAAGTAGGTGTCTAGAAAAGTGTTAACGGGGTTACGCCTCTGGGAAAACGAGGTTTACTTTAATTAGGTCCGTGCGAAAGCACGGGGAACCTCCCTCAAAGTACCGACACTGATCTGGCTGAAAGATTGACGAAATTGTAGGGTGTAATTAATCCTGTCTAATCTTACCTTTTAGGGTTTGAAGGTAGATTTGATAAAAACAGTGGGAGACATCCTGATTAGATAAGATAATAACCAATCTAATCTTGCAAGAGCATACGCTAAAATGTTTTCTTCTCTCTCTCTCCAGGTAGCGACCATGTCAGGCCATAATCAAGATAATAATATGGATGTATTGACTGAACCCGCTTATTATACTGAGCAGGGGAACGTTGGACCCGTTTTTTCTTATAAGAGTTATAAGACTGAACAGGAAACAGGAGAATATCTGGATTCTCACGCCGCCCAAAAGAACATGCATGTTGATGCATCTTTTTCAGGTGTGTTAGTTATTGAAAACTGTTTCTCAGTTCACCCTACGTCCTGGGTATTAGATACCGGATCAGGATCCCACATATGTAAACAGTTACATGGGCTACGTAAAGGTAGAGAACTGGGAAAATGTGATCATTCCGTTCAAGTAGGGAACGGTGCAAGTATTGCAGCCAAAGCAGTTGGCGAATATCACTTTGTATTGCCAAGTCGTAATACACTGATTCTAAATGAGTGCTATTATATACCGAACATGATGTGTAACATTATATCAGTTTCTTTATTAAGTAAAGAAAGATATAATTTTGTAGTAAAGGATAATGTTATGAACATATTCCTAGATCAAAAGTTGATTGCATCAGGCTCGTTACATAATGGCATATTCATTCTAAATCAGAATACAGTCCTCAATATACAAAACACACACAAGAGGAAAAGTTCAGAAATGAACGAATCCTTCTTGTGGCATTGTAGACTTGGTCATATCAATGAGACACGGCTAGCTAAGTTACATAAAAATGGATATTTGATTTCATTCGAATTTTCATCTTATGATACTTGCCATTCATGTCTCAAAGGGAAAATGACCAAAGCTCCGTTTAGTGGACACGGAGAAAGAGTTACAGAACTCTTAGGACTGATACATAGTGATGTATGTGGTCCCATGTCTACGCATGCCAGGAACGGTTCTTCCTACTTTATTACATTCACTGACGATCTTTCTAGATACGGGCATGTGTTCCTGTTGAAACACAAGTCTGAAGCTTTTGAGAAATTCAGAGAATATAAGCACGAAGTAGAGAACCAAACGGGCAAAAGTATTAAGATCCTTCGATCTGATCGAGGAGGAGAATACTTGAGCAATGATTTTCTGGATTATCTAAAAGAGAATGGGATTCTCTCTCAGCTTACTCCTCCTTATACACCACAGCACAACGGTGTATCGGAACGAAGGAATCGGACCCTATTAGATATGGTGCGATCTATGATGAGCGATACTGAGTTACCTATTTTCTTCTGGGGATATGCGCTTGAGACAGCCATATACATATTGAATCTAGTTCCGTCTAAATCTGTACCTACCACACCATATGAGATATGGAGTGGGAAGAGACCATATTTTAAACGAGTTAAGATATGGGATTGTCCGGCCTATGTCAAAAGACAAAATCCGGACAAACTCGAGGCACGATCAGTCCTTTGCAAATTTGTGGGATATCCAAAGAATTCTCAAGGATATTTTTTCTACCACGCTGAGGAACAAAAAGTGTTTGTTGCTCAACATGCCACCTTTTTGGAAAAGGAATTTCTTGCAAAAGAAATTAGTGGCAGAGAGGTAGAGCTGGAAGAAGTTCCAGCACCACAAACCGCAACTGATGATTTGTTGGAACCAGAAGATTCAGTAGTACCCAACGAACCCCAGCCTCTCCGCCGATCTAGCAGGGTTTCTCATCCACCTGAGAGATACTACGGTTTTCTCATTGATGGTGGAAGCGAGGATTGCATCATGGAAGATGATGACCCGACTAGTTTCGAGCAGGCCATCACGAGTGGTGACTCTGTGAAATGGCTGGATGCAATGCGATCTGAGATGGAATCCATGTACACCAATAAAGTATGGATTTTGGAAAATGCTCCTGAAGGGGTAAAACCCATTGGGAGCAAGTGGATTTTTAAAAAGAAATTTGGTGTAGATGGAAAAGTTGAGACTTTCAAAGCTAGACTTGTAGCAAAGGGTTTTCGTCAACGACCAGGTGTGGATTATGACGAAACCTTTTCTCCAGTGGCTATGCTTAAGTCCATCCGGATCTTACTTGCCATTGCTGCATACCATGACTACGAAATCTGGCAAATGGATGTTAAGACCGCCTTTCTAAACGGTGATTTAGAAGAGAGCGTGTACATGACTCAGCCAGAGGGCTTCGCAGATTGTGGGAGCAGCGGAAAGGTGTGCAAGCTGCTTAAATCCATTTATGGGTTAAAGCAAGCATCGCGGAGTTGGAACATCTGTTTTGATGTAGTAGTCAAAGAGTTTGACTTCATCAAAAACATAGATGAACCTTGTATCTATAAGAAGGTAGCAGAGAGTAAGGTTGTCTTCCTCGTATTGTACGTGGATGACATACTCTTGATAGGAAATGATATTCCTATGCTGCAATCAGTCAAGCTCTTCTTATCACAGAGATTCTTAATGAAAGATCTAGGTGATGCCTCCTGTATATTGGGAATTAGGATCTATAGAGATAGATCCAAACGGATACTGGGATTGTCCCAATCCAGGTACATTGACACCATACTAAAGAGGTTTAGTATGGAAGAATCCTAGCGTGGGAGCCAACCCACGATCTCTGGACTCACTCTCTCCAAAGAGATGTCTCCCAAGACTGATTTGGAGAGAGCTCGCATGCAAGAGATACCCTATGCTTCGGCAGTAGGCTCTATCATGTATGCGATGCTATGTACCAGACCCGATGTTGCATACTCACTAAGCATAGTGAGTCGGTATCAAGCAGATCCTGGAGAGAGTCACTGGACAGCTGTGAAGAACATTCTCAAGTACTTACGAAGGACTAGAGATATGTTCTTGGTGTATGGTAACGGAGAACTCCGGGTGGAGTCCTTTACCGATTCCAGCTTCCAAAGTGATAAGGACGACTCAAAGTCGCAATCGGGATTTGTCTTTACCCTCAATGGAGGGGCGGTATGTTGGAAGAGTTCCAAACAGGATACCGTTGCAGACTCGACGATGGAGGCAGAATACATCGCTGCCAACGATGCTGCCAAAAAGGCTGTCTGGATGAAGAAGTTCATTAGTGAACTTGGTGTGGTTCCATCCATTGAACATCCAATACCTCTGTATTGCGATAACAATGGAGCTGTGGCTTTGGCCAAGGAACCCAGATCCCATCAGAAATCCAGACATATTCTGAGGCGGTATCACCTGATCAGGGAGATAGTTGATCGCCGGGAGATCGAGGTCAGGAGAGTAGATACAAAGGACAACACTGCAGATCCACTCACAAAGGCCATTCCCCAGATACAGTTTGAGAGATTATTCGGGATGCTAGGTATGAGATACTACAGCAGCTGGCCTTAGTGCAAGTGGGAGATTGTTAGTTATGTATATGCCCTAGAGGCCATTGTTGTACATTTGATGTATATTATAATGGATGCTTGGATATATACAGAGAGGACTTTCTTGCTCGTCATGATAGTATGCTATTTGGTTTCACTGTATCTTAACATGTTGACATGTATTGGTTTACTGTCTTTCTCTCACATGTTGATAAAGCCCTTAGGATCTGTACTCGACTACTGGGATTATGATGAGATCATACTAGTGGGGCCACGGTAGTCGATGAGTACATCCTATAAATGTTCCTAGTCGAGGGTATATCGAGACAGGGCATCGATACACCAGAGTAGACTAGCGTATACGCATCTTGACCCATATGATGGGCGATGGATGATCCCATATCCATCGGTGTTTGACATCAAGGATGGTGTACGGGTGCTAAATGGAGACTGAGTACACTGGACGGACTCGCCGAGAACTCCCAGTTGGTGATATACCACACGTCAGATGGCAGTTCTCCGGTGACACTGGTACAGGGTAGTCTGTAGACTCGAGATCGTCATAGAGTCTTGTGTGATTCCCACTGTGCTCTGATTTCCACCTTACCACGTCCAGGAGGGCGTGCAAAACGGTGGCTTTTGGGCACAGTCCCGAATCACATGGAGGCAATGAGCGATAGGAGGGGATTCGTCTCTCCCGGTATAGGGAGTTGATGTTGTGCTGTGTTCGATTGGCTATAACTGGAAGTCCCTGGCCAGGGCCGATATAGAGATTTACTAGTAAGTGTTACTAGTAGTTTCTTGACCTGTTATGAGCCTCACATCGACACGACTTATCGGTTACTGGGGTCTGACGTATACCACCCCTAGACCTGATATGCGACATATCAGACGAACAGACCGGACTGTACGGGAGTGTTACTGATTGGATTCACAGGAGAACGGACATGCTAGCTTGTTGATCTTCTGATCGATCAATACCTGGGTGGCTGTTACGTTTAGCTGACCGCTTGCAGCTTGTGGTGTTTGATATGATCATCACCTGTTACCGACGTATTGACGATTCTTAAGAGTCCTACACAGAGGTTTCTTGGCTCAGGCGAAACGGAGTAGAGGCACATATGTGATATGTGCAGGACCGAGGATAATGCGATATGAGATACCGTATTATATTCTCGTGATATTTGGATATGAATCGGGACATCGGATCAAGTGTTGATTCGATGAATCGGTACATGATATATTAGCCCGTTATATTCGATATAGCCGGATCGTTGGATCAAGTGTTGATTCGATAATTTAATGTATAATAATATATATGATATATTATATTACATTATCTAATATTGGCTCGCTTTATTATTTCATTTTCTCACCGGATTAATACATTGATATATATGCGATATATGTTAAATGTATTATTTTCTTTTGTTGCAAATATATAATATATATGTGATATATATTATTGTGACATAATATGATTTATTATAAAACATGTTTAAGGATGATAAAAAGGGATTAGGGTTTGATTAGGGTTAGCTCTTTCAAGATCATTCTAGAAGGATTCTATTTTGTCTTGGTTAAGATATTATGGTTGATACTTACCCTTAACCTAACTAAACCCTAACTCTAGTTTATTCTCTACAACTTTTATCCTATCATCCTTGATCATGGTTAGATAATCAATCATATACACTTGAATACTATTCATCACAAAAGGATTATTATTTCATTTCTTCATCTTCTTCTCTCTTGACTTTTGAGAGAGAGAGCTCACTAGTTAATCCTTTTGTGATGATTTCTTGTGAGAAAGTGAAATAAAAAGAAAGCATAAATACTACTCCATCATCCTCATCTAATCTAGCCCATTAGATTAGGGTGTTCATCTTTTTAGAGTGAGAAAGCTTGGGTTATAACAACTTCGACGTAGATCATCGGAGAATCGGAACACTTCAAGCTAGCATGGATCGTTCGAGTCGTGGAGCCTCTCTTGAGTCCGGGAGATCGTGGATCGCGGCAAAGGGACTTCTACTCGGAGCTTGTGAAGCGAAGGAGCGGACTACAAAGGTTGTAATCTCTCACACTTAGCTTTAAAGATATCATCTTGCATGCTAAACCCTAATAATCTAGCAAAGATCCCGTCTTTGGGTTGTTCGGCACGTCTAAAATTTTATCCGGGCATGTTTTATGCCTTATGAACCTTCACAAGAGTGCCTAGGAACCCTACAGTGGTATCAGAGCCTACCTAGAGCATTAGGCGACGTGTTTACGAAGTTAAAACTCCGATCGAACCCGAACCGACAAAATTTACCCCCTCTCTGGAAATTTTTCAAATTCTGGGATTTTTCTGAATTAAAAATACCTGAAAAATACAGCAAAGAAAAATAAGAAATTCGGTGGAAAAATTATCCTCTGATCCGTACAAACCGCCGCGGAACCGCGGCCGTACCTTGCTTGGGCCGCGGAACCGCGGCAGTATGAGAAGATCAAGGAGTAATTTTTTCACAGTAATTCCTACTTTTTTGATATATATTTAATGGATATTTTTATTCTGACTCAAGTGTTGAGTATTCTGGGGTTTATTTTGTAATCATACATTCGATCGGAATATTTAAATTCGTTTTTATTTCTGGATATTTAGAAACTGTTAAACTATTTGAACGGATATCATTAACCCACTTTATCCCGGAACGGCAAACTTTCAAGTGTTGAATTTTTATTGGGTTTAAATCTTTCGGAAAAATTGTACAAGTTAAGCGGTGGACCCTCTAGAAGACAACAAAGCTTAACTCGATTATGTGACCGTCTTGAACTGCCTTTTGAACCTTCGGGTTTGGGACAGTACGGCGTGCCACATGTGAGGCGTTGGCTTGACCCTTCTACGGCTGGATCACTGGTACTATGACATATTCTGGGATTATTTGAACTCCGCTCAAGTGTTGAGCACTTTGGAAAATTTTGGGTATTTGATTATCTGTTCGAGAAGTTTAATACTGTCTATTTATCTGGAATGTGATACAATATGTGGAATTCATAGAGTTAGGCATGAAATGCGGAGTATGTGATATTTCGGATTTACGATGTCTAAAGTGATTGTGGATTCCAAATATTGTAGTTTTACACTTTCTTTTCTGTGACCGTAAGTGTAGTATGTAGTTGTATTGCCGGTCTTCGTTGCTATACATCGGCGACGATCGGTGTATGCATACTTACTTACGTTGATGATATGTGATATTATGTGTTGCTGAGATATGATGTGCAGGATTGTCGCGATTGAATAGCCGGGGGTTTTATGTGAGATGAGAGTTTTATATTTTCATTCATGTAAATTCAATTGTAATGTAATATTCTTTTATTTGGGGCACTTCCAGGTTGAGGTTGATGCCACCAGTGTTGTATATTATTTACTTTTCCGCATTAGGATGGACCCAAGGAGGGGAGCACAGGAGACCGGGTTCTGGGGTTCATTGGGAGGCTATCTCGAGGAGTCGAGATCGGGTCTCCTAAACTCCAGAATTGGTAGGGTCGCTTGCCGCTCTCGTAGGGGTCCAGGGTGTGGGCTTGGGTATTCATCGCGACTGTGGAATCCGTATTTTCTATTGTTGGCTAAATACTAAATACGGACGTCCTAGTATATCCCACATTATATCTATGTTTCTGCTGCGATATCTGTGATGTGATCATTTGATATGTTCTGATGGATACAGTATATAGTATATATGATATATTATATAGACGTTACTAATGTTTTACACCCGCACTAGCCCTGCCCTGCTTGTCGTTAGTTATCTAACCTAACGGTGCACGAGGGGACATCGAGGCGAATGCGGATGGCATAAGTGTACGTCGTATTTATCTGTGATGCTTAGGAAGCATAAGCTGATGGGATTTTATTAATGAGATTAATAAAAGGAAAAGAAACCTAAAGATGTTGTAGAATCAAAACTTTATAAAAAAGGGTAGCTACAGTTTTGCTTTGCACACTGATATATATGATATACCCTGCACCTTATTCGATAAGGAAAGAGCCGAGATCCCTTCACCGGGAGTGACCTCTTTAGCGAAACTGGCAGATGCTACAAAACTCGGTTTGTCTTTTGATTGCTTTTAGGGTTTTGCTTTGCACAGTGATATATATGATATGTTCTGCACCTTATTCGATGAGGAAAGAGCCGAGATCCCTTCCCCGGGAGTGACCTCTTTAGCAAAACTAATGAAAGCCTCAAAAACACTCCATTTCAAAATTTCACATGATTCTACGACGATATCAAGTTCATTACGCTCATGGTTTTTCTGAAAAAACCTGCGTAGCCCTCCGTCATTTCAGATAGAAATTATTTAGTATTCGTGCTATGTTTGTTGACTTAGTCAAGGCGTAGTGTACGGTAGCTAAGTGGTGTTTATCTGCTAAAACATGAGATGTGATTGGATTAGGGTATTCGCACGGCCTTGTTGACTCAGTCAAGGGTCGTACGGGTGGGTTTAATTCAATCGAGAAATGTACGGGTTGAACTTGACTTGCGATTTATGGTTTGTTGACTTAGTCAAGGTCATAGATTGCTAGGGGCAAAATATTATCGGGAATTTCAAGTGTTGAAATTTGCAATGAGATTGCATACCTTCTATGAGATAGTTGGATCCCGATACCCACTGCGAGTAAGAGTTACTCCTGGGAGAGTTATACACAGGACAATTAGTCGATCAAGTAGGTGTCTAGAAAAGTGTTAACGGGGTTACGCCTCTGGGAAAACGAGGTTTACTTTAATTAGGTCCGTGCGAAAGCACGGGGAACCTCCCTCAAAGTACCGACACTGATCTGGCTGAAAGATTGACGAAATTGTAGGGTGTAATTAATCCCGGCTAATCTTACCTTTTAGGGTTTAAAGGTAGATTTGATAAAAACAGTGGGAGACATCCTGATTAGATAAGATAATAACCAATCTAATCTTGCAAGAGCATACGCTAAAGTGTTTTCTTCTCTCTCTCTCCAGGTAGCAACCATGTCAGGCCATAATCAAGATAATAATATGGATGTATTGACTGAACCCGCTTATTATACTGAGCAGGGGAACGTTGGACCCGTTTTTTCTTATAAGAGTTATAAGACTGAACAGGAAACAGGAGAATATCTGGATTCTCACGCCGCCCAAAAGAACATGCATGTTGATGCATCTTTTTCAGGTGTGTTAGTTATTGAAAACTGTTTCTCAGTTCACCCTACGTCCTGGGTATTAGATACCGGATCAGGATCCCACATATGTAAACAGTTACATGGGCTACGTAAAGGTAGAGAACTGGGAAAATGTGATCATTCCGTTCAAGTAGGGAACGGTGCAAGTATTGCAGCCAAAGCAGTTGGCGAATATCACTTTGTATTGCCAAGTCGTAATACACTGATTCTAAATGAGTGCTATTATATACCGAACATGATGTGTAACATTATATCAGTTTCTTTATTAAGTAAAGAAAGATATAATTTTGTAGTAAAGGATAATGTTATGAACATATTCCTAGATCAAAAGTTGATTGCATCAGGCTCGTTACATAATGGCATATTCATTCTAAATCAGAATACAGTCCTCAATATACAAAACACACACAAGAGGAAAAGTTCAGAAATGAACGAATCCTTCTTGTGGCATTGTAGACTTGGTCATATCAATGAGACACGGCTAGCTAAGTTACATAAAAATGGATATTTGAATTCATTCGAATTTTCATCTTATGATACTTGCCATTCATGTCTCAAAGGGAAAATGACCAAAGCTCCGTTTAGTGGACACGGAGAAAGAGTTACAGAACTCTTAGGACTGATACATAGTGATGTATGTGGTCCCATGTCTACGCATGCCAGGAACGGTTCTTCCTACTTTATTACATTCACTGACGATCTTTCTAGATACGGGCATGTGTTCCTGTTGAAACACACGTCTGAAGCTTTTGAGAAATTTAGAGAATATAAGCACGAAGTAGAGAACCAAACAGGCAAAAGTATTAAGATCCTTCGATCTGATCGAGGAGGAGAATACTTGAGCAATGATTTTCTGGATTATCTAAAAGAGAATGGGATTCTCTCTCAGCTTACTCCTCCTTATACACCACAGCACAACGGTGTATCGGAACGAAGGAATCGGACCCTATTAGATATGGTGCGATCTATGATGAGCGATGCTGAGTTACCTATTTCCTTCTGGGGATATGCGCTTGAGACAGCCATATACATATTGAATCTAGTTCCGTCTAAATCTGTACCTACCACACCATATGAGATATGGAGTGGGAAGAGACCATATTTTAAACGAGTTAAGATATGGGATTGTCCGGCCTATGTCAAAAGACAAAATCCGGACAAACTCGAGGCACGATCAGTCCTTTGCAAATTTGTGGGATATCCAAAGAATTCTCAAGGATATTTTTTCTACTACGCTGAGGAACAAAAAGTGTTTGTTGCTCAACATGCCACCTTTTTGGAAAAGGAATTTCTTGCAAAAGAAATTAGTAGCAGAGAGGTAGAGCTGGAAGAAGTTCCAGCACCACAAACCGCAACTGATGATTTGTTGGAACCAGAAGATTCAGTAGTACCCAACGAACCCCAGCCTCTCCGCCGATCTAGCAGGGTTTCTCATCCACCTGAGAGATACTACGGTTTTCTTATTGATGGTGGAAGCGAGGATTGCATCATGGAAGATGATGACCCGACTAGTTTCGAGCAGGCCATCACGAGTGGTGACTCTGTGAAATGGCTGGATGCAATGCGATCTGAGATGGAATCCATGTACACCAATAAAGTATGGATTTTGGAAAATGCTCCTGAAGGGGTAAAACCCATTGGGAGCAAGTGGATTTTTAAAAAGAAATTTGGTGTAGATGGAAAAGTTGAGACTTTCAAAGCTAGACTTGTATCAAAGGGTTTTCGTCAACGACCAGGTGTGGATTATGACGAAACCTTTTCTCCAGTGGCTATTCTTAAGTCCATCCGGATCTTACTTGCCATTGCTGCATACCATGACTACGAAATCTGGCAAATGGATGTTAAGACCGCCTTTCTAAACGGTGATTTAGAAGAGAGCGTGTACATGACTCAGCCAGAGGGCTTCATAGATTGTGGGAGCAGCGGAAAGGTGTGCAAGCTGCTTAAATCCATTTATGGGTTAAAGCAAGCATCGCGGAGTTGGAACATCTGTTTTGATGTAGTAGTCAAAGAGTTTGACTTCATCAAAAACATAGATGAACCTTGTATCTATAAGAAGGTAGCAGAGAGTAAGGTTGTCTTCCTCGTATTGTACGTGGATGACATACTCTTGATAGGAAATGATATTCCTATGCTGCAATCAGTCAAGCTCTTCTTATCACAGAGATTCTTAATGAAAGATCTAGGTGATGCCTCCTGTATATTGGGAATTAGGATCTATAGAGATAGATCCAAACGGATACTGGGATTGTCCCAATCCAGGTACATTGACACCATACTAAAGAGGTTTAGTATGGAAGAATCCAAGCGTGGGAACCAACCCACGATCTCTGGACTCACTTTCTCCAAAGAGATGTCTCCCAAGACTGATTTGGAGAGAGCTCGCATGCAAGGGATACCCTATGCTTCGGCAGTAGGCTCTATCATGTATGCGATGCTATGTACCAGACCCGATGTTGCATACTCACTAAGCATAGTGAGTCGGTATCAAGCAGATCCTGGAGAGAGTCACTGGACAGCTGTGAAGAACATTCTCAAGTACTTACGAAGGACTAGAGATATGTTCTTGGTGTATGGTAACGGAGAACTCCGGGTGGAGTCCTTTACCGATTCCAGCTTCCAAAGTGATAAGGACGACTCAAAGTCGCAATCGGGATTTGTCTTTACCCTCAATGGAGGGGCGGTATGTTGGAAGAGTTCCAAACAGGATACCGTTGCAGACTCGACGATGGAGGCTGAATACATCGCTGCCAACGATGCTGCCAAAGAGGCTGTCTGGATGAAGAAGTTCATTAGTGAACTTGGTGTGGTTTCATCCATTGAACATCCAATACCTCTGTATTGCGATAACAATGGAGCTGTGGCTTTGGCCAAGGAACCCAGATCCCATCAGAAATCCAGACATATTCTGAGGCGGTATCACCTGATCGGGGAGATAGTTGATCGCCGGGAGATCGAGGTCAGGAGAGTAGATACAAAGGACAACACTGCGGATCCACTCACAAAGGCCATTCCCCAGATACAGTTTGAGAGATTATTCGGGATGCTAGGTATGAGATACTACAGCAGCTGGCCTTAGTGCAAGTAGGAGATTGTTATGTATGTATATGCCCTAGAGGCCATTGTTGTACATTTGATGTATATTATAATGGATGCTTGGATATATACAGAGAGGACTTTCTTGCTCGTCATGATAGTATGCTATTTGGTTTCACTTTATCTTAACATGTTGACATGTATTGGTTTACTGTCTTTCTCTCACATGTTGATAAAGCCCTTAGGATCTGTACTCGACTACTGGGATTATGATGAGATCATACTAGTGGGGCCACGGTAGTCGATGAGTACATCCTATAAATGTTCCTAGTCGAGGGTATATCGAGACAGGGCATCGATACACCAGAGTAGACTAGCGTATACGCATCTTGACCCATATGATGGGCAATGGATGATCCCATATCCATCGGTGTTTGACATCAAGGATGGTGTACGGGTGCTAAATGGAGACTGAGTACACTGGACGGACTCGCCGAGAACTCCCAGTTGGTGATATACCACACGTCAGATGGCGGTTCTCCGGTGACACTGGTACATGGTAGTCTGTAGACCCGAGATCGTCATAGAGTCTTGTGTGATTCCCACTGTGCTTTGATTTCCACCTTACCACATCCAAGAGGGCGTGCAAAACGGTGGCTTTTGGGCACAGTCCCGAATCACATGGAGGCAATGAGCGATAGGAGGGGATTCGTCTCTCCCGGTATAGGGAGTTGATGTTGTGCTGTGTTCGATTGGCTATAACTGGAAGTCCCTGGCCAGGGCCGATATAGAGATTTACTGGTAAGTGTTACTAGTAGTTTCTCGACCTGTTATGAGCCTCACATCGATACGACTTATCGGTTACTGGGGTCTGACGTATACCACCCCTAGACCTGATATGCGACATATCAGACGAACAGACCGGACTGTACGGGAGTGTTACTGATTGGATTCACAGGAGAACGGACATGCTAGCTTGTTGATCTTCTGATCGATCAATACCTGGGTGGCTGTTACGTTTAGCTGACCGCTTGCAGCTTGTGGGTGTTTGATATGATCATCACCTGCTACCGGCGTATTGACGATTCTTTAGAGTCCTACACAGAGGTTTCTTGGCTCAGGCGAAACGGAGTAGAGGCACATATGTGATATGTGCAGGACCGAGGATAATGCGATATGAGATACCGTATTATATTCTCGTGATATTTAGATATGAATCGGGACATCGGATCAAGTGTTGATTCGATGAATCGGTACATGATATATTAGCCGGTTATATTCGATATAGCCGGATCGTTGGATCAAGTGTTGATTCGATGATTTAATGTATAATAATATATATGATATATTATATTACATTATCTAATATTGGCTCGCTTTATTATTTCATTTTCTCACCGGATTAATACATTGATATATATGCGATATATGTTAAATGTATTATTTTCTTTTGTTGCAAATATATAATATATATGTGATATATTATTGTGACATAATATGATTTATTATAAAACATGTTTAAGGATGATAAAAAGGGATTAGGGTTTGATTAGGGTTAGCTCTTTCAAGATCATTCTAGAAGGATTCTATTTTGTCTTGGTTAAGATATTATGGTTGATACTTATCCTTAACCTAACTAAACCCTAACTCTAGTTTATTCTCTACAACTTTTATCCTATCATCCTTGACCATGGTTAGATAATCAATCATATACACTTGAATACTATTCATCACAAAAGGATTATTATTTCATTTCTTTATCTTCTTCTCTCTTGAGTTTTGAGAGAGAGAGCTCACTAGTTAATCCTTTTGTGATGATTTCTTGTAAGAAAGTGAAATAAAAAGAAAGCATAAATACTATTCCATCATCCTCATCTAATCTAGCCCATTAGATTAGGGTGTTCATCTCTTTAGAGTGAGAAAGCTTGGGTTATAGCAACTTCGACGTAGATCATCGGAGAATCGGAACACTTCAAGCTAGCATGGATCGTTCGAGTCGTGGAGCCTCTCTTGAGTCCGGGAGATCGTGGATCGCGGCAAAGGGACTTCTACTCGGAGCTTGTGAAGTGTAACGCTTTGAAAATCGTTTCGGTGATATTTCGAAAAATCGGTAAAATAAGGGAGTTTTCTGTAAAAAGTCAAAATGCAAATATCTTATTATAAAAATTAAATATACATATTCTAGCTATGTAATTTCTATTATTTGGTGTTTATTGAGCCGCTGGTGAAATTTCAAATTTTCTGAAAAAAATATTATTTTATTATTATTTAAGCCGTCACTAATACATTTAATTAGGGAAAATTACAAATTGGAATGAGTTGAAACAAATTTTGTGCATCATAAAACATTAAATAAAATTTTATCATGTGGTTTTTGGAACGAAATCATTTGCCAAAACGGTTTAGAAATTATTGAAGAAAAAATGCTTTTTTTTTAGCGTAAATGGATGTTTGGGGTATTGTATTTATCATTTTTCATCACCCCACACCCGTACCCACACCCACACACCCCCACTTACTCCTCCCCTTAGCCAAATTCAGCAGCCCTCACTTTTTCCCCACTTGGTTTGCAAAGGAAAGAAAAGGAAAAGAAAAGAAAAGAAAAGAGTAGAAAATGATATAAATTGAGTTGACTTTGACTTGAAACAACTTTCCCCACCTCACTCTCTCTCCTCACTCACCCACTCCCCCCCCAAAATCTGGCCGAAACTGATCCCTAGCAGCAGCCCCCCCCATGTTCTCACTCCATTTTTGCTTCAAAAATCCAAAAAAAAAAAGCTTCAAAATCCATACAATTTCAAAGCTTTTTTCCAAATCCAACATTTACCCATTATTCCTTAGCATTTCAAGCATGGATTCTTGTGAAAAGAGAGCATTTTGGAGTGCCATGGATGCTTGTGGATCTTCATATGCTTTTGGGTATATTTCTAAACATTTTGTTGCTTAAATTGTTACTAATTTCTTAAGCTAATTTATTTAAGTGTTATTTGGATATGTGAGTTTAATTGCACGTTTTGGAATTCAAGAAAAGGGTTTGAATGCAAGTTAGGTTATTGTGAATTGGTGTATGGTTGTGATGGGTAGCTTACCATCTTAGAATTTGTAGAAAGTAATTTAGTAGTTAAATTTCATATTGTTGCATGAAAATGTCTAAATTAAGTTTTGTTTTTGCTAACTAGAGTTTTTGAAAAATTATCAAATGCTTAGATTAAAATATAATTAAGTGTTCATGTCATTATAACTATTATAATGAGTGGTTTAATGACTTTGGTTCATGCAAAACGAAGCTTAATTGATGAATTATGAATTTTGCTTTAAAGGGTGTTAAATTTGATATTTTGCAAACTAGGATTTTGGAAATTATGCAAATTTATGAGTTTAAATTATGGAAATGGTTTTTATGACTTATTTAAGGTATTTAATAAATATATTGGCCGCTACATTCATTTAAACATCGTGTTTTGTACAAAAACGGCGAATTGTGCTTACTAGATTTTCGGAAAAATGACTTTTTGAGTAAAATTGGCGTTTTTGTGAGTTTTAACCTAGTTTATATTAAAATTAGTGTTCGTGAATGTGCAAATGAGTGTATTTGGGGTTTTCTCGATGGTTTGGCGTTTGTACGCCGACGTCGAGGGTTTTTGGGTTGATTTGTGAAAGCAACCATAGGTTTTGACCTATGTGGGATTCGTGCGTCGTTTTGATCATGAGTCAGATTTTAATGAGAAATGGTGCGTTATGATATGTAGGTACCCCCATGTGGACTTCGAGACGACAAGCAAGCGCGTGGCAACGTCGGCACCGGCTAGCGAGGACCAGGTGAGTAGATTTATATCTACGGGGAGAAGTCGGGTGGATGGCGTATAGCACCCCCGCAGTCCGTGGTGGTGTATACAGATGCGTATACACACCAACAATTATTATATGTTATTTAGGATTAATAACGATGCTTAGGATGGATATTGGTGTGTTGGACTATTTTTAGTGTTGCGAACCCTAGGGTAGTGTTACACACACATACACACATACATACTTGCATACATTCCTATTGATATGTGCTCATGGGATTCTTTATAGTTATGTGTTCACATGGGTATGGGACTATGTATTCACATACGGATTGAGGATGATACTTGGGATTGAGCTGAGTCGATGAGATTTGATTTGAGGCCGTGAGATCGGTGATATAGCAGGGTTCGTATTTGAGATACGACATGATGTTGTAGCGGGTCCTTGACGTAGTGTTTCACATACATGCATGCATACATAGATGGTATCAATATTATACTAGACGTAGATCAGTACCCCGATCATGATACTTGATAAAGAGGATATCAGATGAATAGTATAATGAATGTGATATTGACCGTACCCAGATTTGGGGATGCCGTACGACGGATTTACGTACGAGCTATATTTTGATGATTGATCCGCACTCTTGACTTGGGATGTCTGGTTATGGATATGATATTATTGAGGCGGGATCACCGACTGTATATATACAGGTATGTATATGTATCGACTCAGATGATAGGCGGTTTCCTTACCTGTAGATCAGCTTGTTAGTTCAGCCGTATAGTTTAGTGTAGTTGTTAGATTAGATTAGACTCCTACCTATTTCAAAACTAGCGGATCGTGGGTATTTTAAAAGACAGGTCAAGGGATCTACGGATATTTCAAAAGACGTATCCTTTCTTAAAAACCACCGTAGCCCTATTTTCAAAACCCCGCGGTTCGTGTTATTTCAAATGGCACCATTTGTAGGACTTATATTAGATTAATGCAGATTAGTTTTAGTTGCGTCTAGTTTTTAGCCCCCGTTCATTTTGGTTGCTCGCTCCGCATCGCACATTTACATTGTTATTTCATATTGCATTGTTGATATTATGCTGTTAGGACACCAGCACCATTACCGATGATGCGTATGTACCACATACACTTACTTGCCGGCTCACACACATCTTCATCGGTAATTGCCATGTCACGTACACCTTAGAAAATATTGTCGCTTAACTTAGCTTGATAGCCAGTAGTTTGACGTAATATTAGTGTACATACCTTATATGCCAGCTTAGATATTGTAGTTATTACTTGTCGCTTCATGCATACTGTTATTCATTCTCATGCTTATATTCATGGTTCTATATGCTATTGATGATTCGGATTTCCATGATATTTTCTGGATTTGGAGGAAAACCGCAAAACATATATAAACTGATTTCTCTTTTTTTTTTAAATAAAAGTGCGGTTTTTCCCATGATGTATGAGTCGTCCACCATGAGTTTGCTGATGGATTTCGAGACCCGATTCGAGGAGACGGATGAACCGTTTCGGGTACATGGTGGACCCGGTAAGGTACCCCGGGGCAAGAAGCGCGTGATGATGACGATGTGAGCCTGGCAGGGGAGCACTACCTACCGGTGATATTACCCGACACGTCGGATATCTGGAGGATACCGTCGTGGTCTTGAGATGGATGGTAGGGGCCGGTCTGGACTGACGGCGCCCTAGATATTGTGATTGAGACTTGAGGTATATAGATTGTGACACAGAGATATCGAGGTATTTGGACACTTGTTTTGTGTCGATGCTGGGCACTGTTTTATGCTGATTTCATATATGGTACCTCATTTCTTTTAAAATACAGAAATCTCACTGATTTATGAAACCAGTTTTTTTCAGTACAAGCATTCTGTTTCATGCATTCATACATCATTCATATGATATATTGCTACCTGAGGCACTGACACGGGCACATGAGATTTCACTCGGGTTAGATATTTACCCTAGCCTTGTTATAGGCTGCATGTTATATACATTTTTGAGGATATATTATGATCATTGACCTAGGATTGCGTTATTTATGCGATTTCTGTGCGTAGATGTTTTTCTATTCACGAGTTGGCAACTCACCCCCGTTGTGCCCCAGTTTCTTGCAGGTTTGCCGTACAGGTTTCATTACGGCTTTGCGGGCTCAGTTTCATTCGGGTGACTTGCTAGTAGGTGGGTTTTTCTTGTATCGTACCCATCATATTACCTTGTATAATATTATTCAGTTGTATCTAGTAAATTCCATCAACCAAACATGTATTTATTGAGATAGAGACCAGTGTTGGTTATTCTTTCGACCTTAGAGTCGCTCGTTATATTTCTGGTGGTTTTGAGTTTCCTTTTGAGTTTTGATCCTCGCCGTTGGCGTTGTATATTATATTGTTTGTATGGTTGTGACCGTCGATTGACGAAGAGCTAGCTCCCGCTTGGGGATGCCCTTTTCTTGATTTCGTATACTATTCATGTTGTATCCCGTTTGGGGGCCAGTATTTACAAAGGAGACTCTGCCGAAATTTTCAGTAAATTTTTGATGTTTTAAAAACCGCATAATTCGGCTTATGCTATTGAAATTACTTGCTTTAAGTTGGTTTTTCCTGCACTCTACTATTTTCTTGGTTTGGATTTCTGGGTTTTCGGTTTACTTAGATTACGTACGCCTCGAGACGTTCGTAGTTTAAGTGCCGGTCATGTTCCGTATTTTCGGGTCGTGACAAAGTTGGTATCAGAGCGTTAGGTTTTAACCTTCGGAGCGTAGGATGACCCTTGGTTGATGGAATAGGTGACTAAAGTAGAGTGACGTACCGTGGGTATGTTCCGCGGCATATTTACGATACGCTACTCCACTTAAGAAGCCTTAGGATGTACATTTCTTTGTTCAGTATTATGTTCTTTCCGATCTAGCTTCATCGGTACCAGTTTGGTTTTGCTGCTACGGTTACGGCAGGGAGAGCTACGGCTAGAGTTGCGGTCAGCACAAGCTCGTCACGAACGAGGACTGACCAGGGCGAAATTCCGGCGACACGATTGCAGAGATGTGTCTTCTTACTGTGTTTCCGCGCCACGAGCGTTTGGCGGATCGCCCTTATGAGGTTACTTGGAGGTGCTGGTCGACACTAGAGAATTGAGCCGATGATGGAGGCCAGCCAGATTTTGATGACCGTTGGTGTGTTGCTTACTCCTGATGATCGAGACACTGTTCAGCGTGCAGACGAGCGAGCCAGATATTGCCGCGAACGACGAGGTATTGCCCCAGATGCTGGAGTTAGTGCAGAACGAGTTGTACTAAGAGATGATAGAAGGTCGCTAGTCATCGTGGATGAATGACTAAGACATGTGAATCGTTCGCCTACCCCGATGCGAGGTCATCAGGTAGATTGATTCCAGCTAGAGACGACTTCACGCGGAGACGTTGGGAGTCGACAGAGACGATCGAATGTCAGAAACCTATTATTCCAAGTTTAAAGTATTCGGAAAGACATGCAGGCAATTCTATGGTCCCTCTAGAAGAATGAAACCCTAACTCGACTTAATGACTGTGGGAAGGCCTTTGAACCTTCGGGTTTGCGGCAATTCTACGGCGCCATTAGTGAGACTTGGGTTTGCCCTTCTATGGCTGGACCACCGATGCTGTGGTATGTACTCGATACTATTAAACTGTGCCCAAGAGGTTGAGCTCTTGGGGGATTATGAGGTTTTGACGACTCGATCGGATGGCTCGACTTAATTCGGATGCTAGGTGGTGAGATGCATTCTTGGGAGACTCCAGATACGAGGATAGCCGTTGGAGCTCAGTCCATGCAGCCGCGACGAGACGAGTCCAAAGCAGACGACATTAGAGAAAAGTGGAGTAAGAGGTTCGCACCAGATCTAGATGAGATGATGTTCCACTCCGCCGACATCAGAGAGGCGATGCGCATGCCGAGGCATGGTACTTGGACTTACCTTCCAGAAGGAGTCGCGATGAGTATGCAGTCGTTCCAGAGCAAGATGCAGATATAGGAAAGGACAACGACTTCCGGACAGTTGGCAGAGACGAGACATGGAAGAGACCGTGAGCAGGATTCCTTCCAGGACACTGCTGCAATGATACTTGCACCCAGGATCAGATGTGTCACGTACATTCAGAGAGCCAGAGGCCGACGCCAGTGATATGCTGTCTTACGAGTGGTCGCGATGATTGACCAAGAGGTGACCAGAGAAGTGCCAGAACGGAATCGTCCCCGTTAGCATACCTGACAGGGCCGATGAGCCGATGGACCGAAAGATTGGTAATTCACAGTGAAGACCTTGACCCAGGAGTGGTCATGGTTACGCACACCAGCAGGCCAGAGTTCATGATCATCGACGAGACGTCCCATTAGTGGCCGCGACAGTTGGCCCGAGATTCTTAGAGGATGCACTTGAGCGATACTATTCCGCCATTATTGATTTCGATGTTTTGGGTGATTTATTCGCATGATTTGATTTTGATGATTGAGGATTTACGATCTTTGCACAGTATTGCACTTGATATCGTTTTCATGCTTGGGTTTCACATGTTTGTGATTTTACGGTTTTAGACATTTGAGTTGATTTTGTGCGTATGCACGCACACGAATTGGTTCCTGCACTCTGTATAGTTATTATATGCTTGCAGTGTGCACTGGACTTCGATTTCGATTGTGATACTCGATATTTGTTTTGTGCACCTTGTGCACCTGATTGATTTTGCGCACGTTCGGCGCTTGATATTAGATTTCATGATTTCGTGCACGATGGATGCACCTGATTTGGATTTTCGCGCATGTCTTGAGATGCGATTTTGGTGCACACCAGATGCACTAAATTGAGATTTTTCGTGCATGTCAGATGCACCTGATTTTGCTGTCAGGCACACATGTTGCCTACGACAGATGTTTCGTGCACACCCGATGCACTTAGATGTTGTTTCTGTGCGCATGTAAGGCACATTCATGGATTTTGATTTCCGTGCGCACCAGACGCACGTAGCATTCATGTGCATATTTTGGGGATTGATTTCGTATAGAGCAGTACGTTTTTATGATATTGTTATGTGTTTTCGTACTGAGCAGGACTAGTCAGAGGACAGTACCTGAATATATTTTGAATGCATTGATAGTTATTGAAGGGATTTCCAAAAAAAAAAAAAGGCGAGCTATAGCCTCAGTATTTACCTACGTGTCTGATATGACACGAAATGTTTAAAACAAGGAGACCCTTCTAAATTGTTTCCAAAACGGCGGAACGTACATTTCAAACAAAGGTATATATGTATATAGTTATTTCCTTATGTTAGACGTCCGCCACTGTGCAGTGTTATACGCGTGCACAGCGACATAAAGAGATTTGGCATGCATTTCCTTCAGATACTTACATATATAGATTCGATATTTACATGTATAGTTTCGAATTATGTCATATTGGTTTTGATTTGGATTTGGCATTGATGTCTTCTCCATGACTCCGATGATTGCGGGATGCTTGACGGAGTTTTGATTTGAGTTATATGCTCATTTTTCAAGCGCATGCGCTGCGCTACGATTAGTTTTATGTATTTACAATTTCGGAGCCCCGACGACTTGATGGGTTTTCTTAGATGTTTTACTATTTGGGGGAGTTTGAATTTAAATTCGGGGACCGAATTTCTTTAAGGGGGGAAGATTGTAACGCTTTGAAAATCGTTTCGGTGATATTTCGAAAAATCGGTAAAATAAGGGGGTTTTCTGTAAAAAGTCAAAATGCAAATATCTTATTATAAAAATTAAATATACATATTCTAGCTATGTAATTGCTATTATTTGGTGTTTATTGAGCCGCTGGTGAAATTTCAAATTTTCTGAAAAAAATATTATTTTATTATTATTTAAGCCGTCACTAATACATTTAATTAGGGAAAATTACAAATTGGAATGAGTTGAAACAAATTTTGTGCATCATAAAACATTAAATAAAATTTTATCATGTGGTTTTTGGAACGAAATCATTTGCCAAAACGGTTTAGAAATTATTGAAGAAAAAAGGTTTTTTTTTAGCGTAAATGGATGTTTGGGATATTGTATTTATCATTTTTCATCACCCCACACCCGTACCCACACCCACACACACCCACTTACTCCTCCCCTTAGCCAAATTCAGCAGCCCTCACTTTTTCCCCACTTGGTTTGTAAAGGAAAGAAAAGGAAAAGAAAAGAAAAGAAAAGAGTAGAAAATGATATAAATTGAGTTGACTTTGACTTGAAACAACTTTCCCCACCTCACTCTCTCTCCTCACTCACCCACTCCCCCCCCCAAAATCTGGCCGAAACTGATCCCTAGCAGCAGCCCCCCCTCCCCAAGTTCTCACTCCATTTTTGCTTCAAAAATCCAAAAAAAAAAAGCTTCAAAATCCATACAATTTCAAAGCTTTTTTCCAAATCCAACACTTACCCATTATTCTTTAGCATTTCAAGCATGGATCCTTATGAAAAGAGAGCATTTTGGAGTGCCATGGATGCTTGTGGATCTTCATATGCTTTTGGGTATATTTCTAAACATTTTGTTGCTTAAATTGTTACTAATTTCTTAAGCTAATTTATTTAAGTGTTATTTGGATATGTGAGTTTAATTGCACGTTTTGGAATTCAAGAAAAGGGTTTAAATGCAAGTTAGGTTATTGTGAATTGGTGTATGGTTGTGATGGGTAGCTTACCATCTTAGAATTTGTAGAAAGTAATTTAGTAGTTAAATTTCATATTGTTGCATGAAAATGTCTAAATTAAGTTTTGTTTTTGCTAACTAGAGTTTTTGAAAAATTATCAAATACTTAGATTAAAATATAATTAAGTGTTCATGTCATTATAACTATTATAATGAGTGGTTTAATGACTTTGGTTCATGCAAAACGAAGCTTAATTGATGAATTGTGAATTTTGCTTTAAAGGGTGTTAAATTTGATATTTTGCAAACTAGGATTTTGGAAATTATGCAAATTTATGAGTTTAAATTATGGAAATGGTTTTTATGACTTATTTAAGGTATTTAATAAATATATTGGCCGCTACATTCATTTAAACATCGTGTTTTGTATAAAAACGGCGAATTGTGCTTGCTAGATTTTCGGAAAAATGACTTTTTGAGTAAAATTGGCGTTTTTGTGAGTTTTAACCTAGTTTATATTAAAATTAGTGTTCGTGAATGTGCAAATGAGTGTATTTGGGTTTTTCTCGATGGTTTGGCGTTTGTACGCCGACGTCGAGGGTTTTTGGGTTGATTTGTGAAAGCAACCATAGGTTTTGACCTATGTGGGATTCGTGCGTCGTTTTGATCATGAGTCAGATTTTAATGAGAAATGGTGCGTTATGATATGTAGGTACCCCCATGTGGACTTCGAGACGACAAGCAAGCGCGTGGCAACGTCGGCACCGGCTAGCGAGGACCAGGTGAGTAGATTTATATCTACGGGGAGAAGTCGGGTGGATGGCGTATAGCATCCCCGCAGTCCGTGGTGGTGTATACAGATGCGTATACACACCAACAATTATTATATGTTATTTAGGATTAATAACGATGCTTAGGATGGATATTGGTGTGTTGGACTATTTTTAGTGTTGCGAACCCTAGGGTAGTGTTACACACACATACACACATACATACTTGCATACATTCCTATTGATATGTGCTCATGGGATTCTTTATAGTTATGTGTTCACATGGGTATGGGACTATGTATTCACATACGGATTGAGGATGATACTTGGGATTGAGCTGAGTCGATGAGATTTGATTTGAGGCCGTGAGATCGGTGATATAGCAGGGTTCGTATTTGAGATACGACATGATGTTGTAGCGGGTCCTTGACGTAGTGTTTCACATACATGCATGCATACATAGATGGTATCAATATTATACTAGACGTAGATCAGTACCCCGATCATGATACTTGATAAAGAGGATATCAGATGAATAGTATAATGAATGTGATATTGACCGTACCCAGATTTGGGGATGCCGTACGACGGATTTACGTACGAGCTATATTTTGATGATTGATCCGCACTCTTGACTTGGGATGTCTGGTTATGGATATGATATTATTGAGGCGGGATCACCGACTGTATATATACAGGTATGTATATGTATCGACTCAGATGATAGGCGGTTTCCTTACCTGTAGATCAGCTTGTTAGTTCAGCCGTATAGTTTAGTGTAGTTGTTAGATTAGATTAGACTCCTACCTATTTCAAAACTAGCGGATCGTGGGTATTTTAAAAGACAGGTCAAGGGATCTACGGATATTTCAAAAGACGTATCCTTTCTTAAAAACCACCGTAGCCCTATTTTCAAAACCCCGCGGTTCGTGTTATTTCAAATGGCACCATTTGTAGGACTTATATTAGATTAATGCAGATTAGTTATAGTTGCGTCTAGTTTTTAGCCCCCGTTCATTTTGGTTGCTCGCTCCGCATCGCACATTTACATTGTTATTTCATATTGCATTGTTGATATTATGCTGTTAGGACACCAGCACCATTACCGATGATGCGTATGTACCACATACACTTTCTTGCCGGCTCACACACATCTTCATCGGTAATTGCCATGTCACGTACACCTTAGAAAATATTGTCGCTTAACTTAGCTTGATAGCCAGTAGTTTGACGTAATATTAGTGTACATACCTTATATGCCAGCTTAGATATTGTAGTTATTACTTGTCGCTTCATGCATACTGTTATTCATTCTCATGCTTATATTCATGGTTCTACATGCTATTGATGATTCGGATTTCCATGATATTTTCTGGATTTGGAGGAAAACCGCAAAACATATATAAACTGATTTCTCTTTTTTTTAAAATAAAAGTGCGGTTTTTCCCATGATGTATGAGTCGTCCACCATGAGTTTGCTGATGGATTTCGAGACCCGATTCGAGGAGACGGATGAACCGTTTCGGGTACATGGTGGACCCGGTAAGGTACCCCGGGGCAAGAAGCGCGTGATGATGACGATGTGAGCCTGGCAGGGGAGCACTACCTACCGGTGATATTACCCGACACGTCGGATATCCGGAGGATACCTTCGTGGTCTTGAGATGGATGGTAGGGGCCGGTCTGGACTGACGGCGCCCTAGATATTGTGATTGAGACTTGAGGTATATAGATTGTGACACAGAGATATCGAGGTATTTGGACACTTGTTTTGTGTCGATGCTGGGCACTGTTTTATGCTGATTTCATATATGGTACCTCATTTCTTTTAAAATACAGAAATCTCACTGATTTATGAAACCAGTTTTATTCAGTACAAGCATTCTGTTTCATGCATTCATACATCATTCATATGATATATTGCTACCCGAGGCACTGACACGGGCACATGAGATTTCACTCGGGTTAGATATTTACCCTAGCCTTGTTATAGGCTGCATGTTATATACATTTTTGAGGATATATTATGATCATTGACCTAGGATTGCGTTATTTATGCGATTTCTGTGCGTAGATGTTTTTCTATTCACGAGTTGGCAACTCACCCCCGTTGTGCCCCAGTTTCTTGCAGGTTTGCCGTACAGGTTTCATTACGGCTTTGCGGGCTCAGTTTCATTCGGGTGACTTACTAGTAGGTGGGTTTTTCTTGTATCGTACCCATCATATTACCTTGTATAATATTATTCAGTTGTATCTAGTAAATTCCATCAACCAAACATGTATTTATTGAGATAGAGACCAGTGTTGGTTATTCTTTCGACCTTAGAGTCGCTCGTTATATTTCTGGTGGTTTTGAGTTTCCTTTTGAGTTTTGATCCTCGCCGTTGGCGTTGTATATTATATTGTTTTTGTGGTTGTGACCGTCGATTGACGAAGAGCTAGCTCCCGCTTGGGGATGCCCTTTTCTTGATTTCGTATACTATTCATGTTGTATCCCGTTTGGGGGCCAGTATTTACAAAGGAGACTCTGCCGAAATTTTTAGTAAATTTTTGATGTTTTAAAAACCGCATAATTCGGCTTATGCTATTGAAATTACTTGCTTTAAGTTGGTTTTTCCTGCACTCTACTATTTTCTTGGTTTGGATTTCTGGGTTTTCGGTTTACTTAGATTACGTACGCCTCGAGACGTTCGTAGTTTAAGTGCCGGTCATGTTCCGTATTTTCGGGTCGTGACATGAAGCGAAGGAGCGGACTATAAAGGTTGTAATCCCTCACACTTAGCTTTAAAGATATCATCTTGCATGCTAAACCCTAATAATCTAGCAAAGATCCCGTCTTTGGGTTGTTCGGCACGTCTAAAATTTTATCCGGACATGTTTGATGCCTTATGAACCTTCACAAGAGTGCCCAGGAACCCTACAATGCTTAGGCTATTTTAGAGTTTGTGTAAATGTGTGTATGTGTGTGAGAGAGAGAGAGAGAGATAATGTTTGTTTCCGCTAAAATTTTCGGCCAAGAGCTATTTGTTCCCTTATAACCCTTATAAAAAAAGATGAGAAGAAAGAAGAAAGAAGAAAGAAGAATTCACAGTTGAACGAACATCACGTGTTAAACACGTGAGTGCTTATATGTAAAGCATATAAGCGCTAAAAGAAAATAACAAAAGGCCAAACAGGTTTACGTGTTAAACATGTGAGCGCTCATATACAAAGCATATAGGCGTTGAAAACAAATAACTAAGGGCCAAACATGCCTTAAACACGTGAGCGCTCATATGTAAAGCATATGGGCGTTGAAAATAAACTAAATAAAACAACTAATGGCCAAACATGCCTCACATTTAATACACGTGAGTGCTCATATGCAAAGCATATGAGCGCTGAACATAAACATGCTAAAACCCACAACAGGGGTCACGTGTTAAACACGCGAGTTCTCTTGCCTCTCACATGCAAAGCATGTGAGCGCCCCAATTTAAAATGTTCACATTAAATTCTATGGGATAAAATTAAATTCTATTTGGGAAATGTTTTCCCTGATCTTTCTAATATGGAAATATCTTTCTCTAACAGAGAATTCTGGATTTAAAATCCGATGGTGATAAAATATCACCAATTAAATTATCTGGTAGAATAAAATTCTATCATAAGAAAATATTTTCCTAATCTTATTAAACTAACAAGATATTCATAAAATTATATGTTAAACTAACGAGATATTCATATGATAGAATTAAATTGTATATTAAGAAAATATATTTCTGATCTTGTTAAACTAAAAAGATATGATAGAATAAAATTCTAATCTTCTTAAAACTAATAAGATATTCATAATCTAGTTAAACAAATAAGAAATCTTCTCTGTTACACAGAAAGCCTTTGGATTAAAAATCCAACGGTGAATAAAATTCACTGATTGATCTAAAAGATCATGGAATCAATCATGATCTCTCAATGAGGGATTCTCTTAACAAATTGATTCCTTTTCTTCTCATATAAATAAGAGGAAGGAGAGGAGGAAAGACACTCACAGAGAGAGGGGGAGGAAGAAAAATACAGAGAGAATTTAATTCTCTAAAAGGAGGAGACTACCCTATAAGCTTTCCAAAAAGCTCCCACAAAATAAAAGAGAATTTAATTCTTAAATAAAGGGTATAACCCTTAAAAAAAAGAACTTAGTTCTTCCTCTGGTTGAGCTTTGGAGAAGCAGATCTCCTCACAAGTTAAGAATTTAATTCTCATCGGGGAGATTCTGTTATGCAGATTCGAAATTTAGGGAGAAGAACTAAGTTCAAAAAATTTAATTCTTACAAAAGTATATAGGAATTTAATTCCTCTAATAAAACTAGGGTTTAACCCTGTAAAAAGAATTTAATTTTTATAAAACAAGAGACTTGAAATTCTCAAAATTCAGATCCCAGCATCGTTAATATATGATCAAGGTCTTCATGCACATAGAACGAAAGACTGGTGATTCATTAGTGTTCAGCACTATAGCAAAATCTCACGTGTTTCCCCATGTGAGCATCTCTGATGAACAAAAAAGAATAGATGAGACTGAGTCACGTGCTTCCCACGCGTGCGCCTAAAAGAAGAACAAGAAGTGTCTCCTAGGGCAGTCACATGTTTTCCACGCGACTCCGAATTAAGTGCTTAGCACTTATATGAAAAAGGGAATAAACCTAAAACAGCGCTCACATTTTGAAGGGGCCTCACGTGTTCGCACGTGAACACCACGGGGTCCAAGTACTTAGCACTAATAAAAGAGAAATAAAATCCAGAGAACAGTCCCCATTTCAAGCGCCTCACGTGCTCACACATAAGCCAAATACTTAGCACTTATAAAAGAAGAGGGAAGTAAAACCCAAAAAGGCAGTACCAACTTTGGGACACCTCACGTGCTCACGCATGAGTGCCACAAGAATTAAGTGTTTAACACTTATATATAAACGGGGACTTAAATCCAATGTACAGAGCCAACTTTGAGGTGCCTCACGTGAGCTCCCCTGGAATCCAGTGTTTAACACTGCTTTAGAGCCTCACGTAGGAACACATGAGTGCTGAACGTATATTAGTGTTTAATACTATGGGAAATCAACTCCAGCCTCAAGTTGGCCAGGTCTTCTTGAGATTAAAACATCTCCGATATCCAAATAGACCGAGCCTTTATTCTCATGACTTTCTAAACTAATCTTAGTCTCAAAATACGACTAATGATTTCTGGGCTCGACCTCCCTTCAATCTGGAAATTAGTTCAAGGGTACATCTCTTCACACCTCTGATACATGTCGTTGTAATTCTTCAATGTCTTCAGAGAGATGGCGGGTCTCGACAGCCAATAATTCTTTAGTGCACTCCCAAACTGACGGGCACATCCCAATATGGATCGCAACGTCCTTAAACTATAACGGACCGCAACGTCCTTAAACTAGCTATGGACCGAAACATCCTTAAACTAACAACGGACTGAAACATCCTTAAACTAAAACAATAGAGCCCAAATGCTCTTTTGTTGGATCTGAATGATTATAAAACCTTATTAAGTAGATCTTAGTCTAAAATTGGACTAACGTATCCTTAACAAACATTTAAGTTGATCTTAATCTCAAACGAGATTAACGATTCTTAAATCAAACCAAACCCAAATTTAAGAATATACGGATTTGAACTAATCCACACCTTACGAGCGACAGCATAAATTAGTCTCCATATACAATCCACGGGCAACCAAAAATAAAACAAACACATATGACACGAAGTGAACCTCTGGAGCAGGAGAAAGTCGTTATCGCGATGCAATAACGTAATTAACTACAGGGGGTTGCGCCTGCAGGGAAGAGCGTCCCCACAATAAAAAACCCGTCACAACGGGGGGGGAATCTGACGAAGTCTGCTACAACGGTCGCATCCGTCCAAACCTCCGATACACGGTGCTATAAATCAACTTGGTATCTTTGGAGAGGTGGACGGATAAATCCATATAGTATCTGCCCCCAAATTCAGGAAAGACGATCCATCCCGATTCTGTCTCTATTTTCGACGGTGAGCAGATTCTGGCACGCCCGGTGGGACCTCTTCCTCGTTCCACTGCACACTTCGTGTGTCGTGTTTTTCCAGCGATCAGATAATCACGGTGTATATGTTTGTAGTTGCCCTTGGGTGATGAAATACTGAAGCCGGTGTTCCGTCTTTCCCGAGAATGGCGTTTGCTTTCACTCATCACAACTCATGCTCTGTCATATCTGGTGGAGTTAAGTATGGGTCACTTGCAGCCTCAAATCTCTGCAATCTGTCTCTTCAAGAAATCAACGGGCTTCGATTTAGGTCGATACTGTTGGCTATAGTGCTCTCAAGTCAATTATTGGATCGCAGGCACGTGATTGCAATGATTGAGGGGGGACCTATACCGGTAGAACAGTCTTACTCGAGATGATAGTATGCTATCTGGTTTGTCTTTATCATCGTGTACATGCTTCAGGTGACATTACAGATCACCATTACATATTGATAGAGCCCATAGGATTCTTGCTTGACTACCAGTAGTATGATGGCGATCATATACGTGAGAGTTGGGTAGTCTATAAGCACATCCTTAAAGTGTCCCTAGTCGTGGGAGTTTCGAGACTGGGCATCGATACTCCAAGAGTAGACTAGTGTATACGGATCGAGACCCCGACGAGGGGCGGTGGCCAGTCTCACAAGCTATTGGTGTCAGTTAGTTCACCTAAGATGTATACAGGTGCTCATTAGGTGATGAGTACACCGGATGGACTCGCCGGGAACATGCTAGTTGGTATTATACCTATTGTCAGATAGCAGTTTCCAGGTGACATGTATACAGGTTAGTCTATCGACTTGAGATCGTCATTTGTCTCTTGTGAGTTCCTACTGTGCTTTGATTATTACCCTACCACGGCTCAGAGGAGTCGTGCGAACAGGTTTTAGTTGGGTACAGTCCTGAGCCATATGGAGGCAGTGAGCAGATCGTCAGGGGATTCGTCTCTCCCGGTATTGGGGGTTGAGGTCGCGGAGTGCACGGATGGCCATCACCAGAAATTCTCGGCCGGGGTAGTCGAGAATTACCGATCTAGGATCGATAGTTTCTCAGTTGGTGATAGGCTTCATACCGACACTAAATGTCAAGTTATTAGGGGTCTGACTTTATCCACCCCCTAGGCTCGACATGCGATACTCATAGACGAACGGACCGGACTGTACGGATATTGTCACTCTCAGGCTCAGTAGGGTTTCAGGATGAGTTCGCTCGTCGGTCTCCCTTTCACTCAATACCTGGATAGCCGTTACGTACAGCTAGTGCCACTGACGTGCTTGTGGTTAAACTCACTGCCAGTGTATTGACGAGTCTTTAGAGTCCCACACCAGAGGGTTTCCCATGTTCGGGCGAAACGTTGTAGAGACCGTATGGTTTTATGGCAGGGTTCGATCATATACGTGCACTTGTGCACGGATCATGATCGGACGGATCATACTAGTAGGCTTTGGTTTAAGCCGGATCCTAGTATTAGATTGTTGGATTACTTTCGTCTCGTAGTATTCGTATTCAGTCGGAATACGGATGCGGGTATGTATATACGGATGAGGGGTAATCTTGTAATCCGTTATAAGATTTCTTTAGTTGATGCTATTTCTTTTTGTTGGATTAAACCTTTAGTTTAAATATTTATTGGTGGAAAATGTGAGTGCAAGTTTTGACCTTGAGCATTAATTCATGTCACATGCATTTGGTGACGCATGGTCTTGGTTCTTGTGGTGATTTATTGTGACATGGATTGATTTTTGAGACCGTTATGATTGTGTGGGATATTTTAGAGAGAGATGGCTATTTTGTTATGGCATGGGATTATTCTTTAGTTGATATAAGTGCTCTCAAAATATCTCAATCAACAAAAACAAGCCATTTCTTCACTTACTTCTTTCTTGAGCTCACCTTTTCCTCCATGGGCATTTTCTTCAACCTCCATCCATCTCTCTCTTGAGTTGAGAATACATGGGTGTATTGAGACAAAGTTTTCACACACATTCTCTAATTCATCTTGGGCATCTAGGCTGGCAAACTAGATGTCTGAGCTGCTTCGATTTTTGAAGCGGGAGCCCGTATTAAGAATTCTCGACATGAATCGTTTTCGACGAGGGAGACCGGAGAGCGAACTTGATCGAGGAAGCTTTGACGAGCTTGGCGCAGATATTGAAGACCGAAGGACACAGATCGATCGGTATAATCTCTGAACACTTTAAAGTTTTTCTAGTAAACGGTTAATGGGACGATCTGGGTAATTGGTTGTGGTAGCGCTAAGTTTTCTAAAAGTTTTTGTTCCGTATTTGGTTACGGATTGACGGCCGGGGCGCTGCCATAACCCAACATGGTATCAGAGCCAACCCATTAACCCAACTAGCTAGTTTGCACAGGGTTAAAATCTCGATTGACCAATTTTTCCGAATCACGAATCTATGTTCATGAGCTTGCTGTCGATTTTCAAAGTTGTTCTAAAAATTTTTATGAGTATCTTAGAATTATGTGCCGGCAAAACTATAGCTACAAAAAAAATTTGGGGACCTAACTCCAAAATTCCGCCGTGGAAAGGGAGCAAAATGTCACATTTTGCGGCCCTTCCGCCGGGCTTTTTGGGCTACAGTACCCCAAAATTTTTCTGGGGCTCTAGTTCATGAAAATATGATTTTTGTGATATATAGTTTTGGCCTAGATTTATTTGAGTGCTGGATTTGCATTTGGGGCCTATTTGGAAAGGTTTACTCGATCGAAATTTTAAATATGTATTTTTCAGTACTTGCATTACTATCTGCGACCGTGAATGTCATTAGAGCGGTACAACTTATCTAATTGCTATAGTTCTTTTAGACGGGTTTGCGAACATGACATTCACGTTGATGTTCTGTGTTGTGCTGTGTTGTTGCGGATTTGTCATGGTAGATAGCTTGGTTGCAATATTAGTACAGTTTAGTTTCATTTGTACATTTGATATTGCGGGACGAGCGTCCGACATGTGGACTGCCGTCACTGTCTGTTTGTATATTTTTTTGGGGCACGACCGGGTTGAGGTCGATGTCACCGTTGTACATATTTTCTTTTCTGTACTAAGATTACCCCACGGTGGAGTGCACGGATAGCCGGGTTCTAGAAGGCAACGGGCCCACATCTCATGGCGTTGAGACAGAGGGGGCTTCACTCTAGAATTGGCGGGTTATTCAACGCACTCGTAAGGGGTATATGTTGACCCAAGGAGGGGTGCTCAAGTTACCGGATTCTGTGAAGTGCTGGGTGGTCCATTCACTTTGATGAAGAGGGCTGCCTCGCTTCTGGTTTTGGCGGGTAACTTGCCGCGCTCGTAGGAGTCTAGGTTTCATTGCACAGGCTATTCACACAACCAAGGAAACGTCGGGTTTCACTTGTGGCTCAAAGGAAACACGGGGCTCCCAGATTATCTGTATTTTTCTTTGCTGCTTATTACTTTTCTGTTATGTTGCATTTATCATGCCTGGAGCGATTATTGTATATTGTTATATATATACTAGTAGATATTGTATCTGTTTTACACTCGCGCTAGTCCAGTCCCCGCTCTGTCGTTAGTTAAGTAACCTAACGGGTGATGACGGGACCCAGCGGCGAATGCAGTGGCATATACGTACATTATATTTTCGTTCTTTTTGGTGTGATTAATTGATGGGACAGCGTTGATTTTGATCAATGCAAGGATAAAACAAATCTATTTGATGTTGTTGGAACCAAGTTTTTTTTTGAAAAACAGACATTACAGACGTTTTCTTTTGCTTTGCACGGTTATGAATATGTAGCACCTCATTCTACGAGGCAAGGGCCGAGATCTCTTCACCGGGAGTGACCCCTTGGGCAGAAGTTTGCGTCAGCGTAATAACTTCACTATAGTCGATTCTTTTGCTTTGCATCGTGGTATTTAGTTTGGAATATCCTGCACCTCATTCGACGAGGAAAGATCCGAGATCCCTTCACCAGGAGTGACCTCTTTAACAAAGGTTTTCACCACTATATATTTATAAAAAGCTAACCAGTTCCTTCAACGATATCAAGTTCATTACGTTAAAGGTTTTTTTGCCAAAAACCAGCCGTAGCCCTCCGTCATTTCAGATTAGTATTGCTTAGTATTCCTGCTACGTATTTCGTGCATTGCCGAGGCGTAGTGTTCGGTAGCTCTGTAATACTTTTCTGTCGCATGAATATGTGGATTGGTTAGGACAGTCATACGGTTATGTTGGCATTGTCAAGGACTCGTACGGGTGAGTTTAACGCAATCAAGATAATGACGGGTTGAACTTGACTATGACTCTTTGATATGTTAGCATTGTCAAGGTCACTTGGGTCTTAGGGGTAAAAACACACATCGGGAGTTTCTAAAGAAACTGAAACTTCCCAGGCATGCGCATACCTTCTGGAGTGTGGTGACTTGAGTAGATTCCATTAAGTTATCATGCGATGATAGTTGGATCCCGATTCCCACTGATGAGTTGGTTTACTCCTCGGGTGATCCCGACTAATTCTTCTTTCAGGTTTGGAGGAGAATTTGAGGATACAGTGGGAGACATCCTGATTAAATAAAGTGATTGACCATTCTGATCTAGGTTAGAGTGCACGCTGAGTGTTTCTTTTTTCTCTCTTTGACAGCAACCATGGCCCGACCCTGGACTATAACCCAGTAACAAAATTAACCGAACTTTCTTAAATACTGGCTTTTGGATTGTCTGAGTTGCATACAACATTGCCACTCCTTCTTTTACGCTTTGCTTTTCTCCGAAACATTCCGTATCACTATGTAGATCCACTTCTATTGGATAAATCCATCGTATAATTACATACGAACTCGAAGGAACTTTTTCGAGGATGGATTCTGGTTCTGGAGAGAATGAATAGGACTATTCAGTTATTTTTTCCTTTTACCTTCTCTCAGGTTGTGAGGGCTCCTAGGATTAGGAGAGGGTACACCTATTACGCTTATTGGATAGTTTTCTTCCAAACCATAGGCAGGTGCCGAAAGGTGGGGAATGAAGAAAACCAATTAGCCTAAGTGTGGTGTCCAGAAGGTAATAAGTAAAGACAAATAAAGGGATTAGAAAGAGGGCAAAGTAAATTGCAACTGCTATCATTCACGACCAAACCAAGTATTTCATCGCCACTCCTACTTCACCTTTGTATTTCTCCAGAACACCCCGTATCACTACGAAGATCCGCATTTATAGGATAATCCATCGTATGGTTATATACGAACTCGAAGGAACTTGTTCCAGTACGAGGATGGATTCTGGTTCAGGAGAAATAGAATAAGGTTTATTCAGCTGTCTTTTATCATCACCTTCTCTCAGGTTGCGAGTACTCCTAGGATTAGGAGAGTACACCTATTACGCTTATTAGATAGTCTTCTTCCAAACCGTAGGCTGGTGCCGAACGGTAGGGAAGGAAGAAAACCATTGAGCCTAACGATGGTGTACAGAAGGTAACGACTAAAGACAAGTAAAGGGATTTGGAGAGATGACAAAGAAATATACGGTTACAGTCATGAATTTGGATAGTGGAAGAGGTATTACTAGGAATACCCAGATACCCCTTCGAAACATTTTCATGTTTCAGTTTCACTGTGCGTTGTTAATATAAAACTGATTTCCTAATTAGATCCTTGCTCCAGAGTATGTATTTACCAGGTTTGATTCTCACATCTGTATCGTTTTATAGATGATGAGTAGGAGTAAGTTATTGGGAATTAGGTGATCATCCTCATTATATCGGAATTCGTTGTAATTGGTGATATTTGAGGAAATCGCCTGGGGTTTTACCGGATGACAAATATTTGGTTTTGAATATCCGTTGTTATGCACTAATTTCAAACTGATATATCTGTACATTTATTTTATAAAGTGAGATATAACTTTTTAAAATTATGTCCATGACATTTACCTATATCAATTGATGGTTAGGTAAGGAGTATTAAACAGCGGTGCAATTCTTCTTAACCACAGATACAGTTTTCAACCTACGACGCACAGGGTTTGAGTTATTAAACTCAGGGAACTTATACAAAGTATTATATGTTGTCCAGAGTCCATTAGGACAAAGGGTTGGTCCTCGTACTATATTCTGTTTACTTGTGGCTTCTCAAGTTTTAGACAAGTGTTTCATAGAAATATAAGGTCCAAGTTTTGAGAAGTTATAGGTACAAGAATAAAGTAGAGAACCACGTATTGCAGGTATCGGGATTCTTCAAGGTGATCGAAGATGTAGATACTTGTGTATGGTATTCAGTTGCTAGTAATAGTTTTGAGAACTTGCTTCTCTTTCAGATTACTCATATCTGGATGCATTCCTAAGTTGAGTAATGCTGATCGGCCTCTCTCCATTTAGTTGACATGCACTGGAAACAACTGCATGATTTGAATCTGGTTCCAATTAAATCAGTGCCTCTGTTTCTATATTGTATATAAAATGGTTCATATCTTAACGATGTTAAGGTATTTAGAGTTGCCCGGCTTATGCTTAAAACCAGACTCTGGATAACTCAAGACACGTTTCTGTAATGGCAGTTTGTGGGTTAACCCAGGACATGACGAGGGTTAACTTTCTACCATCTGGAAGATCAATAGTGATATTGTTCTTGACTCGCTACGGTTTTAGTAAAATAGACTTTTTTCAGAAAATAGTAGTGGGAGTATGGTAGAACTGGAAGTGATTCCAGAACCGCAAACGATTACTGAAAATTTAAATAAATAGTAGTGGGAGTATGGTAGAACTGGAAGTGATTCCAGAACCGCAAACGATTACTGAAAATTTAAATAGAACCTAAAGATTCAATCAGGGTTTGACATTCCATTAGCCACTCCGCAGATATGGTGGGTAATCTCAGGCACCCGAGAGGTATTTCGGTATCCTCAAAGACGGTGACAGGGAGGTTCTTGTTTACCCAAACTTGACACTACTGTTGTTTCAGACTATGAGACCCGGCATGAGGATGAGTATAGCGTCGTTCTAAACTAGTTTTAGAAGTGTACGTGTATATGACTCTGCCAGAGGGTTGTTGTGGTCAGTGGGGGCAGTGGAAGCATAATAGATAAGTAGCTTATGTCTATTTATAGACTAAAGCAAGATATAGCAGAGGTAGATCATCTATTTTTGGTGTGACAGTCATAGGCTTTGACTTCATCAAAATAGGAGATGGATCTGTTAAGAAGGTAGTAGGGTGGCATGTCCTGGTTTTTGGATGACATACACTTTGTAGAAAGTGAAATTCCTATACTACGATCGGTTATACTATGGTTGTCACACAATGGTTTCTCCATATGCGATTTGGATATTATATCAGGCATTCTGGTTACTAGATCTATGGTTTTAGATCTGGATTTGGGTGGTTTCCCAATCCGGGTACTTAGACAGTATTCTAAAGGTATTTTAGAATGGACGACTCCTGGCACGGTAGTGTACCTGCAGGTGATGGAGTTACCCTCTCTGAAGGCGTCTTACAGACTAAATGGGAGAGGGATGTGCATGATTGGCATATCACTTGCTTAGGCAATTGAGTCAATCATGAGATGTCAAGTACCACACAAGATGTTATTTTTGCACTAGATGCGATAAGTTGATATATTAATCCAATCCTGGAGAAACGTTCGGAAGCAGCTTATGGACATAAGTGGATGTTCTAGGGATTTGATAACGGCAGCCTCTCTCGGGAGACAGTTATCATTCCAGTCTTCCAAGGTGACTTGGATGACAGAGTGACTGTCAGAGTTATAGTTTTCCTTCTTGACGAGGGGCAGTAGTTTGGACAGGTGGTCCAAGCGAATACTGAGGGAGGCGTGGCGCAGGATACTAATTAAATTCAGTCGAAGATACAGTCTAAGAAGTTTACTGGATTTAGAGTTCATTTGTGAACTGGGTCCCATCAGTTATCCAGACATATTCTAAGACAGGTATTGCTCATTTCGGGAGATGGATTTCTCCGCGAACTTGAGATTATGAGAGACATAGAAAGAAACATTGGAGCGGATCCACTCACTGAGGCTATTTCTCGAACGCAATAGTTTTACAAACGAGCTTTGTGAAGCTGATTAGTAGAGAAGTTGGGTGTTCGGTATCACACGGGCTGTGAGTATGCGACACCGCAATGATTAGCCTTAAGTGAAAGTGGGATATTGTTGGCTATAGTGCCCTCAAGTCAATTATTGGATCGCAGGCACATGATTGCAATGATTGAGGGAGGACCTATACCGGTAGAACAGTCTTACTCGAGATGATAGTATGCTATCTGGTTTGTCTTTATCATCGTGTACATGCTTCAGGTGACATTACAGATCACTATTACATGTTGATGGAGCCTATAGAATTCTTGCTTGACTACCAGCAGTATGATGGCGATCATATACGTGAGAGTTGGGTAGTCTATAAGCACATCCTTAAAGTGTCCCTAGTCGTGGGAGTTTTGAGACTGGGCATCGATACTCCGAGAGTAGACTAGTGTATACGGATCGAGACCCCGACGAGGGGCGGTGGCCGGTCTCACAAGCCATTGGTGTCAGTTAGTTCACCTAAGATGTATACAAGTTCTCATTGGGTTATGAGTACACCGGATGGACTCGCCGGGAACATATTAGTTTGTATTATACCTATTATCAGATAGCAGTTCCCAGGTGACATTTGTACAGGTTAGTCTATCGACCTGAGATCGTCATTTGTTTCGTGTGAGTTCCCACTGTGCTTTGATTATTACCCTCAGAGGAGTCGTGCAAACAGGTTTTAGTTGGGTACAATCCCGAGCCACATGGATGCAGTGAGCAGATTGTCAGGGGATTCATCTCTCTTGGTATTGGGGGTTGAGGTCGCGGAGTGCACGAATGGCCATCACCAGAAATCCTCGGCCCGGGTAGTCGAGAATTACTGATCTAGGATCGATAGTTTCTTAGTTGATGATAGGCTTCATACTGACACTAAATGTCAAGTTATTAGGGGGTCTGACTTTATCCACCCCCTAGGCTCGACATGCGAAACTCATAGACGAACGGACCGAACTGTACAGATATTGTCACTGTCAGGCTCAGTAGGGTTTCAGGATGAGTTCGCTCGTCGGCCTCCCTTTCGCTCAATACCTGGATAGCCATTACGTACAGCTAGTGCCATTGACATGCTTATGGTTAAACCCACTGCCAGCGTATTGACGAGTCTTTAGAGTCCCACACCAAAGGGTTCCCAAGTTCGGGCGAAACGTTGTAGAGGCCGTATGGTTTTATGGCAGGGTTCGATCATATACGTGCACTTGTTCACAGATCATGATAGGACGGATCATATTAGTGGGTTTTGGTTTAAGCCGGATCCTAGTATTAGATTGTTGGATTACTTTCGTCTTATAGTATTCGTATTCAGTCGGAATACGGATGCAGGTATGTATATACGGATGAGAGGTAATTTTGTAATCCGTTACAATATTTGTTTAGTTGATGCCATTTCTTTTTGTTGGATTAAACATTTAGTGCATCAGGTATTAAATGTTTATTGGTGGAAAATGTGAGTGCAAGTTTTGACCTTGAGTATTAATTCATGTCACATGCACTTGGTGACTCATGGTCTTGGTTCTTGTGGTGATTTATTATGACATGGATTGATTTTTGAGACCATTATGATTGTGTGGGATATTTTAGAGAGAGAGGGCTGTTTTGTTATGGCATGGGATTATTCTTTAGTTGATATAAGTGCTCTCAAAATATCTCACACAACAAAAACAAGCCATCTCTTCAATCGTTTCTTTCTTGAGCACTTTTTCTTCCATGGACAATCTTCTTCAACCTCCACTCATCCCTTTCATGAGTTGAGAATCCATGGGTGTATTGAGACAAAGTTTTCACACATATTCTCTACTTCATCTTGGGCATCTAAGCTAGCAAACTAGATGTCCGAGTTGCTTCGGTTTTTGAAGCGGGAGCCTGTATTAAGAATCCTCGACGAGGGAGACCGGAGAGAGAACTTGATCGAGGAAGCATGACGAGCTTGGCACAGAGATTGAAGACCGAAGGACACGGATCGATCGGTATTATCTCTGAACACTTTAAAGTTTTTCTAGTAAACGGTTAATGGGACGATCTGGGTAATTAGTTGTGGGAGCGCCAAGTTTTCTGAAAGTTTTTATTCCGAATTTGGCCACGGATTGATGGCCGGGACGCTGCCATAACCCAACAGATACTCCCACCTCCCACCCTTGGTGCCTCAACGCCGAGGGAGGAAGCCTAGAAGAAGTCTGTCTTCCACAGGCTGGTTCCCCAAGATGCTGCTTTGCCGATGGAATCGGTCCTCAAATAACTGGCACCTGCTAAGGACCAAGGTTGACGCAGGGGGCAGAATATTCAAACTCTCAAAGGAAATAAGGTGCAGGCTTAGCAAAATCCTGAGGCTAATTAAATCTTGGCCGTAAGAAACGGTCGACGTCGATATCGGCGTCATACAAAACAAGCCGGGGGTAATTCTTAATCAGAATTGACTCTACCTGCTTCAACTCTGATGATGAATGCTGCTGTTCCAACTGGGAACAGCTTCAAACTGCTGCAAAGGGTCAGACAAAATTCTCCCACCACAGTATTGAAGAAAACTCTGCAGCCCAGGGAGATCCTACGAGAGCAGAAACCACTTCGCTCCCGAAAAGAACTTTCCTTGTCTATATATAAGTGTGGAAGCAGATTAAGGACTCAGCCATCAACTGTGGCTCTTCCCCTAAATGTCAGCCATCTTTTGACAAATCCCCTTTCAAATACAAGAGGACTTATCCCAAGATGGATCCTGATACAACGGTTCCTCCCAAAATCAAAGCGGCTTCTCAAAAAAAAGAGAGGCCTATTAAAGCTCAAGTGTTCGAGGTAAACTCCAAAGGCCAAAACTCCAAACACCCCAAGCCTGGGGGCATGGCAGTTTATACAATCCATATGGTGAAATCCAAAGATGAATTTCGAGCTTCTACTAGTCACCGACCTCAAACTCGGTCCCTGACAAAGGTTCAATTGCAACGTGAAAAGCTGCAGGAGATGCTCGCTCAGGCGACAGCAAACGATAATCCATCGCCTAAGGAAAATCCCGAGGACGCACTTGAAGAAAGAATAGAGAAGGAGTCAGATATTGATTTCCTAAAGCGCACTCTGAAAAAGGGAGATGTAGAAGCGGCAGAAATGTCCACTCAAATGAACCAGATGGCCCTTCTGATTCAGAATATGGCTGGAATGATGGTTCAATCGGAACCACTGGCAGATGAACCGCCGGTAGTCGGTCTTAAAGATAAGGATGATATTTCAAATCCTCTGCAAACCTCATCAACGGCTGAGGAGGAAAATGATTCCTAAAAGAAAAGCTGGATGTATATATCGCTCAGCAAGTCAAAACTCACTATGCCAGTGAAGAATCAGATAGGCCAATCAAGACTGGTCGACCGTATCCGGTGTGCTACGATCAAATACAGTACCCACCAGAATACATACTTCAGACTCCACATATACAAAGGAATCAGGAATCCTTACCAGCACATCCCGCGATTTAAATCCATGTGCGGTAACACTGGAGAGAATGATATACTTCTCCTCTGACAGTTCATCAGCGGTCTGGCGGGCATCGCCTTCGAATGGTCTGCGGAACTCCCAAATGATTTCGTGAAGAGCTTCGACGAAATGGATATGCTCTTCTATTAGGGATTCGCTAATGAGAACGAACATACAACCGTGACGACGCTGGTCAACGAAAGGGTTAGACCGATTGAGATTTGGGTTCAATATGTTACCAGATGGCGAAATCTCTGGTCAAATACGAGCAATGCATCGATGAAGTTGCAGCCATGGGAATGCTCATAGGCACCCTTGACCCAAATTCGAAGGCGTTCCTGTATATGGCCCTCTTCAACCCGACGACCTTCCAAGAACCCATGGATAAAATGGCTCGATTGGATCAAATGAGTCAAGACTCTTTCTCATCCAATGATGACAAGTGAAAAGCGGAGGTAAGATGGCGTTTGTCGCCTACACTCAACAAAAATAAGCGGCTCTGCCTGTCGCCAAAATAGCGACGGTGTGGGTACTCGTTCCCTCCCGAGATATACATAGGGGCATATTTCTCACTGGCGGATGAATCTCTATATAGAATGGCCCTTTCTTCTCAAAAGACAGGAAGGATATTAGGGGTCCTACAAACAGGTCCTATAATCTAGTGAAATTCCCCGCTAAAAAAATACGGTACGTCCATAAGCAAAATGGGCACGGATGAAAACCCGATAGGGCGCCGTGAGTAAAAACAGCAGGACTGCCATGAGCTTGTGAAAACCTGGAAGGGCGCAACCTTGTTAAAATAAATACACATACGAGATCCTCACGACTCGTAAGGAGAATCCCCCCTGTGAGACCCTCACAGCTCATAGAATTCAAAAGCCTTAGGTTACAGGGATCTGGACCCGTTCTTAAACCGTCATATCCCCCAAATTGCCCTACAGGCGGGCCATACTGACCCTTGTATACAATCCACAGGGAACGAATAAATATTTCTTTGCCAAGTTCTACAAATGGCAAGAAATGTCCCCATATGGTGAATAACACTTGTAGGTCCTCTTGACTTATAAGGAGAAAACACTCTTGGAAGATCCTTACGACTTATAAGAGAAGACATCACTTAGGAATCCCCATGATTCTTAAGGAGAAAATACGCCTACGAGATCCTCACAGCTGGTAAGGAGAAAACCCTTTATGAGACCCTTCCGGCTCATAAAGTCAAAAGTCTTAGTCGACAAGATCCTAACCCTGTATACTAAGCCACCTTTGTCCAAATCGACAAAGGCAAATGATGATTTGCTCCTGGCAATATTCCAGTCATAGCGATACTGATACCTAAACAGGTGTCAAACTCCAAGTCAACCTCTCCGGCAAATGTCGTCCCTACAACCATCTAATGAAGAAGGGGACCCCGTTCGTCTGGGATCAGAAATGCTAAAGTGCAGGGGATGGAATCAAGCAATACTTGCAGAATCCGCCGGTACTGACCTCTCCGGTCAAGAGAAATCCCCTCATCCTGTACACAAAAGCCCTTGAAAGTTCTCTAAGTGAGCTATGGGCACAAGAGAACGATTAGGGAAAGGAGAGAGCTCTCTACTATTTGAGTCGAGTTCTCCTGGGGCATAAAACATCTACACCCCCATCGAAAAGCATTTCCTGGAACTGATCTTCGCGATAACGAAGCTTCGACATTATGCCTTTATTTTCCCCAATCAGAGCAAAGCTCTATTCAAGTTTTGAAATTTGAAATGAAGCAGCGCTTCATAATAGCGCCAGCGCTAAGAGTCAAAGACTCTGCTGCAGCGCTCACATGCAAAGCATGAGAGCGCTCGCGTTAGCAGCGCCAGCGCTAAGAGTCAAAGACTCTGATGCAGCGCTCACGTGCAAAGCACGAGAGCGCGAGCGCTAGCAGCGCCAGCGCTAAGAGTCAAAGACTCTGTTGCAGCGATCACGTGCAAAGCACGAGAGCGCTAGTGCTGGAACTAAATGTTCCCTGCCTTTGGATCAATATCCAATGGTGATTAAAGATTACCAAGATACATAATAAGTTCTGTATGGAAAAAGATTTCCCAATCTTATTAAAAACAAGAAGATTGCCTTCTGTAAAACAGAAGCCCTAGGATCAATGATCCAATGGTGGGGAAACATCCTCAAATCAATCAGAGAAAGATCTCTTTAACTGATTCAATAAATCAGCCTACTCTATATAAAGGCCCCAAGACTTCAAGTCTTGTAGAGAGGAACCCCCCCACAAGCTTTGAGAAATTTCAAAGAAAAGAGCAAGCTCTGAGAAGAAGAACTTTTTTTAAGGTAAAAACAGAGAGATAAAAAAACATCTCATCAAGGAAGAAGAACATAGTTCTTTTTTTAAATCATAGATCTATAAGACAGAGGTATTTCACAAAAAGAGATCATACTATCTCATTTTAAAAAGGAGGGAGGGGGAGAAAAATTTCATTCTCTTCAGATCATAGATCTACAAAAATAAAGTCTTTCACAAAAGAAAATAGAAGAGATTGTAACATCTCTTATAAAAATAAGAACTTTGTTCTTAGAAGCATGAGACAAAGTCTATTGTAAGCGTGAACTTATTTCTCAGATCACGAAATTGATTAGAAGCGCTCTGCGCTCATTGACTGGCGCTCAGCGCCAAGCGCGCCACATACTCCTCACATGTGCGCTATTTAACAGAAGCGCTCTGCGCTCATTGACTGGCGCTCAGCGCCAAGCGCGCTACATGCTTCTCACATGTGGGCTACTTAACAGAAGCGCTCTGCGCTCATTGACTGGCGCTCAGCGCTAAGCGCGCCACGTGCTCCTCATGTGCGCGCTACTTAACAAAAGCGCTCTGCGCTCATTGACTGGCGCTCAGCGCCAAGCGCACCATGTGTTCCTCATGTGTGCGCTGAGAGAACATAAACTGTTCTTTAAATAAAGCCCCAGAGCTATAATGAGTGCTCAGCACTCAATAAAAGACAAAAACGGTTGTCAGAACCCAAACCAATACTTAGCATTGTTAAATGAAAAAGGACTGAGCCTAATTAAATGTCCAACATTTTAACCGAATGGGCCGAGCTCAAGTTGGCCACTAATTCAGATTAATTGTGCCCATATGCTCATAAATCTTTGATCTTAGTCCCAAACTTGACTACAGATCTCCCAAACAATATTTGTTCAAGGGTACATCTCTTCACTCCTCTGATATGTATCGTTGTAATCCTTCAACGTCTTAAGAGAGGTGACGGGTCCCGACAACCAGGCATTCCACAGACTGTGGGGTCCTTAAACTCATGGACTATGATGTCCTTAAACTTTACGGACTGTGAGGTCCTTAAACTCATGGACTATGATGTCCTTAAACTTTATGGACTGTGAGGTCCTTAAACTCATAGACTATGATGTCTTTAAACTGGACTATGATGTCTTTAAACTGTCACGGACTATGATGTCCTTAAACTTCTGGACCGCAATGTCCCTAAACTAAAACAATAGAGTCCAAATGTTCTTTTGTTGGATCTAAATGATCCTGTTAAGTAGATCTTAGTCTAAAATTAGACTAACGTATTCTTAACAAACGTTTAAGTTGATCTTAGTCTCAAATGAGATTAACGATCCTTAAACCCAACCCAAAACCAAATCTAAGAAAATACAGATTTGGACTATTCCACGCTCTATGGGCGACAACATAAATTAGTCTCCGTATACAATCCACGGGCAACCAAAAACAAAACAAACACACATTACACGAAGTGACCTTCTGGAGCAGGAGAAAGTGGTTACCGTGATGAGGTAACGTAATTAACTGCAGGGGCTTGCGCCTGCAGGGAAGAGCGTCCCCACAATCAAAAACCTTCACAATGAGGGGGAATCTGACGAAGTCTGCTACAACGGCCGTATCTGTCTAAACCTCCGATATACAGTGCCATAAATCAACTTGGCATCTTCGAAGAGGTGGACGGATAAATCCAAATAGCATTTGCCCCTAAAATTCAGGCCAGACGTCCCAACGTCCCGGCCGCGCTTTTCGGCGGAGAACAGATTCTGGCACGCCCGGTAGGACCTTTTCCTCTTTCCACTCCACACTTCGTGTGTCGTGTTCGCGAACAAATCGCGGTTTGATATGGTTGCCCTTGGATTTGAGGTACTAAGATTTGGTTTCTTGCTCCGTGCAGAAAAAGAAGATCAATGGCTTCTAACTGCTCCAGCTGCCACAATTGCAACAACTCCCGCTCCGTCCTCGCAGGAGGAGTGACCTACGGGCCTCAAGCGGCCTCCATTTTCACGATGCCAGTGGAACAGATGACTCAGGCCACCACTGGACTGTTCTTCGGGACCATGCTCCCACCAATAAGCTTTAACGCCCCAGTGCCATTGCAAAAAGCTCCAAAGAAGTCGATCTTCGATCGGCTTGCAACTATCGCAGCCCCTCTCAACGGGCCGCCCAAATCCAACGCCTCAGTTTTTAACAGACTGGGCCAAAGCTCCCATGAAGAAGCCCGCATTACCTGAAGGGGCTATCCCGAAATGGATAGCCATCCCTGTTCCAGTAAATGAAATCGTCGGAGAGGCTTCTCCTGTTAAGGGGTCGGTCTTCACAAGACTGGCCGTGCCAACTCCCGCTCCAGGCGAAGTCACCAAAGCCGCTACCCCTGCTTGAAAGTCTGCCTTCGACAGGTTGACCATCCCTTCTCAACGGACATCAGTCTTTGATAGGCTGGCACCAGCAGCAACCCTTCACCAAAATAAGGGGCATGATGAAGCCACCCCCGTAACTGAGCCAGTGCCATTTGCAAGACATGCTCGACGTCGCCACTGGCGCCGAATGAGGAAAGCTGGGGGCAATCCCCTTCTAGATTGACTCCACCAACTCTGATGGTTGAAGTCGATGCTGCTGTTCCAACTGGGAACAGTTTTAAACCATTCAAGAGGGGCTGCAAGAATTCTCCGACCGCTATATTGAAAAGATCTCCTCAAAATGTGGAGAATGTTACAAAGTCGAAGCCAGAGCGGCCCACTCAGCGGCTGTCTTCCAAAATCCACAACGTCTGGCGGAGAGTCCAGGATTCTGTGATCGATAAGGACTATTCCCGCCAACAGAAGAAGATGAAGACTCAGCAGGAAGAGGACCATCCCTCTGCCATGCTACGCAAAGTATTGTCTGCTCAAGTGCCTACTGCAACAGCCCCCTCAACTTCAATCATCTATAAAAAGAGGAGGGCGGGGAAGATCCCTATGCCTGCGATGAATCTCAAGGGCACCGAGCCCAGACGTTCCAGGTCTGGGGGCATGGTGGTGCATACTGTTTATATGGCTTCCGGGAAGGAGGAGAGCCATGCCTCTGGGGGTCATCGACCACTCACCCGATTGGTAACAAAAACTCTTGAGCAACAACAGAAGCTCTAGGAGATGTTAACGAAGATGGCTGCACTCACGGGACATAAAGAAAGCCCCGAAGCATCGTCGGATCAGCGCCAGGAACAGGAAACCGATGCCGAGTTCCTCCGGAGGATGCTAGAAAAGAAAGATCAAGAGGCAGCGGAACAAGCGGCCAATATAAAACAAATGGCGCTATTGTTCAAGGATATGGTGGGCATGATGATCCAGTCAGACCCTCCAGCCGAAGATCCGCTAATAATAATCGAAGACGACAGAGGGGAGACATCAAACCCTCTTCTGGCCTTTTCAGCAACAAAGGAGGAAACAATCTCGAAAGCTACGCTCGATGATTATATAGCTCAACAGATACGAGCTCATCAAGCAAACGAAGCTGCTGGCCAAGTCATCAGAACGGGACGACCATATCCCAGCTGGTACGATCAAATTAAGTACTCTCCAGGATACACAATCCCTAAATTTCATGTATATAAGGGGACATGCAACCCCCACCAGTATGTCGCCCAGTTCAGGGTTCTGTGCGGCAACACTGGCGGTGACGATAAGTTATTGCTTCGCCAATTCATCGGCAGCTTGGCGGAGACGGCGTTCGAATGGTATTCAGAGTTTCTCAACGATTCCATCAAAACTTTTACGGAGATGGAGTTGCTATTCACCCAGCGTTTCGCAAGCGCTAGCGAACGCACCCCAATCACGGCATTGATCAATGTCAGGGTGAAGCTTGGAGAAACATGGGTTCAGTACGCGATACGGCGGCGGAAACTATGGTCGAAGTGCGAACAACGCATAGAAGAGGCTCCTGAAGTAGGCATGTTTGTGGGAACCCTCAATCCGCAGGCGACCATATCCCAATTTATGATGTTCTTCAAGCCGACCACTTTCCAGGCCTTGATCGACAAGCTGGCTTAAATGGACCAGATGGGCCATAGGCCTTCCTCGTCAAAGACGGAGCCTCAGAATGAAAAGGGGAAAGGAAAAGCGACCTTCATCGCCAATGCTCAACAACAGCTGAGTGGTCCAAAACCAGCTGATCGCCAAAACGACAGACAGCGATTTATCAACAAAAAGTTAAAGCGTCCTTATTCATTCCCTCGGGATAAAAAAAAGGAGACTGTTCGAACTGGCGGTGCATAACAGGCTCATCACTCTACCAGATCCGAGACGTCCACTGCAGCCAGGTGATGTCAACAATCCCAATTACTGCCCCTACCACCGAGTAGTAGGCCACCCAATCAAAAATTGCTTCGTCTTTAAAGGCTGGATTGAGGACCAATACCAATAGGGCAAATTTGCACTGTCCGAGAATTGGAAAGTAAGCCCGTCCCAGCCGCACGCTCCTAAAAGGGTAGACACGCCGGGGACATCATGCTCATTTATAGAAGAAGCTCCATGGGAGGTCGCTCTTTCAGCCAAAACGAAAAGGATGCTGAAGGGTCTCCAAACATGCTCGGCGATCAGGTGGAAGAGTCCGCTGGAGCCCAACGTCATTGAGGGAATGCTGAAGCCACGCCTGACGCCAAGAATTGGTAGTGATAGTCAAATCCCATGCCCAGCCGTCAAAATCTTCAAAGAAGAAGAAGAAGACCAAAAAGCCCGTGAAGCCTGATGATAAGCATACGGACCTGCAAAAACATATTGACGCACTGGAGGAATACAACCAAAAGGCACGAACCCCAGTCACACTCTAAGAATTTCTCAACAATATCCTTGAGAGCGGAGATAACGACAATAACGACGGAGATGACTCGTCAGAAGAATCTCAGGATTATGTGGCAAGTTGCCACATGATCTCTCATTCAGCGTTAATTAACGAAGAAGCTCACTCGGCGTCAGAAGACAGCAAAAAGGAGCTGGGGGCAGAATCGAAGCCAAAACCCTTGGAACCGTCTCACGAGATGATCGACCTGCTGCTGAACGAAGCCCGTCAGAAGAACAAGGATGATCAAGAGAGCGAAATGGCCATATTCGAAAATGCCAAACGTCGAAAACTGAATGAAAGGGTTGAAGCACTCCAACCAGATCGAAGCACGCCTGCGGTAGACAAAAGCAGGCTTAAGATGAGGAAACAGTTTGCCAAAGCCTTTTCCATAGGAATGAAGCTGCCACCGCCCAAAGAAAATATCCCTGAGGATACACACCTTGATGAAGCAGACGTACATCCTAACTATTGCTTATACCATCGGAGGATCACACACCCTACCGAGGAATGCATGGCCTTTAAAAATTGGTGGCAAGGATATGTTGCTTATCGATAGCATTTCAAGCGGATGAAGCGCAAAACTCGTCGAGAGCAGAGAAGCACGACGGGTGAGCGCATAGGAACTGCCGGCGACTGTCACATGGTTAATTCCAGGGGATCGTAAGTTCTCACCTTCGGGAGCGATTCTGATGAAGAAATAGCGCTCGACCCTCTCTTCAAGGAATCCATCTCTGAAATAGAAGAGACGAAGACCTGTGAGAACATTCAGCTACGTAATCGCACGTTACCCGAAAAGAATCTCGGACCCACAAACAAGGGGGCGAATAAAAAAGATAAGGGGAAAGGAAAAGTCTCTGAAGATATCACCCTCGATGATCGAGTCGTCAAGGAGTTGGCAGCCAAGGACTCGCCCAAGAAAAGCAAGGTGGATTACAACTTTCTAGCACGCCTGAGGAAGATACCCTCGCAACTAAGCATTCTCAATGCCCTTCTGCTATCTAAAGAGGCGAGAGATTCTTTGATCAAGGCACTACAAAAGCTCGAGCAGTTCCAAGCTTTCCTTACCGAAGAAAAGATGAAGGACAAGCTCGAAGAAGTACACACTGCTGACGTCACTTTCGGTGAAGAAGATCTCCTCATCGGAACGTGTGAGCACAACCGTCCCTTATATGTCTCCGGGTATTGCCATGACATCAAGATAGGGAAGATCCTAGTTGACAATGGGACCTCTGTCAATCTCCTAAATATGAGGGTGCTAAAAGAAATCTGCATGAGCGTTCAACACCTCTCTCGGGATAAAATCACTATCTCCGGGTTTGACTCCCAGTCATCACGGACGCTCGGGTCTGTGATACTTGCGTTACGGTTTGGGCTGCTCGTCACTGACATCAAGTTTCATGTCATTGATGCCAAGACTTGCTACAATGCTTTGCTCGGTAGGCCTTGGTTACACGAATACAACGTCATCCCTTCTACACAACATCAGTGTATGAAGTATTTCAAGGATGGTCTTGAGTACATCGTAACGGGGGAGCTAAACCCATTCTATATGAATGAAGTCCGCAAATATGAGGACGCAAAGTACTTTCTGCCAAACATTGAAGACATGGAAAGATGCCATAAACCGGAGAATAAGCAAAAAGCTATCACCACTATTCCGGTCTTCGGGAGCGATACCGAGGAGGAAGAAGAGATAGTCTATTCGGGGCCGCCCCAATGCAACAAGCCGGGACTGTCTACCCCTGTTCTGGTCTTTGGCAGTGACTCTGAAGACGAGGTCAATGCAGTATTCTCGGTACGCCCATCGATGCAGGCCTTTCCCGGAGATGATCAGAGTTTGCAAATCACCATGGTCCCGAGAAAGCATTACAAAGAACTCGATACACTCGATTCCTATAGTGTGCAAGAATTGCAGACGTTCTACGTCCTTCCCAGGCGAAGTGATGAAAAGGCGATCCTCTTTTATCGATCCACGGAAACCAAAGTAGAGAGAGAAATCTGGCATGGTGCCGATTTTGCACTTGACAGGCTCCAGCCCATCCATCTTCCTAGATACTATACGGAAGGATTGAAAATGTTGTTGAGGCGCCAAGGCGTACCCTTCAAACAGATGGCTCGACAAGCTCAATTCTACAACATAATCTGGAATGTCCCTGGGAATCAGTAAAAATTGCCCAACGGGAGAATGGAAACGATCGGGCTTGGATATATTCAATCCAAGAAACGGGAACGATTCCATGGCTGCTACGTTATACATGACTTTGATAAAGAAGGAGATGCTCTGTTAGAAGACGTTAACCCTGAACCAAAACAAGGTCCCGCCATGAAAGTGCCAAGTCCGTCGTCCGAAGAACAGATGGACAAGCTAATAAGGGAAGCGGGTCAAAAGGTCCGGGATGACCATAGCCGTGAAATGGCCATTTACGAGAAAACCAGGATGCAGCGCCTCCTTCAGCAGGCTACGGAAAATGACGATGCCCTTCGTCGCCAGCCCGTCATACAGAAGACCCGGCATGGAGGTAGAAATAAGCTAAAGAACGGAAAAAACGTTCGACAGCGGCAAAGCGGGTCCAAGAAGCCACGCGATAAAAAATTGAGCAGCCGGGATCCGTCTCTTATAAGGAAGATGGGTCGAGCATATTCTTTTCCCCAAGACAAGACAAGGAAGATATTCGATCTTGTCATAAAATATCAAATGATTACACTCCCGGAGTCCAAGCACCCCGAATAAGTAAGTGAGGTTCATCACCTAGATTATTGCTCTTATCACCGAGCGATAGGACATCCTCTCGAAGACTGTTTCATATGGGTAGAAGACCAGTATCAACAAGGCAAGTTCGCTTTATCCAGCAGTTGGAGGGTAACCCTGCCACAAAAGCATGAACCAAAAGCAACATATGCGATGGGAGTAGAACTAGATCAACATCGGTCTCGGAAACGATCTCGTACCTGTCACGCTATAACGCTGTCAGGAGAAGGAATACACGAGGATGTGGCTGACCTCCCCTGGTGCTTCGAAAATGATGATGATGAAGTGATCTTAGAGTTTCCACCGGCCCCAAAAGAGCTAGAAGATGGGATATATACTACTGTAGATAACTTCAGAAAAATCGACTTAGGGACGGCAAACGACCCACGGCCGACGTTCGTAAGTGAGCAGTTGTCTGAAAAAAAGGTGGCTACGCTCAAAGACGTGCTCATGCAGTATAAAGACTGCTTCGTATGGAACTACTCCGAAATGCCGGGACTAGATCCAGAAGTAGTTGTGCACGAATTGGCGATATCTCCGGACGTCAAGCTAATCAAACAAGCACCGAGAAGAATGCGGCTTGAACTTGAAATGAGCATCAATGCTGAGATCAAGAAGCTAATCGACTCCAGCTTCGTCCGAGAAGTTCAGTACCCTGACTGGATTGCCAACATCATCCCAGTGATGAAGAAAAATAGGACAGTGCGCATCTGCGTGGACTTTCAAGACCTCAACAAAGCTTGCCCAAAGGATGATTTTCCTGTACCGGTTACTGAGCTGATGATAGACAACACGTCCACTGATAAAGTCTTCTACTTCATGGACGGCTCGTTAGGGTACAATCAAATAAAGATGAATCCCGAGGACCAGAAGGATACCGCTTTCCGGACTCCTTTAGGCATTATAGGGTGTTTTTCGTCACCCCATTGAGATGGGAATACGCGCGCGCTTGTCAGGCGTATTACAGATTCCCCCTGCCTAGGGTAGGTTGGGGTTTATTGATTGTGGGGATCCGAATCTCCGGCAGCCGCGGACTAAGCTGCCGTTAATTACCCCTCGCCTTTGGAGCGAGGGAACCTCCGATGGACGGGTTAACCTGGTCATGCGAACTCAACGTGCAGTGTGTGTGTGATGGTTTTGAAAGGGGTTTTTTGGATATGTCAGGAGCCACGCAGAGTTTTTTACGGGGGTCCCGCTACCTGGATAGCAGGCTGGGGGTCAAGAGGGCTAGCAGCCTCCTTGCGGGGGGCGGGGCAGCGCCCCGTTAGAATTTTTTTTTCTAACAGGGATAGTGTCGTGGTGTATGTGTGTGTTCACATATGTATATATATGTATATATATAAGAAAAAAGGAAGAAAATGCATCCAAAGGATGCATGGGGGCAGCACCTTGGGCGCTGTACGCTCAGGCGCTAGAGTGCCACGTGTCGGCACGTGGGCGCTCTGCGCTTGAGCGCTGGGTGCTTGAGCGCAAGCGCGCCACGTGTCGGCACGTGGGTGCTTTGTGCTTCAGCGCCCGACGCTCGAGCGCAAGTGCGCCACGTGTCGGCACGGGGGCGACTTACGCTTGAGCGTTGGGCGCTTGAGCGCCACGTGTCGGCACGGAGGCGATTTGCGCCTGAGCGCTTGCGCTTGAGCGCAAGCGCGCCATGTGTCGGCACCGGGGCAACTTGCGCGCCATGTGTCGGCACCGGGGCGACTTGCGCTCGAGCGCAAGCGCGCCACGTGTCAGCACGTGGGCGCTTTGCGCTCGAACGTTGAGCGCTTGAGCGCAAGCGTGCCACGTGTCGGCACGCGGGCGCTCTGCGCTTGAGCACCGGCGAGAAAAATAGGCTTTTAGCCTAAAAAAATTTCTCGGAAGAGAAATCAGAGAGGAGTTGGACTCCTGAGTGTTTTTTTTTTTGGGTTTAGTGAAAGGGGTTCTTCTTCTTCCTCCACTGTTAGCTGGATCTTGAAGATCAAGAGATGTGAGATCTCAAAATCTCTCCTTTTTGGGATCTAAAAACAGATCCAAGTTACCCTTTGTGGGTTTGGTGGTGAAAAACTATTTTTTTTTGAAAAGGAAGAGTAAAACTCTTGATTTAATTCAGGAGAAAGAATAAGGTTTGAGACCTTCAGAAAAGGGAAAGAAATACAAACCCTAGGTTTTTGAGAGAATGAAAGTATTCCTTTTTTTATTCATCATGTTGCCTTTTATAGGCTTACGTTTTTACATATAGCCCCTTGGGCTTCACAAAATGGCATTTTGCCTATCCCATAGCTCATGTGCCATTTCATTTTTGCACATAAGCCATGGGCTTACAAATTATTGGCTTTATGCCCATTTTGCATACATTCATATATAAAAAATTACATAAAAATTATTTATTACATGATTTTTTTGTTGGCATGGGGAGGCTGGCCATGGGCTTGACTTTGGTATGGGCCCGCTTGACCTGGGCTTGGGCCCACCTAGCTTGAGGGTTGACCTTGACTTTGACTCGGTCAACCGGGTTGCAAATTTTTACCCCAACAAATTGCCCCCATCAATAAATGCACACCGCACATTTGAGTTGTGTGCATGAAATTGATGGATCTTGAAGCTGGACTTCGAAGTGGAACATCATTCTGGGAGCATCATCCCGGGGAGCATGATTCCCGGGAATCGGAGCATCATTCTGATTCGTGGAGCATAATTCCAAGGTCGGAGTATCCCTCGGGGAGCGTGATTCCCGGGGATCGGAAGATCATTCCGATTTGCTGAGTATAATTCCAAGGTCGGAGTATCCCTCGGGGAGCGTGATTCCCGGGGATCGGAGCATCATTCCGATTTGCTGAGCATAATTCCAAGGTCGGAGCATCATTCCGAAGAGTCGAAGCATAATTCCGAAGAGTAGAGGTATGATTCCAAGAATCGGAGCATCATTCTGATGTGCGGAGCATGATTCCAGGGTTCAGAGCATCATTCCGAAGAGTGGAGCATGATTCCAGGGATCGGAGTATCATTCCGAAGAGCGGAGCATGATTCCAGGATTCGGAGCATCATTCCGAAGGGCGGAGCATAATTCCAGGATTCGAAGCATCATTCTGAAGGGCAGAGCATGATTCCAGGATTCAGAGCATTATTCCGAAGGGCGGAGCATGATTCCAGGATTCGGAGCATCATTCCGAAGAGCGAAGCATGATTCCAGGATTCGGAGCATCATTTCGAAGGGCGGAGCATGATTCCAGGATTCGGAGCATCATTCCGAAGAGCGAAGCATGATTCCAGGATTCGGAGCATCATTCCGAAGAGCGGAGCATGATTCCAGGATTCGGAGCATCATTCCGAAGGGTGGAGCATGATTCCAGGATTCGGAGCATCATTCCGAAGGGTGGAGCATGATTCCAAGGATCGGAGCATCATTCCGATGAGCGGCAGACATTCTGGCCGAAGCATAATTTCGATGCAGAGGTTGATTCCCAGGCGAAGCATAATTCCGACAGGGAAGGAAAATACTCCGAGGTGAAGCATGATTTCAACACGGGGTACATTCTAAGACGGAGAATGATTCCGGCGCAGAGCTTGTTCGCTGACTTGATTCTGAGACGAAGCATAATTTCGACAGGGAAGGCGCTGGTTGATTCCGAGCCGAAGCATAATTCTGACAGGGAAGGCAGATACACCGAGGCGAAGCTTGATTTCGACGCGGGGGACACTCTGAGACGAAGCATGATTCTGGCACAGAGCTGGTTGGTTGATTTGATTCCGAGGCGGAGCATAATTCCGGCAGGGAAGGTAGATATCCTGAGGCGAAGCATGATTTCGACACGGGGTAAATTCTGGGTCGGAGCATGATTCCGCCGCAGAGGTTGTTAGTTTGATTTGATTTGGGTTGACATTAGTATCGCTACACTGGAATATGGTACCAGGAGCGAATCATCATTTGGCATGAGAGGATTTGGGAAGTGCTTTTTTTGGTTTGGCATCAGCATCGCTACACCGGAATATAGTACCAGGAGCGAATCATCATTTGCGTTTGCTTATTAGGAAACGATGGCTTAGGAGACAGGTTTTAGGTCCCTATCATCTAAGACTTTTCAATTTTGTGAGCTGTAAGGGTCTCACAAAGCATTTTCTCCCTACGGGCCGTAAGGATCCCGTAAGTGTATTTTCTCCTTAGGAGTCTTGGGGACTCCCAAGTGTGTTGCTCCTTTGTGAGTCGTAAGGATCTCACGCGGGAATTTTATCCTCACAAAGTCGAGAGGACCTTGTGAGTGCATTTCATCTCTTTTTCACGAGTTTGCGCCCTTTCGGGTTTTCACAAACTCGCCGGCAGTCCTGGTGTTTTTACTCACGGAGCCCTTTCGGGTTTTCATCCGTGCCCATTTTGCTTGTGGACATACTTTCTTTTTTTTTTCTTTTTTCTTTTATTATTTTTGGTGAGATTGGGATTGTTTTACGCCTGTGGATTGTATACGGTTTTGCAGGATGTATAATCCAGGCCGTAGGGCCATAAAAATTTCGGGACTTTGTTGGCGTCTGCATCGCTGCACTGGAATATGGTACCAGGAGCGACTCATTATTCACCACTTGGGGATTTGGATTTGGAATTTGGCTGGCATCTGCATCGCTACACTGGAATATGGTACCAGGAGCGACTCATCATTCGCCACTTGGGGTATGGGATTTGGGATTTGGTTGGCGTCTGCATCGCTGCACTGGAATATGGTACCAAGAGCGACTCATCATTCGCCATTGGGGTATGGGACTTGGAATTTGGTTGGCGTCTGCATCGCTGCACTGGAATATGGTACCAGGAGCGACTCATCATTCACCACTTGGGGATTTGAGTTTTGGTTGGCGTCTGCATTGCTTCACTGGAATATGGTACCAGGAGCGACTCATCATTCGCCACTTGGGGATTGGGGAGCGATGGCTTAGGAGACAGGTTTAGATCCCTATCGCCTAAGGCTTTTCAATTTTACGGGCCGTGAGGGTCCCATAAAAGCATTTTCTCCCTACGAGTCGTAAGGATCCCACAGGTGTATTTTCTCCTTAGGAGTCGTGAGGACTCTTAAGTGTGTTTTTCCCTTGCGAGTCGTAAGGATCCCACAAAGGTTTGTTCTCCTCATGTATCGTGAGGACACATGAGTGGGTCTTCTCAATGGAGCATAATTCCAAAGGCGGAGACCTTCCGCGTAACTGGTGATTATGGTGGGGCATGAGTATGATGAGAATTATTTGAGCCCGTGGATTGTATACGGTAGTCAATTTGGGGACTGGCCGTAGGGCTGGAAGAATTTTGGGAAACTGGATTTTGGTTGGCGTCTGCATCGCTGCACTAGAATATGGTACTAGGAGCGACTCATCCTTCGCCGTTTTTTTTTTGTTTTTTTTGTTTTTTTTGTTTTACCGCGATTGCTCTATCATTTCATCTTTTTTTATCGCGAAGATCTATCATTTCGGCTATTTATTTGCGGTTGCCCTATCATTTTGGCTATTTATTCGCGGTTGCCCCATCATTTCGGCTTTATTCTCATCTTTATTTTTACTCGCTGATTTTTATTGCGAGTTGCCCCATCATTTCGGCTTTTATTTACACATTTTTTTGTTTATTTACATTTTTTTTACATTCCCAGTTTAACGACTTAGAGGTCGACTGTTCCCAGTTTAATGACGTGGTGATCGATTGTTTTCAGAGAAAGGCAGATGTTTGAGAGAATCAGTTTCACGAAGAACTTCGGTCTCCGGTTGTATGAAATTGGCGGTCGCAGCTGGACTGTTTGTTAACACGCCTTTGGATAGTTCTATCTCTCCTGCCTTGTATTGCTTTTCGACCCAATCTTTGAAGACGAAGCAGTCCTCAATGGAATGACCTATCACTCTGTGATAGGGGCGGTATTTGGGGTCGTCGATCATATTCACTTCCTGCGGTCTTTTTGACCCTGGCAGTTGTAAACCGTTCTTCAGGGCGTCTTTGAATATTTTACGGATTTTGTCCCTTCTGAAGGAATAGACCTTATCTAGCTTCTCTTTGAGTGGAGATTCTCCTCCCTCTCCGAACACTGGCTTTCGAGGCTGGTTGGCGTTAGGCCCGCTCATCCCTTGCTTATTTCGGTTAGCCGAAGTGTTGAAAGACTCAGAATCGTCGGGATTTTCGCCTTTGCAATTATCGTCCTTTCGGTTTCTCCAGGACCTATTATTATTTTGGAAATCCGAGGAAGACTCCTGCTTTGAGCGCTCCAGCATCTGAACTTTCCTGGTCAGCTCTTGGAATGTTTTGAGACCCGCGGTGCATAGAAACGGGGCCATCCAATTATTGAGATTTCCGACGAGGAGACTGACAGATTGGTCCTGCTCTATCGGTGGTTCGCATTTGACGGAGAGATTGCGCCATCGGGTTATAAAATCCGTGCTGCTTTCGTTGTTCTTGGGCTTGGTCCTTACGAGCTCGGCAATGGTGATCTTATCGCTGACGCTCATGAATCTTTGTCAAAACAAAGATTCCATTTGGACGAAAGTAGTAACGGAGCCATCCGGTATGCTCGTGTACCAGTCGAAAGCAACATTGGTCAAGCTATTAACGAACTGGCGGAGGAGAAGCGCATCATTGTCCCCAGTATTCCCGCATGAGGCTTTGAAGTGGGCGATGTGTTGATTCGCATTTCCCGTCCCATCGAATCTTCCGAATTTGGGGATGACATAGACGCTAGGAAATTCTACCAGATCATACTGAGCAGGATATGGTCTCCCACTACTGTTGATATCTTTTTGCGCTTCGGCTTCGGCCACCAATGTTTTTACTTTGCTGGCAACCAAATCCATGATTTGATCTTGAGTTAGCGGGCTACTGTCATCAGTAGCCAAGACATTTCCTGAGATAGGATGCGATTGACTTTCAAGCGGTCCGCCCACCTTTGGATTTGAGGGAATAGGCGTCGGCTGCGTTGGGACACCGTTTCCCGGTTCACGAGCAGAGCCCTGCGCTTGATTGGGCGGCTGAGAGGCAAGTCGGTCCGTGAGCTGCAAGACGACGTTCGTCAAGTCGTCAATTTTGGAGTAAAGTTTGGCCATCTCCTTGTCTTTGCTTCTGAGCTGTTTTCGGAGCTCTTGGAAAAGTTGTTGCTATGCATTCTTGGGACGGAAGATTGGCTCCTCTTCACTTTCCGAGCCCGACTCCTCATAGATCGAAGGGTCTTTATGCCTATCATCCTCATCTAGAGGGTTTTCATCATCTAGCGGAGGCGGCTGTTCTTTGGAAGCGGCAACCACATTCAAGCCAGATTGGATTTGAGATGTCGTGGCCCCGTCCTTCCTCTTGCTGCGCGTGCCCACCATGTAGGCAGTGTGGACCACATACCCAGCCATTTCCTCATCTTCGGCGGGGTAACCCTGTTCTTCGAACCTCATGAGGTTTAGCCTGGCAGGAGCCTTAGCCCTTTTGTTGGCTCTATATCTGAGCCTTTCCTCTCTCAGCTTCTCGATTTTGAAGGCTTGGCGGGCATCCGCTATCCGGGAAGCCATTGTGAGTTGATCAGAGGGGAGCTTAGAGAAGACACCCGAGCGAGCAGTGGTCAAGGGCACCGCTGGAGCTTGCTCGGGACACGTTGTAGCTTTGTTGGTGTTGATGGCCTTGCCCCCAGCTGGGGCCATGGAGAATCGTTCGGAAACGGACTTGCGCTTGGGCTGAGGTGCCCTCGCGACCACCACATTTGGTCTCCTGCCTTTTGAGACCGGTTTGTCTGCCACCGGGGCTTGAGAAGCTGGGATGGCGTTAGCTGACACGAACAGAATAGAGCTGAATGGTAGCAGCGGCTCTTCCCATTGTCGCCCGAGACTGGCCGGAAGGACCGTCCTGGAGTCTATCTTCATCGTGTAGGAGACGGGAGCCGTGCTGAGAGCTGAGTTCATCTTTAGAGACATTGTTGAAAAATGATTGCTTGAAAACCTGCATGAAAGAGCATTATTTTAGTATAAATATAGGTATGTGTATTGATTGAGTTCGCATGAATGCTTAACCCGAAATATAGGAGGAGAGATAGGTCCCACCGGGCGTGCCAGAATCTGTAGGGTGTTTTTCGTCACCCCATTGAGATTGGAATACGCGCGCGCTTGTCAGGCGCATTACAGATTCCCCCTGCCTAGGGTAGGCTGGGGTTTATTGATTGTGGGGATCTGAATTTCCGGCAGCCGCGGACTAAGCTGCCGTTAATTACCCCTCGCTTTTGGAGCGAGGGAACCTCCGATGGACGGGTTAAACTAGTTATGCGAACTCAACGTGCAGTGTGCGTGTGATGTGTTTTGAAAGGGGTTTTTGGATATGTCGGGAGCCACGCAGAGTTTTTTATGGGGGTCCCGCTACCCGGATAGCGGGCTGGGGGTCAAGGGGGCTAGCAGCCCCCTTGCGGGGTACGGGGCAGCGCCCCGTTAGAAATTTTTTTTCTAACAGGGACAGTGTCGTGGTGTATGTGTGTGTGCACATATGTATATATATGTATATATATAAGAAAAAAAGGGAAGAAAAGGCATCCAAAGGATGCATGGGGGAAGCACCTTGGGCGCTGTGCGCCCAGATGCTGTGCGCTCAGGCGCTAGAGCGCCATGTGTCGGCACGTGGGTGCTTTGCGCTTCAGCGCCTGACGCTCGAGCGCAAGTGCGCCATGTGTTGGCACGGGGGCGACTTGCGCTTGAGCGCTGGGCGCTTGAGCGCAAGTGCGCCACGTGTCGGCACGGGGGCGACTTGCGCCTGAGCGCAAGCGCGCCACGTGGGCGCCTTGCGCTCGAACGTTGAGCGCTTGAGCGCAAGCGCGCCACGTGTCGGCACGCAGGCGCTCTGCGCTTGAGTGCCGATGAGAAAAAGAGGCTTTTAGCCTAAAAAAATTTCTCGGAAGAGAAATCAGAGAGGAGTTGGACTCCTGAGTGTGTTTTTTTGGGTTTAGTGAAAGGGGTTCTTCTTCTTCCTCCTCTGTTAGCTGGATCTTGAAGATCAAGAGATGTGAGATCTCAAAATCTCTCCTTTTTGGGATCTAAAGACAGATCCAAGTTCCCCTTTGTGGGTTTGGTGGTGAAAAACTATTTTGTTTTTGAAAAGGAAGAGTAAAACTCTTGATTTAATTCAGAAGAAAGAAGAAGGTTTGAGACCTTCAGAAAAGGGAAAGAAATACAAACCCTAGGTTTTTGAGAGAATGAAAGTATTCCTTTTTTTATTCATCATGTTGCCTTTTATAGGCTTACGTTTTTACATATAGCCCCTTGGGCTTCACAAAATAGCATTTTGCCTATCCCATGGCTCATGTGCCATTTCATTTTTGCATATAAACCATGGGCTTACAAAATATTGGCTTTATGCCCATTTTGCATACATTCATGTATAAAAAATTACATAAAAATTATTTATTATATGATTTTGTTGTTGGCATGGGGAGGCTGGCCGTGGGCTCGACTTGGGTATGGGCCCGCTTGACCTAGGCTTGGGCCCACCTAGCTTGGGGGTTGACCTTGACTTTGACTCGGTCAACCAGGGTGCAAATTTTTACCCCAACAGGCATATTCTGCTACAAAGTGATGCCTTTCGGTCTGAAGAACACTGGCGCCACCTATTAGAGGGCCATGACGAAAATTTTTGATGACCTCATACATGAAATTATTGAATTCTATATCGACGACCTCGTGATTAAAAGCAAATCGTACAAGGAACATTGGCAGCATCTGAAGATAGTATTCCAGCGTCTTCAGAAATACAATCTGAAGATGAACCTTCTTAAATGCGCATTTGAAGTCTCGAGCAAATTTCTAGGGTTCATCATACGACATCGAGGTATCGAAATAGATCCATCGAAGATCAAGGCGATTATGGAAATACCTCTGCCAAGGACTCTGAAACAACTGCGGTCTGTCCAAGGAAGGCTCGCGTATATCCGACGGTTCATAGCTAACCTCTCCGGCAAATGCCGCCCCTACAGTCACCTAATGAAAAAGGGGAACCCGTTCGTCTGGGATCATAAATTCTAGAGTGCACTCGATGAAATCAAGCAATACCTGCAAAATCCGCCAGTGCTGACCGCTCCGATTAAAGGAAAGGCTCTCATCCTGTACACAACAGCCCTTGAAGATTCCTTAGGTGCACTATGGGCACAGGAGAACGGCCAAGGGAAAGAGAGGGCTCTCTACTATTTGAGTCGAGTTCTCCTGGGGGCAGAAAACAACTACTCCCCAATCGAAAAACATTGCCTGGCATTAATCTTCGCGATAACGAAGCTCAGACACTATGCTTTGGTGCATGAGGTCCACCTTATATCAAAAGTGGATCATCTCAAATATTTGATGTCAAGAGCCATACTAACAGGACGGCTCGCTAAATGGGCCTTTCTCTTGATGGAGTTCTCGATAACATACCGACCTCTCAAGGCAGTGAAGGGCCAGGCCATTGCCGACTTCCTCGCTGAGCATCCGATATCTGCCGATTCACCTCTAAATTGCGAATTGCCAGACGAGCATGTGTTTGACATGATCGATAGGGAGAAAGGAGATAGTGACGCCTGATGGGAACTTTACTTCGATGGGGCATCTTCCATGAAGAAGCGACAACACAACACCCCTATAATCAAATCTGGGGTAGGCCTTATCTTCGTGACTCCATAAGGAGGGATAATGCGGTTTGCCTTCTTCTTAATAGAGCCGAGGACGAACAATGAGGCCGAATATGAAGCTTTGATATCAGGTCTTGAGATCGCTGTTGACATGGGAATCGAAAACCTCCTCATATACGGAGACTCTCAGTTGGTCGTTAGTCAAGTAAATGGCGACTATCAAACGTGCAAACTAGAGTTGGTAAAGTACGGTGAGAGAGAACAACAATTGCCGACTCAAATTCCCTCATACGCCCTGGAAAGCATACCACGTGTGAAAAATAGCAAGGCGGATGTGTTAGCTAAACTCGCTAAAGAATTGGCTGATGAAAATCTCGATGACGTAAGGATCGTTGTGCAAAACCGTTGGGTTCTTGCACCGGCAGAAATATCTCCGGAGTCGTCTAAACAAAATGAAGTGACCAAGAAAATGGCTTTACAAATAAAAGACCAGGAAAAGGCTAAGGACTGGAGAGAAGTCTTTAAAGACTATTTCAAATCCCGTCAAACACCTGAAGATGCATTCTCGAGACATCAGCTCATTAAACGAGCTCTGTCTTTCGCCTTCGTCAATGATACTCTGTATAAGAGATCGTTTGACTCTCTATGGCTAAGATGCCTGGGGCCGGAGGATGCAAAGCGAGTCGTCCAAGAAACTCTCGACGGACTCTGCAGTTCTCATCAAGCCGGACCAAAGATGAAGCTGAAGATCAAAAGGATGGGCTACTATTGGCCCATGATGATCCAAGATTGTCTCGAATACGCGAAGCAGTGCCACTCATGCCAAATTCACAGGGACTTCATCTACCAGCATCCGAATCCGCTACACCCGATAGTGGCTAGCTGGATGTTCGAAATGTGGGGAACCGATATAATCGGGGCCATCGAACTAGCATCGTCTAGAGGACATCGGTTCATATTGGCGACAAATGATTACTTCTCCAAATGGGCAGAAGTAGTACTGCTAAGAGAAGTGAAGACGGAGAATATTCTCCATTTCTTCAAGACACACATCATCTATCGGTTCGGCACTCCGCGACGGATTATCTCCGATAACGGGCCGCCTATAGAAGTCACAAAATCAGCCGCTTCACATAGCAGCATAATATAGACTGGAGATACTCTTCGATTTATAATTCTCGAGCTAATGGTCTAGCTGAGGCTTTCAATAAGACCTTGACGAAGATCATAAAGAAGACGGTGTCTCGAAATAAGAAGGGCTGGCACGAGAGACTGCATGAAGCCCTCTGGGCGTATCGGACCACGTTCAAAACGGCCACGAATACAACGCCGTATGCATTAGTATTTGGCGCTGAAGCAGTACTTCCCTTGGAGATAAAGCTACCCTCTCTACGAGTGGCGGTCCATTACGAGCTAACAGACGAAGAGAATGCTCATCTTCGGCTTGAGGAGCTCGATGCCCTTGATGAAACTCGTCTTATGGTACAGCAAAGCTTGGAGGCTTACAAAGCAAAGATGACGTGCTCATACGAGAGATTGACTAGGCCGAGAACATTCCGTCAAGGCGAACTCGTGCCAGTGGTCAACAGACCTATGATCTCCAATCGTGCCAAACGAGGGAAATTCGAGCCGAATTATGAGGGCATGTACATTATAGACAAGGTCTATCAAAGTGGGGCTTACTTGCTCATGAATATGCATGGCGAAAGACCCTTCAGACCAATAAACGTCCAGCTCTTGAAAAAATACTACGTCTGACGAGTCACGGCTTAGGTCAACGATAGATGATGACGCCTATGTCCGCTCGCTATCTTCCCAGGCCCAAACTCTATAAGTAGTATCCGACGAAATCTCGCCTTGAAAACGTGCGACGGACCGTAATGTCCTTAAACTAACAACGGACCGTGATGTCCTTAAACTAGCAATGGACCGAAACATCCTAAAACTAACGACTGACCGAAATGTCTGTAAACTACTATGAACCGCAGCAACCTAAAGCTGACGCAAAAAAAAAACGGTACGTCCATAAGCAAATGGGCACGGATGAAAACCCGAAAGGGCTCCGTAAGTAAAAACAGTAGGGCTACCGGCGAGTTTATGAAAACTCGAAAGGGCGCAATCTCATTAAAAGACACTTGCAAGGTCCTCTCGACCTTGTAAGGAGAAAACTACCCTCTTGAGATCCTTACGACTCACAAAGGAGAAACACACTTAGGGATCCCCATGATTCCTAAGGAGAAATTACACTTATGAGATCCTCATGACTCGTAAGGAGAACCCTCTTATGAGACCCTCATGGCTCATAAGATTCAAAAGCCTTAAGCTATAGGGATCTGAACCTGTTCTTAAGCCATCACCTGTTCTTAAGCCATCACCTTTCCCAGACTGCCCTGCAAGTGATTTAATACTGACCCTTGTATACAATCCACGGGCGCAAATAATCATTTCCTTTCCGAGTCCCATCAACGACAAGGAACGCCCTCATTTGATGAACAAACACCTGTAAGTCCTCTCGACTTATAAGGAGAAAACACTCTTGTAAGATTCTTACGACTTATAAGAGACACACACTTAAGAATTCTCACGATTTCTAAGGAGAAAATGCATCTACGAGATCCTCACGACTTGTAGGGAGAAACACCTTTATGAGACCCTTACGGATCAAGAAGTCAAAAGCCTTAGTCGACAGGATTCTAACCCTGTTTGCTAAGCCACCTTTGTTCGACATCGACAGAGGCAAATGATGATTCGCTCCTGGTAATATCCCAGTGGTAGCGATATTGATGCCTAAAGCGGTATCAAATTCCAAGCCCTTTCACGGCAAATAATAATTCACTCCTGGCAATATTCCAGTCGTAGCGATGCTGATGCTAATATTGGTATCAGATCTTGAGTTCCGTACTCGAAAAAAATATGCATGTAAAATAGCCGAAATGTTTGGCCAACTCGCAATAAAAATCAGCGAGTAAGATATATGCGTATAAAAATAGCTGAAATGATTGGGCAACTCGCAATAAAAAGTAGCGAGTAAAAAGGAAAATAGCCGAAATGATTGGGCACCGCAAAAAATAGCCGAAATGATTGGGCAATCGCGACTTTCGCGATATAAAAAGTTGAAATGATAGAGCACCGTGGAAAGAAAACAAAAATATATATAAAATAATGAAATTTTTGCCCTACAGACGAGTCCATACTGACCCCTGTATACAATCCATGGGCATAAACGAAAAGAGAACCACATGTCCCCACCAGATCTTGTCAAAAGGGAAAGTCAGATCTCAACAGCAACATCTGCATCCCAAAAGATCAACAACGACGTTCCTCCTCATGCCAGTAGGTCACGAACGCGACACCACTAATCAGAGCTAAGGCAAAGTCCCCAGTTCCGGAACTCTACGGTTCACAGACAACCTAGAGTCAGCCCCGACATCACAGAAAATGGAGCAAGTCAACATGACCCCGTCGCGGAAATATGTCAGCACATGACCCTGTCGCGGAAATACGTCAGCACATGACCCCGTCGCGGAAATACGTCATCCAATGACCCCGTTGCGGAAATACGTTAGCACATAACCCCGTTGCGGAAATACGTCAGCATATGACCTCGTCGCGGAAATACGTCATCCAATGACCCCATCATGGAAATACGTCAGCACATGACCCCGTCGCGGAAATACGTCATCGAATGACCCCGTTGCGGAAATACGTCAGCACATGACCCCGTCGCGTAAGTACGTCAGCACATGACCCCGTCGCGAAAATACGTCATCCAATGACCCCGTTGTGGAAATACGTCAGCACATGACCCCGTCGTGGAAATACGTCATCCAATGACCCTGTCGCGGAAATACGTCATCCAATGACCCCGTCGCGGAAATACGTCATCCAATGACCCCGTTACGGAAATACGTCAGCACATGACCCCATCGCGGAAATACGTCATCCAATGACCCCGTCGTGGAAATACGTCAGCATATGACCCCGTCGCGGAAATACGTCAGCACATGACCCCATCGTGGAAATACGTCAGCACATGACCCCGTCGCGGACTCCTCGTCAGAGCAGTGCTTTGACTCGGAAAAAGGCCAACTCATCGATCACTTATAAGTCCTCTCGACTTGTAAGGGAGAAAATTCTCTTGTGAGATCCTTACGACTCTCAAGAGAAAACACACACTTAGGAGTTCTCACGACTCCTAAGGAGAAAATACACCTACGGTATCCTCTCGACTCGTAGGGAGAAAAGTCTTTATGAGACCCTCACGGCTCATAAAGTTGGAAAGCCTTAGACGGCAGATCTGAACCTGTTTCCTAAGCCATCGCTGCCCTACAAAGAGTTCAAGATGAACTGTTATCTATCGTCCGCAAGTTACATTTGCTGAAATTACATGCCAACAACACAGCAGAGAAAAGAAAGCGATAGTCGGAAAAAAATGTGTTCTTTATTCATGAATCCAATTGAATACGAGATACATCATATAAAATAAAAATGAAATGAATACATGTTATTCATAAATTACAATCGATACATAGACGACTATTGAAAAGGAGGCGATTTTAGCAAATCAGCAAGCCGTTTGCGCACTCATCTCAGCTCCTTTACATGAGCAGCCGCCGCGGCCAGCTCAGCTTCGACTCGGGCCCGTTGCTGCAAATAGGATGAAACCTTTTCATCGATTTCCCGTTGAGCCGCTTTACGACTCTGCGCATCCCGCTCAATGAGATCGAGCTTCTGCCTCAGCGTTAGCCCGTCAGAAATACATCGTAGGAGGCCCTCAAAGATAGCTTTAAGCTGTGCAGCATTCGCGTCAACCTGGGCGCGCAGCCGGGCGGATTCACCTAAAGACTCCTCATTCCTTCCGCCTTAAGGTCGCTTCTTGTTCGAAATGGCGGAGGAAGGGAACGCTCTGCTCAACCCACGTGGCCCGCTGGGAGTTCAAAGCCAACACTTCCGGAGCAGGACGCCTGAGCTCAATCTCATGCAGGTAGGTCTCGATCTTTCTGCAGTAATTAACCCAAGACTTGACGACACCTTCGTCATGGAAGTTCACGAGCGTCTCCAGCATAGGATTAACCTCAGCAGCAAAATCTGTAGCAAATATGAGGGCTTCAGCGTCTAGATCCTCAATGAATTCACTTAACATGGACAGGCTAGTCGCAGCGCCTCTAGAGGATAGACGTCTGGAAAAAGGTCATGCAGGCATTAAGATTCAAGACTCGAATGGAGAAGGAGCCGGTACGATTGCTTCAAAACGAATTATGATCAAATTTCGGCTCAAGAGATAAAGAAAATTCCCGAACAATAGAGTCTACTATACCGGCTGCGATAGGGGCAGAGTTGGGAGTACTGGTGGTGCGACGATTCTCTCGGCCCCTCCTTCAATTAGTAGTGCTGCAATTAATTTAAAATTAACAATGGCAGGGTCGTCCGTCAAAGAAAGGAAATGACGTCGGTTAAAAACTATACTCACCGGCACCAGCAGGCAAAGTGACTTCCGACTGGAAGGAGAAATGCGGGTTCAGCACTTGATATAGATGATCAAAGAGAACTCCTGCACGGTTGTAACATACGATGTCGGTATAAAGAGTATATTACCTACAATGAAACCGATAAGTCGCAAACATATACCTTCCAGCACTCCAGACGACATGGGAGAAGGCAACGGAACAACAGCTGTCATGGTGGCGACCCGAGACGTTTTAGATGGCACAATCTCCACATTTGCTGCACCTATACTCAAAACGAACAAAATATCATCAGATGGGGATGAACGGGATCGAAAGATAAAAAGAAAACAGTGACCCTAGATCTACCTGAGAAGTCGCCAACCGAAACCGCGGCGAGAGCATCACTAGGCGCAACAGCTCCTTCGCTCTCTGCCATTGGAATAGTTTCTGCGCCCGTGGCCTTGTCCCCTGATTCGATAAGAGCCATCGTGACACTCGTGATACCCGCCGATGACAAGGAACCACAAGGAGAAAGAGCGGTGATTGGGGCAGTCCTAGACTCCCGAGAGAGAGTAGCCGTTTCGGGCTCTGTGGTCGCCGTCATCTCGTCTGCCGCCTCAACATCAGGACTTAGCCTTGCAAGATATCATATATAAGAATTTGAAGATCAAATTCCAAGGAAAGACTCAGCGTTATGTTACCTTGGGTGGCTTTGCGGCTTCTTCCCGAGCTGTGCACACCATTTGTCTATGGACAGTAGACAGGGCAGCTGGAGCGTCTTCGAAAGAAATAGTGACGGATGGAGCGGTGCTTGAACCTGCACCCACGTCCAAGCTGACTTCATGTTTCCTCGCCGCACGCTTTCTGTGCTTCATGTCAGCCTTGGCAGTGAGAAAAGACCTCCTCAAGACTTCTGTCAAAGTGACGTCATCATCCGAGCCAGGAGCTACCTCTGGAGCCGTTATGACGTCCGTCATCGGCTGCTTAAGCGAAGCCTCTTTTGGCAATACTGGGGGAGCTGAGATTTCGGCATCCGGCTCTAAAAGCGTCGCTGCGCCACCATGAGGAATTGGCACTGCACTCGGGATAACCTGAGTCGAAATAGTCCCTGTAATAAAAAGGGGGGTTAGACTATCCATAAAGAAAAAAGGAATGAAGACACAATAAGCCAAAAGATACCGAGGCCCAAAGAACGCGAAGCCTATTTTCTTCCTCAAAAGTCCGAAAGGAAGCCGCTAGAGCCTCTTCAGCGGAGATACCTGACAAAGAAGGATGTATTAATAAATGCATAATAAGAGAGAAGGAAAAAGCTCGAAATGACATGACTAGAGCATACCCGTCTCCGCAAGTGATAGCAACGCCGTCTTTGCGCGAGCCTGTCGCTCGGAAGCCACAAGGGCGGCTTGAAGATCGGTATCATCCGCAGGCTCAATAAATTGACCTTCATTGGTCCCGTACTCACTCAAACCCTCGCTATAGGGAGCATGGGGCTCCTGGCCGAATATGACGTCGAGAGAAAACATCGACTTCTTCTTCTGCGAACGAGCCCCGGCGGCCGATGATAAGAGCCTACGCTTCACGGGCATTTTGGAGCGACGAGTCCCGATCTCAGTACCTACGCCAGACTCGGGAGACGCCACAGCTACCGCTTCTACAGGCACGTGGGGTAGGGGCAGCTCAGGCATAACACGTGGTACCACAGCCGCAGCATCTTTTCTCAAGGGAGGATGGACGATGGTCCGTCGCTTCAAGAGAACGGCTGGATCACCAGCGGGGGCGGTGCCTTTGCGATCGAGCAGCAATCGTTTTTCTTCCCTAATAACGGCGCCTATCGAATGTTAATACCACACCACATATGCGTTCAAGATTCGCGGAACGCAACTCGGCTCATTGATAAAGAAATTGGAGCCGGTGTTCAACCGCATAAAATGGTGTAATGCGTTGCGAATACCTTCTTCTGTGGCGACTGGCTCAGTTTGGAAGGCCTTGAGCGGGACGCCTTGATTATAACTTGATTGCTGGGTGAAACGGTGCAGGTTGTACCTCATAAATAACGCCGAATCATTCTGCCTAAACACGAGAAAGCCCGGCCTGATGGAATATAAATGAAGAATCTCCCGAGCTTTCAAGGTGGAGGTCCATCTTTAAAAGTATCGCGCAAAGGCTGTACCGTTTTTGTAGATTCTTTGCCGATGGTTAAAACCTTATTGACAAAGGTCATGCCATCTCTAACCATATGCGGACGGAGGAGCACACCCCTAGCCTCCCGCTGTGTCGGATTTACAACGAATGCGTCAACTAGGTGCATAATCCGAGGAAAGTTGTAGTTATCGTAGAAACGAGGTCGTTTATGGATACCAAAAGCGCCAAGTACATGCAGCTCGATCCATGACATAAAATAATGCAGCGAGAAAGTGATGGGCTATACCCCCGGCTGAGTGGTATCCGCTGCTATGCTGAGACCATGGTACAGGTGTGCCAACTCGGCAATTCCGATGGCCACATGCATTCCCGAAACCATACGATGGGCTGGGTAAAAGACTGATGGCCTCATATAACAAGGGTGCATTGGAAGCATGAACCAGTTCAGCCGTAAGCCAATGAACCCCAACACGAACGTCTCTTCATCAACGTCCGGAGCAGCAAGCTCCATGAAGGGAACAACAGGAGTAGCCAGAATAAAGAAATATTTTAAATCCGCCTCCGCCGTCGGTTGGTTATCCAAACCAAAACCGAACGGGTCATCAAGCTTCGCAAACAAGGCAGCTTGCTTCAATAAGTCTTCCAGATGATGAAAGCGAGCGATGAAGTCTGCGTAGCTAACTCCATGCCCTCCGGACTCCAGAAATAGACTTTCGTATATATTCAATACCTTGATCAAGCTCGGGAATTGGTGTTGAATGGAATTCTCCGGGGTAAGACCCATTACCACTGATTTGGTGGCAAAGATATACTCGTCTGGAAGAAGCAACTCCTCGTAGTGTTCTCCCATAACGGGTAAGCCAGAGATCTCTGCAAACTCTTCCAAAGATACTGAGAGTTCTTAATCCGACAGAAGGAAGGTGTGGGTCGGAATATTCCATTGCTCCAGAAAAGCCTTGACCCACCATGCAGGAGGCGCGGAATATTGGATGAGAGAAGCATAAATCGCGGGATACAACTGGAGCTTCAGCATCAGTGACTTCTTGGCCGACAAAATATAGCGGCCCCACTGCAAATACCCAGCCGGATGACGAGGAGTTAGGCTTATCATATACCCTCATAAAATACAAGGAAAAAACCCAATGGGGCATCACGTGCACACATGTGATCGGGGGTCACGTGCTGACACGTGATGGCTTCCTGAGGGCTTTGAAATGATAAGAATTGAATCCTAATCAAATGGGGTCAAGTGCCCACACGTGATGGGCCTTTAAACCCACTGAAAAGAATTAAAGGTATAATAAAACAACAGGGAAAAACCCTAATGGGGCATTACGTGCCCACACGTGATAAAGGGTCACGTGCTGACACGTGATAATTCCCGAGTTCTTTAAAACAAAAGAATTAAATTCTGGTTAAATGCTTAATCAGAGGGTCACGTGCCAACACGTGATGGGTTCCTAAAGATCTCTGAATTAATAAAATTAAATTCTAATTAAATGGTCAATCTGTGGGGTCACGTGATAGGCTCTTAAACCTTCTGAACTAATAGAATTAAATTCTAATTAAGGGAAATCAAAAGCCCTAATATTTCCCTAGATCTTTCCAAACAAGAAGATTGCGCTCTGTAAAGTGGAGCACCGTTGGATTAAAAATCCAATGGTGATTAAAAATCACCAATATATAGAAAAATTCTATACAAGGAGATATTTCACTGAAATATGCCAGGAATAACAGACAAAATATCTTTTGGATTAAAAATCCAATGGTAAATAAAATTCGCTGAGTGATCTAAAAGATCATATTGGTTACAGAATCAATCAAAATCTTTCAATGAAAGATTGACTAAACAAACTGATTCTTTTCTTTCTCCTATAAATAGGAGCCAAGAAGAGAAGAGGAAAAGAGACAACAACAGAGAGAAAAAAGAAGATAATTTAATTCTCCAGAGAGAAAGAAGATTTCTTCAGAGAAAAGAAAGAAATCCTAGGTGAGAGATCATCCTATAAGCTCCCACAAAAGAAAAAGAGAATTTAATTCTCAAATTAAGAGTTTAACTCTTCTGAATAAGAACTTAGTTCTTCCTTTGGTTGAAGCTCTGCAGAAGCAGATCTTTCCATAAGTTGAGAATTTAATTCTCATCGGGGAGATTCTGCCATGCAGATCTAAAACCTAAGAGAAGACCTAAGTTCAGAGACTTATATTCTCCCACAAGGCACAAAGGAATTTAATTCCTCTAACAAAATTAGGGTTTAACCCTATAAAAGAATTTAATTCAAAGAATTTAATTCTTCCAAATATATAGGAATTTGATTTCTCTAAATAAAACTAGGGTTTAACCCTACAAAAGAATTTAATTCTTAAACAAGGGACTTTTCATGCACGTAAAAAGACCAAGTACCCAACCTGATCACGTGGCAACATATGACCCTTTCCTCAATGGTCAAAAAAGAATGAATGAGATCGGGTCACGTGCTCCCACGTGACCCTTGAACACGTGAGCCGATCTCACTTCCCAAAATAAAGGCAGAACAAACTTTGGTCGCCCTCACGTGTCACCATGTGACCCCTGACAAACACCTCTTTAAAGAAGAGAAGATACAAAGAACTGAAGGATTAAAATCCAATGCATGGACGCACTCACGTGTCCCCACGTGACCCCTAGCAAATCCTTTTGATATCCAGTGCATGGGTACCCATCACGTGCCCACACGTGATGGCCGTGAAGACTAAAGTGTTTAACACTTATCTGCATATTCTGAGAACAAAACAAAGAAGCTTTAGCCCAATTCTTAGGCGCCTCACGTGATCCCACGTGAGCGCTTCAATTTTAGTGTTTAACACTATTTTTTGAGCACCTCGTCCCTAATGTTTAACACTATTTTAAATATGTCACGTGGGAACACATGATCGCCAAATGTACTCTAGTGTTTAACACTATATTTGAACCAGTCTTAGCCCAAATTGGCTAAGTTTTCCAGAGGCAAGACTCCCCTTTTGACTGAGCCTCAAATACATTCTTGTCTTCCAAGATTGATCATCTCATATGGTATATGAGTGCTCAGCACTCAATAAAAGACAAAACATTGTCAAAACCCAGACCCATGTTTAGCATTGCTAAATAATGGGGGGCCGAACCCAGAAAAATGCTCAGCAGCCCAAACAAAAGTCCAATATTTTAAACCTAATTGGACTTAGCCCAAGTTGGCCATAAGTTCTCAATTCAGATTTAACTGAGCCCATGTGCTCATAATCTAATTAATTGATCTTAGTCCCAAATTGGACTACAGATTTCTAATCAACTTTGGTTCAAGAGTACATCTCTTCATTCCTTTGATATTTGTCGTTGTAATCCTTCAACGTCTTCAGAAAGGTGACGGGTCCCGATAACCAATCATTCCACGGACTGTGGGGTCCTTAAACTCATAGACTATGATGTCCTTAAACTTTATAGACTATGACGTCTTTAAACTACGGACTGTGGGGTCCTTAAACTCATGGACTGTGATGTCCTTAACCTCGGACTGTGGGGTCCTTAAACTCATAGACTATGCTGTCCTTAACCTTGGACTGTGGGGTCCTTAAGCCCATGGACTATGATGTCCTCAACCATTGACCGTAATGTCCTTAAACTAACTTTAGACCACAATGTCCCTAAACTAAACAATAGAGCCCAAATGCTCTTTTGTTGGATCTAAACGATCCCGTTAAATTGATCTTAGTCTGAAATTAAACTAACGTATCCTTAACATACGTTTAAGTTGATCTTAGTCTCAAATGAGACTAACGTATCCTTAAACCCAACCCCAAACCCAAATCTAAGAAAATACGGATTTGGACTAATCCACGCCCTACGGGCGACAACATAAATTAGTCTCCGTATACAATCCACGGGCAACCAAAAACAAAACAAACACACACGACACGAAGTGACCATCTGGAGAAGGAGAAAGTGGTTACCACGATGCGGTAACGTAATTAACTGCAGGGGCTTGCGCCTGTAGGGAAGAGCGTCCCCACAATCAAAAACCCCTCAACGAGGGGGAATCTGACGAAGTCTGCTACATCGGCCGCATCCGTTTAAACCTTCGATACACGGTGTCATAAATCAACTTGGCATCTTCGGAGAGGTGTACGGATAGCACCAATTAGCATCTACCCTTGAAATTCAGGCCCGGACGTCCCAACATCCCAGTTGCGTCTTTCAGTGGAGAACAGATTCTGGCACGCCCGGTGGGACCTCTTCCTCTTTCCACTCCACACTTCATGTGTCGTGTTTCACGATCGAATCGCGGTTTGATATGGTTGCCCTTGGGTTCGTGGTACTAAAATTTGTTTTTGCTCCCGTGCAGAAAAGAGAACATCAATAGCCTCTAACTGCTCCAGCTGCAACTCCCGTTTCGCCTCATCTGGAGGAGTAACCTAAGGGCCTCAGGCGGCCTCCGTTTTTACAATGCCGGTGGACCAACTGATTCAAGCCACCACAGGGCTATTCTTCGGGACCTTGATCCCACCAACAAGATTTAGCGCTCCTATACCATTGCAAGAAGCTTAGAAGAAGTTGGTCTTTGATCGGCTTACCACTATTGCTGTCCCTCTCAACGGGTCGTCCAAGTCCACTTCCTCAGTTTTCAACAGACTGGGCCGAAGCTCAGATGGGCCCATGAAGAAGCCCACAATTCCTGAAAAGGTTATCCTGAAGCAGATAGCCATTCCTGTCCCTGAAGTCGTCAGAGCGGCTTTCCCTGCTAAGGAGTCGGTCTTTGCAAGACTGAACTGTTTCGGCTCCCACTCCAAACGAAGTCACCAAGACTGCTCCTCCTGCTCGAAAGTCTGCCTTCGACAGGTTGGCTATCCCTGCTCAGCGGACGTCCGTTTTCAATAGGCTGGCGCCAATAACAGCACCTGACCAGAACAGGAGGCACGATCTAGCCACCCCTATAGCTGAGCTAGTACCGTCGACTCGACACGCTCGACGTCGCCACTGGCGCCGAGTAAGGAAGGCTGGGGGCAATTCCCTTTCTGGATTGACTCTGCCGGCTCCAACGGTGAAAATTGATGCTGCTGTTCCAACTGGGAAGAGCTTTGAACTACTTAGGAGGGTATGCAAGAACTCTCCGACTGCTGTGCTGAAAAGATCTCTTCCACCTGTGGAGAATGCCACAAAGGAGAAGCTTGAACAGCCTCCTCAGCAGCTGTCCTCTAAAATTTACAAGGTCTGGCGTCAAGTCCAAGACTCGGTGGTAGATCAAGACTATCCCCGCCGACAGAAAAATATGAAGGTTCAGCGAGAAGAGGAGAATCCTATCAATCCACAAAAGGTGTCGTCTACCTGGGTGCCCGTTGCAACGACCCCCTTTGCTTCGACCACCCACAAAAGAAGGAAGTCGGAGAAGATCCCTGCGTCTTTGGCAAATCACAAACACACTGAATCTAAACGCCCCAAGTCTAGGGGCATGGTGGTGCACACCATCTATATGGCATCCGGAAAAGAAGATAGTCGTATCTCCACAGGTCGTCGACCGCTTACGCGATCAGTGACTAAGGCTCAGGAGCAACAACAACAAAAGCTCCAAGAGATGTTAACAGCTATGGCCGCACTCACAGGACCGAAAGAAAGCCTAGAGACATCCTCGGAGCAGCGCCGTGAGCAGGAAACTGATGCCGAATTCCTTCAGAGAATGCTTGAGAATAAGGACAAAGAGGCCGCGGAACAAGCGGCCAATATAAAACAAATGGCCCTTCTATTCCAAGATATGGTGGGCATGATGATCCAGCCGGACCCTCCAGCCAAAGATCCTCCAGTAATAATTGAAGATGATAGAGGAGAGATATCAAATCCTCTGCCGGCTCTGTCAGCAGCCAAGGAGGAGACCATATCTAAAGCCATGCTTGATGATTATATAGCTCAACAAATACGAGCTCATCAAGCGAATGAGGTGGCTGGCCAAGTCGTCAGAACTGGACGGCCCTATCTAGGTTGGTACGATCAAATAAAGTACCCGCCAGGATATACCATTCCTAAATTCCATATGTACAAAGGGACTTGCAATCCCCATCAACATGTCGCTCAGTTCAGGACTCTCTGCGGCAACACTGGAAGGGATGAAAAGCTACTGCTTCGCCAATTCGTCGGCAGCTTGGCGGAGACAGCGTTCGAATGGTATTTAGAGCTTCCCAACGATTCCGTCAAAACTTTTACGGAGATGGAGTTGCTATTCACCCAACGTTTCGCAAGCGCTAGCGAACGCACCCCAATCACAACATTGATCAATGCCAGGGTGAAGCCTGGAGAGACATGGGTGCAGTATGCGATACGGTGGGGAAATTTGTGGTCGAAGTGCGAGCAGCGCATCGAAGAGGCTCCTGCGGTAGGCATGTTCGTGGGTACTCTAGACCCTCAGGCGACCATATCTCAATTCATGATGTTCTTCAAGCTAACTACTTTTCAGGCCTTGATTGACAAGCTAGCCCAAATGGATCAGATGGATCATAGACCATCTCTTTCGAAGCTGGAATCTCGGAATGAAAAAGGGAAAGGGAAAGTGACCTTCACCGTCAATGCTCAACAGCAGCCCAGTGGCCCAAAACTAACTGATCGCCAAGATGAGAAACGGCGATTCTTTAATGTGAAAATGAAACGCTCTTATTCGTTTCCCCGGGATAAAACGAGGAGATTGTTTGAACTAGCGGTGCGCAACAGGCTCATCAATTTGCCGAATCCAAAACGCCCATTGCAACCCAGTGAGGCTAATAATCCCAATTATTGCCCCTATCACCAAGCGACAGGCCATCCAATTGAAGATTGCTTCGTCTTTAAAGGATGGATTGAAGATCAATACCAACAGGGCAAATTCGCCTTGTCCGAGAATTGGAAAGTAAGCCCGCCTCAACCGCACGCTCTTAAAAGGGGGGACACACCGGGGGTATCGTGCTCTTTTGTCGAAGAAGCTCCATGGGAGGTCGCTTTTTCGGCCAAAACAAAAAGAATGCTAAAAGATCTCCAAACATGCCCGGCGATCAAATGGAAAAGTCCGCTGGAACCTGAAGTCATTAAGGGAATGCTGAAGCCGCGCTCGACGCCAAAAATTGGTGGTGATAGTCAAAGCGCCCACACCCAGCCATCAAAGTCTTCGAAGAAGAAGAAAAAGACCAAAAATCCCATGAAGCTTGATGACAAGCGCACGGACCAGCAAAAACATATTGACGCACTGGAAGAATATAACTAGAAGGCGCGGACCCCAGTCACACTCCAAGAATTTCTTAGCCACGTCCTTGAGGACAAAGATGATGACAATGGAGAAGACTCGTCGGATGAACCTGAGGATTATGTGGCAAGCTGCCATATGATCTCTCACTCGTTAATAAACGGTGAAGAAGCTCCTGATGCAAAGAAACTGAAGGAAGGTCCCGAATCGGAGCTCCTATGACCGTCAGACGAGATAATTGATGCATTCCTGAACGAAGCTCTTCTTAAAAGTAAGGCTGATCGAGAGCGCGAAATGGCCATATTTGGAAAAGCCAAACGTCGGCGACTGGATGAAAGGGTTGAAGCGCCCCAACCAGGCCGAGGCAGGCCCACGACAGACAAGAGCAAGCTTAAAACGAAGAAGAGGTTCACCAAAGCCATATCAATGGGAATGAAGCTGCCACCCTCCGAAGGAAACACTTCTGATGAAATACACCTTGATGAAGAGGATGTGCATTCTAATTACTGTTTATATCATCGAAGGATTGCGCACCCTACTAAAGAATGCAACGCCTTTAAAAATTGGTGGCAAGGGTAGTCGCTCACAGGCAGCATTTCAAGAGAATGAAGCGTGAAGCTCGTCGACAGCGGAAAAATGCGACAGACGAACATGGAAGAGCGGCCGCTAACTGTCATATGGTTGATAGCAGGGGATCGCAAGTTCTCACCTTCGGGAGTGAATCTGAAGAAGAAAGGGCTCTTGGCCCTCTCTTCAAAGAATCCACCTCAGGAAAAGAGGAAGAACCGAAGAGCTACGAGAACATTCAGCTGCGCAATCGCACATTACCTGAAAAGAATCTGGACTCATAAACAAGGGGTCGAACAAAAAGGATAAGGGAAAAGAAAAGGTACCTGAAGATATCACCCTCGATGACCAAGCCGTCGAAGAGTTGACAGCCAAGGATCCGTCCAAGAAGAACAAAGTAGATTACAACGTTCTGGCACACCTGAGGAAGATACCCTCATAGCTAAGCTTTCTCGACGCCCTTCTGCTATCCAAAGAGACGAGAGATTCTTTGATCAAGGCACTACAAGAGCCCGAATAGTTCCAAGTTTTCCTCACCGAAGAAAAGATGAAGGACGAGCTAGAAGAAGTGCACACAGCCGATATCACCTTCGGCGATGAAGATCTTCTCCTCGATACGTGCGAGCATAACCGTCCCTTTTATGTCTCTGGATACTGACATGATATTAAAATAGGAAAGATCCAGGTTGACAATGGGTCCTCCGTCAATCTCCTCAATGTAAGAGTGTTGAAGGAAATCTGCAAGAGCGTTCAGCACCTCGCTCATGATAAAATCACCATCTCCGGGTTTGGCTCCCAGTCATCACGGACGCTCGGGTCTATGATACTGACATTACGCTTTAGGCTACTCATCACGGACATCAAATTTCATGTCATTGACGCTAAGACATGTTACAATGCTTTGCTCGGCAGGCCTTGGTTATACGAGTACAACATCATCCCTTCTACACAACATCAGTGTATGAAGTATTTCAAGGATGGTCTCGAGTATACTGTGACAGGGGAGTTGAACCCATTCTCCGTGAATGAAGTCCGAAAGTACAAAGATGCAAAATACTTCTTACCAGATTTTGAAGACACGGAAAGATGTCATAAACCGAAGAACAAAGCTATCACCACTATTCCAGTCTTCGGGAGTGACACTGAGGAGGAAGAAGAAATATTTATTCGGGGCTGCCCCAATGCAACAGGCCAGGACCGTCCACCCATATTCTGGTCTTTGGCAGCGACTCAGAAGATGAGGTCAATGCCGTATTTTCTGTATGACCATCGATACAAGCCTTCGCCGGCGATGATCGGCATTTGCAAATCGTCATGGTTCCACGAGAACATTACAAAGAGCTCGACACGCTTGGTACCTATAGTGTGCAAGAACTGTAGACATTCTACGTCCCTCCCAGGTGAAAAGATGAAAAGGCAATCCTCTTTTATCAATCCGCGGAAAGCAAAGTGGAGAAAGAAATTTGGCATGGTGCCGATTCTACACTTGACAAGCTCCAGCCTATCCTGTAGGGTTCCTAGGCACACTAAAGAGGTCTCACAAGGCATCAACCATGCCAATTTCAAAATTATGGGTGCCGAGAAACCCTAATACGGATCGTTGACTAGAAATCTAGGCGATAAACGGAACTAGTTAACAAGTTAACTAAAGATCAGAAGCTACAACCTTTGTAGATCCGGATATCCACTTCCTTAGCTCCACGTAGGCGTCCTCTCGCTGTCCATCTTGAATCCCGAACTCAATCGTCGGCTTCATCGGGAAAATGGGCGGACTAGGTCGTCGGCTTCGTGCCGAAGACGATCTACGTCGAGGCATCGCAAGTTCAAGCTCCAACTTCACCAAGTTGTGAAACTTGTGAAGAAAACACCCAAAACAACTTGGCAAGAGGTAGAGGGTGAAGAAATAGGAGGTGGGTTCACTTTGGAATTGGATTTCTCACACTATAGCTCAAGTTGCCATTAATGGCATCAAGCTTTTTCTTTTGAAGATGAAGAAGAAGATGAAGCTAGAATTATGATAAGTCTTTTAAAATGAAAAGAAAAAGAATACTTATCATAATCTAAACCATGGTCAAGTGTAGAGATTAAACTAAGGTTAGTGGGAATGGTTAGGGTTAAGGATAAGATAAGAATGGTGGACTTATTCAAAGCTTCAAGAAGCTTCAACATTAAAAACAAAATAAGCCACCATCCTTAATAATTTCCATAATGAATATATAAATAAATAACTAAGTAAATAATCAAAACCCTAACCATTCATATAACCATGGTTTAATCTTTACACAAACCCAAGTGAGCAAGTATCATCAAACATGATACAAACTAGTGTACAAAAGTATATCACATATACAATGTGTACATCAAGTGAGAAAATCCATTTAAAGTGAACCAATGCTAGTTAATGCAAAGTAATATATCAAATATATAATTATACATTAAATCATTAAATCAACATTTGATTCAATGATCCGGTCATGTCGCACATAACCGACTAGTATCCAATGTATCGATTTATCGAATCAATAATTCGATAACTAGGTCATATCGAATATAACCAATCGAAACATTTATCGCGAGAATGAAATGCGGTATCACATACACGCATTATTCTCGATCCCGCACATATCTCATATGCGCTCCTATTTCGTTTCGCTTGAGCCAGGAAACCTCTGTGTAGGACTCTAAAGACTCGTCAATACGCCGGTAGCAGATAATGATCATATCAAGCATCCACAAGCCGCAAGCGGTCTGCTAAACGTAACGGCCATCCGGGTATTGAGCGATCAGAAGATCGACGAGCTAGCCCGCTCATACTCCTATGAATCCAACCAGTAACACTTACCGTACAGTCCGATCTGTTCGTCTGATATGTCGCATATCAAGTCTAGGGGTGGTAAACGTCAGACCCCAATAACTGATAAGTCGTGCCGATGTGAGGCTCATAACGGGTCGAGAAACTACTGGTAACACTTACCAGCAAATCTCTGATCAGCCCTGGCCAGGGACTTCCCTGTTACGGCCAATCGAGCACAGCGCAACATCAACCCCCAATACCGGGAGAGACGAAACCCCTCCTATCGCTCATTGCCTCCATGTGACTCGGGACTGTACCCAAAGACCACCGTTTTGCACGCCCTCATGGACGTGGTAAGGTGGAGATCAAAGCACAGTGGGAATCACACAAGGCTCTATGACGATCTCGGGTCTACAGACTAACCTGCACAAGTGTCACCTGAGAACTGCCATCTGACGTGAGGTATAATACCATCTGGGAGTTCTCGGCGAGTCCGTCCAGTGTACCCAGTCTCCACTGAGCACCCGCATACCATCTCTGATGTCAAACACCAATGGATATGGGATCATCCATCGCCCATCTCATGGGTCGAGAAGCGTATACGCTAGTCTACACTGGTATATCGATGCCCCGTCTCGATACACCCACGACTAGGGACCTTGAAGGATGTACTTATGGACTACCATGTCCCCACTAGTATGATCTGCATCATAGTCCAGGTAGTCAAGTACACATCCTAAGGGCTTTATCAACATGTAACTATAAGACAGTTTAAAGAGACAAGTGTACATGTTAAGATAAAGAGTAACCAGATAGCATACTATCATATCGAGCAAGAAAGTCATCTCTATATATGTCCAAGCATCCAATATAATATACATGATCTGTACAATACTGGCCTCTAGGGCATACATACAACTAACAATCTCCCACTTGCACTAGGGCCAGCTGCTGTAGTATCGCATACCGAGCATCCCGAAGAGTCTCTCAAACTGTATCTGGGGAATGGCCTTCGTGAGTGGATCCGCCGTGTTGTTCTTCGTGTCAACCCTCCTGACCTCGATCTCCCGGCGATCAACTATCTCCCGGATCAGGTGATACTGCCTCAGAATATGCCTGGATCGCTGATGGGACCTGGGTTCCTTGGCCAAAGCCACTGCTCCATTGTTATCGCAATACAAAGGTATTGGATGCTCAATGGATGGAACCACTCCAAGTTCAGTAATGAACTTCTTGATCCAGACAGCCTCTTTGGCAGCATCGTTGGCAGCGATGTATTCAGCCTCCATCGTCGAGTCTGCCACGGTTTCCTGCTAGGAACTCTTCCAGCTAACCTCCCCTCCGTAAATTGTAAAGACAAAGTCCGACTGCGACTTAGAGTCGTCCTTATCACTCTGGAAGCTCGAATCGGTAAAGGACTCCACTTGGAGCTCTCCGTTACCATACACCAAGAACATATCTCTAGTCCTTCGCAAGTACTTGAGAATGCTCTTCACAGCTGTCCAGTGACTCTCTCCAGGATCAGCTTGATACCTGCTCACTACACTTAGTGAGTATGCTACATCGGGTCTGGTACATAGCATCGCATACATGATAGAGCCTACTGCCGAAGCATAGGGTATCCCTTGCATGCGAGCTCTCTCCAAATCAGTCTTGGGAGACATCTCTTTGGAGAGAGTGACTCCAGAGATCGTGGGCAAGTTCCCACGCTTGGAATCTTCCATACTAAACCTCTTTAGTATGGTGTCAATGTACCTGGATTGGGACAATCCCAAAATCCGTTTGGATCTATCTCTATAGATCCTGATTCCCAATATGCAGGAGGCATCACCAAGATCTTTCATTGAGAATCTTTGTGATAAGAAGAGCTTGACCGATTGCAGCATAGGAATATCATTTCCTATCAAGAGTATGTCGTCCACGTACAATACGAGGAAGACAACCTTACTCTCTGCCACCTTCTTGTAAATACAAGGTTCATCTGGATTTTTGACGAAATCAAACTCTTTGATAACGACGTCAAAGCAGATGTTCCAACTCCGCGATGCTTGCTTTAATCCATAAATGGATTTAAGCAGCTTGTACACCTTCCCGCTGCTCCCACTGTCTACAAAGCCCTCTGGCTGAGTCATGTACACGCACTCTTCTAAATCACCATTTAGAAAGGCGGTCTTAATATCCATTTGCCAGATTTTGTAATCATGATATGCAGCGATGGCAAGCATGATCCGGATGGATTTAAGCATAGCCACTGGAGAAAAGGTCTCGTCATAGTCCACACCTGGTCTTTGACGAAAACCCTTTGCTACAAGTCTAGCTTTGAAAGTCTCCACTTTCCCATCTACACCAAGTTTCTTCTTGAAGATCCACTTGCTCCCAATGGGTTTTACCCCTTCAGGAGCAACGTCCAAAGTCCATACTTTGTTGGTGTACATGGATTCCATCTCGGACCGCATAGCATCCAGCCATTTTACTGAGTCCCTACTCGTGATGGCCTGCTCGAAGCTAGTTAGGTCATCATCCTCCATGATGCAATCCTCGCTCCCACCATCCATGAGAAAACCGTAGTGTCTCTCAGGTGGGCGAGGAACCCTACTAGATCGGCGGAGAGGCTGAGGTTCGTCGGGAGCTACTGAATGCTCTGGTTCCACTAAATCTTCTGTTGTGTTTTGTTCAGCTGGAACCTCTTCCAGTTCTACCACAGAGCCACTAATTTCTTTTGCAAGAAATTCCTTTTCTAAAAAGGTGGCATGTTGAGCAACAAACACTCTTTGTTCCTCACTGTGGTAGAAGATATACCCTCGCGAATGTTTGGGATATCCAACAAATTTACACAAAACAGATCTTGCCTCGAGTTTGTCCGGTTTTTGTCTTTTGACATAGGCCGGGCAACCCCATATCTTTATAAAATTAAGATATGGTCTCTTCCCTTCCCATATCTCATATGGTGTGGTAGGCACAGATTTGGTGGGAACCCTATTCAGTAGGTATGCTGCTGTTTCCAGTGCATATCCCCAGAAGGAAACGGGTAACTCAGCTACACTCATCATAGAGCGCACCATATCTAATAGGGTGCGGTTTCTCCGCTCCGATACACCGTTGTGCTGTAGTGTATATGGAGGAGTTAGCTAAGAGAGAATCCCATTCTCTTTTAGGAAGTCCAGGAATTCAATGCTTAAGTATTCTCCTCCTCGATCAGATCGTAGGATTTTAATACTTTTTCCGGTTTGGTTCTCAACTTCTTGTTTATATTCTCTAAATTTCTCAAAAGCTTCTGATTTGTGTTTCATCAGGAACATATACCCGAACCTAGAGAGATCGTCAGTGAATGTAATGAAGTACGAAGAACCATCCCTGGCATGTGTAGACATGGGACCGCATACATCACTATGTATAAGTCCCAAGAGTTCGGTAACTCTCTCTCCGTGTCCCGTAAACGGAGTTTTGGTCATCTTGCCTTTGAGACATGACTGGCAAGTGTCATAAGATGAAAATTCAAACGGATTTAAATATCCATCCTTATGCAACTTAGCCAGTCGTGTCGCATTGATGTGACCCAGTCTACAATGCCACAAGAAGGATTCGTTCAGTTCTGAACTCTTCCTCTTGTGTGTGTTTGTTATGCTCAGAACTGTTGATTGATTTAGAACATAAATGCCATTGCACAACGTGCCTGATCCAACCAACTTTTGGTTACGGAAAATGTTCATAACATTGTCCTGTAATACAAAATTATATCCCTCTTTACTCAACAAAGAAACCGATATAATGTTGCATATCAGGTTCGGCATGTAATAGCATTCGTTCAGAACCAATGTATTACCAGTTGGTAGTACAAGGTGATATTCCCCGACAGTCTTAGCTGCAACAATTGCACCATTTCCAATTCTAATGTCTTTATCACCTTCTCCAAGTTCTTTACCTTTCCTTAGCCCATGTAACTGATTATATATTTGGGATCCTGACCCGGTATCTAATACCCAGGACGTAGAGCAAATGGAGAAACAGTTCTCTGTAACGAACACACCCGAAGAAAATGCATCAACATGTATTTTCTTCATTCGGGTGGCATGGGAATCCTGGTATTCTCCTATATCCTGTTCATTCCTATAACTCTTATAAGAAAGAACGGAACCAACGTTCCCCAGCACAGTATAACATGCGGGTTCGGTCAATACATCCATATTATTATCTTAATTAGGGCATGAAATGGTCGCTACCTGGAGAGAGAGAGAAGAAAACACTTTAGCGTATGCTCGTGCAAGATCAGATTTGTTATTATCTTATCTAATCAGGATGGCTCCCACTGCTTTTTATCAAATCTTCCTCCAAACCCTAAAAGGAAAGATTAGCCGGGATTAATTACACACTACAAGTTCGCCAATCTTTCAGCCAGACCAGTGTCGGTACTTTGAGGGAGGTCCCCCGTGCTTTCGCACGAACCTAATTAATGTAAACCTCGTTTTCCCAGAGGCGTAACCTCGTTGACACCTTTCTAGACACCTACTTGATCGGCTAATTGCAATGTGCAAAACTCTCCCAGGAGTAACTCTTACTCGCAGTGGGTATCGGGATCCAACTATCTCATAGAAGGTATGCAATCTCATTGCAAATTTCAACACTTGAAATTCCCGATAATATTTTGCCCCAAGCATCCTATGACCTTGACGGAGGTCAACAAACCACAGGGTGCAAGTCAAGTTCAACCCGTCATTTCTTGATTGAATCAAACCCACCCGCACGACCCTTGACGGAGGTCAACAAGGTCGTACGACTACCCTAATCCAATCTGCATCATATGCATAAGCAGATAAATACTAGTTAGCTACCGCACACTACGCCTTGATGGAGGTCAACAAACGTAGCACGAATACTAAGTAGGATTTATCTGAAATGACGGAGGGCTACGACAGGTTTTTCTGAAAACCTATTGCGTAATGAACTTGATATCGTTGTAGAATCAAAATGAAGTTTTAAAATGGAGTGATTTTGAGGCTTTTCTAGTTTTGCTAAAGGAGTCACTCCCGGTGAAGGGATCTCGGTCCTTTCCTCGTCGAATGAGGTGCGGGATATATCATATATATCGCTGTGCAAAGCAAAAACCCAAAAGCAGTCAAAAGCAAACCGAATGTGTAGCATCTGCCAGTTATTGCTAAAGGAGTCACTCCCGGTGAAGGGATCTCGGTCCTTTCCTCATCGAATAAGGTGCAGGATATATCATATATACCTCTGTGCAAAGCAAGAACTGTAGCTACCTGTTTTATTTAAAATTTGATTCTACAACATCTTAGGTTTCTTTCCATTCATTAATCACATTAATGAAGTCCCATCATTTAAATACCTAAACATCACAGATAAATACGACGTACACTTATGCCATCCGCATTCGCCTCGATGTCCCCTCGTGCACCGTTAGGTTAGGTAACTAACGACAGAGCAGGGCAGGGCTAGTGCGGGTGCAAAATATAAGTAACGTCTATATAATATATCATATATACTATATACAGTATCTATCACAGAACATCACATGATCGCATCACAGATATCGCAGCAGAAGAAACATATGAAACATTGGATATACTAGAACGTCCGTGTTTTCAATATGAGCCAGTATAAAACATGGATTCCACGGTCGTGATGAATAGCCAATCCCACACCCCTAGATCCCTACGAGAGCGGCAAGCAACCCTGCCAATTCTAGGGTTAGGAGACCCGGACTCGACTCCTCGAGTTGGTCTCCCACTGGACCCCAGAACCCGGTTACTTGTGCTCCCCTCCTTGGGTCTATCCTAATGCGGAAAAGTAAATAATATACAAAAGGCGACGACTTCCGCTACCTGGAAGTACCCCAAATAAAAGAATATTACATACAAGTTTTTACATGAATGAAAATGAAAAACACTCATCTCACATAAAAACCCCCGGCTATTCAAACACGACGATCCAATATAACATATCCAGCAACACATAACATCACATGTCATCAACGTAAGTAAATATGCGCATCCCAATTGTCGTTGACATATAGCAACGAAACCGGCGATATCACATATTACACTTACGGTCACAGAAAAGAAAGTGTAAAACTACAACAGTTGGAATCCGCAATCTCTTTAGACATCACATGCCTAATCAAATGAAATACTTAGACATCACATGCCTAACTGTTACAAACCCCGCATTTTAGTCCCATTATCGAAAACTCTTTTCAATATCAAATGAGACTAAACCGCTAGATTTATAACATTCATTCAGTTATCTCATAACTGTTTATGAATTCCAATTATTGTATCCCATTCCAGATAAACAGAAAATGTTAAACTTTCCGATCGAACAGTCGAATACCCAAGTTTTCCCGATACAGCTCAACACATGAAATAAGTCTAACAACATTCAGTTCGTGCCTCAGTACCAACGGTTCAGCCGTAGAAGGGTCAAGCCAACGCCTCACATGTGGCACGCCGTACTGTCCCAAACCCGAAGGTTCAAAGGGCAGTTCAAGACGGTCACATAATCGAGTTAAGGTTTGTTGTCTTCTAGAGGGTCCATCGTGTTACTTGCACTACTTAGAACGTCGTTAAACTACGGAAAAATCCAACACTTGGAAATTTCCCGACAGGGGAAAAATTGGGTATTTATATCCGGTCGAACTTTTTAACATATTCTAAAAATTATCCGGAAATACACAAAGACGAAATTTGATACCCCGATCGAAACACCGAATCCCCAAAGCAACCCCAGAAAATTCAACTCTTGAATAATTATTAAAAATACCCAGGAAAATAACCACTGGAAACTAAGAATTACTGTGTAAAATTCTTTATATATTGAGGCCGTACGACCGCGGAACCGCCGCATGAGCCATGCTCATGCCGCGGATCCGCGGCGACTTAGTGGAATAAGGCTGTCGAATTTCACACAAACTCTTATATTTTCCTGATGGTTTTTCTGCATATTTTTAATCTGAAAAAATCCCAGATTTTAGAAAAAGTCCAGAGAACACTTGGGTTTTAGGGTTTCGGGTTCGTTCGGACTTCAAACGTCGTCTGGACTTCGCCTAAGGCTCTAGCTAGGCTCTGATATCACTGTAGGGTTCCTAGGCACACTAAAGAGGTCTCACAAGGCATCAACCATGCCAATTTCAAAATTATGGGTGCCGAGAAACCCTAATACGGATCGTTGACTAGAAATCTAGGCGATAAATGGAACTAGTTAACAAGTTAACTAAAGATCAGAAGCTACAACCTTTGTAGATCCGGATATCCACTTCCTTAGCTCCACGTAGGCGTCCTCTCGCTGTCCATCTTGAATCCCGAACTCAATCGTCGGCTTCATCGGGAAAATGGGCGGACTAGGTCGTCGGCTTCGTGCCGAAGACGATCTACGTCGAGGCATCGCAAGTTCAAGCTCCAACTTCACCAAGTTGTGAAACTTGTGAAGAAAACACCCAAAACAACTTGGCAAGAGGTAGAGGGTGAAGAAATAGGAGGTGGGTTCACTTTGGAATTGGATTTCTCACACTATAGCTCAAGTTGCCATTAATGGCATCAAGCTTTTTCTTTTGAAGATGAAGAAGAAGATGAAGCTAGAATTATGATAAGTCTTTTAAAATGAAAAGAAAAAGAATACTTATCATAATCTAAACCATGGTCAAGTGTAGAGATTAAACTAAGGTTAGTAGGAATGGTTAGGGTTAAGGATAAGATAAGAATGGTGGACTTATTCAAAGCTTCAAGAAGCTTCAACATTAAAAACAAAATAAGCCACCATCCTTAATAATTTCCATAATGAATATATAAATAAATAACTAAGTAAATAATCAAAACCCTAACCATTCATATAACCATGGTTTAATCTTTACACAAACCCAAGTGAGCAAGTATCATCAAACATGATACAAACTAGTGTACAAAAGTATATCACATATACAATGTGTACATCAAGTGAGAAAATCCATTTAAAGTGAACCAATGCTAGTTAATGCAAAGTAATATATCAAATATATAATTATACATTAAATCATTAAATCAACATTTGATTCAATGATCCGGTCATGTCGCACATAACCGACTAGTATCCAATGTATCGATTTATCGAATCAATAATTCGATAACTAGGTCATATCGAATATAACCAATCGAAACATTTATCGCGAGAATGAAATGCGGTATCACATACACGCATTATTCTCGATCCCGCACATATCTCATATGCGCTCCTATTTCGTTTCGCTTGAGCCAGGAAACCTCTGTGTAGGACTCTAAAGACTCGTCAATACGCCGGTAGCAGATGATGATCATATCAAGCATCCACAAGCCGCAAGCGGTCTGCTAAACGTAACGGCCATCCGGGTATTGAGCGATCAGAAGATCGACGAGCTAGCCCGCTCATACTCCTATGAATCCAACCAGTAACACTTACCGTACAGTCCGATCTGTTCGTCTGATATGTCGCATATCAAGTCTAGGGGTGGTAAACGTCAGACCCCAATAACTGATAAGTCGTGCCAATGTGAGGCTCATAACGGGTCGAGAAACTACTGGTAACACTTACCAGCAAATCTCTGATCAGCCCTGGCCAGGGACTTCCCTGTTACGGCCAATCGAGCACAGCGCAACATCAACCCCCAATACCGGGAGAGACGAAACCCCTCCTATCGCTCATTGCCTCCATGTGACTCGGGACTGTACCCAAAGACCACCGTTTTGCACGCCCTCATGGACGTGGTAAGGTGGAGATCAAAGCACAGTGGGAATCACACAAGGCTCTATGACGATCTCGGGTCTACAGACTAACCTGCACAAGTGTCACCTGAGAACTGCCATCTGACGTGAGGTATAATACCATCTGGGAGTTCTCGGCGAGTCCGTCCAGTGTACCCAGTCTCCACTGAGCACCCGCATACCATCTCTGATGTCAAACACCAATGGATATGGGATCATCCATCGCCCATCTCATGGGTCGAGAAGCGTATACGCTAGTCTACACTGGTATATCGATGCCCCGTCTCGATACACCCACGACTAGGGACCTTGAAGGATGTACTTATGGACTACCATGTCCCCACTAGTATGATCTGCATCATAGTCCAGGTAGTCAAGTACACATCCTAAGGGCTTTATCAACATGTAACTATAAGACAGTTTAAAGAGACAAGTGTACATGTTAAGATAAAGAGTAACCAGATAGCATACTATCATATCGAGCAAGAAAGTCATCTCTATATATGTCCAAGCATCCAATATAATATACATGATCTGTACAATACTGGCCTCTAGGGCATACATACAACTAACATATCCGTCTGCCCAGATACTACACAGAAGGATTAAAAAGGCTGTTGAGGAGCCAAGGCGTACCCTTCAAACAGACTGCTCAACAAGCCCAGTTCTACAACAAGATCTGGGACGTCCCCGGAACTTAACGAAAATTGCCCAACAGGAGAATGGAAACGATCGGACTTAGATATATTCAATCCAAGAAACGGGAACGATTCCATGACTGCTACGTTATACATGACTTCGATGAAGAAGGAAATGCTCTGTTAGAAGACGCTAACCCTGAACCAAAACGAGGTCTCGCCATCAAAATTCTAAGTCCGCCGTTTGAAGAACACATGGACAAGCTAATAAAGGAAGCGAGTCAAAAGGTCTGGGATGACCATCGCCGTGAAATGGCCATTTACGAGAAAGACAGGACGCAGCGCCTCCTTCAGCAGGCCGCGGAGAATGACAATACTCTTCGTTGCCAACCTGTCATACAAAAGACCCGGGGCAGAGGCAAAAATAAACCAAAGAACGGAAAAAACGTTCGACAGCAGCGTAGCAGATTTAAGAAGCCATGCGATAAAGAATCGAGCAGCCGGGATCCGTCTCTTATAAAGAAGATGGGTCGAGCATATTCTTTTTTCTAAGACAAGACAAAGAAGATATTTGATCTTGTCATAAAACATCAGATGATGACACTCCCGGAGTCCAAGCACCCCGAGCAAGCAGACAAGGTCTCTCACCCAGACTATTGCTCCAATCACCGAGCAATAGGACATCCTTTCGAAGACTGCTTCACCTTCAAGAACTGGGTCGAAGACCAATATCAACAAGGCAGGTTCGCTCTATCCAGCAGGTGGAGGGTAAGTCCGCCACTGAAACATGAATCAAAAGCCACTTATGCGATGAGATTAGAAGCAGACCAACATCGGTCTTGGAAGCGATCTCATACCTGTCACGTGATAACGCTGTCAGAAGAAGAACCCGAGAATATGGATGACCTCTCCTGGTGCTTCGAAAACAATGAAAATGAGTTGATCTCAAATTTTCCACCGGCGCCAAAAGAGCTGGAAGATGGGATACATACTACTGCAGATGACCTCAGAAAAATTGACTTGGGGACGACAAACGACCCACGGACGACGTTCGTCAGCGAACTGTTGTCCAAAGAAAAGGAGGCTATGCTTAAAGACGTGCTCATGCAGTATAAAGATTGCTTCGCACGGAACTATTCTGAGATGCCGGGACTAGATCCAGAGATTGCTGTGCACAAATTGGCGATATCTCTGGACGTCAAGCTGATCAAACAAGCACCAAGAAGAATGCGGCTCGAGCTTGAGATGAGCATCAACACCGAAGTCAAGAAGCTAATCGACTCCGGTTTCATCCAAGAGGTTCAATATCCTGACTGGATCGCCAACATTGTCCCAGTAATGAAGAAAAATGGGACGGTGCGCATATGTGTAGACTTTCAGGACCTCACTAAAGCTTGCCCGAAGGACGATTTTCCTGTACCGGTTACAGAGCTGATGATAGATAATGCGTCCACTCACGAAATTTTCTCCTTCATGGATGGCTCATTAGGATACAATCAAATAAAAATGCATCCCGAGGACCAGAAGCATACCGCTTTCCGGACCCCTTTGGGCATATTCTGCTACAAGGTGATGCCTTTCGGTCTAAAGAACGCCGGTGCCACCTATCAGAGGGCCATGACGAAGATTTTCGATGACCTCATACATGAAATCGTCGAATGCTATATTGACGACCTCGTAGTTAAAAGCAAATCATACGAGGAACATTTAGAGTATCTGAAGATCGTGTTTCAGTGCCTTCGAAAATATAACTTGAAGATGAACCCTCTCAAATGCGCGTTCGGAGTTTCCTCGGGCAAGTTCCTAGGATTCGTCGTCCGACACCGAGGTATCAAGATAGACCCGTTGAAGATCAAGGCGATCATGGAAATGCTTCTGCCAAGGACTCTCAAGCAACTACGGTCTCTCAAAGGAAAGCTCACGTATATCCGGCGATTTATAGCCAATCTCACCGGCAAGTGTCGTCCTTATAATCACCTAATGAAGAAGGGAACCCCATTCGTCTGGGATCGCAAATGCCAAATGCACTGGACGAAATCAAGCAATACCTGCAAAATCCTCCAGTACTGTCCTTTCCCATTAAAGGAAAACCTCTCGTCCTGTACACAACAGCCCTCGAAGGTTCCTTAGGCGCGCTGTGGGCACAAGAGAACGACCAAGGGAAGGAGAGAGCCCTCTACTATTTGAGTTGAGTTCTCCTGGGGGCAGAAAGAAACTACTCCCCCATCGAAAAACACTGTCTGGCATTGATCTTCGCGATAACAAAGCTCAGACACTATGCATTGGCACATGAGGTCCATCTCATATCAAAGGTGGATCCTCTCAAATATTTGATGTCAAAGGCTATATTAACGGGACGGATCGCTAAATGGGCCCTGCTCTTGATGGAGTTCTAGATAACTTATCGTCCTCTCAAGGCAGTGAAAGGCCAGGCCATCGCCGACTTCCTCGCTGAGCATCCGATATCCGCCGATTCTCCTTTGAACTGCGAATTGCTCGACGAGCACGCGTTTGACATGATTGGAGGGGAGAGAAGAGAGAATGATACCCGGTGGGAACTCTTTTTCGATGTAGCATCTTCCATGAAGAAGCGCAAACAAAGCACCCCCATAATCAAATCCGGGGTGGGCCTCATCTTTGTGACTCCACAAGGAGGGATAATGCGCTTTGCCTTCTTCTTAACAGAGCCGAGGAAGAACAATGAAGCTGAATATGAAGCTTTGATGGCAGGTCTTGAGATCGCAGTCGACATGGGAATCGAAAACCTTCTCATATACGGAGACTCCCAGCTGATCGTTAGTCAAGTAATCGGCGACTATCAAACGTGCAAGCCAGAGCTGGTGAAGTACGGCGAGAGAGTGCAGGAACTACTGACTCAAATTCCTTCTTACACCCTAGAAAGTATATCGCGTGCAGAAAATAGAAAAGCGGATGCATTGGCCAAACTCGCTAAAGAACTGGCCGATGAGAACCTCGATGACGTAAGGATCGTGGTACAAAGTCGTCGGGTTCTTGCACCAGCAGAAATATCTCCGGAGTCGTCCGAAGAAAAGAGAGCGACCGAGTAAACGACTCTACAAATAAAAGACCAGGAATAGACTATGGATTGGAGAGAAGTTTTTATAGACTACTTCAAATCCCGTCGAACATCTGAAAATGTGTCCTCAAGACATCAGCTCATGAAATGAGTTCTATATTTTGCCTTCGTCAATGATACTCTGTATAAGAGATCATTTGATTCTCTGTGGCTAAGATGCTTGGGACCTAAAGAGGCAAGGAGAGTCGTCCAAGAAACTCACGACGGACTCTACGTTTCTCATCAAGCCGAGCCGAAGATGAAACTAAAGATCAAAAGGATAGGCTATTATTGGTCCATGATGATCCAGGACTGCCTCGAATACGCGAAACAGTGCCACTCCTGCCAAATTCATGGGGACTTCATCCATTAACATCCAAATCTGCTACACCCAATGGTGGCTAGCCGGCCGTTCGAAATGTGGGGAACTGACATAATCGGCCCCATCGAACCAGCATCGTCCAGAGGACATCGGTTCATACTGGAAACAACTGATTACTTCTCTAAGTGGGCAGAAATAGTACCACTAAGAGAAGTGAAGACGGAGAATATCCTCTATTTCTTCAAGACACACGTCATTTATCGGTTCGGCACTCCGCGACGGATTATCTCCGATAACGGGTCAGCATACAGATACCATAAAATCAGCCGCTTCTCACAACAGCATAATATATATTGGAGATACTCTTCAGTCTATAATCCCTGAGCTAACGGTCTAGCTGAGGCTTTCAACAAGACCTTGACGAAGATCGTGAAAAAGATGGTGTCCAAGAATAAGAAGGACTGGCACGAGGGACTGCATGAAGCTCTCTGGGCGTATCGAACTACGTTCAAAACGGCCACAAACACAATGTCGTATGCATTGGTATTCAGCACAGAAGCGGTACTCCCCTTCGAGATAGAGTTACCCTCCTTACGAGTAGCGGTTCACTGTGAGCTAACCGACGAATAAAATGCTCACCTTCGGCTTGAGGAGCTCTACGCCCTTGATGAAACCCGGCTCATGGCGCAACAAAATCTGGAGACTTATAAAGCAAAGATGACGCGCTCATACGAAAGATTGACTAGGCCGAGAACATTCCGCCAAGACGAACTCATGCTAATGGTTAAGAGACCCATGATCCCCAATCGGTCCAAGCGGGGGAAATTCGAGCCGAACTATGAAGGCCCTTATATCATAGACAAGGTCTACCAGGGTGGAGCCTATCTACTCATGGACATGCATGGTGAAAGACCTTTCAGGACAATAAACGGTCGCTTCTTAAAAAAATACTACGCCTGACGAGTCACGGCCTAGGTCAATGATAGATGACGACGCCTATGTCCGCTCTATATCTTCCTAAGCCCAAACTCTATAAGTAGTAGCCGACAAATGGACCGAAATGTCCTAAAACTAACGACGGACCGAAATGTCCTAAAACTAACGACGGACCGAAATGTCCTAAAAATAACGACGGACCGAAATGTCCTAAAACTAACAACGGACCGAAACGTCTTTAAACTAACGATGGACCGTAATGCCCTAAAACTTGCAGCTGACCGAGACGTCTATAAACTACTACGGACCGCAGCATCCCAAGGCTGACAAAAAAAAGGGTATGTCCATAAGCGAGATGGGCACGGATGAAAACCCGAAAGGGCTCCGTGAGTAAAAACAGCAGGACTACCGGCGAGTTTTGTGAAAACCCGAAAGGGCGCAATCTCGTTAAAAGACACTTGCAAGGTCCTCTCGACCCTGTAAGGAGAAACCACCTGTGTGAGATCCTTACGACTCACAAAGAAGAAACACACTTAGGGATCCCCACGATTCCTAAGAAGAAATTACACTTGCGAGATCCATACGACTCGTAAGGAGAACCCTCTTATGAGACCCTCACGGCTCATAAGATTCAAAAGCCTTAAGCTACAGGGATCTGAACCTATTCTTAAGTAGTCATACCCCCCGATTTTTCCCTACAAGCGATTCAATGTTGACCCTTGTATACAATCCACGAGCACGAATAATCATTTCCCTAACAAAGTCCCACCTGCGACTAGGGATATGCTCACACGGTGAACAACCCTTGTAAGTCCTCTCGACTTATAAGGAGAAAACACTCTTGTAAGATCCTTACGACTTATAAGAGACCATACACTTGGGAATCCTTACAATTCTTAAGGAGAAAACGCACTTACGAGATCCTCACGACTCGTAGGGAGAAATACCTTTATGAGACCCTTACGGCTCATGAAGTCAAAAGACTTAGTCGACAGGATCTTAACCCTGTTTGCTAAGCCACCTTTGTTCGAACCGACAAAGGCAAATAATGATTCGCTCCTGGCAATATCCCAGTTGTAGCGATGCTGATGCCGAAATTGGTGTCAAATCCCAAACTCGCAGCGAAAAGTCGGCGAGCCACAAATGCATATGAAATAGCCGAAATGATAGGGCAACTTGCAACAAAATCAGCAAGTAAAAATGTATGCATACAAAATAGCTGAAATGGTTAGGCAGCTCGCAATAAAAAGCAGGGAGTAAATAAAACAAATAACCGAAATGATTGGGCATCGCGAAAAATAGCCAAAATGATTGGGCAATCGCGACTTTCGCGATATAAAAGCTGAAATGGTAGAGCATCGCAGAAAGAAAAATATATAAAATGAAACTTTTTTCCCTACAGGTGAGATCACATCGATCCCTGTATACAATCCAGGGGCACAAACAAAGAGGGAACCATACCTTTCCACCAGGCTCCATCAGAAAAAGAAGCCAAATCACGACGGTTCACTGACAGCCTAGAGATCACAACAGTGTTCCTCCTCATTCCAGTAGGATTCAGACGAGACAATCAACCTTGGACCATGGCAAAGTCCCTATTCCAAACCTTGACGGTTCACAGACAATCGAGAGAGCACCTCCTGGTCCCATAGAACACGGCTAATGTTAATCCTGATCCTGTGGGAAATGCTCAGAGCACCTCCTGGTCCCGTAGAACACGGCTAATGTCAATCCTTACCCCGTGGGAAACGCCCAGAGCACCTCCTGGTCCCGTAGAACACGGCTAATGCCATTCCTGACCCCATGGGAAACGCTCAGAGCACCTCCTGGTCCCATAGAACACGACTAATATCAATCCTGACCCCGTGGGAAACGCCCAGAGCACCTCCTGGTCCAGTAGAACACGGCTAATGTCAATCCTGACCCCGTAGGAAACGTCCAGAGCATCTCCTGGTCCCATAGAACACGGCTAATGTCAATCCTGACCCCGTGGGAAACGCCCAGAGCAAATCGTGGTCCCGTAGAACACGGATAATGTCAATCCTGACCCCATAGGAAACGTCCAGAGCAAATCCTGACTCCGTGAAATGCGGATAAAGTCAACCCCTGACTCCGTGAAATGCGGATAAAGTCAACCCCTGACTCCATAAAATGCGGATAAAGTCAACCACCTAACCCCGTGAAATGTAGATAAGGTCAACCCCTGACTCCATGAAATGCGGATAAGGTCAACACCTGATTCCGTGAAATGCGGATAAAGTTAACTCCCTGACCCCGTGAAATGCGGATAAGGTCAACCCCTAACTCCCTGAAATGCAGATAAAGTCAACCCCCTGACCCCGTGAAATACGGATAAGGTCAACCCCTGACTCCGTGAAATGTGGATAAAGTCAATCCCTGACTCCGTTAAATGCGGATAAAGTTAACCCCTGACTCCGTGAAATGCGGATAAAGTCAATTCCTGACTCCGTGAAATGCGGATAAAGTCAACCCCCGACCCCGTGAAATGCGGATAAGGTCAACCCCTGACTCCGTGAAATGCGGATAAAGTCAACCCTCGACTTCCCCGTCAAAAAAATTCTTTGATTCGGGAGCAAGTCAACTCATTAATCACTTACGGGTCCTCTCGACTTGTAAGGAAGAAAATTCTCTTCTAAGATCCTTACGACTCTCAAAAGAAAACACACTTAGGAATCCTCACGATTCCTAAGGAGAAAATTACACTTATGAGATCCTCACGACTCGTAAGTAGAAATACCTTTATGAGACCCTCACGGCTTCTAAAGTTGAAAAGTCTTAGGTGGCAGATCCTAACCCTGTCTCCCAAGCCATCGTTGCCTCGCAGAGAGGTCAAGGTAGATTTTCTACGGACCACACTCTCCGACAAGAAAGGAAACAATCACTTATGGGTCCTCTCGACTCGTAAGCAAGAAAAACTCTCTTGTGAGATTCTTACAACTCTCAAGAGAAAATACACTTAGGAATCCTCATGATTCTTAAGGATAAATTACACTTACAAGATCCTCACGACTTGTAAGGAGAAATACCTTTATGAGACCCTCACGGCTCATAAAGTTGGAAAGCCTTAGGAGGCAGATCTAAACCTGACTCCTAAGCCATCGCTGTCCTACAAGGAGATCAAAATAGATTATCTACAAAATGCATTTACTAAAAGGGACACACCACCTTGAAGCAAAATATGTCTTTTATTCATGAATCAAAATAAATACTAATTATAATTTATTAAAGAATCAAAAAATACTCTCATTCAGGAGTATGTACAAAAGAAGAATAAAAAGAAAAATATACAATTCTTCAAGCCGGCGGACGATTTAATAGATTTGCCAGTTCATCCTTTTTCCGCAGGGCCTCGGCTTCATGATTCATTATCGCTAAGAGACGGGCCTCCGCTTGAGACTGTTGGGCCTGGTACGAGGCAAGCCGACTTTCAAGCTCCTTTTCGGTAACTTTATGAGTTTCGACCATTTTGCGAGTAAAAATGACGGCTTTATCAATGGCTACCACCTCCCTGATAGCTTCTTGAAGCACCCGCTAAAGTTCGTATGCCCGAGTGGTCTTGGCCGTAAGGTCATCTTGAAGTTCCCCCTGCGCAGTTGAAGCCAGCTTCCTCTCTGAAAATTTTCGGCTGAGCCTCTTCTCGCATGACAGCATATTTGCGGCGCACCATTCGATCAGCCCCCGCAAGCTCGCCTTTGCAGCCACAACCTCTGATGGAAGGCGCGTACATTCAAGACTATGCAAGCAAGCCTCCACCCAACGACAAAAATCAACCCAGACTTGCACCAATGTTTCGCTGTGGTAAGCAGCAAGAAAGGGGAGAGAACTGTTGGCTTCGGCGGCAAATTCTTCGGCCGTGATCAAACTACCAATATGAAGGTCTTCGATCAGAGCTGACAAAGAGTGAAGGCTTAGCTTTGCCATCCGTTCCGAGGCACGTAGAGCATAGGTGCCGGGTAGCATGACAATGCGAGATTCCAGCGTGGTAAGAACTGCCAAAGCTGTTAAGATTTATAAACAATCAGTGAAACTTGCAAACAAAAAGCAGATGGAACAACGTCGAAACTTTAGTTACCCACAGTCATGAAAGAAGGGTCCAAAATATCCCCAGGCCCGTCAAGAATCTCAACTTCGTCGTCGGCTTCCAGAACTACAGAAGGCATCAATATCGTTATACAAAATAATAATAATGCCGTGAGAAGAGGGCAAATAACACTAACCTTGCCCAGAAGATAGGACGATGCGTTAAGGGGATATTGCCTGCAGAGCTGCTATCTCTAGCAGACGCTGAAAAGACTTCCTAAAGGACAAGTCCGCGATGGACACCGCCAATCCTCGTAGCTCTGAAAAGACAGAAAGGTTCAGATAATAAAGAGATCATTAAAACAAAAGATAGAAGAATACCTTTGATGCTCCTCCCGCTCTGGACTGGAGGGATAGCAGCTTCGGCGGCCTCCTCCATGCCCCCAGGCACATCATCGGGGACATGGGCCGGTATAACAACTTTCAATTGAGGAGCAGTGGCCATCGCTACAGGCTCCAATGAAAGGACGGTGGCCTCGACTACCTATCCCATAGTCTCCGGGCCGTCCCCAGAAAGATCCATTGAATCCGCGGCCAATGAAGATGCCTCTTCCGGGAGAGCAAGCACCGAGGGAATGAAAATCACCAATGGAAGCTCCGTGGCAGGAAGAACAGCTGTATCGACCCCCTCAGACTTACTAGTGTCTCATCGGGGATATTTACAGAGTCCATAGTTAAGACACGACTCGAACTCAGATCCTCTGCCATTGCCGAAGTCCCTGCAAAGTTTTCACGAAGATAAGGATATATATATATATGTATATGAGCTGTGCAAAATACTACAAAAAGATATATAAGTATACCAATGCGCAAAGGAGCTTCCAGTATGGATTTTTCAAGCCGGCGTTCCTTCTCAAGAAATCGTGCTCGCCGGGGTGCGAGGGTAGACTCGTGGCCATCAGTCCACAACGACAGCGCATCTTCGACATCTGTCGAGATAGGCTGCTTAAGGGCTATCTCGACTCCCTCTTCCAAAGGACCTATAAATATCCGCCGTATCGATGGAGGATCTTCGTAGAAGATGACGGCAGGATAAGGCCTCTTCGGGATCCTTACATTTTCAGTTTCATCCCGGGAGCGTCTTATAGCCTCATCCAATTGTGCGGCTTCCTCGGCAGATGAACCTGGAAAAAGAAGATCACTATCCGGCTCTTGCATAGCTAGTGGTTCATCTTGAAAGATAGGCTCGGATTCCACTAAAAAGTCGAGCAGATTGGTGACCGTCTTCCTTCGCCTCTTTGACCCAGAACTAACACCAGAAGACGATCGCTTCTTTCCCCTCGGTGCTTTACTGCGGCGTTGACCCACTTCGCCTTCAGTATCCTCTTTCGTTGGTGCTACTGATGAGGATACTGCCATCGCTAACGCCGCAGCCGATGAAACTGCTGCCGGCACCTTATCAGAAGTCCTTGGCTGAGTTCTAGTGCGCATTGGCATACCAACTGTCGGAGTCATGTCCACATCCACCGCCTGAGGAATGAGTATGGTACCAGTATCCCTCAAGGGAGGGTGAACCATTGTCCGCGGTCGTGGTGGGACTCCCGTAGCCTGGAGCGGGGCGGGAGCTCTAAGCCTAAAAAGTATCCTCCTCTCCTCAGCAATGATTGGACTGACCCGGTGGCGATACCAACCCGTGAAAGCCCCCACGCACCTCGGAATGTAGTCGGCCTCGGGGATCATGAAATGAGAACCGGTGTTCAGCCTCATGAAATGGTGGGTGGCGTCACGAACAGTTTCCAAAGAAGGGCTGGGCTCCACTGTGAACTCCTCGAAGGGGACACCCTGGTTATATCCCAGTTGCCGGGCAAAGCGGTATGGATTGTATCGCATGAAAAGAGCCGCATTATTTCAACGGAACACCAGATAACCGGGTCTGATCGAGTATAAGTGGATGGCTTCCTTGGGCTTCAAGGAGGGTGCTACCTCTTTCGACAAGTCAAACAACTGTTGAACAGGTCCCGAAGGAGCAGAGAGGATTTGATCACTAAATACCATTCCGCCTTCGTTGGCATACGGATTGAGCAGCACACGAAGAGCCCCTAATTAAGTCAGGTCAGGAGCGGAAGCGTCTACCAACCTCATGAGCCGCGGAAAGGTATAAGCATCATAAAAGCTGGGTCTCTGGTGCGCAGCAAATGCCCCTAGCACGTGCATCTCAATCCATGATGTAAAGTAATGAAGAAAGAAACTCACTATGTTCATGCCTGGGGTTGAGGTATTGGCTGCAGTGCTTAGCCCATGGTACAGATGTGATAGCCCTGCAATGCCCACAGCTAGTTGCGTCCCTTCGGCAATGCGATGAGCAGGGTAAATGACCGAGGCTCTCATGAATCGACGGTGCGTGGGAACGACAAATCAACTGAGCCAAACGTTGATAAAGCCGATGAAGAAAGTTTCTTCATCTATGCCAGGAGCTGCGATCGACTCGAAACGTACAACTGACAAGACTGGAATGTAGAACTGGAGCAAATCCTCTTCTCTAGCCGGTAGCCTAATTAAACCAAACCCGAAGGGGTCGTTGATATTCGTGAACTTCGGAGCCGCCTTTGATAGAACGTCTCCACGAAGGAAGCATGCAATAAAGCTTTTAAAAGTGACGCCCTGTTCTTCTGACTCCGTGAACAGCTTCTCAAAAATCCCCAGAGTCTTGATTAGACTCAGGTACTTGTGGCGGACGACATTTTCAGTCGACAAGCCGTTAAGCGTAGCGGGCACAGTCTCGAAGACATACTCGTCAGAGGGCAACAATTCTTCATAAGGCGTTCCCCTGATCGGTAAACCCGAGATCTCGCGAAACTCTTCTAAAGAAATTGAAACTTCGCGGTACCATAACAAGAAAGTGTTGGTGGGAAAATTCCATTGATTAAGGAAAGCTTTAACCCACCATACGTGAGGAGACTGATAATGGAAGAGAGACGTGTACACCGCCTGGTAAAGCCCGACCTTCTGCAGTCGTGCACGATGGGCGGACAAGATGCAACGAGCCCAGAGAAGATAGCCCGTAGGATGGCGAGGGGTAAGCCCTATCTTGTAGACTGGTCCCCAAGGCTGGGCTTCACCTTGGCAGATACGACGCCCCAAGATGTTTATGGCCGGCACAGGCTGGTTTGGTATCCAGTTGTTGACGGCTCAAGCCGTCCTGTAGGAGTCTAATCCGCCACCTCTACAGCAAAAGCGGTCCGCAGACGGTCCATCGGCAGGAATGGGCGGATAGGTTCTTTTGGCACCTCGCAAAGAAAGCTTCGGCGACCGCGGATGATATGACCGTACCAGGTCCCCCACAAAAGTAAGTTGGTGCAATCCGGATCATGGGCCCTGATCATTTCCATCACTTCTTCATCTGACAGTGATTGAGGAAAAGCAGCCTCCGAGCGAGTAAAGGGAAAGTATGGAAGAGAAGCCATTGTGCCTGAAATAAAGGAAGGGGAAACTGTTAGTGAAGCCCATACGTGTATATATATTTATAAATATATATATAAAAGGACAGTGGAAGAAAATGACAAACAACTTATTTTATAGGACCATTGGTTATAAAACACATGGGCCCTACAAAATCAATATGGCGACTCACTAATAATGAGGCTGAGCAATCATCATGAGAACAAAAGAAAAATTCTCAATAAATTCAAATGACTCTACACATTCCCCCAAGGAGAAAATCCATTACAGGAATTTTGTGCAAATCGAGAAGGATCTCTGCAAGAACAACTCAGGATGAAAAATCCCAAGAAGTCTTCTTTTAAGAACTAAGTTCTTTAGAAAAATTAAATTCCCAGAAATTTTTTCAGAGCTAAGCTCTTTGAAATGGAATTAAATTCCAGAGGGAGGACAAGTATCATCATCAATCCCCTAAGATTAGAGAAACCCTAGCAAAAGGGGTTTATTGTTTAAAAATTGGACATTTTTAAAGAACTTAGAAAGATGGGTTTTTGTTAAAGGGAAAAACCCTTGGTGTGGATTTAAAATCCAAAGAAAATTTCTACAAGAAATTCCTCGGCCGTTCAAGATCCTTACCTGAAAAAGGAAATCTTTTGTTGACAGAGTTAAACTCTGAAAATTTTTGGAACAGAGAACTGAGCTCTAAGAAAGAGAATTAAATTCTCAAAGGAAAATGAACAAGGAAGAAGATGAAAGAGTGGAGGCACTTTTGAAGAGACCCTTGCATTTATAGGATGTGATGGGAAACGGTTCATCTATCCCCTTCCCTAGGCAGATCCAATGGCCACAAAAGTTACAGTGTTGCACTTACGTGCAAACACATGAGAACAACAATGCGGGGGCATTTGTTTCCTCATAAAATACAAGGAAAAACCCCAATGGGGCATCATGTGCACACACGTGATCGGGGGTCACGTGCACACACGTGACCCGGCTTCCTAAGGGCTTTGAAATGATAAGAATTGAATCCTAATCCAATGGGGTCACGTGCCCACACGTGATGGGCCTTTAAACCCACTGAAAAGAATTAAAGGTATAATAAAACAACAGGGAAAAACCCCAATGGGGCATCATGTGCCCATACGTGACCAAGGGTCACGTGTTGACACATGATAATTCCTGAGTTTTTTAAAACAACAGAATTAAATTGTGGTTAAATGCTTAATCAGGGGGTCACATGCCAACACGTGATGTGTTCCTAAAGATCTCTGAATTAATAGAATTAAATTCTAATTAAATGGTCAATCAGTGGGGTCACGTGCTAACACGTGATAGGCTCTTAAACCTTTTGAACTAATAGAATTAAATTCTAAATAAGAGAAATCAAAAGCCCTAATATTTCCCTAAATCTTTCCAAGCAAAAAGATTGCGCTCTGTAAAGTGGAGCACCGTTGGATTAAAAATCCAATGGTGATTAAAAATCACCAATCTATAGAAAGATTCTATACAAGGAGATATTTCCCTGAAATTTGCCAGGAATAACAGACAAAATATCTTTTGGATTAAAAATTCAATCTTGAATAAAATTCGCTGAGTGATCTAAAAGATTATGTTGGTTACAGAATCAATCAAAATCTTTCAATGAATGATTGACTAAACAAACTGATTCTTTTCTTTCTCCTATAAATAGGAGCCAAGAAGTGAAGAGGAAAAGAGACAACAACAGAGTGAAAAAAGGAGATAATTTAATTCTCCAGAAAGAAATAAGATTTCTTCAGAGAAAAGAAAGAAATCCTAGGTGAGAGATCATCCTATAAGCTCCCACAAAAGAAAAAGAGAATTTAATTCTCAAATTAAGAGTTTAACTCTTCTGAATAAGAACTTAGTTCTTCCTTTGGTTGAAGGTCTGCAGAAACAGATCTCCCCATAAGTTGAGAATTTAATTCTCATCAGGGAGATTCTGCCATGCAGATCTAAAACCTAAGAGAAGACCCAAGTTCAGAGAATTATATTCTCCCACAAGGCACATAGGAATTTAATTTCTCTAACAAAATTAGGGTTTAACCCTATAAAAGAATTTAATTCTTCCAAATATATAGGAATTTAATTTCTCTAAATAAAATTAGGGTTTAACCCTACAAAAGAATTTAATTCTTAAACAAGGGACTTTTCACGCACGTAAAAAGATCAAGTACCCAACCTGATCACGTGGCAACACATGACCCTTCCCTCAATGGTCAAAAAAGAATGAATGAGATCGGGTCACGTGACCCTTAAACAAACTTCCCAAAATAAAGGCAGAACAAACTTTGGGCGCCCTCACGTGTCCCCACGTGACCCATGACAAACACCTCTTTAAATAAGAGAAGATAGAAAGAACTGAAGGATTAAAATCCAATGCATGGGCGCCCTCACGCGTCCCCATGTGACCCCTAGCAAATCCTTTTGATATCCAGTGCATGGGTACCCATCACGTGCCCACACATGATGGCCGTGAAGACTAAAGTGTTTAACACTTACCTGCATATTCTGAGAACAAAATAAAGTAGGTTTAGCCCAATTCTCAGGCGCCTCACATGATCCTACGTGAACGCTTCAATTTTACACTATTTTTTGAGCGCTTCGTCCCTAGTGTTTAACACTATTTTAAATATGTCACGTGGGAACACGTGATCGCCAAATGTACTCTAGTGTTTAACACTATATTTGAACCAGTCTTAGCCCAAATTGGCTAAGTTTTCTGGAGGCAAGACTCCCTTTTTTACTGAGCCTCAAATACATTCTTGTCTTCCAAGATTGATCATCTCATATGGTATATGAGTGCTCAGCACTCAATAAAAGACAAAACATTGTCAGAACCCAGACCTATATTTAGCATTGCTAAATAATGGGGGGCTGAACCCAGACAAATGATCAGCAGCCCAAACAAAAGTCCAATATTTTAAACCTAATTGGACTTAGCCCAAGTTGGTCATAAGTCCTCAATTCAGATTTAACTGAGCCCATGTGCTCATAATATAATTAATTGATCTTAGTCCTAAATTGGACTACAGATTTCCCAATCAACTTTGGTTCAAGGGTACATCTCTTCACTCCTTTGATATTTGTCGCTGTAATCCTTCAACGTCTTCAGAGAGGTGATGGGTCCCGATAACTAATCATTGCACGGACTGTGGGGTCCTTAAACTCATGGACTATGATGTCCTTAAACTTTATAGACTATGACGTGTTTAAACTACGGACTGTGGGGTTCTTAAACTCATGGACTGTGATGTCCTTAACCTCGGACTGTGGGGTCCTTAAACTCATGGACTGTGATGTTCTTAACCTCGGACTGTGGGGATGTCCTTAACCTTGGACTGTGGGGTCCTTAAGCCAATGGACTATGATGTTCTTAACCTTAGACCGTGATGTCCTTAACCTTAGACGGTAATGTCCTTAAACTAATCTTAGACCGCAATGTCCCTAAACTAATCTTGGACCGCAATGTCCCTAAACTAAACAATAGAGCCCAAATGAGCTTTTGTTGGATCTAAACGATCACGTTAAGTTGATCTTAGTCTGAAATTAGACTAACGTATCCTTAACATACGTTTAAGTTGATCTTAGTCTCAAATGAGACTAACATATCCTTAAACCCGACCCCAAACCCAAGTCTAAGAAAATACGGATTTGGACTAATCCTCGCCCTACGGGCGACAACATAAATTAGTCTCCGTATACAATCCACGGGCAACCAAAAACAAAACAAACACACACACGACACAAAGTGACCATCTAGAGAAGGAGAAAGTGGTTACCGCAATGCGGTAGCGTAATTAACTGCAGGGGCTTGCGCCTGCAGGGAAGAGCGTCCCCACAATCAAAAACCCCTTAACGAGGGGGAATCTGACGAAGTCTGCTACATCGGCCGCATCCGTTTAAATCTTCGATACACGATGTCATAAATCAACTTGGCATCTTCGGAGAGGTAGACGGATAGCACCAATTAGCATCTGCCCTCGAAATTCAGGCCCGGACGTCCCAACGTCCCGGTCGCGTCTTTCGGCGGAGAACAGTCCCCAAGGGCACGACTCACCCTGGCATATACGCCGCCTTAGAGTATCCAAAGCCGTCGGCGGCTGTACGGGTATGGTAGCTATAGAAGGCTGAAGGAGACCCTCTGAAGTCCAGTTGATCTCCTCCACGGCATAATTCACCGGAGGTGCGTCATCATAAGGAATCGCCGAAATGGGCTCCGAAGGTGCCGCGCAAGAAAAGCTCCATCGACCCCTGATTATTTGACTGTACCTTCTACCCCAAAATGAAGATTATTTTGCTCCGGGTCGTGATCTTTGATCAACGCGAAGAATTCCCTGTCCACAGGCGCTTCAGGGAATCCCCTTTCCGAACGGACGAAAGGGAAAGAAATGTCGGAAGACATAGTACTTGCGTGAAAAAAGAACAAAAAAAATTAGCCATCAAATGCTATAGTTTAAGTTCTGTCACTTGGTACTTTAAATTCATACCGCACTGCAATGCAGTGGAAAGGGACCAACGGGGACCCACACAATTTAGATGACAGTTCATCATTAATAAAACAGCCTCATCATTTGATGAGACAGTCATTAAATGAAGAAATCCTAAAAGAATTCTCATTTAATGAGCGCCCCTTGGGCCAAAGAGTAAATCTCCCTTGAGAGCAGTGCTCTGCAACAGATATGACATCTGTCATAATTAGTTATGAAGAGAATAAAAATTCCCCAAAGAAAAAATTCTGAAGAGCCATTGCTCTATGAAGACGATGGAATCATCCATCAAAACCCTAAAAGCAAGGCTTTTTACAGAAGTAAAAACTTCAGGATCTTTAAAATCTGCAAAATGAATTTTGAGAGTTCTTCGTTAATGGGTTAAAAGAACCCTAAAAAGGGTTTCTTTTTCTGATCCATGATCTAGAGAGAGCAAACCTCTGTTTTTAATTAACGGGTTAAGAAACCCTAAAAGTTTTTAAAAGATCTATGATCTGAAGAGAGCAAGGCTCTGTTAATGGGTGAAACCCTAGATTATGAATTAATCCTTTCAAAGATTTAATCTTTACCTAAAATTTTCGACAGGGTTCTGTCTCTAATAGAGTTCTTAAGACAAAGAGCTATACTCTGAAAGAGAATTAATTCTCAGAAAAACAGGAAAGAATATGAACAGAGGTCATCTCAAGGGCCAAAGGCCCTATTTATAGGCATAGAGAGCCGTTTCAACTTCTGAGTTGATCTATTGGCAGAGATGCTGCCACCGCTGCACTCACGTGTAGGCCACGTAAGCGCAACGGTGGGGGGGGCATTTGTTTCCCCTAATCAGAGCAAAACTCTGTTCAAGTTTTAAAATTTGAAATGAAGTAGCGCTTCATAATAGCGCCAGCACTAAAAGTCAAAGACTCTGCTGCAGCGCTCACGTGCAAAGCACGAGAGCGCTTGCGCTAGCAGCGCCAGCGCTAAGAGTCAAAGACTCAGTTGCAGCGTTCACGTGCAAAGCACGAGAGCGCTAGCGCTGAAAATAAATTTTCCCTGCCGTTGGATCAAAACTCCAATGGTGATTAAAGATCACCAAGATACAGAATAAGTTCTGTATGGGAAAAAATTTCCCAATCTTGTTAAAAACAAGAACATTGCCTTCTGTAAAACAGAAGCCCTAGGATCAAAGATCTAATGGCGGGGAAACATCCCCAAATCAATCAAAGAAAGATCTCTTTAACTGATTCAACAAATCATCCTACTCTATATAAAGGCCCCAAGACTTCAAGTCTTGCAAAGAGGAAACCCCCCCCCACCCCACAAACTTTGAGAAATTTCAAAGAAAAGAGCAAGCTCTGAGAAGAAGAGCTTTTTTTCAAGGTAAAAACAGAGAGATAAAAAAAAATCTCATCAAGGAAGAAGAACATAGTTCGTTTTTTAGATCATAGATCTTTAAGACAGAGGTCTTTCACAAAAAGAGATCATAGCATCTCATCATAAAAATGGGGGGAGAAGAATTTCATTCTCTTCAGATCATAAATCTACAAAGACAAAGTCTTTCATAAAAAAAAAATAGAAGAGATTGTAATATCTCGTATAAAAATAAGAACTTTGTTCTTAGAACCATAAGACAAAGTGTCGGGACCCGGTTCTTGATCACAGAACAAAGTGCCACATGAAACAAAGTGTCACGCCAAGTGTCATGTTTAAGTGGGTGGGGGACACCTCTTGAATCCATGGGGGCCACCTCTTGAGTCCGTGGGACCCACCGTAGAACAATGGGGACTCTTCGGAATACATTCCGGAAGAGAGCAGATCTATACTATAAATGGAATGATACCACTCTTCAATACAGAGACGCCTTTTAAGTGAACCGGCACTACAGGAGCTTGAGAACTCCGTAGTTAAGTGTGCTCGAGCTAGGGAAGTTTTGGAATAGGTGACCTCCTGGGAAGTGGCCCCTGGTCGGGTCCAGTTCGTCCCGAAGGACAAAACCGTGCAGTTTCGGCCAGAGTGGACAATACTCTCTGTATTGGAGGTGGGGCATGACAGAATGGTATCAGAGCTGGTCTCTCAATAGTAGGTCTGTGGTTCGAGGACGGACCATTGTTCAAAGGTGGGGAGAATGTCAGGACCCGGTTCTTGTTCACGGAACAAAGTGCCACACGGAACAAAGTGCCACGCCAAGTGTCATGTTTAAGTGGGTGGGGGCCACCTCTTGAGTTCGTGGGACCCACTGTAGAACAATGGGGACTCTTCGGAATACATTCCGAAAGAGGGCAGATCTGTACTATAAATGGAATGATACCACTTTTCAATACAGAGACGCCTTTTGATTGACACGAAAAAGTGTGTTTTGTAGTTAACCGCAATCAATAACGGTGTCGCGTGTAGCTAGACCGAGATGAGTACGGGTCGTTCTCTGGGAAACGTGGAACCTTTTACTTTTACTTTAGATGTGTTGAGAAAGAGAGGAGGGATAAAGAATTTTATAGAATGGTTTCCAGATCTACGTTAAACAAGAATGTAAAATATAGATCTAGATTATTTTAAAGATGTAGTTAATATAATAAGAGGGCTTGTAGGGTTCGTTAGGATTTAGTAGTTATGGACGATTAATTAAAAGTTACCCTTTTTTATCCATTAATAGATTTAGAACTAGAACGACGGTGATGCGTGTAGATTAGGGTTTCTGGAGGGAAAAGGAATCCCACTCTTAACCCTTATCTCGACACGGAACTCCGTTCATATCTAGCCTTTATCAAAACAATCATTAATCTAATCTCTAATCGCGGTCGGAAACTAGCAAAGAATTGCTAGCGCGCCCGATTAGGATGTTAATGATTCTTTTGATAAAGTTCCTAAACTTTATAGGACTTAAAAAGGGTTTAGTTATTTTCATCATCCATTAGCCTACCCTAATCCGACGAACCCTAACAAGCGGAGAATTACTCGCGCATGTTGGGAGAAGAAGATGAAAAGACAGAGAGGGAAAACATAATGTAAAATGCAAAAAGAATTAAATAAAATAACTACCTTTATTAATCAACTTGAACAATCTACACTTTTATTCCGTAGAAAATTATTACAAAACTAGTTGCTTCTCGATCTTTCCTAAGGAGGTAGACGAACAGTTGATGATCAGCCTGGATGGGTGAGCGTCTGGGACTTCGTGATCTCTTCGGCTTGATAATTTTTCCAAGAGGCTCTCGGTCTTTATTTATAGTCCCAAAAGGCAGAAATTTAGCTTCTAAATTTGAAAGCTAACAGAAAAGATTCAGCCCAAAAAATCTCAGCTTCCAACCTCTCTGTATTGCGGCGGATCCGCGGCCCAAGGGGGTTATGGCCGCGGCTCCGCGGCCATTATATCTCATCCGTTCATCATTTTTCTGGGGCTGGCTCGTTGTGACATTTGGCAATCCTTGGAACCTTCAGAATTTGGAAATCTTTTCTTTTCTTCTGCCAGAATTGATTTCTTAATTTTGATTTCTTAATTAGGCAGGTTAGCTTTAACAACTTGATTTCCTTGATTTAAGACCTGAAAATTCTGCACAACAACTTAGATAATATTTAGTAGACTTAGTTCTACTAGGATTAGGTCAATAATATTATATACATTTTTCCTACCAAATGCTAATTATAATATATCAACACATGGAAAATAGTATTTTTACAAATAAACCCTCATATGTATGATATATTATAATAAAGACCTTTTTTAAATATGGAAATTGTAGGAAAAATGTAATAATAAATGTGCAGTTTTATCAACTGAACAAATACCCCCAAACTTATCTTTGATCGTCCCGAGCAAACTAGTTTATTCAATAGGAGAAAAAGAAAGGAGAAAACTAAGCACACTTTCGTAGGCAGACACGATTGCACTGAGCACGTGCAACAAGCCGTTAAATCTCTAGGTGTCCCTAGTAGGAGGAGTGTTATCTCCTGAGGGTTTTCAGCGGATTACACCCACAAAATCCTATAATAAAAGAGAGATGGTGAAATTTACATATAAAGATAAGAACCATAAAAGAAATACTTTGAAAATAAGAGTTTCCAACTACACTAGCTTTTCGGTTGTCATGAGCCCTATCTTAATAGTCATGAAAAGATGTTAGAAATCACATTATCCCTCAATAAAATATCGTCTTTATTCTTCATTCCCACCTTTCGTCCAAACATTGATCATATACCCCTACGTGTGTGTATAGAACATCCCTACACTCAGAGAATTCAATTCAAGCTATCATACTCTTGTCCATCTACCTCAGTACTTTTTAATTTGATGAATATTTAGATTTGCTCACACATTTTCATGCGACCGTTAATACTTCTTGAGATACCAACCGACCGATTACTCATGTGCTTGCTGATTAGGTGATAGTATTTTCCTCGTCTTGCACCCCCTAAGGCTTAAGCAGTGACTCCCAGACCTGTTGGCCTTAGGGCACTAGGTGAAGAGGCATCCTCGCTATATTTTTTTATTGCTGCCTTGGCGATACAAAACCAGTGTTCATTTTTCTTTTTTCACCATTTTTATATTTTCTTCACTTTTTTTCATTTCCTTCATACTTTGGCTTTTAGACAAGAGCATTTTAAGGTATCCTCTACTATCCCGAGTTTCAAGACGTGTGTAAGTGCAAATAGTAGGGTATCAACATTCAAATATTTGGCTTCCAGAATAGAAACTATTTTTCAGACTTATTTTTATCTTCAGATTAGTGACTTCTTTCATCTTACTAACCCTTGGGACAACAGCTCATAACTACTTATTACTAGTTCGTTTAAGAAAACTTCTAATTTTCTTGGTTTTCTTAAACTATTCCTATCTTTTGGATGTAATTTTTAACTATCTACTCTTTTGTTATAAAAAATTTTTTTTAAAATTTTTGAAAATGTTGTGCTTATGCAAAATATGATGCAAAGTGATGCGTAAATAAGCACAAACCTCCCCCAAACTTGTTTTCAACAGTGTCCTCACTGTTGCTATCTACTGGATCACAAAAACCTGTAAGCTTGGGAGGACATTATTAATGGGGGCAAGAATATATGAAAGTGAAAATCCTCCCCCAAACTTATTTTTGGCTCACAATTTTGTAAAAATTCTCTTTCAAGAGCCAAAATATACCCCCCCAAACTTGAGTTAAGCAATTTTAATCTTTTAAAATCACACGAGGGGGTCAAGATTATTTGTCAATGCCAAGCTTTGTAAAGACCGAAGGTCAACACCAACCATTCAAAAATTTTATCGATGAAGTACCAAGGTTGGTGGAAGAACATGTCACCTTTAGACAAGAAGAAGTGGGGAGGTGATAAGAAGTGTAATGGAAAAGAATTGCGTCTCAATTTGGATAGACGACACAGTGATAGTAATGATGGATTACTCGCATTATCATGATTGTCCAAAAGAAGGGGTGGAGGTCCAATTTCTGCATCTTGGATTTGATTCATCTCAACACCCGTGTCTTGTAAAAATGCGAGCTCATCAGCGAAAATTTCCTCAAAGCTTTCATCGATACCCCGAAGAATAATGTCATCAGAAAAAATAGGGTGATCATCCAACTCTATAAAAAGTTCCTCATTAGTGTTAGATGTTGACTTGGACAACTCGGTGGAAGAGTCCGTGTCAAGCAACAACATATGAAAAGAGTCAGAATTATGAGGTTGATCAAATTCGCTGCTGTCGATATCCATTAATTCGACAGAACACACATGAGCATAGGGTTCGGAGGGTTCACTTTCCAACTTGTAAATATTAAGCTCAATTGACTTCTTTCCAAAGGATAGGGTCATAGAGCCGTTTCTACAATTGATTACTGCATTGGAAGTGGCCAAAAGGGTCGACCGAGTATTACCGGGATTTGATTGCGTGGGTTTGCTACAGGCTGTGTATCTATAACGATAAAGTCCACAGGGAATATGAATTCCCCGACTTTAATTAACACATCCTCTAGCTCACCCCTAGGTTGGATGATAGATCGATCGGCCATCTGAAGAGTGCAATGCGCAGGTTTTAACTCTCCGATCTCTAATTGCTCATAAACAGAGTACGGAAGCAAGTTAACACTAGCACCTAAATCGAGTAGAGCACGATTGATATTTTTACCCCCAATAGAAATAGAAATTGTAGGACTTCCGGGGTCCTTTCGTTTCTTGGGTAGTTGTTATGTAAAAGCAGTGCTCACATTGCTCGCAAGGAAAACTTTTTTAGGTACTTGAACTTTTCTCTTCCTAGTGCACAAGTCCTTTAGGATTTTCGCATATGACGAAACTTGTTGAATAGCATCTAGGAGAGGAATGTTTATATTAACTTGCTTAAAAATTTCCACAATCTTCTCCATTTGTGGACTTGGTCTGTTGCCCCTTAACCTGTTTGGATAAGGTACTTTATCAATAAGGGTTTGGTCTAACATTGGAGAGGATTGTAGGGACGGATTCGATCCCAAAACTGGAGTGGGAATCGACTTAGATAGATTTGGCGAAATGGGTGAAGGGTTCGAGCCTTGGGGAAAACGGAGAATAGGCTCGGGTGAAGGTGGGAGACTAGACGAATTAGGGGAAGAAGAAGAAGCTGGGGTATCATTGGTGTCACTATCATCACATTGCTCACCCACTCGGTTATTCACCACTTTTCCTGATCTCAACGTGGTAACAGCACTCACATTATAACTTTGTGAGTGGCCAGGATTAGGTATGGGTTGAGATAGGAGTTTCCCTTTCTCTCTCGCACTCATTGCGGCGTTTAACTGTGCGATTTGGTTTTCTATTGATTTAATACTCTCACTATGGGAGGCGGAGTTTTTCGTTAGGGTATCAATAGAAGACGTCATCTCAGCCGACAATTGCATGGATTGTTTCATGAACATATCCAACGTTTGTGCGAGCGAAGAGTTATCAGTACCGGCCATTTGTGGTGTAGAAGTGTTGGCCGGATTTTGAAAATTTTGTGACTTAAAGGGGGGCTGATTTTGTGGTTGTGGTTGCTGTGGAGGAGGTCTTTGATAATTGCTTTGTTGGTTTTGATTCCAAGTAAAGTTAGGATGATTCCTCCATCCTTGATTGTACGTGGAAAAATAAGGGTCGTTTCTAGGTCGCTGCTGAAAAGCAACATTAGCTTGAAACGATGCATTCATAGGACATTCTTCCGTTAAGTGTGAAGGATCCGAACAGCAACCACAGACGGTCTTAGGAAGCGTGACCTGATTTAGGGAGAAAGATGAGAACTTGTTTTCAATAGCGTCGAGTTTCTTCTGTATCGCTGCCATTTCGTCTTTTACTGCGATAGAAATATCGAGCTGGTGAATACCTCCCTTAGTTGAAGGCGGTCTTACGCTTTCCCACTGAAACGTGTGTTCAGCGAGGTCTTCCAGATACTTCCAAGCTTCACCATCGTCTTTAGACATGAAATTGCATTGACACATTGTTTCAAGCATCTGCTTTGTCGCTGGATTAATGCCCTCATATATAATCCGACATAAATCCCATCTTTGTATTCCGTGATGGGGGCATTGGACAAGCAGATCTTTGAAACGTTCAAAGCACTTCCAAAATGGTTCATTGGGAAGCTGGGCGAACTGGTTGATCTCGCTCCTAATATGGGCAGTCTTATGGTTTGGGTAAAACTTCTTAAGAAATATTATGACAAATTCATCCCAATTAGTGATAGAGTGTGCGACAGTATTATAAAGCCATTTTTCTGCCAAGTCGCACAGTGTGAATGGGAGAAGACGTAAGCGCATAGCATCTAAAGTCAATTGTGAAGTACCCATCATTGCGCATACGTTTTCGAATTTGGTGATGAAAACGTACGCGTCTTCCGACTCAAGCCCGTGAAATTTGGGCAGCAGATTGATGTAGTGGGGTTTAATTTCGAAATTATCCCCGTTAGGTGGTGGAAGAGATAGACAAGTGGGAAGAGGACCACAGATAGGATAGCATCTCTCTTGGAGAGAGATGCGCGGTGGATTCTGCGCACCTACGGGCGGTGGCAGCGTGGTGTTATATTCTGATGGAGTGCCGTCCATCTCGGTCATGGTGTGTGGTGGGGGAAAAGAAGATGAAGAAGTACCGACTTCGGCGTCGATAGCAAGAACGCGGACAAGACGGGCACTAGGATCCCGTGTCCAGCCGAGCATGCACTAAGCGGGTTTAGTGCAAGTGGCAGCGTGTGTGTGATTTAAAATTCGTTTGTTTTGAAAAAAGTGGGACTCAAGACAAATCACCCTAAGATGCACAAGCAACCCTAGAACTAAGGTCACCTAGGTCCAGTCTCTAGACCGCTCCTAGACTTTCAAAGGACAAGCCGCAGGATCAATCCTCTACCGCCTCCGTACTACCCTTATAGCCAGCTAAGTGCCAGTTAAGTGGGAAGGAACCACAGTAGTGGGCCTATTAAAAACTACTAGCCTTTGACACACTTGTCTAGGCACTACAAAAGTAATGCAGATAAACGATAGATTACCCACGACCTTCCTCTGTCCTTATTGAGCGCGACAGTCCTTAGAGTCTGGTCTAGATATTTTTTAAATTAATGAAGGGTTGATCTAGATGCTCGGTTTGTGATTTGTGGGGCTTAGGAAGGGTGATGAAATCCCCACCTAATCTTGATTTGGTCTTTGCCCCTTAAAGTCCGTATTAAATATGCAAAAAAAAACCAATCACAAAACTTTTGCAAAAAGATTTTTGAGCGGCGCTATTTTGCAAAGAATCCTGCAGAAGATAGATTTTATTGGATTTGAGAGGAGAGAGAAGGAGTTAAGAAAGATACCAGAGAGTTTTGTAGCCCTAACCCTTCTAAACTGCCGTGATTCCGCCGCAAAAGGCACCTTTGTGCCGCGGTTCCGCCGCAATGTGGAGAGAACAGTTGATGAAAATTTTTCAGTGGCCTCCTTTGCTCCTCTGGATCTCTAAAAATGTCTCTGTTTCCTGTTTTCCTTAATTCTGTGATTCCAGATTTCCTCGCAAAATTCACGCACAAATCGTTAGATATGCAATTTGCAGTTTTGTGTTAATAATGATATGAATCGTCTAAGAATTCAACACAAATAGTAAAAATAAAAAATTACGCACGTATCCCCGGCAACGGCGCCATTTGATTGACACGAAAGAGTGTTTGTATGTAGTTAACCGCAATCAATAACGGTGTCGCGTGTAGCTAGACCGAGATGAGTACGGGTCGTCCTCTGGGAAACATGGAACCTTTTACTTTTACTTTAGATGTGTTGAGAAAGAGAGGAGGGATAAAGAATTTTATAGGATGGTTTCTAGATCTACGTTAAACAAGAATGTAAAATATAGATTTAGATTATTTTAAAGATGTAGTTAATATAATAAGGGGGCTCGTAGAGTTCGTTAAGATTTAGTAGTTATGGACGATTAATTAAAAGTTACCCTTTTTATCCATTAATAGATTTAGAACTAGAACGACGGTGATGCGTGTAGATTAGGGTTTCTGGAGGGAAAAGGAATCCCACTCCTAACCCTTATCTCGACACGGAACTCCGTTCATATCTAGCCTTTACCAAAACAATCATTAATCTAATCTCTAATCGCGGTCGGAAACTAGCAAAGAATTGCTAGCGCGCCCGATTAGGATGTTAATGATTCTTTTGATAAAGTTCCTAAACTTTATAGGACTTAAAAAGGGTTTAGTTATTTTCATCATCCATTAGCCTACCCTAATCCTACGAACCCTAACAAGCGGAGAATTACTCGCGCATGTTGGGAGAAGAAGATGAAAAGACAGAGAGGGAAAACATAATGTAAAATGCAAAAAGAATTAAATAAAATAACTACCTTTATTAATCAACTTGAACAATCTACACTTTTATTCCGTAGAAAATGATTACAAAACTAGTTGCTTCTCGATCTTTCCTAAGGAGGTAGACGAACAGTTGATGATCAGCCTGGATGCGTGAGCGTCTGGGACTTCGTGATCTCTTCGGCTTGATAATTTTTCCAAGAGGCTCTCGGTCTTTATTTATAGTCCCAAAAGGCAGAAATTTAGCTTTTAAATTTGGAAGCTAACAGAAAAGATTCAGCCCAAAAAATCTCAGCTTCCAACCTCTCTGTATTGCGGCGGATCCGCGGCCCAAGGGGGTTATGGCCGCGGATCCGCGGCCATTATATCTCATCTGTTCATCATTTTTCTGGGGCTGGCTCGTTGTGACATTTGGCAATCCTTGGAACCTTCAGAATTTGGAAATCTTTTCTTTTCTTCTGCCAGAATTGATTTCTTAATTTTGATTTCTTAATTAGGCAGGTTAGCTTTAACAACTTGATTTCCTTGATTTAAGACCTGAAAATTCTGCACAACAACTTAGATAATATTTAGTGGATTTAGTTCTATTAGGATTAGGTCAATAATATTATATACATTTTTCCTACCAAATGCTAATTATAATATATCAACACATGGAAAATAGTATTTTTACAAATAAACCCTCATATGTATGATATATTATAATAAAGACCTTTTTTAAATATGGAAATTGTAGGAAAAATGTAATAATAAATGTGCAGTTTTATCAACTGAACACCTTTTAAGTAAACCGGCACTACAGGAGCTTGAGAACTCCGTAGTTAAGCGTGCTCGAGCCAGGGAAGTTCTGGGATGGGTGACCTCCTGGGAAGTGGCCCCTGGTCGGGTCCGGTTCGTCCCGAAGTACAAAACCGTGCGGCTTCGGTCAGAGCGGACAATACTCTCTGTATTGGAGGTGGGGCGTAACACAAAGTCTCTTGTAAGCGAGAACTTATTTCTCAGATCACGAAAGTGATCAGAAGAGGGAATATAAACTGTTCTTTAAATAAAACCCCAGAGCTATAATGAGTGCTCAGCACTCAATAAAAGACAAAAACGGTTGTTAGAACCCAAACCAATGCTCAGTATTGTTAAATGAAAAAGGACTGGGCCTAATTAAATGTCCAACATTTTAACCGAATGGGCCGAGCCCAAGTTGGCCACAAATCCCTAATTCAGATTAATTGAGCCCATATGCTCATAAATTTTTGATCTTAGTCCCAAACTTGACTACAGATCTCCCAAACAATATTGGTTCAAGGGTACATCTCTTCACTCCTCTGATATATGTCGTTGTAATCCTTCAATATCTTCAGAGAGATGACGGGTCCCGGCAACCAGGCATTCCACGGACTGTGGGGTCCTTAAACTCATGGACTATGATGCCCTTAAACTTTACGGACTGTGAGGTCTATAAACTCATAGACTATGATGTCTTTAAACTGGACTATGATGTTCTTAAACTATCACGGACTATGATGTCCTTAAACTTCTGGACCGCAATGCCCCTAAACTAAAACAATAGAGTCTAAATGATGTTTTGTTGGATCTAAATGATCCTGTTAAGTAGATCTTAGTCTAAAATTAGACTAACGTATCCTTAACAAACGTTTAAATTTATCTTAGTCTCAAATGAGATTAACGATCCTTAAACCCAACCCAAAACCAAATCTAAGAAAATACGGATTTGGACTAATTCACGCCCTACGGACGACAACATAAATTAGTCTCCGTATACAATCCACGGGCAACCAAAATAAAAGAAACACACATGACACGAAGTGACTTTCTGGAGCAGGAGAAAGTGGTTACCGCGATGCGGTAACGTAATTAACTGTAGGGGTTTGCGCCTGCAGGGAAGAGCGTCCCCACAATAAAAAACCCCTCACAATGAGGGGGAATCTGACGAAATCTGCTACAACGGCCGCATCTGTCTAAACCTCTGATATACGGTGCCATAAATCAACTTGGCATCTTCGGAGAGGTGGACGGATAAATCCAAATAGCATCTACCCCCAAAATTCAGGCCAGACGTCCCAACGTCCCAGCTGCGTCTTTTGGCGGAGAACAGCCTTGGCATATGAGGTTCATCTCATATCAAAAGTGGATCCTCTCAAATATTTGATGTTAAGAGCTATATTAACAGGAAGGCTTGCCAAATGGGCCCTCCTCTTGATGGAGTTCTCGATAACGTATCGACCCCTCAAGGCAGTGAAAGGCCAGGCCATCGCTGATTTTCTCGCTGAACATCCAATACCAGCCGACTCTCTTTTAAATTACGAATTGCCAGATGAACATGCGTTCGACGCAATTGAAGGGGAGAAGGAAGGAAATAATGCCCGATGGGAACTATACTTCGACGGAGCATCTTCCTTGAAGAAGTGAAAGCAAAGCACCCTTATAATGAAAGCTGGGGTGGGCCTTATCTTCGTGACCCCGCAAGGAGGGATAATGCGTTTCACCCTTTCCTTAACAGAGCCAAGGATAAACAACGAGGCGGAGTATGAAGTTTTGATAGTGGGTCTTGAAATCGCTGTCGACATGGTAATTGAAAAGCTCGTTATATATGGAGATTCTCAGCTAGTCGTTAGCTAAGTAAATGACGACTATCAGACATGCAAACCAGAGTTGGTAAAATATGGCGAGAGAGTGCAGCAATTGCTGACACAAATCCCCTCTTACATTCTGGAAAGCATTCCGCGTGCAGAAAATAGCAAGGCTGATGCATTAGCCAAACTCGCTAAAGAACTGGCCGACGAAAACCTTGATGACATAAGGATCATTATGCAAAGCTGTCGAATTATCGTGCCAGCAAAAATATCTCCGGAGTCATCTGAAGGAAAGGAAGCGACCAAACAAGCAGCCTGCCAAATAGAATACGAAGAAAAGGCTAAGGATTGGAGAAAAGTCTTCATAGATTACTTCAAATCCCATCAAACACCCAAAGACGTGTCGTCAAGACATCAGCTCATGAAACGAGATCTGTCTTTCGCCTTCGTCAATGATACTCTATACAAAGATTATTTGACCGTCTATGGCTAAGATGCCTGGGACCAAAAGAAGCAAGGGGATTCGTCCAAAAAACTCATGATGGACTCTGCAGTTCTCACCAAGCTGGGCCAAAGATGAAGTTAAAGATCAAGAGAATGGGTTACTATTGGCCCACAATAATTTAGGATTGCCTTGAATATCCAAGGCAGTGTCACTCGTACCAGATTCACGGAGACTTCATCCATCAGCATCCAAATCCTCTACGCCCAACGGTGGCTAGCTGGCCGTTCGAAATGTGAGGAACTGATATAATTGGGCCAATCGAACCAACGCATCCAAAAGACATCGGTTCATACTGGCAACAACCGATTACTTCTCTAAGTGGGCAGAGGCAGTACCGCTAAAAGAAGTGAAGACAGAGAACATCCTCTATTTCATCAGGACACATGTCATCTACCGGTTCGGCACTCGCGACGAATCATCTGGGATAATAGGCCGGCCTACAGGAGCCATAAGATCAGCCGCTTCGCACAGCAGCACAATATAGACTGGAGGTACTCTTTAGTCTATAATACCCGAGCTAACGGTCTAGCTGAAGATTTCAACAAGACCTTGATGAGGATCATAAAGAAAATGGTGTCCAGAAATAAAAGGGACTGGCATGAGAGACTCCATGAAGCTCTCTGGGTGTATCGAACCACGTTCAAAATGGCCACGAATACAACGCTATACGCGTTGGTATTCGGCACAGAAGCAGTACTTCCCTTGGAGATAAAGCTACTCTCTCTGCGAGTGGCAGTTTGATATGAGCTGACAGATGAAGAAAAAGCTCATCTTCGGCTTGAGGAGCTCGATGCCCTCGATGAAAATCATTTCATGGTGCAACAAAACCTGGAAGCTTACAAAGCAAGGATGACGCGCTTATATGAAAAACTAACCAATCCGAAAACATTCCGCTAAGGCGAACTCGTACTAGTTGTCAAACGACCAATGATCCCCAATCGTGCCAAACGGGGGAAATTTGAGCCGAACTATTAGGGCTCGTACATCATAGATAAGCTCTACTAAGGTGGGGCCTACTTGTTCATGGATATGCATGGCGAAAGACCTTTCCGGCCAATAAATGGCCGGTTCCTTAAGAAACACTATACTTGATAAGTCACAACCCAGGTTAATGATAGATGACGACGCTCATGTCTGCTCGCTATCTTCTTGAGTCAAGACTTTATAAATAGTATCCGGCAAAACTTTGCCTTGAAGCTGGCCCTGGACCGAGATGTCCCTAAACTAACAATGGACCGAGATGTCTCTAAACTAACAATGGACCGCAATGTCCTTAAACTAAATACGTCGCCTCAAACATGGTGATAGTGGAATTCAAGTCCACAGGTCCCAGCGGAAAAGACTGCAACTAAAATCCCGCTGGTTACACAGCTACTCCAGTGGCGAAGCCCCCCCTAAGTGCCATTGGCAAACAGAGGGGTAAAAAAACGGTACGTCCACAAGCGAAATGGGTACTGATGAAAACCCGAAAGGACGCCGTGAGTAAAAACAGCAGGGCTACCGGTAAGCTTGTGAAAACCTGAAAAGGAGCAATCTCGTTGTTAAAAAAACGGTACGTCTACAAGCGAAATGGGCACAGATGAAAATCCGAAAGGGCGCCGTGAGTAAAAATAGCAGGGCTACTGGAGAGCTTATGAAAACCTGAAAGGGTGCAATCTTGTTGTTAAAAAAACAAAAAAATGGTATGGCCACAAGCGAAATGGGTACGGATGAAAACCCGAAAGGGCTCTGTGAGTAAAAACAGCAGGGCTACCGGCGAGTCTGTGAAAACCCGAAAGCGCGCAATCTCGTTAAAATAAAAACACCTGCAAGATCCTCTCGACCTTGTAAGGAGAAAACACCTGCGTGAGATCCTTACGACTCATATGGGAGCAAAAAACTTAGGGATCCCCATGATTCCTAAGGAGAAATTACACTTACGAGATCATCATGACTCGTAAGGAGAATTTTCCCTTATGAGACCTTCACGGCTCATAGGATTCAAAAGCCTTAAGATACGGGGACCTGAACATGTTCTTAAGCCATCACACTCCCCAAGTTGCCCTACAGGAGGTCAATATTGGCTCTTGTATACAATCCACGGGCATAAATAAACGATTTCCCCCATCAAGTTCCACCAATGACGAGTAATGTCCTCATGTGGTGAACGCCACTTATAAGTCCTCTTGACTTATAAGGAGAAAACACTTTTGTATGATCTTTACGACTTATAAGAGAAAATATCACTTAGGAATCCCCATGATTCCGAGGGAGAAAACGCGCTTACGAGATCCTCTCGACTCGTAGGGAGAAAACCCTTTATGAGACCCTTACAGCTCATAATGTCAAAAGCCTTAGTCGATAGGACCATAACCCTGTTTACTAAGCCACCTTTGTTCAGATCAACAAGGGCAAATGATGATTCGCTCCTGGCAATATTCCAGTCGCAGCGGTGCTGATGCCAAGATTGGTATCGGATCTCAGGTCCCATACTCGCAACAAAAATCAGCGAGAAAAAAATGCATATGAAATAGCCGAAATGATGGGGTAACTCACAATAAAAATCAGTGAGCAAAATATATGCATATAAAAAAACAGCCGAAATGTTTGGGCAAGTCGCAATAAAAAAACAGCGAGTAAAAAAGAAAAAGATAGCCGAAATGATTGGGCACCGCGATAAAAAAAAGCCAAAATGATTGGGGAATCGCGGCTTTCGTGATATAAAAAAGCTGAAATGATAGAGCATCACGGAAAGAAATAAAAAAAATGATGAAACTTTTACCGTGCAGGTGAGTCCACATCAACCCCTATATGCAATCTATGGGCATAAACGAATAGAGAACCACATTTCCTCACCGGGCTCTGTCAAGGGGAGAGTCGAATCTCGACGGTTCACAGACAACCTAAAGATCAACAATGGCGTTTCTTCTCACTCCAACAGGATGCAGATGCGACGTCAACAAAACGGAGCCATGGCAAAGTCACTAGTTCCAAATCTCGACGGTTCACAGACAACCTAGATATCAACAACGGCGTTTCTTCTCACTCCAACAGGATGCAGACGCGACGTCAACAAAATGGAGCCATGGCAAAATCCCTAGTTCCAAATCTTAACGGTTCATAGACAGCCTAGAGATCAACAACAGAGTTTCTTCTTACTACAACATGATACAGACGCGATGTCAACAAAACGGAGCCATGGAAAAGTCCCTAGTTCCAAATCTTGACGGTTCACAGACAGTCTAGAGATCAATAACGACGTTTCTTCTCACTCCAATAGGATGCAGATGTGACGCCAACAAAATGGAGTCATAGCAAAGTCCCTAGTTCTAAATATTGACGGTTCACATACAGCCTAGCGATCAACAACGACGTTTCTTCTCACTCCAACATGATACAGACGCGATGTCAACAAAACGAAGCCATGGAAAAGTCCCTAGTTCCAAATCTCGACGGTTCACAGACAGTCTAGAGATCAACAACGACGTTTCTTCTCACTCCAATAGGATGCAGATGTGACGCCAACAAAATGGAGTCATAGCAAAGTCCCTAGTTCTAAATATTAACAGTTCACATACAGCCTAGCGATCAACAACGACGTTTCTTCTCACTCCAACAGGATGCAGACGCGACGTCAACAAAATGGAGCCATGGAAAAATCTCTAGTTCCAAATCTCGACGGTTCACAGACAGCCTAGAGATCAACAATGGCGTTTCTTCTCACTCCAGCAGGATGTAGACGCAACGTTAAAAAATCGGAGCCATGGAAATGTCCCTAGTTCCAAGCCTCGATGGTTCACAAACAACCTAGAGACAACATCGACACTAGTCTCGTTACAGTAGACGCAATGCCATCAAACGAAGCAAAGGAAAATCCCTAGCTTCAGGGTCTTGACGGCAACTCAAATAAAACCTGAAAGACTATCGGAGATCATCCCACACCAGCGCGGAGTGGTTATGACTCATCGGGGCTCCCAAACTGAGCGTAACCTCAAGTAAAAAACGTCATGGAAGATCCCTAACGCTTGCTCTTCTGACGGTAATATGACCTATAAGATTACTTGAAGACGTCTTGTCCAGCCCCCGAAGGGATCAGAGACACGACAATCGTGGGGCTACTCGAGCAGCAAGACTGCATATCGGGGAATGCATCAGCCAACGCGACGGTACGACGGACAAAAAACCTAGTACCACAGACCCTAACGGACCTCTGTCGTAAAGAGCAGAGGTTAACTGTGACGTTAGGATATTCTTGCGAGAACTTCTTGACTCGTAGGAAAAACAATGTTCCTGCAAAAACTTCTCGACTCGTAGGGAAAACATCTTCATGAAACCCTCATGGCTCATGAAGGTGAAAAACCTTAGGCAACGGGAATATCAACCCGTTTCCTAAGCATTGTGGCCTTACAAGCAGGTCTAAACTGACTCTTATATACTATCCACGGGCCATTTCTCCAAAGTCGAATATCGATAAGGAAGGAAAAAAACCATTTACGAGTCCTCTCGACTTGTAAGGGGGAAAATTCTCTTGTGAGATCGTTATGACTCTCAAAAGAAAACGCACTTAGGAGATCCTCACGACTTCTAAGGAGAAAATACACCCGCGGAATCCTCTCGACTCGTAGGGAGTGTAGGGTGTTTTTGGTCACCCCATTGAGATGGGAATGCGTGCGCGCTTATCAGGCACATTATATATTCCCCCTGCCTAGGGTAGGCTGGGGTTTATTGATTGTAGGGATCCAAATCTTCGGCAGCTGCGGACTAAGCTGCCGTTAATTACCCCTCGTCTTTGGAGCGAGAGAACCTCCGATTGACGGGTCAAACAGGCCATGCGCACTCAATGTGCAGTGTTGTGCTTTGAAGGGGTTTTGGATATATCGGGGGGCTCACAGAGTTTTTATGGTGGTCCCGCTACCCGGATAGCGGGTTGGGGGTCAAGGGGTCTAGCAGCCCTCTTGCGGGGTGCGGGACAACGCCCTGTTAGAAATTTTTTCTAACAGGGGAGGTGTTTTTAGTGTGGAGTACATGTAAAATGAGGGGGAAAAGACGTCCAAAGGATGCGTGAGCGCCAGCGCTTGGGCGCTTGGGCGCTAGTGCTACACCTCATATGCTCGGCACGTGGGTGCTCGGGCACTAGCGCTATGGGCGCTAGCTCTTTGGACGCTATCACCTCACGTGCCTGACATGTGGGTGCTCAGGCGCTAGCGCTCTGGGCGCTAGCGCCTCACGTGCCCGGCACATGGGTGCTCGGTCGCCAGAGCGCTAGCGCCTCACGTGCCCGGCACATGGGTGCTCGGGCGCTAGCGCCTTACGTGCCCCTCACGTGGGCGCTCGGGCGTTAACGCTTTGGGTGCTAGCGCCTCACGTGCCCGGCACGTGGGCGCTCGGGCCTTAGTGTTTTGTGCGCTTGGGCGCTAGCGTTTTGTGCGCTCGGGCGCTAGCGAAAGGAGGGTTTTTTTACCCCAGAAATAGGAGTTAAACTCCAAAAGGAGGATTTTGAGTGGAGTTAAACTCCTGAAGGTCTGGATTAGGAGTTAAACTCCTTTAAGAATTTGGGTCTTGGAGTTGAACTCCCTAAAAATCTTCAGAGGTTCTTCTCTCTTAAGCCTGGGATCTTCTCTTGAACCTTGGATCTTTTCCAAAGTGGGATTTTCGGAGATGGGTCTCCTTCTTCCTCCTCTTTGTTGGCTGGTTCTTAAAGAACAAGTGGGGTGAGATCTTAAAAACCTCCCTTTTTGAGATCTAATGGAAGATCTGAGCTCCCCTTTGTGGGTTTTGTAGTGAAAAACTATTTATTTTTGGAAAAGAAAGAGTAAAACTCTTGATTTGATTCAAAAGAAAGAAAAATGTTTAGAACCTTGAGGAAGGAGAAGGAGGCACAGACCTTAATTTTTTTAGAGAGAGAAAAAGATCTTTAGATATTTTCATTATCTTTGCCTTTATAGGCAATACACTTTACATATAGCCCCTTGGGCTTTACAAAATGGCATTTTGCCCATCCCATGCCTCATGTGCTATTTATTTTTGCATATAAACCATGAGCTTTAGAAAAATTTGGTTTTATGCCCATTTTCCCTACATTTATTTGTCGAAATAAAAAAATAAATACACCAAAAATTATTTATTATAAAAATTTTATTTTGGCACGGGGGGAGGCCGGACGCTTCGTGCTCGGGTTCGACTTGGGCATGGGCCTATTAGCTTGGGCTTGGGCCCGCTTACTTGAGGTTGACCTTGACTTTGACTTGGTTAACCGGGGTGCAAATTTTGACCCCAATAAAGTCCCCCCATCAATAAATGCACACCACATATATGGGTCGTGTGCATGAAATTAATGGATCTTCTTTCGCGTGGAGGAGACTTACTTTGGTTACCACTTTTTGGTATGCACTGCCCTTTTTACTACATGGACGGTCGACGCCTGATGCGTCTCCGAGACGGAGTGTCTGTGGTAGACGTTTTCCTGGCCCGGAGTGATTTGGTTCTCGCTTTGTAGGAAGCCTGCGCTGTCCTTTTTACGACATGGACGGTCAACGCTTGACGCGTCTCCGAGACGGAGTGTCCGTGGTAGACGTTTCCCTAGCCCGGAGCAATTTGGTTCCCGATTTGTGGGAAGCCTGTACTGCCCTTTTTACGACATGGACGGTCGACGACCATGGTAGACTTTTCCCTGGCCCGGAGCGATTTGGTTCCGAATTTGTGGGAAGCCTGCACTGCCCTTTTTACGACATGGACGGTCGACGCTTGACGCGTCTCCGAGGCGGAGTGTCCGTGGTGGACTTTTCCCTGGCCCGGAACGATTTGGTTTCCGATTTGTGGGAAACCTGCATTGCCCTTTTTACTATATGGACGGTCGACGCTTGATGCGTCTCCGAGGTGGAGTGTCCGTGTTAGACTTTTCCCTGGCCGGAAGCAATTTGGTTCCCGATTTGTGGGAAGCCTGCACTGCCATTTTTATGACATGGACGGTCGACGCTTGACGCGTCTCCGAGGCAGAGTGTCCGTGGTTGACTTTTCCCTGGCTTGGAGCGATTTGGTTCCCGATTTGTGGGAAATCTGCACTGCCCTTTTTACGACATGGACGGTCGACGCTTGATTTGACTTGCTCTGCTTCTTGCAGTGTCAGGGATGAACTTGACTAGCTCCGCTTCTTGCGGTGTCGAGATTAGATTCTGACTTGCTCCGCTTCCTGCGGTGTCGGAGTTGAAGTTGACTTGTTGATTGTGATTTGGGTTGACATCAGCATCGCTACACTGGAATATGGTACCAGGAGCGAATCATCATCTGTCATGAGAGGATTTGGGGATTTGGTTTTGGTTTGGCATCTGCATTGCTGCACTAGAATAATGCCAGGAGCAACTCATCATTTGCCCTAGGAGAATTTGGGAATTGGTTTTTGTTCGGCATCGGCACCGCTTACTCTGGAATATGGTACCAGGAGCGAATCATCATTTGCCATTACCCGTTTGGGAGAGATGGCTCAGGAGATGGGTTTAGGTCCCTATCACCTAAGACTTTTCAATTTTATGAACCGTAAAGGTCCCATAAAAGCAATCTCCCTACGAGTCGAAAGGATCTTGTAGGTGCATTTTCTCCTTAGAAGTCGTGGGGACTCCCAAGTGTGTTTTTCCTTTATGAGTCGTAAGGATCTCACACGGGAATTTTCTCCTCACAAAGTCGAGAGGACTTTGCGAGTGCATTTTATCTCTTTTTCATGAGTTTGCGCCCTTTCGGGTTTTCACAAACTCGCTGGCAGTCCTACTGTTTTTACTTACGGAGCCCTTTCGGGTTTTCATCCATACCCATTTTGCTTGTGGACATACCTTTTTTTTCTTTTTTTCTTCTTCTTTTTTTTGGGAATCTTCATCACTGGTGGGACTTCGAATGTGATCTCACCGGTAAGCCTTGGGAGAGATAGGGGTCGTTTACGCCCGTGGATTGTATACGGTTTTGCAGGATTTATGATCCAGACCGTAGGCCGAAAGAATTTCGGGATTTTGTTGGCGTCTGCATCGCTGCACTGGAATATGGTACCAGGAGTGACTCATCATTCGCCGTTTGAGAATTTGGATTTTGGTTGGAGTCTGCATCGCTATACTGGAATGCAACAACCCCAAATTTCCTATACAACTTTTGTACAAATTTTTTTAAAAAATCCAGAAAAGGGGTATTTTAGCCTGAGCACAAGATATAAGTAATTATTTTTCTTTTTAATTACAAGTTAAAAGAATGTAACAACTCCATTTTTAGTGTACAAAATTTGCTTAAAAATTAAAGTATACTTGGGGTATTTACATTTTCTGTAACTACTTTAAGTAATTAAATAGCTCCATAATTACAAGAAAGAGCTTGCAGCTCATTAGTAATATTTTGCACTGCTGAACCAAACCACCAGAGTTCAATTCTCATACCCCACATTATTTTTAATATTATTTTGTTTTAAATTTTATAGAAGTCCAACAGTCAACACGTGATAACTCCATAATTTCCCACTACATCTGAAAAACTAAATGCACCAGAGTGTTCACTTGACGACCCCCCACCTCCTAGGCACCGGACTCGGCCGGACGGCCGAGTCGCCTGAAGGTGAAAAGTACCTCTTGGTCTGCCCAACTCCCCTGCATATTTTATTTCCCCAGATCGGTTCCAGAGAGCCCATTAACCCCCATTTACTCCATTTTTAATGATTTTTTAATACATTTTTAAATTTTTAAATAAAAACCCTTCATCTACCCTAACCCTATAAATACTACCCTAAAGACCACCTCCTCACTCACAGTTCTGAGCTAACTCTCAAGAAAAATCCTTCGAACCCTAGCGTGCAATCGAAGTGAGCGAAAGGCAAAGCCCCGGCGAATTTTCCGGTCATCTTCCGAAAACGATCCTAGGAACTCCCGGCGACGAAACGACGCACCGGCAACTCCTTCCGATCCATCTCCCTCTCTTTGTTGTCCTAAACCCGTAAGTCCCCAAATTCTACCTCTCCATTCTTTTCTAAAATACGAATTTACAAAATCCGACGGAATCGGAACAAATCCAATTTCCGATTCGGTTTCTTTATAAAACTTCACTTTTTCTTAATACAAGTATGCTTAAACCCATTCATGTTGACTATTAAACACTAATCAAACAAATGGATCAAGTTTCATATCATAAAATAATTGCTATTTCCTTTTACCGTATTTTTCATTTAAATACCACATAGTTCCTTTTGCGATATTTAAACCATTAAACTTGATATACCTTTAAGTATATCACGAGGTAACGACCTACCTCCTCACACACTCATATGAAACATAGCATGATACCCTCGGGAACTTAGAATACGGGAAAAGCGACAATGTTTCATTTAAATACCATTTACTTAATAAAACCGTTTTTCTTAACGATTAGTATTTAAACAAATCTTTGCAAAGCCCCACTACAACCCATTTGGAGAACCCGTTCAGGATGGTGTGGATTATCGCACATCCTCGGGCTTAGTAGTGCGAGATTCAGACTTTCGCAAGGAGCATTCGGTCTCGAAAGATTTAAAATACGACATCTTAAGAAAATGAGATTTTTAGAATATAAAATATATATTAAAATTATTTTTATATAAATATATGTATATTTATCATTAAAATACCTATTTTGTTATGATATAAATATTCCACCTTTTTCTAAAAATCACAAGATTCATTTTATTAAAATACCATGAATTCCATACAAATTTAATATTACACTTTAATACCATATATTATGAAAGTTAGGTTATTCTCATTAGAATTGTCACAAGTATAAAATCTACAATTATTACAACTTTAAAGACGATAATAAATACTTGGGGTGTATTTTGAAAACTATACAAAGTATTTTTACATAAAACCCGCTCAAGTTCTATAAAGTACCCTAAGGACCCTAGTAAACATAGGTTTAAGCGAGACCAATCTCTTGAGCCTCAGAGAGCCAGAGAAGTGGGTACTTTCCTATCTAAGGTAGACAACTTAACAACGGTGTTATCAATACGGTAATCGTCTTTAAAAAAGACACAAATCCTGCCGCCCATGTGCAGCGGTTACCGATAACATCAAAACAATCAGGACTTCAATTTACTTTTCTAATTGTCTGACTCAGTTTGAGTCTCATTATAATCTGACTTGAATATGATTCAAGTACAATCTATAATCTATAATCTATAATCTACAATCTACAATTTACAATATTACAATTCAATATGAATCTATGAATCAATTACTCCATATATTCAATCTATACAACTTGACTGAACCGAACCATGGATATACATCCATTTACATGATTCTCCAGTTATTCCATTTACATGATTATACAGTTACATCTGTTTACTGATATCATGGTTTCGGTCAGTCATCCAATTATACAATCTATACCGTTTACAATACAAGACAATACAATACAACAATACAATCAAGATAATACGGGGTTTAAGGGGTAGACTGGTACGAAATATGTTAAAGGTGGCATGAGGTGGTCACTTAAGACGTAATTACATCCATGTCATTGTTCCGTGGTATTATCGACGGAGCCTTGTACTACGGGTTACCAAAGTCTCCGGCGTAAGTGGGACTTCTCTCGTATACACTGGCATCTTCTGTACCAAGCTACAAACAACAGCGTTAACACAACATCATAACAATAAAATATAACTTTAAAAGTTATCTTCTTATTCTGTCTATTCTATTTCTCCCTTCTCTTTGGGACTTACCGAGCGATCTGTTCGCTGACGGCATTCTCTTTTTTTTCTTCTTTGAATGTCGTCAGGTGATCTGGACACGTCAGAGATCGAGCCTACTGCTGAAGACTTGGACCAGTTCAGTGAAGACCCCAAGCTCTAGACATTGTACATTTTCTATTCAGCACTTTTCATTTCCTATTATGCCATTGTTTAGGCATCGCTTTTATTTCAGTTCTATTTAATTTTCATGCATTGTACAAAAGAATGTTAATAAATAAAGTTGCTGTTCAGTTTATATCTCTCGTCTCTTATGTATTTACCTTTATATTGCTTAGATACGCTTAGCGTATTTACTTCACAGTAAATACGTAGCGGACTAGTCGCGTCCCCTTCGCCGCATACCGGTAAGCGGGGCGTGACAGGTTTTGTTGGTGGCCCATGCAGGTTAGAGTTGTATGGAACACTGCCATGCAATTCTGTTCTGCGTGAACAACCTAAGCAATATAACACAAGAACCAGCAACTAAAACATTCTTTACAATCATGTTTCTTGAATCTTATCATTTCATATTTTTTGAATTATATACTTTGAATCTGTCCAAACCTAAGTTTTTCATTCAAGGTTATGGATTCCCAAAACAACATCAGCACCAATTTCAACAACACTCCACCTCCACTACCAATCACACCTGCCGTTCCTGCTCCACTCAACGAGCAAACGGTTCTGCTTAAGGCAATCTGCAGCCTCCTAGAAGGACAACAGTAGCTTTTGAACCGTCCCGAGACTGAAACACCTGGGGTGAAGTAATTCAGAGCTCTGCATCCCAAACAGTTCTCAGGAAAGGGAATCCCATTGGAAGGTGAGGAATGGGCTTAGAGTATCGAAGATGATCTGGCAGCGGCACAAGTGCCAGATATAGCTTGGGTTCGTGTGGCAAAATTACAGCTCACGGACAATGCACGGAACTGGTGGAAGGCGGAAGAAAGCCGTCTTGATCAGCCCATTGAATGGAAGACTTTTCGCGATAAGTTCGATGCGAAGTACTTTCCTGTGTCTGCCAGGTTTGCCATGGAATAGCAGTTCATTCATCTACAACAAGGTTCTATGTGGGCCAAGTCAGTAGATGAGTATAACGCTGAGTTCACCATGCTCAGTCGGTAAGATATGTCACAGTATTTCAAATTTTTAATATCACATAATACACAGCTAACACAAGACCGTAAAAGATTTGCGGCACACCTGATACCGACGAATGAGATCAAATCCCATCGATTTCAACAAGGTTTGGACACGGAAATCCAGGCTGCACTAGCCACAGGGAAATTTCCAACTCATGAAGATGCTCTGGAAACTGCCCGCAGTTATGAGGCAGTGATAAAGGCAAGGGGCAGACCTCAGTCTGCAGGAGTGAAACGCCCTGCCACTCAAATGGCAGGAGGGGCCTCTTCAAGGCCAGCTGTTGAACTCAGAAGACTGGAAGAAGCCAATGATCAGCCAAGACCCAATTTTTGCTTTTATCGTAAGAGAGAAGGACACTTGTGGAAGGACTGTAGGCGCGCAAAAGGCCTATGCTTGGTTTGTGGCGTGTCCAATCACGGAATTGGAAACTTTCCCTATAGACGCAACTCAGCTCACACACCCGTCAACTACCCGCAGCAGCCCGCTATCCAGGCTCCTGCAACTCGTCCTGCACTTCCAGCACCACATCCACGTGGATTTCCTGCTCAGCCAAATCGCCAATTCCATCAGGCACTGAGAAACATGTCTCGAGTACAGGGGAATATGCCTCCAGCTAGGAGGAACGTGCCACGGCGACAGGCTTACACCTTAGCAGCCATAGAAGTCAAGACAGTTGACCAAGGTAACACTAGTAAGACTCTTTCACATTTTTAAACCCTTGCACCACCTTATTATTTTTCACACACTGTTAGTACTTTAGTCGCCAAACTTTTCTTGAAATTGTTACACTTTCCTTTTTCAAATTTCGAGGACAAAATTTTTATAAGGAGGGTAGAATGTAACAACCCCAAATTTCCTATACAACTTTTGTACAAAATTTTTAAAAAAATCCAGAAAAGGGGTATTTTAGCCCGAGCACAAGATATAAGTAATTATTTTGCTTTTTAATTACAAGTTAAAAGAATATAACAACTCCATTTTTAGTGTAAAAAATTTGCTTAAAAATTAATGTATATTTGGGGTATTTACATTTTTTGTAACTACTTTAAATAATTAAATAGCTCCATAATTACAAGAAAGAGCTTGTAGCTCATTGGTAATACCTTGCACTGCTGAACCAAGCCTTCAGAGTTCAAATCCTATACCCCACATTATTTTTTAATATTATTTTGTTTTAAATTTTATAGAAGTCCAACAGTCAACACGTGATAACTCCATAATTTCCCACTACACCTGAAAAACTAAATGCACCAGAGTGTTCACCTGACGACCCCCCACCTCTTAGGCACCGGACTCGGCCGGACGGCCGAGTCGCCTGAAGATGAAAAGTGCCTCTTGGTCTGCCCAACTCCCCTGCATATTTTATTTCCCCTGATCGTTTCCAGAGAGCCCATTAATCCTCATTTACTCCATTTTTAATGATTTTTTAATACATTTTTATATTTTTAAATCAAAACCCTTCATCTACCCTAACCCTGGCCTAACCCTATAAATACTACCCTAAACACCACCTCCTCACTCACATTTCTGAGTTAACTCTCAAGAAAAATTCTTAGAACCCTAGTGTGCAATCGAAGTGAGCGAAAGGCGAAGCCCGGGCGAATTTTTCGGTCATCTTCCGAAGACGATCCTAGGAACTCCCGGCGACGAAACGACGCGTCGGCAACTCCTTCCGATCAATCTCCCTCTTTTTGTTGTCCTAAACCCGTAAGTCCCCAAATTCTACCTCTCTATTCTTTTCTAAAATACAAATTTACAAAACCCGACGGAATCGGAACAAATCCGATTTCCGATTCGATTTCTTTATAAAACTTCACTTTTTCTTAATACAAGTATGCTTAAACCCATTCATGTTGACTATTAAACACTAATCAACCAAATGGATCAAGTTTCATATCATAAATTAATTGCTAGTTCCTTTTACCGTATTTTTCATTTAAATACCACATAATTCCTTTTGCGACATTTAAACCATTAAACTTGATATACCTTTAAGTAGATCACGAGGTAACGACCTGCCTCCTCACACACTCATATGCAACATAGCACGATACCCTCGGGAACTTAGAATACGGGAAAAGCGACACTGTTCCATTTAAATACCATTTACTTAATAAAACCGTTTTTCTTAACGATTAGTATTTAAACAAATCTTTGCAAAGCGCCACTACAACCCATCTGGGGAACCCGTTCGGGATGGTGCAGATTATCGCACATCCTCGGGCTTAGTAGTGCGAGATGCAGATCTCTGCAAGGAGCATTCGGTCTCGAAAGATTTAAAATACGGCATCTTAAGAAAATGAGATTTTTAGAATATAAAATATATATTAAAATTATATTTGTATAAATATATGTATATTTATCATTAAAATACCTATTTTTTTATGATATAAATATTCCACCTTTTTCTAAAAATCACAAGATTCATTTTACATTAAAATACCATGAATTCCATACAAGTTTAATATTACACTTTAATACCATATATTATGAAAGTTAGGTTATTCTCATTAGAATTGTCACAAGTATAAAATCTACAATTATTACAACTTTAAAGACGATAATAAATACTTGTGGTGTAATTTGAAAACTATACAAAGTATTTTTACATAAAACCCCCTCAAGTTCTATAAATTACCCTAAGGACGCTAGTAAACATAGGTTTAAGCGGGACCAATCTCTTGAGCCTCAGAGAACCGGAGAAGTGGGTGCTTGCCTATCTAAGGTTGACAACTTAACAACGGTGTTATTAATACGGTAATCGTTTTTGAAAAAGACACAAATCCTGCCGCCCATGTGCAGCGGTTACTGATAATATCAAAACAATCAGGACTTCAATTTACTTTTCTAATTGTCTGACTCAGTTTGAGTCTCATTATAATCTGAATTGAATATGATTCAAGTACAATCTACAATTTACAATATTACAATTCAATATGAATCCATTACTCCATATATTCAATCTATACAACTTGACCGAACCGAACCATGGATATACATCCATTTACATGATTCTCCAGTTATTCCATTTACACGATTATACAGTTACATCTGTTTACTGATATCAAGGTTTTGGTCAGTCATCCAATTATACAATCTATACCGTTTACAATACAAGACAATACAATACAACAATACAATCAAGATAACACGGGGTTTAAGGGGTAGACTGGTACGGAATATGTTAAAGGTGGCACGAGGTGGTCACTTAAGACGTAATTACATCCATGTCGTTGTTCTATGGTATTATCGACGGAGCCTTGTACTACGGGTTACCAAAGTCTCCGGCGTAAGTGGGACTCCTCTCGTATACACTGGCATCTTCTGTACCAAGTTACAAACAACAGTGTTAACACAACATCATAACAATATAATACAACTTTAAAAGTTATCTTCTTATTCTGTCTATTCTATTTCTCCCTTCTCTTTGGGACTTACCGAGCGATCTGTTCGCTGACGACATTCTCTTTTTTTTCTTGTGTAAGTGGGACTCCTCTCGTATACACTGGTATCTTCTGTACCAAGCTACAAACAACAGTGTTAACACAACATCATAACAATATAATACAACTTTAAAAGTTATCTTCTTATTCTGTCTATTCTATTTCTCCCTTCTCTTTGGGACTTACCGAGCAATATGTTCACTGACAACATTCTCTTTCTTTCTTCTTTGAATGTCGTCAGGTGATCTGAACACGTCAGAGATCGAGCCTACTGCTGAAGACTTGGACCAGTTCAGTGAAGACCCCGAGCTCTAGACATTATACATTTTCTATTTAGTACTTTTCATTTCCTGTTATGTCATTGTTTAGGCATCGCTTTTATTTCAGTTGTATTTACTTTTCATGCATTGTACAAAAGAATGTTAATAAATAAAGTTGTTGTTCAATTTATATCTCTTGTCTCTTGTGTATTTACCTTTATATTGCTTAGATACGCTTAGCGTATTTACTTCACAGTAAATACGTAGCGGACTAGTCGCGTCCCCTTCGCCGTATACCAGGAAGCGGGACGTGACATGGAATATGGTACTAGGAGCGACTCATCATTTGCCGTTGGGGCATTCAGAGTTTGGTTGGCGTCTGTATCTCTGCACTGGAATATGGTACCAGGAGCGACTCATCATTCCCCGTGAGGGGATCTCCCTCGTTTCCAGTTTAACGACTTAGGGGTCATCTGTTCCCAGTTTAACGACTTAGAGGTCATCTGTTCCCAGTTTAAAGACTTAGGGGTCTATTGGATTAGAGTTTGGAATTTTGGGGTTAGGGTAGGCATCATCGATTGCTAACACTGAAGTACATGTGCCAGGAGCAATTCAGCATTTGCCTTTTCCTGTTGGGGAGCGATGGCTTAGGAGACAGGTTTAGGTCCCTATCACCTAAGGCTTTTCAATTTTATGAGCCGTAAGGGTCTCATAAAAACATTTTCTCCCTACAAGTCGAAAGGATCTCGTAGGTGTATTTTCTCCTTAGGAGTCGTGGGGACTCCTAAGTGTGTTTCTCCTTTATGAGTCGTAAGGATCTCATACGGGAAATTTCTCCTCACAAAGTTGAGAGGACTTTGCGAGTGCATTTCATCTCTTTTTCATGAGTTTGCGCCATTTCGGGTATTCACAAATTCGCCGGTAGTCCTGCTGTTTTTACTCACGGAGCCCTTTCAGGTTTTCATCCGTGCTCATTTTTCTTGTGGGCATACCTTTTTTTTCTTTTTTTTTGAATCTTCACCGCCGGTGGGACTTTGAATATGGTCTAGCCGGTAGGACTTGGGAGAGATTGGGATCGTTTTACGCCCGTGGATTGTATACGGTTTTGCAGTATGTATGATCCAGACCGTAGGGCCGGAAGAATTTAGGGACTTTGTTGGCGTCTGCATCGCTGCACAGGAATATGGTACCAGGAGCGACTCATCATTCGCCGTTTGAGAATTTGGATTTTGGTTGGCATCTGCATCGCTGTATTGGAATATGGTACCAAGAGCGACTCATCATTCGCCGTTGTTACATTCAGAGTTTGGTTGGCGTTTGTATCGCTGCACTGGAATATGGTACCAGGAGTGACTCATCATTCGCCGTGAGGGGATCTCGCTCGTTTCCTGTTTAACGACTTAGGGGTCATCTGTTTCCAGTTTAACGACTTAGAGGTCATCTGTTCCCAGTTTAAGGACTTAGGGGTCTATTGGATTGGAGTTTGGAATTTTGGGGTTAGGGTAGGCATCAGCGATTGCTAACACTGAAGCAAATGTGTCAGGAGCAATTCATCATTTGCCTTTTCCTGTTGGGGAGAGATAGCTTAGGAGACAGGTTTAGGTCCCTATCACCTAAGGCTTTTCATTTTTATGAGCCGTAAGGGTCTCATAAAAGCATTTTCTCCCTACGAGTCGAAAGGATCTCGTAGGTGTATTTTCTCCTTAGGAGTCGTGGGGACTCCTAAGTGTGTTGCTCCTTTGTGAGTCGTAAGGATCTCATGCGGGAAATTTCAAGTCGAGAGGACTTTACGAGTGCATTTCATCTCTTTTGAGTTTGCACCCTTTCGGGTTTTCACAAACTCGCTGGCAGTCCTGTTGTTTTTACTTACGGAGCCCTTTCGGGTTTTCATCCGTGCCCATTTTGCTTGTGGACATACCTTTGTTTTGAATCTTCACCGCTGGTGGGACTTTGAATGTGGTCTCGCCGGTAGGACTTGGGAGAGATTGGGATCGTTTTACGCCCGTGAATTGTATACGGTTTTGCAGGATGTATGATCCGGACCGTAGGGCCGGAAAAATTTCGGGACTTTGTTGGCGTTTGCATCGCTGCACTGGAATATGGTACCAGGAGCGACTCATCATTCACCGTTGGGGTATGAGATTTGAAATTTGGTTGGCGTCTGCATTGCTACACTGGAATAAGGTACAAGGAGCGACTCATCATTCGCCACTTAGGGTATGAAATTTGGAATTTGGTTGGCGTCTGCATTGCTGCACTGGAATATGGTACCAGGAGCGACTCATCATTCGCCATTTGGAGTATGGGGTTTGGAATTTGGTTGGCGTCTGCATCGCTGTACTGGAATATGGTACCAGAAGCGACTCATCATTCGCCATTTGGAGTTTTTTTTTCTTTTTCTTTTTCTTTTACCGCGATTACTCTATCATTTCAGCTTTTTTTTATCGCGAAGGTCACGATTGCCCTATCATTTCGGTTTTTTATTCACGTTCGCCCCATCATTTCGGCTTTATTTTCATTTTTATTTTTACTCGCTGATTTTTATTGCGAGTTGCCCCATCATTTCGTCTTTTTATTATTATATATATATTTTTTACTTACACTTCTTTTTTTATTTACACATTTTTTATTTACGCACATTTTTTTTACATTCCCAGTTTAACGACTTAGAGGTCGATTATTCCCAGTTTAACGATGTAGTTGTCGTTTATTCCCAGTTTAATGACATGGTGGTCGACTGGTGTTCCCAGTTTAACAATGTGGTGTTCCTCTTTGCTTATTCCAGCTCCTTGAATTTTGATCTTGGCGGAGCTGTGTCGATGACCGTAGCTCTGTGGCTTGCTGATACATCCGAGGACTGTGAGGTTTTTCCAAGCTTGTATTGGTCCTCTGCCTAATCTTTGAAAACACAACAGTTTTCAATGGTATGAATCACCACCCTATGGTAAGGGCAGTATACAGGATTTCCAGTCATATTCATTTCATGTGGCCTCTTCGGAATAGGCAATTGCAGACCGTTGTTCAAGGCTTCCTCGAATATATTGCGGACCGCATCCCTCCTGAAGGAGTACATCTTCTTCTTTCTCTCCATTAGAGTAGGTGCCCTTGCTGATGCTGGTCCTTGAGGCCGATCAGTCTTTGGTTCGCCCTTTTCAGATAATGGCACATGTCTGAGAGGATTAGGCTCCCGAAAGGCTTCGGTCTCCATTTGTATGAAATCGGCGGTCGTAGCTTGACTGTTTGCTAACACGCCTTTAGACAGTTCTATCTCTCTCGCCGTGTATTGCCTTTCGACCCAATCTTTAAAGACGAAGCAGTCCTCAATGGCATGACTTATCACTCTGTGATAGGGACAACATTTTGGGTCGTCGGTCATATTCTCTTCTTGCGGTCTCTTTGATTCTGGAAGTTGTAGACCGTTTCTTAGGGCGTCCCTGAATATCTTATGGATTTTCTCCCTTTTGAAGGAATAGACTTTTTCCAGTTTCTCTTTCAGAAGCGATTCCCCTTCGGTGTATATATCGGAGGGACTGGAGGCTGATCGCGGCCATTTTTCGCGAAGGCGCTCCGCTCTTAGGTTTAAGGGGTTATCAGTTGGCTGCCTCCAGGTATCAACCCCTGGCTCATGAACCAAAATTTGATTCTGCTGTAATTGCAATCGGGCGACTTGGGTCGCGAGATCTGCCGTGACGTTTACCAATTCGTCGACCTTAGACTGTACCTTGGCTAACTTCTCGTCCCTGTCCTGAAGCTGTCTCTGAAGCCATCGGAATAATGCTTGTTCTGTAGTTCCGGTTATGACAACCGGGTAATCCTTATTGCCTGAGTACAATTCCGCAGGAACCCCGGGCTCTTTTGGCTTATTGGCCTAAGCGAGCTCTTCATTATTTAGACTGAGTGAACATTGGATAGCGTCCACCATATCATCACTATGGCTGTGAAGCATGGGAGGGTTCGTTTCTTCATGTCCGACTATGTAGACAGTGTGAACCACATATCCAGCCGTCTCTTTATCTTTGGTGGGGTAACCCTGTTCTTGGAGCCTCATGAAGCTCAGCCTGGTATGAGCCCTAGCCCTTTTGTTGGCTCTGTATCTGAGCCTTTTCTGCTTTAGCTTCTCGATTTTAAGGGCTTGGCGGGTATCTGTTTTCTGGGAAGCCACCATGAGTCGATTGATAGGGAGGTTAAAGAAGATACCCGATCGAGCAGTTGTCGAGGATACCGCAAGAGCTTGCCCAAGATGCTCCGTTGCTTCGTTGACGTTGATGGCCTTTCCCCTAGCTGGAGTGATAGAGAGTCATTCAGAAACGGATTTGTGCTTGGGCTGAGGTGCCCTCGCGACCATGACATTCGGCCTTTTCCCTTTTGAGACCGTTTTGTCTGTTACCAGAGCTTGAGGAGCAGGGACGACGTTAGCTGACACAAACAGAATAGAGACAAATGGTAGTAGCGGCTCTTCCCATTGCCGCCTGAGACTGGCCGGGAGGACTGTCCTGACGTCCATCTTCATCGTGTAGGAGATGGGAGCTGTGTTGAGAGCTGAACTGATACTTAGAGACATTTTGTTGCGTCCGGAGATTGCAATTTGCAATTTGTTAACCTGCATAAAGAAGCATGATTTCAGTACAAGCAATCGATATGTACTTGATTGAGCTCGCATAAACGTTTAACCCGAAATATGGGAGGAGAGATTTGTCCCACCGGACGTGCCAGAATCTGTAGGGTGTTTTTCTTCACCCTATTGAGATGGGAATGCGTGCGCTTGTCAGGCACATTACAGATTCCCCCTGCCTAGGGTAGGCTGGGGTTTATTGATTGTAGGGATCCAAATCTCCAGCAGCCGCGAACTAAGCTGCCGTTAATTACCCCTCGCCTTTGGAGCGAAAGAACCTCCGATTGACGGGTCAAACAGGCCATGCGAACTCAATGTGCAATGTTGTGATTTGAAGGGGTTTTGGATATATCGGGGGGCCCGCAGAGTTTTTACGGGAGTCCCACTACCCGGATAGCGGGCTGGGGGTCAAGGGGTCTAGCAGCCCCCTTACGGGGTGCGAGGCAGCGCCCCGTTAGAAATTTTTTCTAACAAGGAAGGTATTTTTAGTGTGGAGTACATGTAAAATGAGGGAAAAAGGCGTCCAAAGGACGCATGAGCGCCAACGCTTGGGCGCTTGGGTTAGCGCTAGGCGCTTAGGCGGTGGCGCTAGCGCTCGAGTGCCCACGTGCCTGGTACGTGGGCACTCGAGCGCTAGCGCTATGGGCACATGAGGACTAGCGCCTCACGTGCCCGGCACGTGGCCGCTCGGGCTCTAGCGCTTTGGGCGCTCAGGCGGTAGCACTTTGGGCGCTAGCGCCTTACGTGCCTGGCACGTGGGCGCTCGGGCGCTAACGCCTCACCTGCTCGGCACGTGGGCGCTCGGGCGCTAACGCCTCACGTGCTCGGCACGTGGGCGCTCGGACGCTTGCGCTTTGGGCGCTAGCGCCTCACGTACCAGGCACGTGGGCCCTCGGGCCCTAGCGCTTTGTGCGCTCGGGCGCTAGCGAAAGCAGGGTTTTTTTAACCCCAGAAGTAGGAGTTAAACTCAAAAAGGAGGAGAATTTTGAATGGAGTTAAACTCTTGAAGGTCTGGATTTGGAGTTAAACTCCTTTGAGGATTTGGGTCTTAGAGTTGAACTCCCTAAAAATCTTCAGAGGTTCTTCTCTCTTAAGCCTGGGATCTTCTCTTGAGCCTTAGATCTTTTCCAAAGTGGGATTTTCGGAGATGGGTCTCCTTCTTCCTCTTCTTTGTTGGTCGGTTCTTAAAGAACAAGTGGAGTGAGATCTTAAAAACCTCCCCTTTTTGAGATCTAATGGAAGATCTGAACTCCCCTCTGTAGGTTTTGTGGTGAAAAACTATTTAGTTTTAGAAAAGAAAAAGTAAAATTCTTGATTTAATTCAAAAGAGAGAAAAAGGTTTAGAACCTTGAGGAAGGAGAAGGAGGCACAGACCTTGATTTTTTTAAGAGAGAGAAAAAGATCTTTAGATATTTTCATTATCTTTGTCTTTATAGGCAATACACTTTACATATAGCCCCTTGAGCTTTACAAAATGGCATTTTGCCCATCCCATGCTTCATGTGCTATTTATTTTTGCACATAAGACACGAGCTTTACAAAAATTTGGCTTTATGCCCATTTTCCTTACATTTATTTGTAGAAATAAAAAAAGAAATACACCAAAAATTATTTATTACAAAAATTTTATTTTGGCACCGAGGGAGGCCGGACGCTTCATGTTCGGGCTCGACTTGGGCATGGACCCACTAGCTTGGGCTTGGGCCCGCTTACTTGTGAAATGTTAGCCTAGCACCTCATGAAGGGTTTGGAAGCATCACATGTACCAAAGGTGGAGTCTATAGGGTGCTAAGTTAATGAACATAGAATCGTTCCTAGAAAAATTAGGGTTTCTAAATTTATCACATCATCATATGAAAGAAAAGTTAGGGTTTAGAGAGTACAACCTTTGTAGCTCCCTACGCTAGACTCCTCGGCTACTTGGGGTTTGAAAGAGCTCCGCTTGAACTTTTCGAGGTCACCGATGATCCACCCGGAGTCCGCTTTGTCCAAGCTAGCAACTTCGCAAGATCAAGAATGAAAATCGAAGCTAACACTCTAAACAAGTGGGCTAGACTTGTGTAGAATGGTGTTGTGGTTCTCTTTCTCACTTCAAAATCCTATTTTGATGAATATTTTGCTCACTTGAAAATTCAAGAGAGCAAGAGCTCAAGGTTGAAGAAGATGATTGATATTTATGAAGAAGAGAAGAATTACTCACAAGAGAAAAAGAAAAACATAAGTATATATATTTTCCTTTCTCATCTCAAACCATGGTTAATTGATATGGATATTTATTTCATCTTAGTTAAAAGAGATGAGGAAGATAAATCATGGTTAAATGGTAGGTGAAAATGGTTAGGTCAAGAGAAGAGTGTAGAAGATAACCAATCATTCACCTTTTTCTCTTTTCTTTTGATTTAGCAAAAATAGAAATAAATATCCATAATATAAACCATGGTGTGAGTCTTATATATCCACCATTTTCTATATATAATCAACCATGATAGTTGATGTATGTATGTATGTGTGCATGAACATCCATATGTGCATGAAACAATAAGAAATGCATACATGCATGCATACATCCAAAGATACAAGAAAAGATTTCTAGTGAGAATGTAATGGTTAAATGATAAATCAACACTTGATTTATCAATCCGGCCATGTCACATACGACCCTAACCAAAAGCAAGCAGCCCGATCAATATACGGTATCCCATACGCGTATTTTAATCGGGTCCATGCGCATATCGCATACGCGCACCACAACATTTCGCCTGGACCAGGTAACTCCATTGTGGGACTCTAAGACTCGTCAATACGCCGGCAGTGGGTGATGATCATATCAAGCACCCCCATGCCGCAAGCGGTCAGCTAAACGTAACGGCCACCCGGGTATTGAGCGATCAGAAGAGAACAAGCGAACCTGCTACAACTCCCGTCGAGCCATCTGGCAACACTTCCCGTACAGTCCGGTCTCCTCGTCTGATATGTCGCATATCAAGTCTAGGAGTGGTAAACGTCAGACCCCAATAACCGATAAGTCGTGCCGATGTGAGGCTTATAACGGGTCGAGAAACTACTGGTAACACTTACCAGCAAATCTCTGAATCAGCCCTGGCCAGGGACTTCCCTGTTACGGCCAATCGAGTACAGCGCAACATCAACCCCCAATACTGGGAGAGACGAAAACCCTCCTATTGCTCATTGCCTCCATGTGACTCGGGACTGTACCCAAAAACCAACGTTTTGCACGCCCTTATGGACGTGGTAAGGTGGAAATCAAAGCACAGTGGGAATCACACAAGACTCTATGACGATCTCGGGTCTACAGACTAACCTGCACAAGTGTCACTGAGAACTGCCATCTGACGTGAGGTATAATACCATCTGGGAGTTCTCGGCGAGTCCGTCCAGTGTACCCAGTCTCTACTGAGCACCCGTATACCATCTCTGATGTCAAACACCAATGGATGTGGGATCATCCATCGCCCATCTCATGGGTCGAGAAGCGTATACGCTAGTCTACACTGGTATATCGATGCCCTGTCTCGATACACCTACGACTAGGGACCTTGAAGGATGTACTTATGGACTACCATGTCCCCACTAGTATGATCTGCATCATAGTCCAGGTAGTCAAGTACACATCCTAAGGGCTTTACCAATATGTAACTATAAGACAGTTTAAAGAGACAAGTATACATATTATGATAAAGAGCAACCAGATAGCATACTATCATATCGAGCAAGAAAGTCATCTCTATATATGTCCAAGCATCCAATATAATATACATCATCTGTACAATACTGGCCTATGGGCATACATATAACTAACAACTTGGGGTTGAACTTGACTTTGACTTGGTCAACCGGGGTGCAAATTTTGACCCCGACAGGGAGAAAAGTCTTTATGAGACCCTCACGGCTCGTAAAGTTGAAAAGTCTTAGGCGGCAGATCCAAACCTATTTCCTAAGTCATCGCTGCCCTACAAAAAGGTCTAAACTGATTCTTGTACACTATCCACGGGCCACACTCGCCAATGAAATGAAGAAGCTACTTACGGGTCCTCACGATTAGTAAGGAAAAATACCCGAGTGAGATCCATACGACTCACGGAGGCGATGAACACTTAGAAATCCTCAAGATTTCTAGGGAGAATATGCACCTATGAGATCCTCTTGACTTGTAGGGGAAAAAAACCCCTCTTGAGACCCCTACGGCACATGAAGATGAAAAAAGTCTTAGACTACAAGGACCCTAAACTTGTCTCCTAAGCCATCAATTTTATAGCCATGCATAACTCTGCACCACTTCATCCATGTACATACTTACGTAGGCAAAGTAGTGGGGGGCATTTGTTCCCGCCAAAATTTTCGGCCAAGAGCTATTTGTTCCTTTATAACCCATATAAAAAAGAGAGAGAAGAAAGAAGAAAAGAATTCACGGTTGGACATCACATGTTAAACACATGAGTGCTTATATGCAAAGCATATAAGCGCTGAAAGAAAATAACAAAAGGCCAAACATATCTCACGTGTTAAACATGTGAGCGCTCATATGCAAAGCATATAGGCATTGAAAACAAACAACTAAGGGCCAAACACGCCTCACGCGTTAAACACGTGAGCGCTCATATATAAATCAAATAGGCGCTGAAAATAAACTAAATAAAACAACTAATGGCCAAACATGCCTCACGTGTAAAACACGTGAGCGCTCATATGCAAAGCATATGAGCGCTGAATATAAACAGGCTAAAACCCACAGCAGGGGTCACGTGTTAAACACGTGAGTTCTCTTGCCTCTCACATGCAAACCATGTGAGCGCCCCAATTTAAATGTTCCCATTAAATTCTATGGGATAAAATTAAATCCTATTTGGGAAATATTTTCCCTGATCTTTCTAATATGGAAAGATTTTTCTCTAACACAGAATCCTGGATTTAAAATCTGATGGTGATAAAATAACACTAATTAAATCATCTTGTAGAATAAAATTCTAACATAAGAAAATATTTTCCTAATCTTGTTAAACTAACAAGATATTCATAAAATTCTATGTTAAACTAACGAGTATCTATATCATAGAATTAAATTCTATATTAAGAAAATATATTTCTGATCTTGTTAAACTAAAAAGATATGATAGAATAAAATTCTAATTGTGTTAAAACTAATAAGATATTCATAATCTTGTTAAACAAACAAGAAATCTTCTCTGCTACACAGAGAGCCTTTGGATTAAAAATCCAACGGTGAATAAAATTCACCGATTGATCTAAAAGATCATGGAATCAATCATGATCTCTCAATGAGGAATTCTCTTAACAAATTAATTCTTTTTCTTCTCATATAAATAGGAGTAAGGAGAGGAGGAAAGTCACAGAGAGAGAGGGGGGGAAAGAAAAATACAGAGAGAATTTAATTCTCTAAAAGGAGGAGACCATCCCATAAGCTTTCCAAAAAGCTCCCACAAAACAAAAGACAATTTAATTCTCAAATAAATGGTTTAACCCTTCAAAAAAAAAGAACTTAATTCTTCCTCTGGTTGAGATCTGTAGGAGCAGATCTCCCTACAAGTTGAGAATTTAATTTTTATCGGGGAGATTCTGTTATGCAGATTCAAAATTTAGGGGAAAGAACTAAGTTCAAAAAATTTACTTCTTACAAAAGTATATAGAAATTTAATTTCTCTGATAAAACTAGGGTTTAACCCTGTAAAAAGAATTTAATTCTTATAAAACAAGAGTCTTGAAATTCTCTAAATTCAGATCCCAGCATCGTTAATATGAGATCAAGGTCTTCATGCACATAGAAGGAAAGACTGGTGATTCATTAGTGTTCAACACTATAACGAAACCTCAAGTGTTTCCCTACGTAAGCACCTCTAATGAACAAAAAAGAATGGATGAGACTGAGTCACGTGCTTCCCACACGAGCGCCTAAAAGAAGAACAAGAAGTGCCTCCTAGGGCAGTCACATGTTTTCCACGCGACTCCCAATTAAGTGCTTAGTGTAGGGTGTTTTTCGTCACCCCATTGAGATGGGAATACGCGCACGCTTCTCAGGCGTACTACAGATTCCCCCTGCCTAGGGTAGGCCGAAGTTTAATGATTGTGGGGATCCGAATCTCCGGCAGCCGCGGACTAAGCTGCCGTTAATTACCCCTCGCCTTTGGGGCGAGGGAACCTCCGATTAACGGGTTAAACTGGTCATGCGAACTCAATGTGCAGTGTGCGTGTGTGTTGTTTTGGATGGGGGGTTTGAATATATCGGGAGCCACGCAGAGTTTTTACGGGGGTCCCGCTACCCGGATAGCGGGCTGGGGGTCAAGGGGGCTAGCAGCCCTCTTGCGGGGTGCGGGGCAGCGCCCCGTTAGAAATTTTTTTCTAACAGGGACAGTGTCGCGGAGTATGTGTACATTTGTATACATATGTATATATATACATGTATATATAAGTAAAGGGGAAAAAGACATCCAAAGGATGCGTGGGGCCAGCGCCTAGGCGCTTGAGCGCGAGCGCGCCACGTGTCGGCACGTGGGCGCTTTGCGTTCGAGCGCAGTGTGCTGGAGTGCAACGCGCCACGTGTCGGCACGTAGGCGACTTGCGCTCGAGCGCTTGCGCAGGAGCGCTCGAGCTCTTGCGCACGTGTCGGCACGAGGGCGACTTGCGCTCGAGCGCTTGCGCTGGAGCGCAAGAGCGCCACGTGTCGGCACGAGGGCGACTTGCGCTCGAGCGCTTGCGCTGGAGCGCAAGAGCGCCACGTGTCGGCACGTGGGCGATCTGCGCTTGAGCGCCGGCGAGAAAAAGAGGCTTTTAGCCTAAAAAGATTTCTCTGAAGAGAAATCAAAGAGGAGTTGGACTCCTGAGTGTTTTTTTTGTTGGGTTTAGTGAAAGGGGTTCTTCTTCTTCCTCCTCTGTTAGCTGGATCTTGAAGATCAAGAGATATGGGATTTTAAAAATCACTCCTTTTTGAGATCTAATGGAAGATCTGAGTTCCCCTTGATGGGTTTTGTGGTGAAAAACTAATTTGTTTTATAAAAAGAAGAGTAGAACTCTTGATTTAATTCAAAAGAAAGAAGAAGGTTTTAGAACCTTGAAAAAGGAAGAAAGATCTCAGATCTGAATTTTTTTTTTGGAGAGAGAAAAAATTATGAGATATTTTCACTATCTTTTGCCTTTATAGGCTATACATTTTACACATAGCCCCTTGGGCTTCACAAAATGGCATTTTGCCTATCCCATGGCTCATGTGCCATTTCTTTTTGCACATAAGCCACGGGCTTTACAAAAATTTGGCTTTATGCCTATTTTTCTTACATTTATCCATAAAAGAAATGCAACAAAATTATTTATTACAAAATTTTTATCTTATCATGGGGGGAGGCCGGCCGCTTCATGTTCTGGCTCGACCCGGGCATGGGCGCACTGGATCTGGGCTTGGGCCCACTTTGCTTGGGGTTGACTTTGATTTTGACTTGGTCAACCGGGGTGTAAATTTTTATCCCAACAAATTGCCCCCCATCAATAAATGCACACCACATATGTGGGTCGTGTGCATGAAATTGATGGATCTTCTTTTACTTGGAGGCAACCTGATTTCATTCCCGCTTTTTGGGAAGCTGGCACTGCCCTTTTTTTTTTTTTTTTTACGACATGGACGGTCGTTGCTTGACATGTCTCCGAGACGGAGTGTCCGTGATAGACGTTTACTTGGCCCGGAGTAATCTGGTTCCCGCTTTGTAGGAATCCTGCACTGCCCTTTTTACGACATGGACGGTCAATGCTGCCCTTTTTGCGACTTGGACGGTCGATGTTGCCCTTTTAGCGTCTTAGACGGTCGATGCTGCCATTTTTGCGACTTGGACGGTCGGTACTTGCCATTTTAGCGACGTGGACGGTCGGTTCTGCCCTTTTTTTGCGACATGGACGGTCGGTGCTGCCCTTTTTGCGACTTGGACGGTCGATGCTGCCCTTTTAGCGACTTGGACAGTCGGTGCTGCCCTTTTAGCGACGTGGACGGTCGGTTCTGCCCCTTTTTTGCGACATGGACGGTCGGTGCTGCCCTTTTTGCGACTTGGATGGTCGATGCTGCCCTTTTAGCGACTTGGACGGTCGGTGCTGCCCTTTTAGCGACGTGGACGGTCGGTTCTGCCCTTTTTGCGACGTGGACGGTCGATGCTGCCCTTTTAGCGACGTGGACGGTCGATGCTGCCCTTTTAGCGACTTGGACGGTCGGTTCTGCCCTTTTTGCGACGTGGACGGTCGATGCTGCCCTTTTTGCGACTTGGACGGTCGATTCTGCCCTTTTTTTGCGACGTGGACGGTCGGTGCTTAATTTGACTTGCTCTGCTTCTTGCAGTGTCAGGGGTAGACTTGACTTGCTCCGCTTCTTGCGGTGTCGAGATTGGATTCTGACTTGCTCCGCTTTTTGCGGTGTCGGAGTGAAAGTTGACTTGTTGATTTTGATTTAGGTTGACATCAACATCGCTATACTGGAATGTGGTACCAGGAGCGAATCATCATCTGTCATTTAGAGGATTTGGAATTTTTTTTTTGGGCTTTGAATGTGGTCTCACCGGTAGGACTTGGGAGAGGTCGGGATTGTTTTACGCCCGTGGATTGTATACGGTTTTGCAGGATGTATGATCCAGACCGTAGGGCCGGAAAAATTTCAGGGCTTTGTTGGCGTCTGCATCGCTGGACTGGAATGTGGTACCAGGAGCGACTCATCATTCGCCGTTGGGGTATGGGATTTGGAATTTGGTTAGTTTCTGCATCGCTACACTGGAATAATGCCAGGAGCGACTCATCATTCGCCACTTTGGGGTTGGGGACTCGGAATTTGGATCTTGTTTGGCATCAGCATTGCTGCACTGGAATAATGCCAGGAGCAACTCATCATTTGCCTTGGGAGGACTTAGGATTTGGGTTTTTGGTCGGCATCAGCACCGCTAACACTGAAGCGAAATGCCAGGAGCGACTCATCATTTGCCGTTGCCCGTTGGGGAACGATGGCTTAGAAGACAGGTTTGGGTCCCTATCACCTAAGGCTTTTCAATTTTATGGGCCGTGAGGGTCCCATAAAGCATTTTCTCCCTACGAGTCGTAAGGATCCCGCAGGTGTATTTTCTCCTTAGGAATCGTGAGGATTCCTAAGTGTGTTGCTCCATTGTGAGTCGTAAGGATCTCACGCAGGGGTTTTCTCCTCACAAGGTCGAGATGACTTTGCGAGTGTATTTCATCTCTTTTCACGAGTTTGCGCCCTTTCGGGTTTTCACAGACTCGCCGGTAGTCCTGCTGTTTTTACTCACGGAGCCCTTTCGGGTTTTCATCCGTGCCCGTTTTGCTTGTGGACATACCGTTTATTTCTTCTTCTTCTTTTTTTCTTTTTTCCTTTCTTCTTCTTTTTTTTTTTTGCCGCTGGTGGGGCTTTAAAAGTAGTCTCACCGGCCGGATTTGGGAGAAATAGGGGTCATTTACGTGTAGTATTTCTTGAGATATCGGCCATTGATAGGTGGCAGGGGCCTTTCTCCCTCGGCACTTATTAGCTGGTAGGATCCTCCGTCGAACACTTTCTCGATGACATATGGTCCTTCCCAGTTTGGCTCGAATTTTCCCTTGGCATGTCGATTGGGGATAATCGTCTTTTGAGGACCAACACCAATTCACCTTTCTTGAAAGCATGGAGACGAGTTATCTTGTCATAGGCCCGTGACATTTGGGCTCGGTATAGCTCCAGATTTTGCTGTACCGCGAGCCTCTTTTCTTCGAGGGCATCGAGCTCTTCAAGTCGAAGGAGCACGTTTTCCTCCTCCGTCAACTCGTGCTGAACGGCCATTCTTAAGCTTGGAACATCGACTTCGAGGGGGAGGACCGCCTCCACTCCGAAGAGCAATGAGTATGGAGTGGACTGAGTTGGAGTACGGTGCGTGGTACGATATGCCTACAACGCCTCGTGAAGTTTGAGATTCCAGTCTCTCTTGTTGGCTGAAGCATTTTTCCTCAGGAGCTTGCATAGAGTCTTATTGAAGGCTTCGGCTAGCCCGTTGGCTCTTGGATTATAGATGGAGGAATATCTCCAGTCTATCTTGTGCTGAGTAGCGAACCTTGAGACATTGAAGCTCTTGAAAGAAGGCCCGTTGTCAGAAATGATTCTTCTTGGTGTACCGAAGCGGTATAGAATATTATGCTGGAAGAATGTCAGAATATCTTTTGTCTTGACTTCTTTTAGTGGGACAGCTTCAGCCCATCCGGAGAAGTAGTCTGTCGCGGCCAGTATGAACCGATGGCCTTTGGATGACGGAGGATCAATTGGGCCAACAATGTCGGTGCCCCAGACTTCGAAGGGCCACGACGCCACCGTAGGATGCAATGGATTGGGATGCTTGTGAATAAAATCACCGTGAATTTGGCAGATATAACATTTCTTTGCATGCTCTCCGCAATCCCGTATCATGGTGGGCCAGTAATACCCAAGCCGTTTAATCTGCAGTCGCATCTTGGGGCCAGATTGGTGAGCACCGCAAACGCCTGAGTGAACTTCTTTCATGACTTTTTGGGCTTCGGCCGATGACAGGCACCTGAGCCAGAGTTGGTCATATGACCTGCGGTATAGCGTGTCATTTACAAACACGTATCGGAGAGCTCTCTTCTTCAGCTGAATCCTCGCAGATTTTTCTTCGGGCAGCCTGTCGTATTGGAGGTACTCTATGAAGGGTTCCCTCCAATCGGGCTCGTCTTGGATGATCGAAGCTTCTTCGGCAGGACTGCTCTTCTGTTCCGCGCTTTCCTCTTCTCGTAGAGAGACTGGGGGCAGAATTTATCGGCTCCTGACTGTGATCAGAATTTCGTCCATGTCAGGATCAGCCAGCTCCTTGGCTAAGCGAGCGAGTACGTCAGCCTTTCCATTCAATGCTCTAGGGACTCTCATTAGTTCAATGTGAGTGAACCGTTTCATGAGTTCCACCACCCGGCCTCTGTACCGAGCTAACTCGGGTTTGTATATCTTATAGTCGCCGCTTACTTGGTTGACGACAAGCTGGGAGTCACCGTAAACTCGTAGCCGAAGGATTTCCATTTCTATGGCGAGTTCCAAACCAGCTATCAGAGCTTCATACTCAGCTTCATTGTTCGTTCGAGGCTCGGTGAGAGCAAAAGAACGTCGTAGGGTTCCCATTGATGGTGTGATGAATACCAATCCTATCCCTGCTTTTATCTCCGGGACACTTGATTTACTGGAGGTCCTTATCGATGAGGCCCCATCGAAGTAGAGCTCCCAACATGGCTCGTCATTCTCTAGGTGTAGCACTTGTTTGTCGGGTAACTCGCAATTGAGTGGTGACCCTTCTTGTATGGGATGAGCAGCGAGAAAGTCCGCAAGAGCTTGCCCTTTTACTGCTTTCTGAGGAGTATAAACTATGTCAAACTCAAGTAGCATGACAACCCATCTTGCCATTATGCCGGCTAGGCTTGCTCTGGTCATCAAGTGTTTGAGCGGGTCGACCTTGGAGATCAGCATAACCCGATGAGCAAGCAAATAGTGCCTCAGCTTCTTTACAGCAAATATTAGAGCCAGGCATTGCTTTTCGATTGGGGAGTAGTTGTGTTCCGCTCCGGCTAGAGTTCGACTGAGGTAGTAGAGGGCATTTTCTTTTCCCTCCTCGTTATTCTGGGCAAGGAGCGCACCGAGTGACTCGTCCAGCGCGGAAGTATAGAGAATCAGCGGTTTATTTGGAATGGGAGCGGCCAGCAATGGAGGGTGCAACAAGTACTGTTTGATGCTTTCGAACGCTGCTTGACATTCAGCATCCCAGATAAAAGGAGCTCCTTTCTTCATGAGCTTCGAGAAAGGCCTACATCTCCCCGATAAATTTGAGATAAACCTCCGTATATAAGCAAGCTTGCCTTGAAAAGACCTTAGCTGCGTCAGACTCTTCGGAGGGGGCATCTCCATGATGGCCTTTATCTTTGATGGGTCAACTTCGATCCCTCGATGTCGGACTATGAAGCCCAGGAATTTTCCCGATGACACGCCAAAAGCGCATTTCAGAGGATTCATCTTCAGGTCAAATTCCCTCAGTCTGGTGAGAACGGTCCTAAGATCCTGGATATGATCGGCCTTGGTTTTAGTCTTAACGACCAGATCATCAACATAACATTCGACGACTTTATGAATTAGGTCATCGAAGATATTGGTCATTGCCCTTTGATATGTAGCACCTGCGTTCTTCAATCCGAACGGCATCACCTTGTAGCAATATATTCCGATCGGGGTTCGAAATGCTGTGTGCTTCTCATCCTCAGGCGACATCTTGATCTGATTGTATCCAGACGAGCCATCCATAAAGGTGAACAGCTCGTAATTTGAGGTGTCATCGACCATCATTTCCATGACCGGTAGCGGGAAGTCGTCTTTAGGACATGCCTTGTTGAGGTCCCTGAAATCGACACAAACTCGGATCTGCCCATTTTTCTTCTTCACTGGGACTATGGATGCGATCCAGTCTGCATATTTCTCTTCCCTGATGAAGCCGGCATCGATGAGTTTCTTGGTTTCCTCGATGACCTTTTCTTCCAACTCCCTTCTCATTCTTCGAGGAGCTTGTTTGACTGGCTTAGCATCGGGAGAAATAGCCAACTTATGTACGGCCACTTCAGGGGAAAGGCCAGGCATTTCTTTGTATGTCCACGCGAAGCAGTCGACGAACTCATGCAGCAGGGCAATTATCTGTGCTTTCATTTCCTCTGACAAGAGCGAGCTGATGTAGGTCGGCCTTGGATTATCGGGCGTTCCTAAGTCAATCTCGGTTAGCTCGTCAAAGGTTGCTTGTCCGCCATCTTCGAGCTCTTGAGGAGCTTCTTCTGGCTCGGCTATCTCGTCGTCATCATTTGATTTTTCGCTAGCCTCACCAACATGGATCATGTAGCACGCTTTAGAATCAGGTTGAATGTAGCCTATGCCCCGTCTATCTGGAATTCGTCCATCGATGAGTGCTCGGACCTGGGGCGGATACCATAGCCCTTCGTAAAACTTTGCTTCGGACTCCGTTTGATATAACCGGCATCCGCACTTTTTAAAGTATTCCTGCATCTCGGGCGCATAGTATCTGGGATTGAGGACGGCTCTTATGCCTCTCTCATTGGGAAGGCACGCGACAGAAAGATCGTCCGGGTGCACAACGGGGTTTGACCCGTAAAACAGGATGCCTTTCTGTCCATTTTTCCTCCCGGGAACGTAGAAAGTTTTCAGCTGGTCCACGGTGGAGACTGACAACGCATCGAGCTCTTTGCACATCTGCTCCGGCACCCTTGTGACGGCTAGGGACCCTTCTGCGACTTCGAAGGTCTCTCGTAGTTTCGCTTGCTGCATGGGGGGGCCAATCTGCACAGCTGTTGCACGGCAGGTCCTCTTCTTCTGACTCTTCAGTGTCACTGCCAAGATGAGGGCGGACTTTGCTGCTAGATGGGCCTTCAGTAACAGATTCGTCCGTATCGCTGCCGAAATGAGGGCGAGTTTTACGGAAGGACGGGCTCCAGCATCGGACTCATCAGTGTCGCTACCAAAACGGGGGCGAACTTGGGCGTTTTTGCTTTTGAACTTTTGAGTCTTGGGGCCGGTCTATCCTCAGTCAGTTGTGTCTTAGCATTTTGGTGGTTCATAAAGTACCGAGAATCTTCATATCGGACTTCATGCACACCGAACGGCTGGATGTCTCCGTCAATGCGTCTTTCTTCGCCATTTTTAGTATACTTCATGCATTGATGGAGAGTTGACGGAATGATGCCGTAATCGTGGAGCCACGGCCGCCCTAAGAGAATCTTATAAGACGTGTCGGCATCGATCACGTATATCTTAGCTTCAGTTTGCAGATCCCCGAATTTAATTGGCAGAGCTATGGACCCCAGAACTTGCTGGCAATTTTGGTTGAAGCCTTGAATGACAATCCTTTCCCTTGACAGGTGACGGACGTCCATTGACAAACTCTTCAGCGTCCGCAAGTTCATGATGTTCACTGAAGACCCCGGATCAATCAATATGCGATTAATTCGATCTCCGTCGCTGTACCCGGTCACGTAAAGCGGCCGATTATGCTCAGCCGTTACCAGTAGCAAGTCTTCATCCTTAAATGTGACTGCGGCGGCATGCAAAGCGTGCTGGGCTTCTTTCATATTAATTTCAGCAAAGTGAGCCTGATACCGCTCGGGGTTTTGTAGAGCGTGAATGAGAACATCTCTAAGCTCCTTAGATAGGACCAAGGCGTCGTAGATGCTCAGGAGAGACGGAAGCTTCCGGAGATGTGCCAAGACATTATAGTCCACCGAGGAAGGACTTATGTTTTCATCAGCCTGTTCTCTGCCATCTTCTTCATTAGCGACTTGTTTTTCCTTCCCTTTTGGGGCGTTGCCCTGATTCGGCGGTAGAGCCCTACCGCTTCTGAGCTGGATTTGATTGGCCTTCGTGGTAAGCTCCTCGTCCTCTTCGGGAAAACAGAGCTCATCCTCGGAGTCGCTGCCAAGATGGATGGCGTAGCAGGTCACTACTGGGATCTCTTCATTGGAGTCTTCTTCTAACTCCTCCAGAATTTCAGCCGCTTGTACAGGGAAGAACTCTTTCAATTGAATCAATGTTCTTTCCCTTTGTTCATATTCTTCGAGGGAATCGATATATTTTTGAATGGTCGATCTCCCTGCAGACTCTTTTTCGCGCCGAGCTGCACTTTTCTTCTTCTTGAGCTTCTTGGATTTTGAGCCCGATGGAGCCGCATTGGCAGCTGGACTGGTAGGCTTCTTCTGCCCTTCCCATTCCGTCCTGGGTTCTTTCCGAAGTAGCTTTATCATCTTCTTCATCTTATTAGATATGTGCGTACTCCACGGAGGCCGCGATGAGTCCGTCTCATTTCCCAGGGCAGCGGGTTCGGCTGTCTGCTCCCAGAAGGCTTCAGTTTCTGTCTGTATAAAGTTGGTGGTTGCAACTTGATTGTTCGCCAACACACTTTTGGACAGCTCGATTTCTCCAGCCTTGTACTGCTTCTCGACCCAGTCTTTGAAGATATAGCAATCCTCGATCGCATGGCTCACAACTCGGTGGTACGGGCAATACAAGGGATTGTCGGTCATTTTTGCTTCTTGGGGTCTTTTCGACTCCGGCAATTGTAGGCCGTTGTTCAAGGCATCTTTAAATATCTTGCGGACCTTGTCCCTTCTGAAAGAGTAAACCTTGTTCTTCTTCTCCTCTAGGGAAGGCCCGTCTCCTCCCAGCAATGGCTTTCGAGACCAGTTGGTTTTGGATTCGCCCGCCCTTCGCTTTTCTTCATTGTCGGAGGCATTGAAGACATTGGTACTGCTGGAACTCCCGCTTCTACGGTTGTCGTCCCGCTTGCTTTTCCAGGTTTTGTCTCTCTGAGAGTCCGGCGGGGACTCTTGCTTCGAGCGTTCCAGCATTTGAACTTTCTTGGTTAGCTCCTGAAATGTCTTGAGGCCCGCTGTACACAAGAATGGGACCATCCAATTGCTGAGGTTCCCAATGAGAAGGCTGACAGACTGGTCCTGCTCCAGCGGCGGTTCGCACTTGACTGTGAGATTACGCCATCGGGCGATAAAGTCGGTGTTGCTTTCATTCTTCCCCGGCTTAGTCCTCACAAGGTCGGCAATGGAGATTTTATCACTGACACTCATGAACCTTTGCCGAAACAGGGACTCCATTTGGGCAAAGGTGATGATGGACCCGTCCGGTATACTCGCATACCAGTCGAAGGCGACGCCGGTCAGGCTGTTGACGAACTAACGAAGAAGGAGCGCGTCATTGCCCCCTGTATTTCCGCACGATGCTTTGAAGTGGGCGACGTGCTGGTTTGCATTCCCCGTTCCATCAAATCTTTCGAACTTAGGAATGACGTAGCCGCTTGGGAACTCAATCAGATCGTACTGCGCGGGGTATGGCCGCCCACTACTGCCGATTTCTTTCTGAGCTTCAGCTTCGGCCACCAATGTTTTAACCTTGCTGGTGACCAAATCCATTATCCGATCCTGTGTTAGCGGGATAGTGCTATCTGGGGCCAAGGCGTCCCCAGAAGTGGAGTGTGGCCGGCTTTCATGCGGCTTGACCAGTCTTGGACCCAAAGGAACAGGCATTGGCTGCCTCAGATTGTCATCACCCGGCTGATTAGTAGCGGCTTCTGCTTGATTGGGAGGCGCTCGAGCAATTTGAGCCGTAAGCTGCATCACCACGTTCGTTAAGTCGTCTATCTTCGAATAGAGCTTGGCCATCTCTTTATCTTTGCTCCTGAGCTGTTTTCGAAGCTCTTGAAGCAGCTCTTGCTCCGCAGTCCTGGGACGGAAAGTCGGCTCTTCCTCGCTGTCCGAGCTTGACTCTGCATGGACCGAGGGGTCTTTCTGCCTATCATCCTCATCGAGAGGGTTTTCTTCATCCAGCGGGGGCGGCTGTTCTTGGACAGCGGCAACCACATTCAGGCCAGATTGGGCTTGGGATGTGGTGGCCCCATCCTTGCTTTTGCTGCGAAGGTTGTCGCTGGGGCGCCCGCCCGCCATATAGACCGTATGGATGATATATCCGGCCGTCTTTCTATCACTGGAAGCTGATTTCACGGATCGCTGTCTTGACCCCCTTGTTTCGGTAGCTGGTAGTCGATTGAAGGCGGCTGGCCTAACCCGGTTCTTGAATGGTGCTGGCGCTTCTTTTCTGGGTTTGCCCCGCTGCTTTCGTGCGGCACAGAGTGCTTGATAGACTCTTGAAGAGACAGTGTCATACTTTTTCTGTTGGGTCCAGGACACGTCTCTTTGTGGCACTGTTCGGACCGCTGTCTTCTTGATTCTGGCGGTCATGGCGTTTTTCTGAACCCACTTCAGAGGCTCGAAGGAATTGCTGATTCCTACATCCGACTCATTCGTCGTCGCGGGGCAACCCTGCACTTGGAACTTCACACGATTCCATTTGGCCGAAGCTTTGGCTCTCTTGTTGGCTCGATACCTGAGCCGCTTCTGCCTTAACTTTTCTGTTCTAAGCGCCTGGCAGACTTCGGCTCTTTGGGAAGACGCCGCAGACCGGGCGATGGAAGGCCTTGGAAATATGCTCGATTGTGCATTTGTTAGAGTCACCGCCTGAGCTCGTCCGCGACGTTTGATGTTGCTCTTCGCACCGGAAGTCTTGCCCCCAGCTGAAGCCCTAGGGAGTCGTTCAGACACCATCTTAAGTTTCGGTTGTGATGCCTTAGCAATCACAACATTCAGCCTCTTGCCCCTTGGGACCGGCTTGACCACCTGTTCCGCCGGGATTTCCGCCAGATGAGCGCTTCCGGCAGGGTAGATGATGACGGAGCCAAACTGGCAGGGCGGTTCCTCCCACTGTCGACTGAGGCTTGCAGGGAGAACCACACGAGCGTTGATCTTGACCACGTACGGAATCGGGGTCACGTTGGAAGCTGAATTCGTCTGGAGAGACATTGTCGTCAAAGGTTGATTGCTGCATGGAAAAAAAATATCATTTCAGTATAGGCAATGGATATGTATATTGATTGAGTTCGCATGAACGTTTAACCCGAAATATGGGAGGAGAGATTGGTCCCGCCGGGCGTGCCAGAATCTGTAGGGTGTTTTTCGTCACCCCATTGAGATGGGAATACGCGCACGCTTCTCAGGCGTACTACAGATTCCCCCTGCCTAGGGTAGGCCGGAGTTTAATGATTGTGGGGATCCGAATCTCCGGCAGCCGCGGACTAAGCTGCCGTTAATTACCTCTCGCCTTTGGGGCGAGGGAACCTCCGATTAACGGGTTAAACTGGTCATGCGAACTCAATGTGCAGTGTGCGTGTGTGTTGTTTTGGATGGGGGGTTTGAATATATCGGGAGCCACGCAGAGTTTTTACGGGGGTCCCGCTACCCGGATAGCGGACTGGGGGTCAAGGGGGCTAGCAGCCCCCTTGCGGGGTGCGGGGCAGCGCCCCGTTAGAAATTTTTTTCTAACAGGGACAGTGTCGCGGAGTATGTGTATGTGTACATTTGTATACATATGTATATATATACATGTATATATAAGTAAAGGGGAAAAAGACATCCAAAGGATGCGTGGGGCCAGCGCCTAGGCGCTTGAGCGCGAGCGCGCCACGTGTCGGCACGTGGGTGCTGTGCGCTCGAGCGCGAGCGCGCCACATGTCGGCACGTGGGCGCTTTGCGCTCGAGCGCAGAGTGCTGGAGCGCAACGCGCCACGTGTCGGCACGTAGGCGACTTGCGCTCGAGCGCTTGCGCAGGAGCGCAAGAGCGCCACGTATCGGCACGAGGGCGACTTGCGCTCGAGCGCTTGCGCTGGAGCGCAAGAGCGCCACGTGTCGGCACGAGGGCGACTTGCGCTCGAGCGCTTGTGCGCCACGTGTCGGCACGAGGGCGACTTGCGCTCGAGCGCTTGCGCTGGAGCGCAAGCGCGCCACGTGTCGGCACGTGGGCGCTCTGCGCTTGAGCGCCGGCGAGAAAAAGAGGCTTTTAGCCTAAAAAGATTTCTCTGAAGAGAAATCAAAGAGGAGTTGGACTCCTGAGTGTTTTTTTTTGTTGGGTTTAGTGAAAGGGGTTCTTCTTCTTCCTCCTCTGTTAGCTGGATCTTGAAGATCAAGAGATATGGGATTTTAAAAATCACTCCTTTTTGAGATCTAATGGAAGATCTGAGTTCCCCTTGATGGGTTTTGTGGTGAAAAAGTAATTTGTTTTATAAAAAGGAGAGTAGAACTCTTGATTTAATTCAAAAGAAAGAAGAAGGTTTTGGAACCTTGAAGAAGGAAGAAAGATCTCAGATCTGAATTTTTTTTTGGAGAGAGAAAAAATTATGAGATATTTTCACTATCTTTTGCCTTTATAGGCTATACATTTTACACATAGCCCCTTGTGCTTCATAAAATGGCATTTTGCCTATCCCATGGCTCATGTGCCATTTCATTTTGCACATAAGCCACGGGCTTTACAAAAATTTGGCTTTATGCCTATTTTTCTTACATTTATCCATAAAAGAAATGCAACAAAATTATTTATTACAAAATTTTTATCTTAGCATGGGGGGAGGCCGGCCGCTTCATGTTCTGGCTCGACCCGGGCATGGGCGCACTGGATCTGGGCTTGGGCCCACTTTGCTTGGGGTTGACTTTGATTTTGACTTGGTCAACCGGGGTGTAAATTTTTACCCCAACACTTAGCACTTATATGAAAAAAGGGAATAGACCCAAAAACAGCGCTCACATTTTGAAGGCGCTTCACGTGTTCGCACGTGAACACCACGGGGTCCAAGTACTTAGCACTAATAAAAGAGAAATAAAATCCAGAGAACAGTCCCCATTTCGGGTGCCTCACGTGCTCACACGTGAGCCAAATACTTAGCACTTATAAAAGAAGAGAGAAGTAAAACCCAAAAAGGCAAGTACCAACTTTGGGACGCCTCACGTGCTCACACGTAAGTGCCACAAGAATTAAGTATTTAACACTTATATATAAACGGGGACTTGAACCCAATATACAGAGCCAACTTTGAGGCGCTTCACGTGCCACACGTGAGCTCCCTTGGAATCCAGTGTTTAACACTGCTTTATAGCCTCATATGGGAACACATGAGTGCTGAATGTATATTAGTGTTTAACACTATGGAAAATCAACTCCAGCCTCAGGTTGGCTAAGTCTTCTTGAGATTAAAACATCTCCGATCTCCAAATAGACCGAGCCTCTATGTTCATGACTTCCCAAACAAATCTTAGTCTTAAAATATGACCAATGATTTCTGGGCTCGACCTTCTCCCCTCAATCTGGAAATTGGTTCAAGGGTACATCTCTCCACACCTCTGATACATGTCGTTGTAATTATTCAACGTCTTCAGAGAGATGGCGGGTCCCGACAACCAACAATTTTTTGGTGCACTCCCAAACCGATAGGCACATTCCAATACAGACCGCAACGTCCTTAAACTACAATGTACCGCAACATCCTTAAATTAGCTATGGACCGAAACGTTTTTAAACTAACAACGGACCGAAACGTCCTTAAACTAAAACAATAGAGCCCAAATGCTCTTTTGTTGGATCTAAATGATTCTAAATCCTTGTTAAGTAGATCTTAATCTAAAATTAGACTAACGTATCCTTAACAAACATTTAAGTTGATCTTAATCTCAAACGAGATTAATGATCCTTAATTCAAACCAAGCCCAAATCTAAGAATATACGGATTTGGACCAATCCATGCCCTACGGGCAACGACATAAATTAGTCTCTGTATATAATTCATGGGCAACCAAAAATAAAACAAACAAACATGACACGAAGTGAACCTTTGGAGTAGGAGAAAGTGGTTATCGCGATGCGGTAATATAATTAACTGCAGGGGCTTGCGCCTGCAGTGAAGAGCGTCCCCACAATCAAAAACCCCTCACAATGAGGGGGAATCTGACGAGGTCTGCTACAATGGCCGCATCCGTCCAAACCTCCAATACACGGTGCCATAAATCAACTTGGTATCTTCGAAGAGGTGGGCGGATAAATCCAAATAATATCTGCTCCTAAATTCAGGCAAGACGATCCATCCCGGTTCCGTCTCTGTTTTCGGCGGTGAATAATGTTGATGATGATATGTGTGTGTTTGTGATAATGATGATGTTGATCTCTCATATTAAAAAAGGCTAAACCCTAATTTTAAACTAACACCAGAACCAAATCCAAAATCTTAAACTTAACATCAGAACCAAATCCAAAATCTTAAGCATGATTAAGAAAACCCTTAATTTTAAAAAACTTTATCCTAAACTAAAAATTTAAAACCCTTGAAATTGAAATTGAAACGTAAATGTAAAACCAATTCAAGTTAAATCTTATAATAAGTGTATATATGATAATCAATGATAATATGGAATTTTCATATGCTTATTGATCGTCATATGTGAAAATCAAAGCGCGACTTAGTCCCCGTCTATCGGTTAACATACGTTCGCTATTTGTTGTGATGTAAAAATATATAAAAGTTGTTAAATATCGGACGGTATCGTTCGATACTAACAACCGTCGTGTAGTTTATGTGATGAGAAAATTCAATCGTATGATAACCGATAGATTTGTCCAGTTTGGACAACTTAGGAATGTATAAAGCAAATATCTGCATTCACTTATGTTTTCATTCGTTTCGACTTGTTTCATCGGTACTTTTCCGCTGGTTCTCCGTGTATAATAATAGATTAGATATTCATTTCAATATTATTTCACAGTATTGGAATGATTATCTATTCTATTACAGTATAGTCGAAGAATAGTGGGGAGGTTCTACCGAAATTTACTCGAAACAGATGAAAGCACAAGCAAATGGGTGTCTGCTTTATACATTTTTAATGGGATAGAAACCTTACCCCCGACAGCCAAAACACACATATACAACACGAATATACAACACACGTACACACAAAGCACATATACACCAACAACTCTAGACCTAAGCGAAATCATAAATTGAAACACACATACATAGAATACAACTTATACTTGGGTATCTTCAAACCTAACTTTGTTAATTGATAATTTATCCTTTTCAATGACAAACTTGCCCCTATATATTTTCTTCTTTGTCAATAACCATCTCGTTCTTAGATTTTTCGATATAGTCACCATAAAAAACCAAAATCTATAACTTATAATTTATATGTTATACAGTCTAATATAGCCCATGAGTACATCAGAGTTAAGGACTGGATGTACATGGATTAGCAACACCGCATGCACTCTAAGTTTGTCCCAGGAATTGCTACTTTCATTGAATTTGCACGCGCACATAATAAGATCATGTTAGAGAAGATTCTTTGTTCGTGCGATAGGTGTGAGAATAAGTTCTGATAAAAAGTAGAAACCGTAGAGCTCTACATCGTTAAACATGGTTTTACTAGATTTTATATAACTTGGCTATATCACGGGGAAGGACAAGAAGAAGACGGTAATACGGCAGAAGAAGAAGGAGAAGACGGTAATGCAGCGAAAGAAGAAGAAAACTATATTTTCTTTCTAGGAGAAAAAATGGAGGATATGGTAGAGACTGCCCTCAGTGATAGTAATCCTACCGAAAAAGACATTCCTTCCAGTTGTCACGCCTCACTTCCTAGAGTGCGCAAACTACGACACGTGACAGAGTCAACCATACTATCTGTGGACAATAATCATCCCTCCACAGTCACATTACGGCTATCTATAGGATATCAAGAACAGTAAAATATAAAATCTATCTAGTACATGTCCATTTGTCACAATAAAAGAGTCAAGAAAATGTATAAGCGGAAATGATACAAGCTCCAATAACCAACATCTAAAAACTCGTCCCAATATGGGCTCACATTAAGAAAATAAAACTGCGGAAAATAAACTAAACTAAACATCTCTAAACAACACATGTTGAATTCCTCACTGCTCAGCTTGACTGCTAAAGTACTCCTATTCAGCCTGCGATAAAGATAGAGGAACTGGGCCATGCAAAACCCAGACGTCGGTGCATCATAATATCAAAATAGCAGTAATAACCAGGATGTAACGATATAGGAAAACATAAATATAAATGAATAACACAATATGGAACAGTGAGGCGTATGTATGTGATGTGTATCCTAAAGTCTGTAACTCAATAATATCCCGTGCGTGTCCGGGACCACGGTCAAGACTCAAGGGCTGAATCCGAGACGTGTCGTTAGGCAGTAAACATGTAACATATACAGATGAATGATGTCAGCAGCATCATCCCGGGGCTGGCCTAGCCGATAAAGATTGATCAGTATAAGTATCGAACTGTTGAGTTACAAGTCATGTTTCATTATTAATTTCCCCTTACTCCCCAGTTTATGTGTTCAAGTTAGGTGTTTATGATATGAATCTAATGCCGAGACAGGATTAAGCAGGTATAGGTTTTGTCTATATAGACAACAGGTTACGTCTGTCAGGACAACAAGTCAGGATTGTCGGCATTAGTAACAATATCAAAGTAACAAGTCTAGTAGTGTGTCAGGACATGTCATATGGTGCGTATGTATCAAATGGATACCCAAATGTAATACTGTAATGAATATTTGAACACAGTAAGCACGACAGATATCAGGATACATATGTGTCTATCTGTAATAATCTGTATACGTATCCATGACTACGTGTGATGCAACTAGACAACATGTTGCACTAATATAAAGGTAATATGATATAATGAGGTTCCGGTATCCAACTAGATATGCAATTGACAATACGGATATGAACGGATATCGAAAAACACTAAAACTATAATATCAGATGCATAATTAAAATACATGTATTATTTTTATTCATATGGATATAAATATATTAATATAGCATGTTGCAAGATAAACTTGCCTCGGAAACAACGGTCGATGTGAAGGCGGCTTGGTGCGACACAACACGATACGGTGCGTGAAGTGGCACGACACGATACCGGGCCTTGCGATGACATGGGACTGATGCGATGGTGGCACACAAGTGGCATTAGCTGAGTATGAAGTGGGCATGGCGTGGCACAGGAGCAGGGCACATGGCGTGACACAGTCTGGGTATGGTGATGACACGTCATGGCATGGTCTGGGTACGGTGCACGGCACGGTCATGGCATGGTCTGGGTATGGTGCATGGTCTAGTGGTGGTCTGGTCTGGTTCTGGTACATTGTCTAGTGGTGGTTTGGTGTATGGTCTGGTGGTGATCTGGTGGTGGCACGGTCATGGTCTGATGGTGGCACGGTCGTGACATGGAAGTGGTGATGGTATGATTGTGGTACTGTGGTGATGGTATAGTTCGTCTGGATCATCGGTGACGCGCGCAACTCCGGCGAGACGGCCGGAAGACCAAGAAAGAGAAGAAAGAAAGAAGGAAAGAAAGAAAAGAAAAAGAGGAATGGGGGTGGTTGCTCGGTTGGGTTTCTGGGGACAGAGGACAAAGGAAAGGGGCGAGGCGACGGCTTGACGACGACGAGGGCTGCTGTCGGCGACGAGGTGGCTATGGGTTTCTTGAGTTGCTGTTGATTGTCGGGGGTTGTCGAGGTGGCAGTGGTGGTGTCAGGAGTTGGAGAGGGAGGTGAGGATGGTGAGGGGACAACGACGGGGTCGGTGGTAGTGAGCGGTGGCGAGTCATCGGCGATGAGGGTGGAGCTTTCTTAGGTTGCTTTTGGTATAGGGTAGCGTCAAGGATCGTCGGGGTTGTGGGTCCTCGGGGATGGAGAGGGAGAGGAGGTGGTGGTCATGAAAGTGGTGACGAGGTGATGAGGTGGTGAGGGGTTGCGACGACGAGGGCTTGGGTTTGGGTTTTCCTCAAGTGGGGAGCAGAGAAAGAAGTAGAGGAGAGATAGAGGTTGAGGTGTGTGTTTAATATATATATATATATATATATATATATATATATATATATATATATATATATATATAGAGAGAGAGAGAGGGGGGGGGGGGAGGGAGAAGGTGAGAAGAGAGCGAGAGAGACAGAGAGTTAAAGAGAATATATTTAGTTAGATATATTAGTTATAATATATATATATATATATTATGTAAACTGTTAGTATTAGCTTATATAAAAGAATATTATAATATATATTCTAGGATTTTATAGCTAATACAAAAATACTCCGAAAAATACCCGGGTCTCTTCTAAAATTCTAGTTTTAAAGTACGAATAATAACGTACAAGCCAAAAGCATAATGTGATGTCCGATTAACTAAAATGCATACCCCCAAGAATGATTACACGTAAAATCGCGTAGCGATCCAAACGAGTATGTTTTAACAAACTGGACAGGAGCATAATTTATGGATGCAATCACAAAATATGGGGTATGATAATAGGCCATGCTAGATACTAAAATATATATTTGGTCATAATTTGTATTATTTAGAAGATATGCAGATGTCAAATATTATACATGTATATATAGAGCCTAGATGTGCACGGATCCTCTTTACTAGTAATTATATGACGTAATTTAGAATCAAGATGGGTTTCAAGCATGCGGGTCGGGTCGGATACTAACCACAGATACCAAATGCACTATCCGCACCTAAACGATAATAATCAAGAAAATGTCGCAAGATTTAGAATATAATCAAATAAAATATGGTATATATGCACTAGGGTGTCACACCGGTCAAGGACCGCGTACGGATAAATATGAAAAGTTCATAAATGATGCTAAAAGACCAATTTATAAGAATGCAAAGTATTCCACCCTATCATGATTTTTCCAACTTTTCCAGATTAAGTGTCTAAATGGATGGAGCAATAAGTCATTCACGATACTTCTGAAGTTCCTGAAAGATTCTATACCCCCGGGAAATAACGTGCCCGAGAGCTGGTACGAAACCCAGAAGATGATATCTAATTTGGGTCTGAATTGTGAGAAAATTCATGCATGTCCCAAACATTGCGTGTTGTACCGGAAAGAGAATTCAGATTTGAAAGAGTGTCCAACATGCGGAGAGGTCGGGTATAAACCGAAAGAATCTGATAAGAAACCCGATATACCTGTCAAGATAGCACGATATTTTCCCATAATACAGAGGCTGCAGAGGCTATTCAGGTGCAAGAAAATAACCGAGGTAATGATTTGGCATCACCGTACTGTTCCAAGAGAAGATGGAAAAATGAGTCATCCAAGAGATTTACCGGTATGGAAGGATTTTAATAAGAGGCACCAAACATTTAGTAGTGATCCTCGCAATGTCAGGCTCGAACTGGCTAGTGATGGTTTCTGCTCATTCAACTATATAACTGGAAGCCACAACACTTGGCCTATTATAATGATGGTTTATAATTTATCGTCTTGGTTAGTTATGGATCAATCCTACTTTATGATACCTCTTCTTATTGATGGACCAAACTCACCAGAAAACAATATCGATGTCTATCTCTGACCTCTGATCGATGAGTTAAAATCTTTATTCATTGATGGTGTAGAGACTTATGATGTAAATACAGATACAACCTTAACGATACGTATGGCTTTAATGTGGACAATTAATGACTTTTCTGCATATGGAATGCTATCAGGTTGGTTCGTACATGGTCACAAAGCATGCCCTTACTGCCATCAAGATACAACATCGAAATGGTTGAATTTTAGCAGGAAGATTTGATATTGCGGTCATCGACGTTTCCTGCCACTAGACCATCCCTACAGGTTAAACAATGCTCATTTTAATGATCATCAGGAGCTTCTTGGGCCTCCAGCCTTATTGTCTGGAGAGGACGTCATTGCTCAGTAGGATGGCTACAATAACATGACCTTCAGGATAGATCTGGCAAAACAGGACAAACCACCATACTGGAACAAGTTAAGCATTTTTTTCGAGCTTCCATACTTGTTAACAAATTTAGTGCGTCATTGTCTAGACGTCATGCACATAGAGAAGAGAGTATCCAAATATGTACTTAACTTGTTTCTTTGTAAAAATGGAAAATCGAAAGACAATCTCTGTGCACGAATGGATTTTCAGGACCGGGAAATTAGAAGTGAATTACATTCTAAACCGATAGCGGGTAAATCAGGAAAGTTTGTACTTTCTAATACCGCGTATCATATGTCACAACTGGAGAAGTAAGGTTCCTGCAGCTGTTGTATGATTTGAAACTTTCCACAGGTTTCTCAGGATCATTTAGTAAGAAAATAAAAATTCTGAAAGCCAAGATCGATGAGCTGAAAAGTCATGATCACTATATTATTATGGAGCATCTTCTCCCATTAGCCTTCAGGACTTTCCTTCCCGAATCGGTTGGTCTAATAATCAATGGCCTTTATTGCTTTTTTAGGGAATTGTGTGCTGAAACCTTGGATTTTGTGATACTGGAGAATTTAGAAAATTCTATTTTCTTGATACTTTGCAAGGTTGAGCGTATTTTCCCGTCGTCGTTCTTCGATATCATAATACACCTGACGGTTCATCTTGCAACCAAAAATAAGTTTGTCAGACCGGTACAATATTGATAGATGTATCCCGTCGAAAGGTACGTTGAATTTTTCGTTTCATGTATTTTGTAAAATTATTGTTGTCTTATATGCCCATATTTATTTATTTAACATATTTTTCTTTATGTACCCCTACACTTTAAAAAAGTATATACGCAATATAAATCGACCAGAAGATTCTATCATGCAAGGCTATCTTCTAGATGAAATAACCACATTTTGTTTTCGCTTTCTAGACGAGAACATTGAAACGAAGCTTAACTGGCCTCGGAGAATTCATGACGGGCCATATGGTAAACTGATTATTAGAGAGTAGACCCCATGTTTATCAACAAGATATATCAGTTTATCCTCCTCAATAGCGTTTGTCTTAAAGAAATTAGAGAGTAAGTTTTTTGGATTAATTGTTATATTTTTGTGTGTATGTGTGTGAAATGATATAATATTGATATCATAATTTATTGTTGAGAACATAATTCATACTGATGAGGTACGTGAGGGGTATACTGATTGGAATGATGAACGATTGGAAAAATATCATCAGGATAATTTTTGCGATTGGGTTGCAGATCATGTAAGTGTTCGAATAACATGTTATTGCGAAAGGTTGTCTTAATCTAAACTTATATCGTTATGTATTTGCCGTAAAATTTATTTTGTCAGATCCACGATCCGAACTTGTGCATCATTAGAGAGTGATTCAAGATGTTTAGCTCAGTTTCATTGCATAAATGTTGCATACTATAAACGATTCGGTGTCCTTTGATACAAATTTGAAGTTAAGAATATAAAAATATCTCGAACCACTCAGAATAGTGGGATTGCGATCGTAGGATCAGATGGTGTGACTTATTATGGATGCTTAAATTGTATACTTGGCATCCAATATCCCGGATGATCAGAACCGTTTTATATAATTCAGTGTCTTTGGTATGATACACGAACTGATACGGATAAGTGGAGAAAAAATCTCGGGACTTGGAAAGATGAATATGGATAGACTAATGTAAACACACTTCGATTTTACGGTTAGAACGATCTATTTATCTTTCTGCAACAAGCATTTCAAGTATACCACTCACAGTGCTTGAAGCATCCGGGATGGAGTGTCGTATGCCGTTGGAAACCCAGAGATGTTTGCGATGTTCCAGAATTCGAGGATCGTATGGAGGACATCGATAAAGATGAAGAAGAGAGAAGGCTTAGAGTGTTTCGACCGTTTGTCTCTAAATACGGCTGTCTTTGGCTGATCGTGAAGTTACGTGGATTAGGAATGATATCGATGATGAAATCCAAGTAGATATATCTAATACGTCTACGAAATGAAAAGGATTATCAGTAATGTTATATTATTACTTCACATTTTTACGATTTATACATATATTGCATGCATATGTAATGATTGTACTTTTATTTAGGTCTGATGACGATGCCAGGAGAAGCAAGGGGCGGTAAGAGCACCAGCCGCGATAGCAGCAGAGGCAGAAGCAGAGCGGTTCTACCGTCCGGAGAGCTGTGTAGGGAACTCCAGAGGGTTGGTCTTACACCCCGATCCGTATATCCTTCGGATGACTCTTTCCGTGTGGATTTTGCCACACCTCCAGGTATATTGCACGCATATTCATTTCGAATGTAATATTATAGATATACATGCATATTTATTTTAATGTTACTCATATAGTCAATTTTTAATTATTTAACTGTAAGTGGTGCGTCCACAACAGAGGCAGAGGCCATTACCGTATCTGCAGGTATTTTTATATATCTTATATTGCATGCATATTGATTTAGAATGTTATATTATAGATATACATATATTCTTTTTGCAATTACTTATATAATCAATTTTTGATTGTCTAACAGTAGGTGGTGTCTCCACATCCCGGGTAGAGGCCACCAATGCACATGGATGTATGTTTATATATCCTATATAGCATGCATATTGATTTAGATTGTTATATAATAAATATAAACATATTCTTTTTGCAATTACTTATATAATCTATTTTTAATTGTCTAATTATAGGTGGTGCATCCACATCTGACGCAGAGGCCACTCCCGCTACTTCCGTACCCTCCGCACGGTCTACAGGTTATTTTTATGAAAATTAGTTTTTCATTTTACATATCTTCTAAGAATACCCATGAACTTCATGTAATTTTATCGTCAATATTTATTTTCTAGTTGGAGGAGATGCATCCACGTCCGGGTCACCGGTTGTTGCTCACCGGAGAAACTATTGTCACGCTTGTGCTGCTGCCTGGGCCCAGGCTTATGCTGCTGTCGCCGGAGGTATATATTGCACTTCAATTTTCGTTAATTCTTGATTTCTAAATATCGTTTTATTTTGATATTGCTTGCCTTGATATTTCTTGTAGATGTAGGGCAGCCCCATCCTGAGAGGGGGACTCGAGAGCCGAATCAATCCCATAGGCTGAGGCCTGATAGAGTTAGAGGGGAGGCACCTTTCTCCCTCTTTTTACCCCCGATTATTGCTATACCGGCGATTATGCCGAGTGCTTCGACCGGTATATGGGGGATGAGAGCCGAATCCAAAAAAAATATCCTCTTCACGTTGAGTGGGATGATCAGCACCGGTACTCTTTTGCTCTCTTCTAGGATCAGGCTCGGGTATTACTGTATATTTCCATTTGATTTATCAAATAATTTTATATTATTATTTAACACTTATAATTTAAATACATTATTTTCTTGTATTTGCAGTTGGATTACGACTTTTAGCCTGTACCCGACCTTGAACACCCTGATAGAGTGCTCGATCTTCACGCTCTTTACCTGGGCCTTATGAAGAACATGCAATTTAAGGTTCGATATAATAGAAACGAGCAGAAGATCGATTGCTATATGCTATGGCTGGCGACCCCCGAGGCAGAGAGAGCGGCTTTCCTAAATTCTTCGGCCTTTGCTAGAGTCGACATAGATACATGACCTCTCTTGTGCCGGTATTATAAGTCTGAGCGCAAATAGATTTGTAATTTAAATGTAATTCATTGTGTTTAGTATATAATCTATTTTTTGGTGTTGCTTGATTGGAAAACTAAATCTGATTGTGTTGTATAGAATCAGGCCAATCAAAATAAGAAGAATAGGAAGTCGGCGAAGAGGGGTCGCCCCACTTCTACAGGTGGTTCGAGGAACATTCCTCGTGCCATGGAGGTATCGGTAAATTAAAATAGATCTATTTTGATATAATACAATATTAAAAGTTATTTTATAATATATGTAATTTTTTTATGAATTGCAGAGAGCTCAGAACCTGGCGCAGGGTGGTACACCAAGTGTGTTGACCGCATATGTTGCCGTCCATGGCACCTTGACGGATCCAACCATGGACGAGCTTCAATTCTCCGACACTGCTACTCAGGAGTATTGCGTAAGTGTTAATATTTATTCTAATTCAAATGAAATTTTTGTTTTGATAAGTTTAAATTTAAATGGTATATATACTTATGTTTTAATGCTTAACGTAGGTGTAAGAGCGGGTGGTGGAGCAGGCGGAAGCATTAGGGATCGATTTCAATGGACAGACCGATCCGATCATACTGACCCCGGTCTTAGACGTCGCACATGAAGAGCACCACGGAGGTTGGGAGAGAGGCCGGGGACTTGGTCCTAACAAGACCCATATGAAGTTGGTCTCACTCCGGCGGTTTCTTTCCCTACCTCCCGTGAGCGACGTCTGGAGCATAATGTTGCCATATTGAACACCACCGTCCAGGTGTTGAAGGAGATGTTGGTATGTATATTACTTATTAGTAAAGTGTACATTATAGATAGCAGCATATGCAATATTAGTAGCACGAGCTTATTTGGTTTTAAACTTAAGTTTGATTAATCAGACCTACATAAAACTATCTAATTAAACTGAACTCTATAATTATAACCATGCCACATCTTTCTTCATTTTGGAGTTTAAAAAGTTATGATTATCCAAACTCAAAAATGAAGAAGAAAACATTGCTTTGTAAATTAGATAAATCCAAAACCAAGCATCCAATCAAACCTAAACAATTAAGCAGAGATACGGGCTTACAAGTTAGAATAAGCATCATTTCTATCCCCACTTAAAATAAACTACGATTTTCTAAACTAGATACCCAAACTAGACCTAAGTCCCTCAGTATTCTTAAATTGGGGGAAAAAAGTACAGCCCTGAATGTGTGGAATTTCAGTATGTATAAATTCTCATACATAACATATGAATTTCAACATAACGTGTAGAATCAACAAAGCATATATAAATTCGCGGATCCGCAATAATCCGATAATGATACGCATTTGATTAAAATCTAATACACTGTTCTTACTCGTTTATTATACAAACAAATTTTTTTACAGATTTGGCAGGCTATTTTGGCCGCGGCTCTATATGCCTTTCTTTCGGCCGCGGCTCCGCAAGACACTATCTTGGCTGCGGTTGCGCAGGCCACTCCTATAGCTTCACAGCCCATTCAAACTCCTGCACAGACCACTCAGACTCCTGCACATACCGCTCCTTCATTAGTTGAGATTTTGACGACCCAGGTCTGCATCGAGGAGCAGATGCGCCAGATTACGGTGATTATTAAAGGTGGAGGAGTTGGACCTAGGTAGGATATGTTTATTTATATTTTTGAGAATGGATGCACTTATTTGATACATATTGTATGTTTTGGACCATATTGATGGTTGTTTGTATATTTACGATGATTTTAGATTGGTTTTGTATTCTGTTTGTTTATTTCTTTTATATATTATGCGTGAGATATTGTTTATGAATATTTCTGTATTTGGCTATATAATATATATATATTATTGTGCCTAGGGCGGGGAAAAAACGGAAAGTTCCTTTAAAAAAAATCCTGATATAATATCCCTACGGATTAATCCGTAGGAGAAACAGTTGCCCCTACGGATTAATCCGTAGGGGCACGTTTTGCCTCTACACATTTATCTGTAGGTACAAAATATCAGAATATCTGATATGTTGTTCTTATGGACTCAGTAATATGGGCAAAACTTTCCCCTACGGTGTAATTCGTAAGGACATTTAGAAGGCCTTACGGATAACTTTGTAGGGGCAATTATTTTATTTTATAAGCAGATAAATTAAAAAAAGATTATGTCCCTATGGAATAATTCGTAGGGCCCTACGGATTAAACCATAGGGGCAATATTTACTCCGTAGGGGTATGATCAGGATAAATACTTTCACCTGCGACTTTTGGGCCTACGGAGCTATTTTATGTCCTTACGGATTAATCCGTAGGGGCAAGTGGATATTATAGTAGTGATAACAACTTGAAATTTATCCTTAATATTTTGTATAATTTTGTTTTTTTTTTTGTGAGAGAGAGAGAGAGAGAGTAATAGAGGATGGGAACTAGATAGTTAAAATTAAAAGAGCTAAATTACAATTTTAAATAAGGACAGCTTTGAAAAATGCGTGTGTATTTTTATATATTTAATTTTCTATTTTAATGAAAAGGCTATTGATAGATAGATGATATGGGCTACACCTTTAAAATTTTGCAGAGCAGAGATATTTATTCTTAGAAAAAGAATAACGAGGGGAAGGCTTAGTAAATTCCACTATAAGCATCATTCATGCAATCATAAAAAATAATAATAATAATTTATATATATATATATAGAGAGAGAGAGAGAGAGAGGGGAGGGGGGAGGGGGGAGGGGGAAGAGGCCTTAGAAGGCTTTTTGGTTAGTTGGCATCAAAATTCTACACCCTCCACCATTTTATTAGATGACCAGCATCTATTATCATCATCTTTATTATCTAAGATGTGGATACACCAAATTTCATTCGATTCTACCACCTTTTCACTGTTGAATTAGCAATGTAGAAACTTATACTGTCGGTAAACCGTCAATTTTGCATCCGCTAAATCAACGGTGAAATAGTGGTAGGATCCAATAAAATTTTGTCTATCCACGTCTTAGATAATAAAGATGGAGATGATGAACGCCGATCGTTTAAAAAAATCATGGAGAGTGTATTTTTTCGACGTCTTAAGAAGAAATTATCTCCTAGGACACCTTTCCTTCGTTATACACACACATACTTTTTTATCAAATGAGTGAAAAATTAATGATTTTCTAATTACACAACATTTTCTTTCTTTCTTCTTCTTCATTTTGAAAATCACATAGCCTAAAATTTTCTTACTGAGTAACAATAGATGGATGTAAATACTGTAAAATAATGATAATCTGATACTTTTAATAATATCATAATCCTCTATTTATGAAGCTACAAAAAAATAAAGAACAAAATATTCTAGAACCGAAATAGATTATTAAATTTGGGCTACAAAATAAGATAATAAATCTCTACAGGAGGAATCTAATTAGCCATAATAAAATATAGAACCAGCCATGGTCTTTCCAATTTTAACATAATGCATGATTAGGGTGATCAATTGTTCCATATATATACTGAGGTGTCTCGATGGCTTGCCTCATTCAGAGTAGCATCTAGATGGACGTGGATCTATTATCTCACCCCATGAGTTTCTCTCAATTTTATTTAGTTTTCTATTTCAAACCCGAAGTTCGATTTATTTAATTGAAAACAAAGTATACATTACCGTTGTAGACATGGTACATGACGACACATTATTCAATGATTTATGAATAGGTTTATTTTGCAGATTCAAGAATCTTAATGATAAGCATGAATTACAAAACGATGGATGAACGAATAGTGTGTAGTCCTGTGTCTCAAGGTGGCAAACGGGCTGGGCCGGCCCGACTGCAATTTCAGTAATTTCATTTTTAAAAATTTGGATTTTTGGGAATTTTTTTCGCGCGAACTTTGTTTAGGTCCCGGGTCTGACATATATGTTTTATTGAATTAAATTTTTTTGAGGATATAAGTTGGCAAAGCTTATCCCTTATATAATTGCCAAAAAATAAAAAAAAATACAGTTCATAAAAAAAAGTAATTAGTGAACTCCTGTTAGTCTTTACTTTTCATCAGTGTTGTAGTTTTCAATACTTTTAACGTGTTGTCTAGCTTCTGCATTAAACCAATCTTTTTGGCACACTGCGATCTCCACTGGTTTATCCGACAACCTCGCTCTGTTGTTGTTCAGAACCCAATTACCTGCACTAAAAGTAAACTCCGAAACTACTGTGGACACCAGAATTGTTACCGAACCACGAGCCATGGCAGAAAGGACAAGATATATGTATTCATGTGTTTTCCACCAATCCAAAATATCAAAATTATTTATTTGTTCTGAGAAAACTGTTGAATATGTATGCTCTAGAGACCATTATTGGGTGTGTGTGTGTAGTGGATACTTGAACATATGTATGTATAGGACAATTTTGCTCGATATGATAGTATGATATTTGGTTTGTTTTTATCTTAACATGTGTGTTCCCTTATAAAAAGGGAGAGAGAAAAAAGAGAAGAATTTCCCACGTTTTAAGACTCACGTGTTAAACACGTGAGCGCTTATATGCAAAACATATAAGCGCTGAAAGTAAACAGCTAAAGGCTAAACAGGTCTTACGTGTTAAACACGTGAACATTTATATGCAAAGCATATAAACTCTAAATAAACGGATTAAAACCCACATTGGGGTTATATGTTAAACACGTGAGAACACCCTTTTGAAGTATTAGCTTCAAATAAAGTTAAACTCTATATATAGAATTAAATTCTATTTTGTATGCAAAGTATATAAGCACTAAGAGTAAGTGACTAAAGACCAGATTGACCTCACGCGTTAAATATGTAAGCGCCTATATGCAAGGCATATATGCGCTAAATCAAATAAGCTAAAACTTACGTCGGGGTCACGTATTAAACACATGAGAGCGCCTCTCTAAACAAGAATTAAATTCTATTCTTGGAAAAATACCACCCTTGATCATTCTAAAAGGGAAATATAGTCTCTGTTGATAGAGAATCGTTGGATCAAAAATCCAATGGTGATTAAAAATCACCAAATATAGAATTAAATTCTATTGGTGGGAAATATCTCCCTAACCATTTTAAATGAGAAGGATATTTTTTGTTAAACATAAAATTGTTGGATCAAAAATCCAATGAAATAGAAGAATATTTCCCCAATCTTTCTAAATAAAGAAAAATTGTTATCTGTAAAACAGAGAGCTCTTGGATTAAAATTCAATGGTGATTAAAAATCACTGTTTAACAGAATTAAATTCTGTATGGAAAAATATTTCCTTAATCTTGTTAAAAATTAGAAAACATATTCTGTAAAATAGAAATCACTGGATCAAAAATTCAACGGTGGATAAAATTCTCCAAATAATTTTTGAGACTAATAAAATTAATTGGAATATCTCAATAAGAGATTTTCTCAAAACTAATCAATAATTTGCCTTGCCTATAAAAAGGACCTGAGACTCCAAGTCTCACACACATGCGCAAAAAAGGAGGAACCCCTCATAAGTTTCAGCAAACAAAAAAATAGAAGCTGCAACTGAGAATTCAATTCTCCTTCAAAGAAGATCTACCAGTTCTTTCAAACTCTAGGTAAAGAAAAGTAGAGATAAAATGTATCTCTTTTACCTAGCAAAAAGAAAATAAGAGTTCAACCTTTCATAAAAAGAACTTTGTTCTTCCTATGATATGAGATTTGCAAAGCAATTCTCCCCACAAGTTGAGAATTTAATTCTCATCGGGGAGATTTTGTTCTTCAAACACAAAATCTAGGGGAAAAAACTAGATTAAAAAAAGGAGAAGAGAACTTATGTTTATAGGAATTTAATTCCTATGCAAGCAGGGTTTAATCATATATAAAAGAATTTAGTATAAAAAGAAACTAAGTTCTTCAATAAATAAAAAGATTCCAGATCTTTAGAAACAAAAATCTTGGCGATCATTAATGGCCAAAATTCCGTTAACAGAGATTCAATCTCTAAAAAAGAAAAAGGAACTCAGCGACTCACGTGAAAAACACGTGAGTGCCCAAAAGGTTCCCAAACAAAGGACTCGGCGTCTCACGTGCTTCCCACATGGACGCCCTAAACAAAGGACTCAATGCCTCACGTGCTTCCCACATGGGCGCTCAAAACAGAAGGCCATCGCCTCACGTGAAGTATACGTAAATGTTGAGTAAAAGTGCTTAGCACTTCGTATTTAGTCAAAATGACTAAATGCTTAGCACTGATTAGGCAATGCCAACATCCCAGCGCCTCACGTGATACACATGTGAGCACCATTGTAATACCCAGCACCTTTTGTACGTCTATATCCGTATTTTCTTTTACACCTATATTTGTACTTCTTTTAGCCTATAAATTTCATTTATAATAAGTTATTGTTTTAAAAAAACCCAATCTATTATAGTACCTCCCCTCTCAGACCCTAATGTCAATTTCTCATGTTCCTGTCACATTAGTATAAACCTCAGTTTCTAGGCACCCGTCTCTTTTCACATTGTATTTAAACTTAAAACCCAAAAAATTTCCCATCTTAAAACCCCAGCCCATTTTCTTTCTCCCTTATTTATTCTACTAATTTTTCCCGGCCCTTTAGAAGTTTCCCTCATCTATATATATTTTTCCCGAGCCCAGCAAATTCCCCTCAGCCACTCACTTGTTTGTTTCTTAAACTTAATCTATTTCTTTCTAAACCCAAACTTAGCCTTTCTTTAGCCCAGCAGCCCATTCTGTTTTTTTTAATAAACTTATTCTTTTTTTCCCTTCAGCCCGGCCCGTTCCTCTTTGTTTTCCATTTAAATTTATTTCTTCCTTGCACTGGCCCAGCCCAATCTCCCTTCACTCGCTTCAGCCGTCACCCGACCTGCACCAACAGTGCCTCCTTCCTCCAACGGCTACTTTCTTTCCCTCGCACGCGACCCGTTCCTTCGCCGTAACCCACGCCGCCTCCTCCGCCCTCGCTCGCGTGCCGTTACCCCCACGACGCGCGACCCCGTCTCCCTATCTCTCCTCTCGTACACACCCACTCACCCTCTTCCCCACCTCGCTATCTCTATCTTCCTCGTTCTCCTTCCTCCTTGAACTTTCCGCACCCAGCACTTCTAACGACGACGACCGATTCCCCTTCCTTCATCACCTCACTTCCCTCCCTCGCTCACTCCTCTCTCCAAGAAACCCATCGAACTCAAGCCCTGCACTCATCCGCTACAGAGACTCAACAACTCCGACGACGCCGGCGACGACCCCATCATCTCGTACTCACCCTCAACTCCGACCACCACCTTCTCGATCTCGACGCCACCATCAACGTTGACATCCTCACCTCTTCACCACCCTCTCCTGCCCGAGCCCCCTCTTTCCTATTTTCCACCTCCGACGAGCCCTGAACATATCCCCTCCCTCTGTTCTCATTCTCTTTCTCTCTCTCTGTGATCTCTCTCTCTTTGATCCCTCACTCTCTATCTCTCTGTTTTCTCTCTCTCACTCACTCAAATCTCTCAATCTCACACTCTCTGTCTCTCTCACTGCTTCTCTCTCTCTCTGTCTCTAACTCTGTCTCTCTCCCTGCTCTCTCTCTCTCTCCCTCTCTCTCTGTTCTCCCTCTCTCTATGCATCTCTATCTCCCGCATATCAAGTCAAGGACAACTTAGAAGCACTGAAGAGAAAGGAAAGGCACTGAGAGTAACGGGATTGATTACGATCGTCTGTTTCCAAAAGCCGAACTTGTGCTGCGCCTGTGACGTGATCATGCTATTGATACTGCCGTGCATCGCCAAAACGTTCCCAGGAAAGTTCTCTACTTGCTACATGCTACAGTATGATAATTACACATTATAATCTTGTATATCCTATGTTTTACTTTCTGCCAAAGATTACGATGTAACTGTTCGATACATGTTCTCATAGGACAACATCATTTAATTTGACAGAACTAACTGGTATAGGTTGTCCCGTATGGCCGCGAATCTAATGTGTGAAATACGTTGGAAAATAGGACCGTTAACGACTAAAACGACTACCCCTAAGTTTGCCTGTAAAACTGGATATTTTCTGTACCTGAAAACCACAAAAATCACCATAAATTATATACATACTGTATTGATGCGTTCTAGGGCTCAAATCGAAGACAACTCGACGAACTTTAACTCTAGACTTTTTTCCAGACATTCCTATACTTAAACTATGACAATATTTTGATTGGAGTACGACTCTGGACTGCAGTCCAGAGCGACTCAAATTGTTGCTTACTGTTCCGTAATGAACACCACCCTGTTTCCTAAACTCTTAGGTTGCAGAACTCCACTGTTTATCATAGGTGATTCAGTTAGCTAGATATCACAAGTGGTTTCATCCTGTATCGTTATCGTTTGTTATTTAATCTGTAATTTAATAGATCGGGACGCATAACAGTCCCAACAGAATCAGAACTGACATATTAGTATTGAATAGTGTATAACTCCTGACGTACAGACGCGATTGAGGATCCGTCTGTTGCGTTGAAAACCTTATTGAAAACCCTAGATTTCATTCAACAGTAGCATCGCTAAAATCTGATCTCAACTGGGATTAAAATGCGTTGCGAAATGGACTTCTGATTCTGAAACCGGATTTCCAGCCGCGAGCGCTTAAAATGAAATGGTTATAATTAATGATCCTGGAACCCGATTGGCATGAAACTAAATTCGATGGATGGACAACTGAATATACTAATTATTACATGTTTATCGTTTCACTAAACTATACACGTACGTTTCAAGATAAATTGTCCAAGTGATAGAATACTATTTTATGACACCTTAATCATGCTTCATATACTGTTTACGCATCATATCATACACATATCATTGCATTGATAACATAGTGATAACGTGTATTTACCCAGTGTTAGGTTTTAGTGAGGATTGTGGCAAGTACGTCAGTGTTCGTGTATAAGTGATTAAGTGGAAGTGATACGTACTCGTACACAATCAGTGAACCTTATTATTATGTTGCATTGTCGACGTCTGTGGGACACGTGTATGTGTGACTATAAGTGGTATGGGACACTTATGGAAGCTCTTGCACGGTGTTCACACCATAATATTGCATTATTATATTCCCCATTCTTATTCTTTTTATAAATAAACAGGTGCTTTTGACGGATGTCTGCTACATGTTACAGGTTACAGGTTCTTGGACAGAAAACAGTGAAAAGGACAAAAGACGACACAAAAGAAGGACTTTTGACCAACAAATAGGAGGATCTTAGTCAAGCCTAGACGAAGAACAGTTCACAATCAACAAGGCAACGCAAGGTCCAAAATGTCAAGGCAAACGGTTAAAAGATCGCTACAAGTTTTCACTGAGAGATCTGGAGAAGACTCAGAAGCCAAATGGAGAAAAGAATAAAATAAATAACAAATCCAAAGAACCCTTAAGAAGCCCAGAAAAAATGATCATCCAATCTTGTTAAAGGGCCGCGGAACCGCGGCTCAAGCCTGCTATTGCCCCGGTTCCGCGGCCATATTGTGCCCGTACGCGGAGAAATTTTTACCAAAATGTTTAGCGGCGCTGAAAAGTTAACCTAGGGCTATTTTTTTAAATGTAGACATGCGAATCAATTGTAACCTAGGGTTTCTATCTCCTATAAATAGAAGCCCAAATCATTGTATTCTTTTCATGCCTCTCTTCATTAATAAATTTCAGCATTTTTTTGGAGAGCATCATTTTTTGTAAGTTCTTTATTTTCTGCCCTAGGTTAATTTTCTATTCTTGCCTTAGATAAATTTAATTTCTTGCCCTAGTTAATCTTTTATTCTCTGCCCTAGATAAATGTATTTTAATTCTCTGATGAGTGAGTAGTCTCCTCGCTTGTTAGGGTTAGATCTGGGGAAGGTTTGAGAGACGAAAATCTTTCATCCCCTTTCTTACCCATCATATATTTTCATAGAACTCCATGCATACCTTCTTATTCCGCTCCCTACGGCACTCTACCCACGAGATAGCGGTGATACCGTAGTCTAAAGGCCCGGATTTTAAGGTTTTCCATGGAGGTTAGGGTAAAGATTAAAAAAGGAAGGACAAGGATCTAGAGGAAGAACAATCTTCCCAATCATCCTAATCTCTTTTATTAATATTTACCATAACACCTAATTAGATCTTCATATGGGTATAGAAAGCGGTGAGATTTATAGACTTTCCAAACTTAATCTAGACCTAACCCTAGCAAGACTTAGATATAGATTAATTCAGTTTTTAGATTAAATCAATCCGGCTCCCATCGGAATTAACTCGTTAGCGCGATTAGGAGATTCACAAAATCCCTGTGGACCGACCCGTACTCACCGGCTAGCTACCAAGCGACGCCGTTCTTGATTGCGGTTAATAGATAGTTTTTGACATTCAATCAAATGGCGCCGTTGCCGGGGATGGCGTAGAACTTTCCTTTTCGCGATTTCGGGTTAATCTTAAAATTAAAAAAATCATAAAAATCTGAAAAATCATAAAAAATATAAAAATATATAATCTGTTATTTTTGGAAGGGATACTTTGTTGTTTGAATTTTTGCAGGATATACAAATTCGGATCTGGAGATTTCAAGAAAGCAAAACAGCAAATATCAAATCCGAACAAACAGAAGATCACAACAACCGAGGAACAGAAGAAATTTGGAGGACCGAGTCAACAAGAAGAATCACGGTGATCTGGTCCAAAAAAAAACGTCCGAAGCTACCAAACCGCGGCGGAACCGCCGCGCGAGCCACCTTCCGGCCGCGGAACCGCCGCGGCCTGGTCGATTCAGGGATTGAAAAAAAGGGCTGAAGCGCGATAAAAAAAAAACAGTTCCGCCACTGCAAATTTCTGTGAGTTTTCTCTCTCCTCCTCTGCAAATCTTGATATATCTTCTGTAAATTTGCCTGCAGGATTTCTTTGCGCTCAAAAATCTTTTCCTTTCCAAATAACAATCTTGTGCAGGATTCTTTGCGCCGCGCAATAAAATAAAAATTGATTGCAAGTGATTTTTTTTCTATTTTGCATATTTTTAACCGGACTTTAAGGGGCTTTTTGACCAATTCAGATTGGGTGGGGATTTCATCACCCTTCCCAGGACCCCAGAAATCACATAAGGCATTTGCATTGACCAATCTTTAATTAAAAAATACTAGACTCAGCCCTAAGGACTTCGAGCTCAATAGGACAGAGGACTAGTATAGGCATCGGCCGTTTATCCTAATCTGACTTTGCGGTGCCTAGGAAAGTGTGTCAAAGACTAGTGGTTTTTAATTAGGCCTACTACTGTGGTTCCTTCCCACTTACCTGGCACTTACCTGGCCGCAATTGGCAGTGAAGAGGCGGTTTGAGGTCCTATCTCTAGCCTTTTGGAACAGTTAGGAGCTGTCTAGATGACCTAGGTGACCCTAGATCTAGGTCTGATTGTGCATTTCTGGTTGATTACATTTGTGTCTAAGCCCTTTATCGAAATTTTTTTCTGCAAACAGTCTCAAATAAAGAAAAAAAGGAAAAAAGGAAAATTTTTATAAAAACTTGCAAAAATTTTGTCGCTAAGAAATACTTGCACCCCACTTGCACCACCTACCTTCTTTCTTTTCTCATTCTTCGATCATGGGTACCCCACATCATAAATCTCTTGCCGAACTTTGGTATCCCGAACCTAATTTTGCGTCGTTCGTCAATTGTTTCGGTCGATTTAAAGACGATCCTTCCATGCCTAAAATTTCGTTGAAAGATCAAATAGAAGCGTCTAGGAGAAACAGTTCGACTTTGCAACCCACTTTGTGTCAACCAAGTCAATCTTCACCACCTTCATACGTTGATACCACTTATTCAAGTTCTACTGTAACTCCTAAACCGATGTCCATTGCTGAGCATATTGCTCAATCTCGTAGTTGATCTTTTACCCCTCTCCACTCATCTAGTTCTAAGGATCCACACGATTTTTCACCTTGTTATCCATATGTTGACCCTACCCCTGTCCAATCACCCACTTCCTACCAGTCCTACCCGACCTTACCACCCTCACTAGACACTGTTTCCACACAGCCTGTTGGGAGTTTTGCATATCCACACGATTTCGAATCTTTTACCGAAACCCCCTCACCACCTAAGTCTAGTTTGGAAGAGTCGTTGGAAGCTTATACTGCCGCAACAAACAAAATGACTAGGAATGTGGAAGTGTCTGTGGCCACCCTTATGCAACCTAGTGAACCGGTAGCTAGTTTCCCTCTAGCTTCAAATTTTCCAATGTATGAGGAGGCGGTTGGACAGAGTGAGAATTTGAGAGGAGCGAGTGAGTTCTACACATTTCCAAATCAAACCTACCCATACCCAATTCCAGCCCACAACTCCGGTTTTCCAGCGATTGTCCAAAATAGTTCACAAGTTGAAAATAAAATATCAAACGAGTTGTGTGATTTTGTAGTGCTTGATTTGTCAGATTGTGAAGAACCCCTTTCGAGTGAAACCGTACCTAATCCTTTTGAACTTTACACCTCCACTCTAGAACCGAAAATGATAAATATCCATGCTTTTGATGAGGTGTCAGAAAATATTGATTTTCACTTGATTGAGTATATAGACGCCGAGAATATTTCGGATGATGAACCTGTCGATTTGATTGAAATTTTATGTTCAACTCATCATCCCGAGTCATTAGATGTTTCTCCCGAACCTCATATGCGTCTTGATTTTGATGACAATGGCATGGATGAGTTAAATATTGAGGAGAATTATGAGGATAGTATTGAGGAGAGTTTTGAGGATCATATTGAGGTTGAACTATTTTTGTTTGATGTGTCTGATTTTCCAATCCATCCTCTTGAACCTTTAACTAAATCACCCTCCATCCTTTCCATCGTTCCGACCACGCAAAAGATCACGCTTGAAGACTGCGAGTTTGAAAAATTTCCCTTTGAATCTGACACAGTTCTCACAGCCGATAACACTTACGAATGTTTCACTTTTTCGGACGATGTTGAAGTCTCACCGCTCGAGTTTGAGTCCTTTGAATTTTCAGATGAGTTAGTTGAACCATCAGACTCGGTTGCTTACAGTAGTTTCGAACCATTAATGGAATCTTTTAAGTTCGAAACAGTTTATTACGGTGAGAATGAGACTATCCCTAATCCACTCCCTTTTGTCCTTCCTTTCGTTCCGACCGTGCAAGAGACCGTTACGCTTTCATCTTCTATACCAAGTTCGGCGTACCCATGCTTTCTTGCGAATCTTGAGGGATTTGACCCCATTGCTCGACGGGTTGATAGGTTAGCGCAATCGCTTTTAACACATCGGTCATCACAAATTGCGCTAATTTATTCACTCGATTTGCATCCTCAAGTTCGTGCTACACTTCTTTCTCTCTTTCGTCATTCCTCTCCTCCACCGAGACCATATTCTACCCTTCTTTCCACACGGTCTCGTGTGCTTCTCATCTCTTTTCTTTCCACCCCATTCTTGTACCGACTATACCTTTACCACGATAAGATTTTTGAATGGTTGGTGCTAACCTTTGGCTTATGTAAGGCCAAGCTGAAGTTTGGGGAGAACCTTATTGTATATATGTATATATAGTTTTGTTTTCTTTTTCTATAAAAAATAAAAAAAAATTCAAAAAAAATTAAAAATATAAAAAAATTATAAATAAATAAATATGGGAGTGCCGACAAGTTTGACCATCTTGGTTTAGCATGACAATAAGGACACTGTCAAGTTCAAGTTTGGGGGTATACTCGGTAAGTCTTCTTCCTTCGCATTCATTTGTACATATTTTTGCATTTGCATACTTATTTAAAAATCCATAAAAATTGAAAATTTTCAAAAATTATAAAAATTATAGTATTCAATTTTGGCCATATTTGACTTGAGTTTGACAAATAGGTTAACCGGCTAGGAAAAACTAGATTTTAGACTTAGTAAATTAAAAACCCTAAAAATAACCTTCCTTAAAGTTTAACGGTAGAAATTATATGTCTTTGTAGTTTATTTAGAAATAGGCAAATTTTGAGTTCACTTTTTGGGCTAAGTCGAAACGAAGGAAAAGTATTGATGTTCTTATTAGAGTATAAGTTTGAAAAATAATTCCTAGCTTAAATCTAGATTCTGAAAATGTATACCCTACAAAATGCACAATCACGCACCTTGAAACTTAGAATAGTAGAAGAGACCTTGAAATGCTCTTGTCTAAAGTCCTTAAGTGCAATGAAAATAAAAGAAAAAAAAGTGAATAAAGAAAAAAAAAATGGACACTGGTTTTTGTGATTACTTAAGGCTGTAAAAATAAAAAAATATTTAGCGAGGGTGCTTCATCACCTAGTGCCTTAGACCAACTGGTTTGGGAGTCACTGCTAAAGCCTTGGTAGTTGCAAGACTAGGAATTACGCTTTAATGTGCAAACACATCTTGTAATCGGTTGTTGGTACCTCAAGAAGTATTAACGGTCGCATGAAGGATGTGTAAGAAAAATTCATTTAAAAAATTCACCAATTAAGAAGTGCATTGGACAACGGACAAGGGTATGATTGCTTGATTTGAATTTCCAAGTGTAGGGGTGATTTATACACACACGTGGGGGTATGTGATTGGGATTTAAATGAGAGAAAGGGATGAAAAATAGAACTTGTATTTTTAGTAGAGTTGATAAAAATTCCTGAGTGGAGATGAAACCCTAGAAGGAAAACTTAAGAAATGCCGAAAGCTAAGTAGGTCTGCAAAACATATATAATCTTAAGTTAAATAATGAGGAAGTGTGAAGAATATGGATGGATAATTTATGAGTCGACGATAATAGAATTCCTTGTTGGAAAACTTAATTGGAGAATAAAAGTCGAAAAGCCAAATTGATAGGATTTTGTGGGTGTAATCCGCTGAAAACCCTCAGGAGACAACACTCCTACTAGGGACACCTAGAGGTTTAACGGCTTGTTGCATGTGCTCAGTGTAATCGCGTTTCCCTGCGAAAGTGCGGTTAGGTTTTTTATAGTGAATAAAAATAAGTTTGCTCGAGGACGAGCAAAAGATAAGTTTGGGGGTATTTGTTCCCACCATAATATTGCATTATTATATTTCCCATTCTTATTCTTTTTTATAAATAAACAGGTGCTTTTGACGCATGTCTGCTACATGTTACAGGTTACAGGTTCTTGGACAGAAAACAGTGAAAAGGACAAAAGACGACACAAAAGAAGGACTTTTGACCAACAAATAGGAGGATCTTAGTCAAGCCTAAACGAAGAACAGTTCATAATCAACAAGGCAACGCAAGGTCCAAAATGTCAAGGCAAACGGTTAAAAGATCGCTACAAGTTTTCACTGAGAGATCTGGAGAAGACTCAGAAGCCAAATGGAGAAAAGAATAAAATAAATAACAAGTCCAAAGAACCCTTAAGAAGCCCAGAAAAAATGATCATCCAATCTTGTTAAAGGGCCGCGGAACCGTGGCTCAAGCCTGCTATTGCCGCGGTTCCGCGGCCATATTGTGCCCGTACGCGGAGAAATTTTTACCAAAATATTTAGCGGCGCTGAAAAGTTAACCTAGGGCTATTTTTGTAAATGTAGACATGCGTATCAATTGTAACCTAGGGTTTCTATCTCCTATAAATAGAAGCCCAAATCATTGTATTCTTTTCATGCCTCCCTTCATTAATAAATTTCAGCATTCTTTTGGAGAGCATCATTTTTTGTAAGTTCTTTATTTTCTGCCCTAGGTTAATTTTCTATTCTTGCCTTAGATAAATTTAATTTCTTGCCCTAGTTAATCTTTTATTCTCTGCCCTAGATAAATGTATTTTAATTCCCTAATGAGTGAGTAGTCTCCTCGCTTGTTAGGGTTCGATCTGGGGAAGGTTTGAGAGACGAAAATCTCTCATCCCCTTTCTTACCCATCATATATTTTCATAGAACTCCCTGCATACCTTCTTATTCCGCTCCCTACAGCACTCTACCCACGAGATAGCGGTGGTACCGTAGTCTAAAGGCCCAGATTTTAAGGTTTTCCATGGAGGTTAGGGTAAAGATTAAAAAAGGAAGGACAAGGATCTAGAGGAAGAACAATCTTCCCAATCATCCTAATCCCTTTTATTAATATTTACCATAACACCTAATTAGATCTTCATATGGGTATAGAAAGCGGTGAGATTTATAGACTTTCCAAACTTAACCTAGACCTAACCCTAGCAAGACTTAGATATAGATTAATTCAGTTTTTAGATTAAATCAATCCGGCTCCCATCGGAATTAACTCGTTAGCACGATTAGAAGATTCATAAAATCCCTGTGGACCGACCCGTACTCACCGGCTAGCTACCAAGCGACGCCGTTCTTGATTGCGGTTAATAGATAGTTTTTGAGATCAATCACACGGGTGTCATAGATAAGGCACCAGACACTGCCATTTATCTTAGGTATTAGTCGGGACGTGCTTGATGGAGGTCCTGCCTCCAGTTCTCACGCAGACTTGTCACCGACCGATTGGTATTTAGGGTTATGGTTAGGGTTTGATGTAGACCACGGGGTGTGGGGTAGTTTAAGTGTGAGTTCAACAGAATCTCGAGAGTCCCATGCCGGCTTATATATTTAGGGAGATATATGGAGATTTACAGGGTATGTGATTATCACCGTGATATACATGTTGGGCCCGTGGTCCCTTGCCCTTGGGTTCTACCCTTGGGTGGAGGACACTCGCGAGTGGTTGACTCTCACACTTGGACTGACGATAGGCTTAGTGACCTGTACAGTGAGACTTAGAGACTGATAGTGATACTGACATTGATATATCTTACTTACTGTGTTGACATACGTGGCATGTCGTTTTACTGCTTTTACTGTTCCGCTGCATTGATTACCGCATATTCATATCCATGTTGTCATTGATTTATTGTTACACATATCGGTTACTACTGTAGAGTTGTCACATGATTTATATATATTATATTGCTATTGTGTCGCTCTGACGACCTGAGTATGCATGCTCAGTGTGAGGAGAAGATTTAGCCTGGACCAGGACTAGACGCACATCACAGACATCTTGACTTGCTATTCAGAGTTACATCCAGTTTGTTTCCCATCAGGTCAGTTTATATTACTGTTTTGTTCCAGTTACTGCATTTCTCATTACCTGCGCATCATTTACTGTTTACCATGAAAAACTAGAAGCCGAAGTGTGACTACAGCAGGACATTTCCTTGACCGTAGGAGCATGGCTGGCCTTGTCAACTCCTCGTATTCCGTATTTTGGGAAGCGGGGCGTGACATGGTTTAGTTGGTATCAGAGCCCAGGTTTTGCTTCGATTGGGATTGCAGTTTTCCGTGTAGAGCTTGACAATCTAAGATATCCCTCAGTCTAGATTGTAAACTTGATATTCTTGATCCGTATTCGCATTGAGCGTTCTGCTATCCATTCACTAGGGTTTTAGGTGACTTGGCAGGTTTCGTGGTTGTAATTGTGAACTACATCACGATTACACCATCATACTCTGTTTAAGTGACTTAAAGTCATACAGTTGATTCTCCACTTGTAATAAATTCATCATCTCTAATATTCTTGAATCTTTGTCCTATCCATATTATATTTTTATTCGTATAGCTTGTGACTTATATCATCCTCAAAATTGTTGTTTCAGGATCATGTCTTCCAACGACTTTTCATCTTTATCCGCTCCCTAGAATCAGACCATTGAGATTCTGAGTATACTGCAAAGTTTGAAGGAAGCCCAGGAGCGACCAAGCGACTTGTTAACTGAAGGACTGAGAAGGCAGGTGAGTCAGACACCAGCGGGAGTCTCTAATCATAAAGAGATTCCCGTTAGACGAGAAAAAGAGAAGAAGATGAAGCGCCAATTTGTTTCCCCGCGTCAGAAGCAGCAGAAGACCCCATGTTGTGGGTACTGTAAGAGGCCAGGACATCTTCAGAAGGATTGTCGCCGCGCCCAAGGAAAATGTCTGATTTGCGGATCCAGTGGACATCTTATCAACGGTTGCCCAAAAAGGAAAGAGCTACAAGGAGGAGACTCATCCACACTCTCCATTTCGGACAAGTGATGATTATTGCGTATTTCAAACATCGAGGATAAGGAGGACCTAGCGCAGGATTCAACTCACGTGATGAGAAGGCAACGTTCTGGCAGTCAAAGAAGAATTTTCATGTTTTCTAATTTCAGCATTATGTTGTCATCCCCTTATGAATACTTCTTTCCGTTTGAAATCTTGTATCCGTTGAACTCTCAGTTAAATGCAATAAAAATTTGAATCGTAATATATGTATCTTTCTCTTGTCATTTCCCTTGTTCATACTATTCATTAGCATAACATTTTAATCTTGATTTTTTTTCAATTCTTGCCACCGCATATCTTTCCATACTTCGTACACTTAACTATTTTTCTTGATGTATTCCGTTGTCTAATCATGACTCTTTCTTTTTAGGCCATGGCCCACCCTGGAGCAGCGCCGCTTCTAGATGAGGATGCACAGTCTTGTGTTTCCTTAGACCACGCGCTGATGAGTTCTGACGATGGTATCTTCGGATAGGTAGGTTGATATGTCCAAATAGCAAATGCCCCTAAATTCAGGCTAGACGTCCTCCACGTCTCAGTCCGGTTTTCGGCGGTAAACAGATTCTGACACGTCCGGTGGGACCTCTTCCTCTTTTCACGCCATAATTCGTGTGTCGTGTTTCGCGAACAAAATCGTGGTTCTCTATGGTTGCCCTTGGATTTGAGATACTAAAACTTGGTGTCCTGTGCAGAAAATCAATGGCTCTCAACTGCACATCATGCAACAGCAACTCCCGCTCCATCCCAACTGGAAGAGTGACCTATGGGCCCAACACGGCCTCTATTTTCTTAATGCGGTGGGGTAGGTCACACAAGCCAATACCGGACTGTTCTTCAGGAGCATGCTCCCACCTGTGAGTTTCAGTGCACACAACGCAACCAGAAGAAGCTCACCGAAAGCCGGTCTTCGATCGGCTAGCAACTACGATGGCTCCCGTCAACAAGCCGTCAAACCCTGAAACCTCAGTCTTCAACAGGCTGAGCATGAACTTAAACGGGCCCGTAAAGATGCTCGTGATACCTGAAGGGGTTACCCCAAAACGGCTAGCCCTCCTTACTCCTGCTACAGAAGAAGCCGTCAACGGTGCTTCCTATATCAGACGATCAGTCTTTGAAAGATTAGCCGGCTCTCCTTAAACTCCATCAAGGACGTCGGTTTTCAAAAGGCTGACGCCGATTAAAACCCCTCAGCAAAGCTGGGGGCATGATGAACCCGCTTCCAAAGCCTTGCACTGCTGTGACGTAGTCCCTGTGATCGAATCCCCACAGCCACATTATCTTTTTATTTAATTTTCTTTTAATCTTTTAGAAGCCTAAGGATTTGCGCGTGCACTACACGTAATATGATAAGTTACAGAATAAATAAATACGTGCATGAGGGTATACGAGACGACAGGGACACATGGCAAAAATCTAGAACCCATATCACCGGATCGGACCGGCGAGATTCTTTGATGGGGCTAGCACCGCCGGGCCCCTCGTAGGGAATGCTCCCCATTTTTTCACCCCAACACCTCTTCGCCTACCCCACTACCCCCATATTGTTTGAATACTCTGCATTCATACAGAGAACAATAAAATACTTTTTAATCCAATTTTAATGCAAATTTTAATGCATTCTTTAACCCTTTAAACCCTAATTTTTGCTATAAATACCACACTCCATTTCACCCATCCTCACTCAGAAATTCCCTGCCAAAACTCTTTAAATTTCTCAAGTCTTTATAGTGTGCAAGTGGAGTTAGCAAAGGGTGAAGTTCCGGCGAAGATCCGAGAAGATTCCGGTGATGAAACGATGCCTCGACACCTTCCTTAGTTTTTCCTCTCTCTTCTCTTATTCTCTAGCCAGTAAGTCCCCTCTCCCCCACTCTTCTACTATCTTAAAAAAATTTCATTTCTAAAACCTGAAGGAAGCGGCGTTAATCCGACTTTCGATTCGGTTTTTCTTTAAAACTCTATTTTTCTTAATCAATAAAATACGATACTCTCATATAATGTTTAACAAACATTAACAAATATATTAAAATAAGTTTCATATCAAAAGAATCTTTTATGCAACTTTTATCGTATTTTTGCGGTAAAATACCACATACTTTATTTTCGACATAAAACAACATAATACTTGTATTACCTTTAGATAACTGACGAGGTAATGATCTACCTCATCACAACACACATCATTGACATAGCACGATGAAAGTTTGGGACATTAGTTATGGGATAATACGACATTACAAATAAATACCATCAAACTTGCAAAATCATTTCTTTAAAAAGTGTATTAATCAATTCCTTGCAATTGCGCCTCTACAACCCATTTTTTGGGACCCCGTTCGGGATGGTGCAGATTATCGCACATCCTTGGGCCTAGTAGAGCGAGATGCAGATCTCCGAAAGGAGCATTCGATCTCAATGGAATTTTAATACATTTTTTCTTTAGAAAATGAGATTTCTACAAAAATAAATAAAATTATTTTTATATAACTATTATCAAAATATCTATTTTAATTATATTATATAAATATTCCATATTTTCTAAATAAAAGGAATCACCATTATATGAAAATACCTTTACAATTCAATGCATACCGATATTTCAATAAAATACCATATACTATGAAAACTAGGTTCTACTCACTAGAAATTTCACTTTTATAAAATATACATCTATGAAAACCCTAAAGACGATAATTAAATACTTGAGGTGTATTTTGAAAATTATATCAAAATTATTTTTACATAAAACCCCCTCAAGTTATACTAAATTACAATAAGGACCCTGGTAAATATAGGTTTAAGCGGGACCAATTCTCTTGAGACTCAGGGAGCCGGAGAATGTGAGTGCTTGCCTATCTAAGGTAGACAATCTAATAAACGGTGTTATCAACACGGTAATTGTTTTGGGAAAAGACACAAATCCTGCCGTCCATGTGCAGCGGTTACCGATAGCATCAAAACCAATTTAGAATTTCAAGTTCTTTTCAAAGTGTCTGACTCAGACCGAGTCTCAATCTAATCAATCTGACTTGAATATGATTCAAATATAAACTACAATACACCATGAATCTATGAATCCGTCTATTCAATCTATATCAATTTATATTGATTGAACCGAACCATGGATATACTCCGTCTACATGACTTTCCATTTATATCCATTCCATTTACTGATATCATGGTTTCAGCAAGTCATCCATCTGTATAACAAAACAATACAATCAATACAAAAGACATCACGGGGTTTATAACGGGGTAGATTGGTATGGAATGTGTTAGAAGTGGTACGAGACTGTAACCTTAATACACCTAACCTGAATATCCATTGCCGTTGTACCGTGGTTGAACGGTTCCTTGTGCACCGTATACCTTAATCTCCGGAATAGTGGGAATCATCTCGTATACACTGGCATATTCTGTACCAAATTATAAACAACTGCGTTAACATTATAATCAAACATCACTAGTCTTATTCTTTCCGTCTATTCTATCTTTACTCATCTTTGGGACTTACCGAGCGATTGTTCGCTGACTACATTCCTTTCTTCTTTCTGTGGAATATTGTCAGGTGATTCGGACGCATTAAAGACCGGGCCCAGTACTGAGGATTTGTAGTAGTTAGCTTTTGACCCGGAGCTTTAGATACTTGTACATATTTATTTCATTTTAGTTATGCCATTGTTTAGGCATCGCTTTTAATCATTGTATTTACATTTCAGTTGTACCTGTAAAAGAATGTTTAATAAATAAAATTGATGTTCATTTACATTCCTGTCTCTTGTGTACTTTACTTTATATTGCTTAGTTATGCTTAGCGTGTTTACTTCTGAATAAATACGTAGTGGGCTTCACCGTGCCTCCTTCCCATACACCGGGAAGCAGGGTGTGACAGCAGGCAAAGCTGGAACGGCTTTATCAGCGGCTCTCCTCGCAAATTCATAGGGTCTGGTGAAAAGTCCAAGACTCTGTGATTAACAAAAACTACCCTTGTTAACCAAAGAAATCAAAGGTCCAACAAGAAAAAGACAACTCCTCCGCCATATAACGGGGGACTTCTCCTAAACGGGTGCCTGTCACAACGGCTCCTTCAACTCCAATCTCTCATAAAAGAACGAGGCTGGAGAAAACTCTACCGCCCGCGGAAAATTCTAAAGGCAATAGATCTAAATGCCTCGTACATACGGTCTATATGACCAATGGGAAAGAAGAAAGCCGTGCTTCGGTGAGTCACTGACCACAAATTCGGTCGCTGACAAAAGTTCAGAGGCAATAACAAAAGCTCCAAAAAATGCTGAACAAAATGACGGCACTCACTAGACAAAAAGAAAGTCCGGACAAAGAGGCTGAACGACGCTAAGAGCAGGAGACCAATACAGAGTTTCTGCGAAGGGTGCTCGAGAGAAAGGACAAAGAGGCTGCTGAGCAAGCTGCTAACATAAAATAGATGGCTCCTTTGTTCCAAGACATTGTTGGAATGGTGATCCAATCAGAACCCCCGGCCCGAAGATCTACCGATAATTGTCTAGGATGACAAAGGGGAAACAACAAACCCTCCTCCGGCCTTATCAGCAGCCAAGGAGGAAACGATCTCCAAGGCCACCCTTGATGATTACATTGCTCAACAAATAAGAGCTCATCAAGCTAATGAAGCTACCGGCCAAATTGTCAGAACCGGACGACCATATCCAGGCTGGTATGATCAAATCAAATACCTGCCGGGATATACGATCCCCAAATTCCATGTCTACAAAGGAACAGGCAACCCTTATAAACACATCGCGCAATTCAGAGCTCTGTGCGGCAATACTGGAGGCGATGACAAACTTTTGCTTCGCCAGTTCATTAGAAGCCTGTCAGAAATAGCCTTCGAATGGTACTCGGAGCTCCCAAATGACTCTGTGAAAACATTCACAGAAATGGAACTGCAGTTCACACAGCATTTCGCGAGCGTGAGTGAGCGCACTCCGATCACGACATTAATCAATGCCGGGGTAAAGCCGGAAGAAACCTGGGTCTAATACACGATCCGGTGGCAGAACCTGTGATCTAAGTGTGAACAACGCATTGAAAAATCTTCTGCCGTGGGCATATTGATCGAGATCCTTGATCCTCAAATGACTTTGACCCAATTCATGACATTTTTCAAGCCCAGAACCTTTTAGTCCCTGATAGATAAACTGGCCTAAATGGACCATATGGGTTATGGGCCTTCCTCCTCAAATAAGGACCCTCGAAATGCTAAGGGTAAAGGGAAAGTAGCCTTCGTTGCCAACACGCAACAACAGCCGAGTCGCCCAAAACCAGCTACTCGCCAAAACAACGCATGTCTGAGCCCGTCCTTGGAAGAAATGCTAGGACGTGCTTACTCGTTTCTCTGCGACAAGATGAGGAGACTGTTCGAATTGGCAATGCGTAATAAACTCATCACATTTCCAGACCCGTGGTATCCAGCGCAACCCGGCGACGTCAACAACACTAATTACTTCACCTATCATAGAATGGCGAGCCACCTAATTGAAGATTGCTACGTTTTCAAAAACTGGGTTGAGGACCAGTATCAACAGAGGAAATTCGCGTTGTCTGATAACTGGAAGGTAAACCCACCCCAAAAGCACACTCCCAAAAAGGTGGATGCGTAGGGGGCATCATGCTCACTCGTGGAAGAAACTCCATGGGAAGTTACACTTTCAGCGAAAACCACAAGAATGCTGAAGGATCTACATGCATATTCGACAGTCAGGTGGAAAACCCCACTTGAACCCGAAATAATCGAAAGGATGTTAAAAGCTTATCCCGCACCGAAAATTGTTGACGAGTGGAAAATGCCCCAAGTCAAGCCTTCGAGGTCTTCAAAGAGAAAGAAGAAGACCAAGAAACCTGTGCAGCCTGCCGAGTATGACGACAAGCTCAAAGATCTACAAAAATACATAGATGCGCTGGAGGGGTATAACCAGAAGGCGCGGACACCGGTCATGCTCGAAAAATTCCTGAAGCATATTCTTGAAGGCGAAGACAGTGACAATGATGAGGGAAATAACTCATCAGAAGAAACCGAAAACTGTGTAGCAAGTTGCCACATAGTCTCCCATTTGTTGTTATATAACGAAAAGTCTCCTTCAGCGTCAAAAAACAACGCAGAAGAACTGGGGGCAGAATTGGCGCTAAAATCCCTGGAACTGCCAGAAGAAGACCCGATTGAGAGGCTGCTAAACGTAGCCTTTCAAAAAAGCAAAGTTGACCGAGAACGCGAAACAAAGATATATGAAAAGGCTAAGCGTCAGCGTCTGGATAAAAAAGCTGCGGCGAGAACGAGTCGTAAAGTGTTCCAACTAAACCAAAGCACACCTGCAATAAATAAGAGCAGAATAAAAATAGAGAAGCGCTTCGCAAAAGCCTTGTCAATGGGGATGAAGCTGCCACCTCTCATAAAGAGCACTCCCGGGGTTATTTGCCTCGACGGAAAAGAATCATATCCAAACTACTGCTTATATCATCGGAGGGTCACCCATCCCATCAAGAAATGCAGTGCCTTAAATAAGTGGTGGAAATGATACATTGCCCATCAAAAACACTTCAAGAGAATGAAGCGCGAAGCTCACGCTCATCGACAGCAAAATAGTGGGATGAACACGCATGAAGAAACGATTGGCAACTGTCATATGGTTGGTATCAGTTCGGATGGAGGAAAACCCCAAGTTCTTATATTCGGGAGCTATTCTGAGGATGAAACACCCATTAACCCTCTCTTCAAAGAATCCGCCTCCGAAAAAGAAGAGGGATATTGCGTTATACCCTCTCCTTAACGGAGCCAAGGACTAACAATGAAACTGAATACGAAGATTTGATAGCAGGTCTTGAGATCGCTATAGACATGGGAATCAAAGATCTCCTCATATATGGAGACCTCGATGACGTGAGGATGATTGTGTAAAGCCGCAGAGTTCTCACGCCAACAGATATATCTTCGGAAGACTTGATAGAGTCATCTGAAGGAAAAGAAACGACCGAAAAAGTATCTCTTCAAATAGAGAACGAAGAAAAGGTCAAGGACTGGAGGGAAGTCTTCATAGACTACTTTAAGTCCTAACGAACGCCCAAAAATACGTCGTTTAGACATCAGCTCATGAAACGAGTTTTGTCTTTCGCCTTTGTCAATGATACTCTATATAAGAGATCGTTCGACTGTCTATGGCTTGTTAGTGTATATGCCTTAGAGTCCATTACTGTATCATACTAGTTTGTATATTACTTAATGGAAGCTTGGGATATTCACAGTTGTATAGACAATCTTGCTCAAAATGGTAGTATGCTACTTGGTTTGTTTCTACTTTAATATGTGCATGTGTTTCTTTTAGCATATCGCCTATACATATTAGTGGAGCCCTTAGGATCTTTGCTTGATTACCAGCGTTGTGAAGACAGTCACACTAGTGGGGGCTGGGTAATCTAAAAGCACATCCTTATACAGGTCCCTAGTCGTAGGATTATCGAGATGGGGCATCGATACTCCGGAGTAAACTAGCGTATGCGCTTCTCATCCCAGCAGGGGAGATGGTCTGTCCCACAGCCATTAGTACGTCGTACTGGAGATAGCATGCGGGTGCTCTTTAGGTTACGAGTACACTGGACAGGACTCGCTGGGAACTGTTGGTTGGTATTATACCTATCGTCAGTTATCAGTTCCCAGGTGACATGAGTACAGCTTAGTCCATGGACTTGACACTGTCACTTCGCCTCGAGTGTGTTCCCACTGTTCTTAGATTACTACCCTACCACGGCTCAAATGAGTCGTGCAAACAGATAGTAGTTGGGTGCTGTCCCAAAGCACTTGGAGGCAGTGAAGGTTAGACAGAATTCGTCTCTCCCGGTATTGGGAGTTGATATCGCGCTGTGTCTAGGAGAGCCATTACACAAAGTCCCTGGCCAGGGCAAGCGAGATTTGCTGGTAGTGTTTCCAGTAGTTTCTCAGGGTGTTCTGGGCTACACTCCGACATGACTTGTACCATTATTAGAGGATTGACGTTTACCGCCCCCTAGGCCCGACATGCGATACTCTCAGACGAACAGACCGGACTGTACGGAGATTGTCACATTCAGGCTCAGCAAGAGTTCGGATGGGTTCACCTCATCGGTCTTCTTATTGGCATCTACCTAGGGACCGTTACGTACAGCTAGTACCGCTTGCGGCCTGTGGTTAAACCCACTGCCAGTGTAGTGTCGAGTCTTTAGAGTCCCACACAGAGAGTTGTTCGCCTTTGGGCAAAACAGAGTAGAGGTCGCATGGTTTTGCGACAGGGTTCGTTCACATACACGCACTTGTGCACGTTTGATGTCCGGGCAGTTATTACTAGCGGGCTTTGGTTTAAACCAGATCCTAGTATTTGTTTTGGGATTGGTTTTGTCTCATTATATTCGTGTTCCTCGGAACACGGATGCGGGTGTGTATGCACAGCTGACAGAGACAGAGGAACCTCATTAGGGTTGTTGACTGTTGACTTTTTCTAAACCCTAATGAGAATGAGGAATATAATTAATAATATTAATTAAGGATAATTGTGCCATGGTTGAGGTTGGGTTGACCATTTGACTTTTGTTGACCATTTGACTATGATCATTTCTTTTGCAAGATGCTTCTTGATTTTTGCAAGTTGCATTAAATGTGAAATGATAATGGTCATTTCAACTAACCATCATAACTTTCTTTAGTTATTATTATTATTATTCTCATATGAGAGCATGGTTGTTATTTTCTTGCTCATTCTCTCTCATGCAAAACTCTCCCTTTTCCTCTCTCAAAACTCTCTTCTTTCATGTGTTGAAAAACATGAGATTTATGAGATAAAACCATCAAGACAACTCTCTACTCATTCTAGAGTTCTTAGTCTAGCAAGCCAAGCACTTTAGTTAGCTCTTGGTTGAGGTAGGAGCTCAAGGTAGAGGCCTTCGGGTGGATCTTTCTTCGGCAAAGAGAAGATGAAGAGGAGGAGCCGTCTACACCATTCTAAGAAGCAAGCAAGAAGGAGGACCATAACAAGAAGAGAAGGAGTTCAAGAACTAGGTATAACCATCTAACCTAGTAGCTCAAACTTGTAGTTTGTTTGTTAGTTTTTGTTTAGCAAAGATCCTCTAAGTTTAGTCCATGTTACCTTGTGTTAAAAATCCGTTTTTTACCTATTCCGCCTCCCCGTAAGCACCGAGGTGGGTAACGTTGACTTACAGTGGTATCAGAGCCTAGCTAAAGAACAAGTAACATATTAGCAAAGTGTTTAGAACTTCGATCCGGAAAAAATCGCAAAATACATCAAAAATCTTGTGCTTTCTGCCGTTTTTAAAAACAGGTCTAAAAATATTTCCACACCCCTGAAAAATACATGCAGGGTTTTTTAGGAACAACCAAGAAAAATGAGCCCATGACTCGATCAGACCGCCGCGGAAGCGCGGCGAAACCAAGCATTTCGCCGTGGATCCGCGACCGAGTCGACTCGGTCGCGACTCGTTTTTCCTGCAGTGTGTTTAGACTGATGTTTTGTGATTTTTAAGATGATTTGTTTCTACCCAGATCTTCAGAGAACAGTATTATATTTGGGGTAGTTTCAAATTGGAATATTGATCGAAATTATATAAATTTTAGCTAATTGGTTATATCTATAATGTGATATATGCACTGAACGTCGACTAATCGCTATACGTCAATTAGTGGGAGTTGCGCATACCCGTGATCTGTGATGTTGGATTGTGTATATGAACTTGTTGGATTGTCGCGGATGAATAGCCGGGGTTGTGAGATGAGAGTTTCTTTATCTTTCATTTGATGTAAATTGTAATTTGATGTAATATTATTTTATAGCCGCACATCCAGGTTGAGGTTGTAGCCGCCATTGTATATTATTTCTTTTACTGTTTTTGCTCCTAGGATAGACCCAAGGTGGGGAGCACAAACTACCGGGTATTTTGAAGTGCCGAGTGGCCTACTCATGTTGTTGAGGGAGGTTGCTTCACTTTGGCTACTTGGCGGATAGTTTGCCGCACCCGTAGGGGTCTAGGGTAGGGTTTGGCTATTCATCGCGACCGTGTAATCCGTCTTTCGTTGCAGGCTCGAACGAAACGCGGATTCCTAGCATATCCAATGTGTTCATCTGTGATCTGGAATGGCTATCATTGGATCTGACGAATGTATATATCTATATATGATATCTAGTAGGCGTTGCTTATGTTTTGCATCCGCGCTAGTCCAGCCCCCGCTCTGTCGTTAGTTAAGTAACCTAACAGGTGATGACGGGGCCCAGTGGCGAATACGGATGGTATAAGCGTACGTCATATTTTCGTTGTTTTCTGCAATGGTAGGATTAATTGATGGGACGCATTAAATTAATGCAAAGAAAATAAACCAAAGTTAAATCGTTGGAACAATTTCAAAACCACTCGGTTTTTTCCAAAACAGAAAACTTTTAAAAACGCGGAGCTTAAACCACTCCTTTTAAAAGTTATCAGGTTCATTCGATTATATCAAGTTCACTACGCTCACGGTTTCGCCAAAACCATTCGTAGCCCTCCGTCATTTCGTATGGATAGTCAATAATATTCAAGCTATGTTTGTTGGCCAAACTCAAGGCATAGTGATTGGTTGCTATTGGATATTCATATGTAGCATAAATAGATGCGTTGGTTTGGGACAGTCGTACTTTCTTGTTGGCCAAAGTCAAGGGCAGATACGGGTGGGTTCAAATTAACCTGGATAATGACGGGTAGAACTTGACATGTGACTTATGATTTATTGGCCAAAGTCAAGGTCATAAGAGCATGGGGCAAAAATCCACATCGGGAGTTTCAAAAGAAACTGAAACTTGCTAGTGTTGCATACCATTTGGAGTGTGATGATTTTGGTAGGATTCCTTCAGCTTTATCACACGATGATATTTGGATCCCGATCCTACTGTGAGTATATGCTATTCCTCGGGAAACTTTCTCACTTAACAATCAATACTATAAACCAAGTAGATGTCTAGAAAGGTGTTAGCGAGGCTACGCCCACAGGGAAAAGAGGTTATTTAATTAAGGAACTTCGCGAAAGCATCGTAAAACCTCCCTCGAAGTACCGACACTGGCCTGGTTGAACGGTTAAGCAAGTATTGTACAGTGAGATTGATACCGACTAATTCTTCTTTTATGGTTTGAGGAAGGATTCGAGAAACAGTGGGAGTCATCCTGTTTAGACAAACTAAAAACCACTCTAAACTTGCAAGAGTATCATGCTAAAGTGTTTCTTCTCTCTCTCCTAGTTGCAGCGACCAAACATCATGATCGGCTTTAAGTTACTACTAGATAAGAATATACTGACTGGGCCAAACTACAAACATTGGCTCAGGAATGTCAAAATGGCAATCACTTATGACAAGTTGGGGTATCTCCTTACCACTAAAGCCCCCACTGTCCCAGGTCCAAAATCTAGTGTCGCGGATAAGGAAATCCGTAAGACCTGGGAAATTAACTGCGCGAAGGCCAAATGCCTCGTGCTTGCCTCTATGGACAATGAACATCAGAGGAGGCATGAGAATATGGAGCTTGAATCCATATTTCTCCATACTAAGGATCTTTATGGAGAGCAATCTCGTATAGCCAGATACGAAACCTCGAAAAAGTTGTTTTCAGCGAGATTGGCCGTCGGATCATCTGTAGCGGAACACGTGTTTAAGATGATTGGCTAATTGAGGAGCTCGCGGACCTTGGGACCACGTTAAAGAACGAGCTCTATACTGACTTGATTCTCCAGTCCCTTCCTTCTACTTACGCCCAGTTTATCCTGAACTTCAATTTGCAAGGAAAAGAAGTTGAACTTCCAAAACTTCTCAACCTGTTGAGGAGTGCAGAGGGCTGCTTCCCCAATCAAAGCAAGGCTCTGTTTGAATTTCAAAAAAATTCAAATTTTGAAGCAACGCTTCAAATCCCGTGCGCTGCGTGCAACGCGCCACGTGTCAGAAGTTGATACGACAGCGCAACGCCCAAGGCGGTGCGTCCAATCAGAGCAGGGCTCTTTTAAAAACTAAAAGTAAAAGAAACAACGTTCAGTTGCGCAAGCGCTGCGCTGCGTGACACGTGTCTGCGCAGGTGCGCAAGCGCAGCTGCGCAAGCGCTGCACCGCACGACACGTGTCTGCGCAGCTGCGCAAGCGCTGCACCGCACGACACGTGTCTGCGCAGGTGCACAAGCACAGCTGCGCAAGCGCTGCACGGCGCGACACGTGTCTGCGCGGTTGCGCAAGCGCAGCTGCGCAAGCGCTGCGCTGCGCGACACGTGTCGCGCGCTAAGGGAGTTACGCAAAACATAATAAATCTTTTCTGTTCTTATTAAAACAAGAAGATTTTCTTCTGTAAAACAGAGGCCTTTGGATCAAAGATCCAACGGTGAGGAAAATTCCCCAAATCACTCAGAGAAGGATCTCTTTAACAAATTTAACTAATTTATGGGCACTATAAAAAGGACCCTAGGCCTCAATTCAAAGGCATCAACATTTTTCTAAAAAAAGAGAGAGAGAGAACTCTGAGAAACTCCTCAAGAATAAAAAAGGTAAAAACCTTCAGAAAAAGAGAAAGTTCTCTTATGAACAGATCATAGATCTAAAAACAAGATCAATGATCTTTAATAAAAGTAAAATAAAATAAAATAGTGCTTTGCACTTTTCATGAACCTTTGGTTCTCTGAGATAAGAAAAACAAGAAAAAATTATTTTTCTTTGATCTAAATTAGATCAAGAAACCAAATAGTGCTTTGCACTTCTGTTCTTGAATCTAAAAGATTCTTAGTGCTTTGCACTTGCAAACTGCGCTGTTGCGCTCTTAAGAGAACGCCATGTGTCAGCTATAGAACCACTTACGCTACGCGCTCTTGAAATAGAGCTTTGCCCTCTGGAATTGGCGTAACTCATCAGAGCGCGCCACGTGTCAGCAGTGCAACAGTGCAGCGCACTAGCGCAGCGCACTGCGCTGTTGCGCTTGCGCTCACCAGAGCGTGACACGTGTCACTTCCACATGCGCTTGCGCTCTTTAATTTGCGCAAAGCGCCTGACAAGCCATGTGGGGCACTGTTAGAATGCTCTGCATTATTAAGAAAAGGGACAGAGCCCAATTAAAAGGCCCAACAGGCCTAATCAAAAATGCTATGCATTCTAAAAAAAGCAAAGCCCGAACAAAAAAAAAGATGCTCTGCATCATTTATAAAAGGGCAGAGCCCAACCAAAACAAGAATAATGCAGTGCATTACTAAAAGGGGGTAAAGCCCTAGCACAGGCCAAATACAAAAAATGTTAAAACTGGACTTAGCCCAATTTTGGCCATAAGTCCTTAAATTAAATTGACTGAGCAAGATTGCTCTCTTAAATCAATTTACTACCGGTTCGAGGGTACATCTCCGAACTCCTCTGACACATATCGTTGTAATCCTTCAATGACGTAAGAGAGGTCTCGACGGGTCTCGACGACCACACATCAATATTGGACCGAAACGTCCCTAAACTAACATTGGACCGAAACGTCCCTAAACTAACATTGGACCGAAACGTCCCTAAACTAATATTGGACCGAAACGTCCTTAAACTAATGTCGGACCACCACGTCCTTAAACTAATGTCGGACCACCACGTCCCTAAACTGGAATACGAACCACCACGTCCCTAAACTGGAACATGGACCACTACGTCCCTAAAACTGGAACAATAGAGCCTCCAAATGCTCTTTTGCCGGATCTAAACGATCCCGTTTAAGTTGATCTTAGCCCCAAACATGGCTAACGTATCCTTAAACATTTAAACGGACTATAAAACTCCAAATCAACCTTGGTTCAAGGGTACATCTCTGAACTCCTCTGACATCTGCCGTTGTAATCCTTCAACGACGTTAGAGAGGTGACGAGTCCCGATGGCCAGATAATAAATGGATCACCATGTTAAGTCGATCTTAGTCTAAAACAGGACTAACGTATCCTTAACGGACGTTTAAGTTGATCTTAGCCTCAATACGGCTAACGTATCCTTAAACTAAAAACACCAAACCCAAATCTAAGTAAATACGGATTTGGACTAATCCACGTCCTACGGGCGACGGCATTACTCAGTCTCCGTATACGATCCACGGGCAACCACAAACAAAACAAACACACACGATACGAAGAGAAATTCTGGAGAAGGAGAAAGTTGTTACCGCGACGCGGTAGTGTAATTAACTGCAGGGGCTTGCGCCTGCAGGAAAGAGCATCCCCACAATCAAAAACCCCTCAAGCGAGGGGGAATCTGACAAAGTTTGCTATATCGGCCGCATCCGTCTAAACCTCCGATACACGGTGCCATAAATCAACTTGGCATCTTCGGAGAGGTGGACGGATAAAACCATATAGCATCTGCCCCGAATCTCAGGCCAGACGTCCTCACGTCTCGGCCGCCGTTCGGAGGGGAACAGATTCTGGCACGCCCGGTGGGACCTTTTTCTCTTTCCACTCCACACTTCGTGTGTCGTCTTCGCGAACCAATCGCGGTTTGTTAAATGGTTGCCTTCGGATTTCAAGTTACTAAGATTTGGTCTTTTGCCTGGCGCAGAACTTAAACATCAATGGCCTCTAACTGCACCAACTGCTCGAAGTGTCACTGCAACGGACGCTCCACCTCCCCGGAGGTGTAGCATATGGGCCCCAAGCGGCTTCCTTCCTCGCTCTGCCGGTAGACCAGGTGACCCAGGCCACCACAGGCCTGTTTTTCGGGACCATGATCCCACCTACAAGCTTCTTTATGCCAATACCTGCACCGGAAGTGAACAAGAAGTCGGTCTTCGACCGGCTCACTGCTACGACGGCCCCTGTCAACAGGTCGCCCGCTACCAAACCGACAGCCTCTGTTTTCACCAGACTAAATCAGAACTCTAAACTGGCTGTCCCAAGGAAAGCAATAACTGCTGCTCCAGAAGTCGTCGAGGCGGCTTCCCCTGTCAAAGAGTCAGTCTTTTCAAGACTGACGATTCCTGCTCCTGTCCCTGCTCGAGGATCTGTCTTCGATAGGTTGAATATCACCCCTCAAAAGACAATCTCAGTCTTTAAGAGGTTAATATCGGCGGCGCCTCATTCAGACAGGGGGCAAAAAGAAGCTATCTCAATATCCGAGCCAGTCCCAGCGGCTCGTCGTGCTCGACATCGCCATTGGCAACGAGTGAGGAAGGCAGGGGGAAACTCCCCCTCAGGGCTAACTCCACCGGCTCCAGTGGTGGAAATCAACACTGCTGTTCTAACTGGGAACAGCTTTGAAATGCTGAGGAGGGTACGGAAGAACTCTCCAACCGCTACACTGAAGAGATCTCCTCCACCTGCGGAGAGAGTTCCAGAAACGAAGCAAGAACAGCCCCATCAACGGCTGTCCTCAAGAATTTATAAAGTTTGGAGGAGAGTTCAAGACTCCATGATCGACCTGGATCACTCCCGTCAACGAAAAAAGGCAAAGGTGGAAAAAGACAAAGACTGTCCCATTAAACAGCAGGGGACAGCAGCTGCTAGGGTGCCCCCTTCAACGGTTCCTTCAACCTCAACGGCCCACAAGAGAAGGAGGCCAGAGAAAACTCCTGCGTCAGCGGCAAAAGTTAAAAATGGTGAACCTAAACGCCCTAAGTCAGGGGGCATGATAGTTCATACCGTCTACATGGCATTTGGTAAAGAAGATAGCCGCATATCTACGGGTCATCGACCGCTCACCCGATCAGTGACCAAGGCACAAGAGCAACAGCAAAAGCTCCAAGAAATGATGAATGCTATGGCTGCACTTACCGGGCCAAAAGAGAACCCCGAAGCGTCCTCGGACAAGCGCCATGAGGAAGAAACCGACGCCGAATTCCTTCGTCGGATATTGGAAAAGAAGGACAAAGAGGCCGCTGAACAAGCAGCTAACATACAGTGTATGGGCCTCCTCTTCCAGGACATGATAGGAATGATGATACAACAAGATCCCCCGGCTGAAGAGCCCCCGATCGTCCTTGGAGATGATAGGGGAGAGACATCAAATCCTCCGCCAGCTCTGTCGACGGCTAAAGAGGATACAATCTCCAAAGCTGATTTGGATGAATACATCGCCCAACAAATACGGGTTCATCATGCGACCGAAGCAGCCGGCCAGGTTGTAAAAACGGGGTGGCCATATCCAAGTTGGTACGATCAAATCAAGTACCCACCCGGTTACACAATTCCCAAGTTCCATGTCTATAAGGGGACGGGCAATCCTCACCAGCATGTTGCCCAGTTCATAGCACTCTGCGGCAAGACCGGCGGTGACGACAAGCTTTTACTGCGCCAGTTTGTTGGAAGTTTATCAGATACGGCGTTTGAGTGGTACTCTGAACTCCCGAACGACTCTATCAAAACCTTCGCGGAGATGGAGCTACTGTTTACTCAGCGTTTTGCAAGTGCCAGTGAGCGTACCCCGATGACGGCGCTGATTAACGCCAGGGTAAAGCCAGGCGAGACGTGGGTTCAGTATGCTATACGATGGCGGAACTTGTGGTCGAAGTGCGAGCAGCGCATTGAAGAAGCTCCCGCAGTGGGTATGTTTGTGGGAACCCTCGATCCACAAGCAACCATCTCGCAGTTTATGATGTTTTTCAAGCCGACTACCTTCCAAGCCTTGATCGACAAACTAGCACAGATGGATCAGATAGGCCATAAACCTCCTCTTCCAAGGCCGGACTCCCGAAATGACAAAGGGAAGGGAAAAGCGATCGTCGTCGCTAATGCTCAACAACAACCGAGCGACTCGAAACCGGTTGCTCGTCAAAATAATATGCGCCCGTACGTACCCCTTGAGGATAGGATGGGGCGTCCTTATTCTTTTCCCCGCGATAAAACGAGGAGGTTATTCGAGCTGGCGTTGCGTAACAGACTCATAAATTTACCGGATCTAAAACGTCCGTTGCAACCAAGTGACGTCAACGAGCCCAACTACTGTCCTTATCATCGAGTGCTGGGCTATCCGATCGAAGATTGTTACATTTTCAAGAATTGGCTTGAAAACCAGTACCGACAGGGCAATTTCGCGTTATCTGATAAATGGAAGGTGAATCCCCCGCAGCCCCACACCTCTAAGGGGACGAATACGCCGGGAGCAACATACTCCGCATTGAAGAAGCTCCTTGGGAGGTTGTATTATCAACCAAGACAAAGAGGATGCTAAACGATCTTCAGACATGTCCAGCGATCAAGTGGAAGAACCCGTTGGAACCGCAGGTCATTGAAGGGATGTTGAAGCCACGTCCAACTCCAAAGACTGATGGTGGTGGTTCAAGCACTTGCAACCAGCCGTCAAAATCTTCGAAAAAGAAGAAGAAGAAATCGAAGAAGCCCGTGAAGCCTGGCGACAAGCGCACAGACTTACAAAGGCAAATTGACGCGCTGGATGAATACAACCAAAAGGCACGGACTCCCATTACGATCCAAGAGTTCCTCAATCACGTCTTTCAAGAAGAAGATGAGGGAGAAAGTTCATCAGATGAACCCGAGGAATATGTGGCGAGCTGTCATGTGATTTCCCATTCGTTCATGGACGATGAGGAAACTCCTGGCACTAAAACGCTAGGAGCAGATACCGAATCAAAAATTCCGGAGCTATCAGTTGAAATGATTGACGCGTTCCTTAACGAAGCCCGACTGAAAAGTAAAGCTGATCGAGAACGCGAGATGGCTGTATTTGAAATGGCCAAGCGCCAGCGACTTGATGAAAGAGCTGAGACGATCCCGCTGGAGCAAAACACCTTCGCTACCGACAAAATCCAATTCAAGATAAAGAAAAGGTTTGCTAAGGACATATCAATGGGCATGAAGCTACCATCCTCTGAGGAAAAAATTACTGGTGAAATAGAAACGCACCCCTCCTATTGCTTATATCATCAAAAGATTTCGCACCCCACTCAAGAGTGCAAAGCTTTCGATAGATGGTGGCAAGGATACGTTGCTCATCGACAACGCTTTAAGCGGGAAAAGCGTAAAACTCGTCGGGAGCAAAGAAATACGACCGAAGGGATTAAAAGAACTACCGGCGATTGTCGCGTGGTTAACACCGGTGGGTCACAAGTGCCTACATTCGGGAGTGATTCTGATGAAGAGCTAGAACTTGCCCCTCTCTTTAAAGAGTCCGCTTCGGGAAAAGAAGAAGAGCTGAAGGTCTGCGAAAATATTCGGCTGCGGAATCGGACGCTGCCTGAAAAGAACCTCGGACCCTCAAGTAGAAAAGATAAAGGGAAAGAAAAGGTCTCTGAAGATATCGTCTTAGATGACCAAGTTCTGGAGGAGCTAGCCGCCAAGGACCCGCCAAAGAGGAATAAGATGGATTACAACGTCTTAGCGCATCTGAGGAAGCTACCCTCACAGCTCAACATTCTTGATGCTCTTTCGCTATCAAAAGAGGCGAGAGATTCGTTAATTAAGGCACTCCAAGAGCCGGAACAATTCCAAGCTTGCCTGGCCAAGGAAAAGATGAAGGATGAATTGGAGGAAGTGCACACGGCCGATATTACTTTTGGCGATGAGGACCTTCTCCTTGGGACGTGCGAACACAACCGCCCCCTTTATGTCTCAGGATACTGCCACGATATTAAGATAGGCAAAATCCTGATCGACAATGGATCCTCCGTTAATCTCCTCAACGTGCGGGTGTTAAAAGAAATCTGCATGAGCGTCCAGCACCTTGCTCGTGACAAGATCACCATCTCCGGGTTCGACTCCCAATCGTCAAGAACTCTTGGGTCTGTAATACCGACGCTACGCTTCGGTCTACTCGTCACGGACATTAAGTTCCACATCATAGACGCCAAGACATGCTACAACGCTTTGCTTGGCCGACCATGGTTACATGAGTACAACATCATCCCTTCTACACAACATCAGTGTATAAAGTATTTTAAGGATGGTTTTGAGTATACCGTGACGGGAGAACTAAACCCGTTCTCTGTGAACGAGGTCCGCAAATACGAAGATGCCAAATACTTCTTGCCGAATTTCGAAGACACGGAGAAGTGTCACAAGCCGGAGAACAAAGCTAACACCACCATCCCTGTCTTCGGCAGTGATACTGAGGAGGAAGAGGAGATAGTTTATTCGGGTCCGCTCCAGCACAACAAACCAGGACCGTCCGCTCCTACGTTGGTCTTTGGTAGCGATTCGGAGGATGAGGTCCATGTCATATTCTCTGCTCGACCTTCAATACAAGCTTCCGCTGACAAAGAGCAAAGTCTGCAAGTCGCCATGGTGCCGCTTAAACACCATAAGGAACTGAATGCACTTAATATTTACAATGTAGAAGAGCTACAAACATTCTACATCCCTCCCAAGCGAGAGAGCGAGAAATCAATTTTGTTCTACCGCTCTGAAGAAACCAAGGTGGAAAAAGAAATCTGGCATGGCGCGGATCCTACGCTCGACAGGCTTCAGCCTATCCATCTTCCCAGATATTATACAGAGGGTTTGAAAAAGCTGCTGAAACGCCAGGGGATATCCTTTAAGCAGACCGTTCGAAAAGCCAAGTTCTATGACAAAATCTGGAACGTTCCTGGGACTCAACGCAAACTGCCTAATGGGAAAATGGAGACAATCGGGCTTGGATACATCCGGTCAAAGAAACGAGAGCTACTAAACAGCTGCTATGTCATGTATGACTTCGATGAAGAAGCGGATGCTCAATGGGAGGACGCTAATCCTAAGCCAGTGAAAGTTCCAGATGCAAAGGAGCCCAGTCCGTCGTTCAAGGAACAAATGGATAGACTTATAAAGAAAGCTGGTCAAAAAGTCCGAGACGATCATAACCGCGAAATGGTCATCTATGAGAAAGCCAGAACGCAACGCCTTCTCCAACAGGCCGTGAAAGATGAAAAGGCTGCTCCCTGTCAACCTGTTATGAACAAGGCTCGACGCAAAAGCAGAAATAAGTCGAAAGCCCAAAAAGGCGCTCAACAGCAACAAAGAAAGGCTAAGAAGCCACGCAAACGGGAGTCAAGTGCTATTGATCTATCCTTTATGAAGAAAATGGGCTGAGCGTACTCGTTTCCTCGGGACAAGACGAAGAAGATACTTGATCTTGCTCTAGAACATCAAATGCTTATATTGCCGGAGTCCAAAAACCCCGAACGAGCAGGTGAAGTCTCTAACCCAAATTATTGCACTTATCACCGAGTGATAGGATACCCTCTCGAAGATTGCTTCACCTTCAAAAATTGGGTTGAAGATCAGTACCAGCTCGGCAAGTTCGCTCTATTTGACAACTGGAGGGTAGTGTCGCCACAGAAGCACGAGCCCAAGGCCACGAAAGGAGAACCAGTTCCGCATTGGGATTGGAAGCGAATCCGTACTTGTCACGTGATAATGATATCAAAAGAAGAGCCCGGGAACATAGATGACCTTCCCCGGTGCTTCAAAAACAGCAACGATGAGGTGATCTCAGAATTCCCGCCAGCACCAAAAGAGCTGGAAGATGGAATCCATACCACTGCAGATAATCTCCAGAAAATTGAGTTGGGGACGGCAAATGACCCGCAACCGACATTCATCAGCGAGCTGCTATCTGAAGAAAGGGTTGTTGCGTTAAAGGATGTGCTTCTACAACATAAAGATTGCTTCGCGTGGAACTATTCCGAAATGCCGGGACTAGATCCAGAAATTGCTGTACACAGATTGGCGATATCCCCGGACATCAAACCAGTCAAACAGGCGCCGAGGAAAATGTAGCTTGAGCTTGAAATGAGTATCAATGCTGAAGTCAAAAAGCTGATCGACTCTGGCTTCATCCAGGAGGTTCAATATCCAGAGTGGATCGCCAACATCGTCCCGGTGATAAAGAAAAATAGGACAGTGCGCATATGTGTGGACTTCCGGGATCTCAATAAAGCCTGCCCGAAAGACGATTTCCCAGTGCCAGTCACCGAACTGATGATAGACAATACGTCCACTCATGAAGTTTTCTCCTTCATGGACGGCTCATCAGGATATAATCAGATAAAAATGCATCCCGAAGACCAGAAGCACACCGCCTTCAGGACTCCTTTGGGTATATTCTGCTACAAGGTGATGCCCTTTGGTCTAAAGAACGCCGGTGCCACTTACCAAAGGGCCATGACGAAGATCTTCGACGACCTTACACATGAAATCATCGAATGCTATATCGACGACCTCGTGGTTAAAAGCAAATCATACGAGGAACACCTCGAGCATTTGAAGACCGTATTTCAACGCCTTCGACAATACAACTTGAAAATGAACCCGCTCAAGTGTGCATTCGGAGTTTACTCGGGAAAATTCCTGGGATTCATTGTTCGACATCGAGGTATTGAAATAGATCCGTCAAAGATCAAAGCGACCATGGAAATACCTCCGCCGAGAACTCTCAAACAGTTGCGTCTCTCCAAGGAAAGCTCGCATATATTGGGCGATTTATAGCCAATCTTTCAGGCAAGTGCTGTCCCTATAACCACTTGATGAAGAAAGGAACCCCGTTCGTCTGGGATCAAAAATGCCAAAGCGCACTAGACGAGATCAAGCAGTACCTGCAAAACTCTCCAGTGTTGGCTGCTCCAGTTAAGGGAAAGCCTCTCATTCTTTACACGACTACCCTCGAAGGTTCTTTAGGCGCATTATGGGCACAAGAGAACGATCAAGGGAAAGAGAGAGCACTCTACTACTTAAGTCGAGTTCTGCTGGGGGCAGAAAGCAACTACTCCCCCATCGAAAAACACTGCCTGGCGTTGATCTTTACGATAACAAAGCTCAGGCACTATGCGTTGGTACATGAAGTCCGTCTCATTTCAAAGGTGGACCCCCTTAAATACTTGATGTCAAAGGCCATATTGACGGGACGACTCGCTAAATGGGCCCTGCTCTTGATGGAGTTCTCGATAACATATCAACCTCTCAAGGCAGTGAAAGGCCAGGCCATCGCCAACTTCCTCGCTGAGCATCCGATACCGGCTGATTCTCCTCTGAATTGCGATTTGCCAGACCAACATGCGTTTGACACTATCAATGGGAATGATACTCGATGGGAACTCTATTTTGATGGAGCGTCCTCCATAAAGAAGCGCCAACAAAGTACCCCTATAATCAAATCGGGAGTAGGACTCATCTTTGTAACTCCACAAGGAGGGATAATGCGTTTTGCTTTCTCCCTGACGGAGCCGAGGACAAACAACGAAGCCGAATATGAAGCTTTGATAGCAGGCCTTGAGATCGCCATTGACATGGGAATTGAAAACCTCCTCATATACGGGGATTCTCAACTTGTCGTTAGTCAAGTAAACGGCGACTACCAAACGTGCAAGCCAGAATTGATGAAATACGGTGAAAAGGTGCAACAACTGTTGACTCAAATTCCCTCTTATACTTTGGAGAACATACCGCGCGTGGAAAACAGCAAAGCGGACGCGTTGGCCAAACTTGCTAAAGAACTGGCTGACGAGAACCTCGACGACGTTAGAATCATGGTACAAAGCCGTCGAGTTCTTGCCCCAGCAGAAATATCTCTGGAATCATCCGAAGAAAAGAAAACGAATGAGCGAATGGCTCTGCAAATAAAAGACCCGGAAAAGGCCGAGGATTGGAGGGAAGTCTTCATAGACTACTTTAAGTCCCACCAATTGCCCGAAGAAGCGTCCACAAGACATCAGCTCATGAAACGAGCTCTGTCTTTCGCCTTCGTCAATGATACTCTGTACAAAAGGTCATTTGATTCTCTGTGGCTGAGATGCTTAGGACCTGACGAAGCAAAAAGGGTCGTCCAGGAAATTCACGACAGACTCTGCGGTTCTCACCAAGCAGGCCCAAAGATGAAGTTGAAGATCAAACGGATGGGCTACTATTGGCCCACGATGATCCATGACTGCCTCGAATATGCGAAGCAATGCCACTCATGCCAAATTCATGGGGACTTCATCCATCAGCATCCGAATCCACTGCATCCAACGGTTGCTAGCTGGCCATTCGAAATATGGGGGACTGATATAGTCGGCCTCATCGAACCAGCATCGTCTAGGGGACATCGTTTCATCCTGGCAACGACTGACTACTTCTCCAAATGGGCGGAGGCGGTACCGCTGAGGGAAGTAAAGACGGAGAATATCCTCCACTTCTTCAAGACGCACGTCATATATCGGTTTGGAACGCCAAGACGGATCATCTCCGATAACGGGCCAGCTTACAGAAGCCACAAGATCAGTCGCTTCGCGCAGCAGCACAATATAGACCGGAGATATTCCTCGGTTTATAATCCGCGAGCCAACGGACTAGCTGAGGCCTTCAATAAGACTTTAACAAAGATCATGAAGAAAACGGTGTCCCGAAATAAGAAAGACTGGCACGAAAGACTGCAAGAACCTCTTTGGGCATATTGAACTACGTTCAAGACGGCCACGAACACAACACCGTACGCGTTGGTGTTCGGTACCGAAGCAGTACTCCCCCTTGAGATAGAGTTACCCTCTCTACGAGTGGCAGTCCATTACAAGTTAACGGACGAAGAAAATGCTCACCTTCGGCTTGAGGAGCTTGACGCCCTTGATGAAACCCGGCTCATAGCACAGCAAAATCTGGAAGCTTATAAAGCAAAGATGACGCGTTCATATGAAAGATTGATCCGGCCAAGGACATTCCGCCAAGGCGAACTTGTGTTAGTGGTCAAAAGGCCTATGATCCCCAATCACGCCAAGCGAGGAAAATTCGAGCCAAACTATGAAGGCCCATACATCATAGATAAGGTCTACCAGGGTGGGGCCTATCTACTCATGGACATGCACGGCGAAAGGCCTTTCAGGCCAATAAACGGTCGCTTCCTAAAGAGATACTACGCTTAATGAGCCACAGCCTAGGTCAATGATAGATGACGACGACTATGTCCGCTCGCTATCTTCTTAAGCTTTATAAAAAAAGGGTAGCCGGCCTTCTCCATGACGGACCGAGACGTTCTTAAACTAACGACGGACCGAAATGTCCTTAAACTAATAGCGGACCGAAACGTCCTTAAACTACCACCGCGGCATCTTCAGGCTGATATAAAAAAAATATTAAAAAAATAATAATAAAAATAAAAATATATAAAAACGGTATGTCCGTAAGCAAAAGGGGCACGGATGAAAACCTGAAAGGGCTCCGTGAGTAAAAACAGCAGGGCTACCGGCGAGTGTTCGTGAAAACTCGAAAGGGCACAACCTCGTAAAAAAAAAGAGAGAAAAAGAAAATAAAAAGAATAATAAAAAAACGGTACGTCCATGAGCAAAATGGGCACGGATGAAAACCCGAAAGGGCTCCGTGAGTAAAAACAGCAGGACTACCGGCGAGTGTCTGTGAAAACCCGAAAGGGCGCTACCTCGTCAAAAGACACTTACAGGGTCCCCTCGACCTTGTAAGGAGAAACCACCCGCGTGAGATCCTTACGACTCACAAGGGAGCAGCACACTCAGGGATCTCCACGATTCCTAAGGAGAAAATACACTTACGAGATCCTCACGACTCGTAAGAAGAACTCTCTTATGGGACCCTCACGGCCCGTAAGAGTTGAAAGTCTTAAGTTACAAAGACCTAAACCTGTGCTTAAGCAACCCCCACAACCTCTAATATTGCCCTACAAGTGGTCCAATATTAGCTCTTGTATACAATCCACGGGCGCGAATAAACATTTCCCTAACCAAGTCTCATCCGTGACTGGGGATATGTTCGCATGGTGAACGACCCTTATAAATCCTCTCGATTTATGAGGAGAAAACCCTCCTGTAGGATCCTTACGACTTACAGAGGAAACAAACACTTAGGAATTCTCACGATTCCTAAGGAGAAAATACACCTACAAGATCCTCACGACTTGTAGGGAGAAATAGCTTCGTGAAACCCTTACGGCTCATGAAGTCAAAAGCCTTAGCCGACAGGACCCTAACCCTGGTCGCTAAGCCACCTTTGTTCGACATCGACAGAGGCAGATGATGATTCGCTCCTGGTAATATCCCAGTTGTAGCGGTGCTGATGCCAAAATCGGTTTACAGCGAAAAGCTAATAGGCCGCACATACATACGAAATAGCCGAAATGATAGGGCAACTTGCAATAAAAAGCAGCAAGTAAAAATGTATGCATGCAAAATAGCCAAAATGATTGGGAAACTCGCAATAAAAAAGCAGCGAGTGAAAACAAAATAAACAGCCGAAATGATTGGGCACCGCGATAAATAGCCGAAATGATTGGGCAATCGTGACCTTCGCGATATAGAAGCTGAAATGGTAGAGCATCACGGAAATAAAAAAAAGAGAAGAAATGATAAAACTTTGGCCCTACAGTTAAGATCACATCGATCCCTGTATACAATCCAAGGGCGTAAACAAAGAGGGAACTATACCTTCCTAACAGGCTCCGCCAGAAGACGAAGCCAGATCTCGACGTTTCAGTCCAACTCCGAAGAAACTAGTGTCTTCAACAGATACCTCGACTCACGGATACAAACACTCCTTGACGAGAGCCTCCTGATCCGCGTCGACTCGCAGAGCCACCAGTGCCTCCGTGGGAAATTCTCGACTCGTTTCAAACCCCAAGGAAACAAATAATCCTTGGCGCTTGGGAAACAAAGAATCCCTAGCAAACTCCTCGACTCACGGATACAAACACTCCTTGACGAGAGACTCCTGATCCGCGTCGACTCGCAGAGCCACCAGTGCCTCCGTGGGAAATTCTCAACTTGTTTCAAACCCCAAGGAAACAAATAATCCTTGGCGCTTGGGAAACAAAGAATCCCTAGCAAACTCCTCGACTCACGGATACAAACACTCCTTGACGAGAGCTTCCTGATCCGCGTCGACTCGCAGAGCCACCAGTGCCTCCATGGAAAATTCTCGACTCGTTTCAAACCCCAAGGAAACAAATAATCCTTGGCGCTTGGGAAACAAATAATCCCTAGCAAACTCCTCGACTCACGGATACAAACACTCCTTGACGAGAGCCTCCTGATCCGCGTGACTCGCAGAGCCACCAGTGCCTCCATGGGAAATTCTCGACTCGTTTCAAACCCCAAGGAAACAAATAATTCTTAGCGCTTGGGAAACAAATAATCCCTAGCAAACTCCTCGACTCACGGATACAAACACTCCTTGACGAGAGCCTCCTGATCCGCGTCGACTCGCAGAGCCACCAGTGCCTCCGTGGGAAATTCTCGACTCGTTTCAAACCTCAAGGAAACAAATAATCCTTGGTGCTTGGGAAACAAATAATCCCTAGCAAACTTCTCGACTCACGGATACAAACACTCCTTGATGAGAGCCTCCTGATCCGCGTCGACTCGCAGAGCCACCAGTGCCTCCGTGGGAAATTCTCGACTCGTTTCAAACCCCAAGGAAACAAATAATCCTTGGCGCTTGGGAAACAAATAATCCCTAGCAAACTCCTTGACTCACGGATACAAACACTCCTTGACGAGAGCCTCCTGATCCGCGTCGACTCGCAGAGCCGCCAGTGCCTCCGTGGGAAATCCTCGACTCGTTTCAAACCCCAAGGAAACAAATAATCCTTGGCGCTTAGGAAACAAATAATCCCTAGCAAACTCCTCGACCCACAGATACAAACACTCCTTGACGAGAGCCTCCTGATTCGCGTCGGCTCGCAGAGAAACTAGTGTCTCCGCGGGAAATTCCCGATTCGTCTCAACATGCAAATGAAGCCTCAGGCAGCAGGGACTAAAAAACTTGCTTCCTGAACAATGGGACCCTGCAAGTCAATCCAAAATGGTCTCTTGCATATTATTCACGGGTCTCACTCTCCAAAGTCGAATTTCGACGAGGAGGGAAACAACCGCTTGTGGGTCCTCTCGACTCGTAAGAGGGAAAAATTCTCTTATAGGATCCTTACGACTTATAAGAGAAAACCACACTTATGGATCCTCAAAATTCCTAAGGAGAAAACCCACCTACGAGATCCTCTCGATCCGTAGGGAGAAAAGTCTCTATGAGACCCTCACGGCTTATAGAGTTGAAAAGTCTTAGGCAGCAGATCCAAACCTGCGGCCTAAGCCATCGCTATTCCTTAAGAAAGTCAGGATACTCGTTCTAATCCTCCGTTAACCATGTTTGCTAAGGTGATATGCTGATAATAAAAGAAAGAAAAGACGGAGAAAATGACACATTACAAAAAAAGGTGTATCTTATATTCATAAACTTGATTGGATACAGGGTACATTATGTCAAAAGAAAAAAAAATACATATATACATTCTTTTACCTACGAGTACAAATGATACAAAGATAGATAGCTACTGAGGAGGAAGTGTCTTCAGTAAATTCACAAGATGCTCTCGCACTTCCTTCAGCGCTTTCTCTCGAGTAATAGCCGCAGCCACCTCCGCCTCCACCTGGGCCCACTGCTGCACGAAGGATGCAAGCTGTTCCTCAACGACCTGCTGAGCTGCTTCATGGCCCCGGGCATCACGCTCGGCGGCATCAAGCTTCCGCTTCAGTGCCAGCCCATTAGAAATACGCTCCAGGAGGCCTTCAAAGACGACTTTCACCTCAGCAGCATTCGCCCTAACTTCAGCGCGTAGGCGAGCAGTTGCGCTTGAAGATTCCTGACGTTCCTTCAACCGTAAAGCTGCTTCTTGCTCCAAATGGCGGAAATAAGAAGTGCTTTGCTCGAGCCAAGCTGTCCGTTGGGTGCTTGTGGCCAAAACTTCAGGAGAAGGACGCATCGACTCCAGCCGATGTAGGCAGGCCTCGACCTCCCTGCAGTGGTTAACCCAAGACTCGACGACGCCTTCGTTGTGAAAGTTTACGAGCGCCGCCAACATTGGGTTAACTTCCACAGCGAAATCTGTGGCAGAAGGGAGAGCGTCCGTGTTAAGCTCTTCGATATACCCGCTCAGCATACCCAAACTCATCACGGCACCCTTTGAAGATGGACGTTTCAAGAAAGGGCCTGCCGGTGAAAGGACACAAGACTCAAGAGGGACCGGAGCCGGAACGATAGCTGCAAAACAAAACATGGTTAGACGATGGTTCAAGAGATGTTGAAGGGTCATAAAAAGAAAGGGGGGAGATTTACTATACCAACTGCAACGGACGGTAAGGCCGGAAGGGCCGGTGGCGTGGCAGGCCTTGCACCCCCTCCTTCGATTTGTGGCACTACAATAAAGAAGAGGAAAAGTTAAAAATAATCCTATAAAAAAAGGGGGGAAAAGAAAGACATCAAAATGAAAATATACTCACCGGCACCACTAGAAGGAGAAGCGAATTCGGATGGGAAGGAGAAGTATGGGAGCAACACTTGGTATAGATGATCAAAGAGCACTCCTGAAAGGACACAGTGGTATAACGTTAGTAGATAAGCTACACGTTTAAAAGATCAACTCATGAGTCGTAAATCCATACCTTCCAACATCCGTGATGGCACAAGGGAAGGCTGGGAGATGACCGTCGCCAAAGCAGTAGTTGACGGTGCTCCTTCGAGCAATGGAGTATCGGCACTGGCCGCGCCTGCGTTAAAAACAAAGACAGACTTTTTAGAAAAGATCGCAAGATATATAAAAAAAAAGGAGAATGATGGTAACTTGAAGTTTACCCGACGAGCTGCCAGCCGAAACTGAGGCAATTCCCTCCTCCATCGACATGAAGCCACCACCCGTAACCTCATCCCCCGACTCGATAGGGACCGTCGTCGTGCTCGCGCGACCAGGAGACGGAAAAAGATCGTAGACGGGAAGGGCAATGATTGGAGCATTGCCGGACTCTTGGAAGGAAGCGGCGGACTCTTCCCCAAGAGTCGTACCCATCTCACCCGCTACTTCCTTGGGCTCCGCGGTCTCCATCGGCTCATCTACCGTCACCACGAGGTCGCCATCCTCAAGTGCCTCGTCCGCCATCACCCCGGACTCAGTTGTAATGATCGTTTCATCTGCCGCCACTTCAGGCTCGGCATCAACGACCTTCTCGGCTATAGGCCCCTCAACCTCCGCATCAAGCTCCATGGCCTCAACGATGTTGCCCACTGTCGGCTCGAGTTCGGCAGGCACCGCCTCCTCTGTTCCCCTGGGTTCAACGGTCTCCGCCTCACCCTCGGTTGGACTTGGCCCTGCAAAATAATAGATATAAGAACCGTCGGCATTATAACTCTCACAATAAAAATTCTGAAAGAAATGTTACCTGAAGTGGACTTATCATTTGCGCTTCGAACGGCGCGCGCCACTTGTCTGCGAGCAGTGGATAGGGCGACAGGGGCCTCTCCGGAAGGAGTATCTGCCCGAGGGACGGTGCTTGGGCCCGCTCCCATAGCCAAAGCAGTCCGGCGCGCCTTCGCCTCGCGCCTCAACCGCTTTCTCTCCTCCTGGGCCGTTGAGACGGACCTCACCAGAGCCTCTCTCATTAAGGCGTCTTCGTCCGTGAGTAGGGATGCCTCCAGGTTTTTCAAGGCATCTCTCGTCGTTTTGTCAAGTCGAGGCTCTTGCAGCAGCCCCGACGAGACCGGGACTTCAGTAACAGGCTTGGGGAGGATCCCCGCATCAACTGATGTAGCTCCTACAAAGAAACAAAAGAAGAAGGTTAGGTTGACCATCAGAAGAGATAACAATTTTTTTTTCTTATAAAAGAAAAGGGGGTAGGACGCACCAACGCCTGCTAGAGGACGTTTCTCCTCCTCCTCTTGGAAAGTTTTCAAAGAGGCAGCAATAGCTTCTTCAGTAGAGACACCTGTTGAAAATGGGAAAAGTATTAGTCAAGAATAATGATAAAAAAAATGCGATGAAATGATGAGGAAAGCGGCTAATGATCACCTGACTCCGCGAGTTTGCTTAACATCGCTTCGAGCCTTGCTGATCGCTCAGAAGCTGCAATAGCGGCCGCCAAATTGGTGTCTGCAGGGTCTACCAAGAAGCCCTTATTGCTGCCATATTCACTTATTCCTTTGGTAAGAGGGGCCTCAGGCTTTAAATTGAAGATCGCGTCGAGAGAAAGGATCGACTTCTTCTTCTTTTGCCCGCCAGCTCTAGATGCACCTGGAATTGATTTGCGCTTGGCTGTCACCTTAGGGCGGCGGGTCCCAATATCCGCTCCTGCGCCGGACTCTGGCAATATTAAATTAACCGTCTTCGTGGGAACACGAGGCGCCTGTGGTGCATTCACCGTAGCAGACAGCGGCAATCCACGCGGGGGGCTCAACACGCGTGGTCGGTCGACTCCGGCATCTTTTAATGGAGGAATGACCGGGATCCTCGGTTGCAAGGGGGCTTTGCGATCATCGCCAGGAGGCGCACCCCTACGGTCAACCAGTATACGCTTCTCCGTTAAGATAATTGGGCCCATCGCATGCGCATACCAAGCCACGTACATGTTAAGCATCTTAGGGACACAGCTGGGTTCACTAATAAAGAAATAGGAACCCGTGTTAAGCCGTGTGAAATGGTGCATTGCATTCTTCATCCCCTCTCGGCTGACCACGGGCTTTTCCAAGAAAGCTTCCATCGGAATCCCTTGGTTGTAGCTCGATTGCTGAGCAAAACGGTGCGGGTTGTACCTCATAAAAAGTACGCTCTCATTCTGCCTAGACACTAGATAGCCCGGCCGAATGGAGTAGAGGTGGAGGATTTCCCGAGCCTTCAATACGGAAGCCCCGTCCTTGAAATCATCACGCAGTGGCACTACTGACTTAGCAGTTTCTGAGCCTATGGTTATAACCTTGTCCACAAAGGAAATCTTCGCTCCGACCAGATGTGGACGAAGGAGCAGCCCCCTAGACTCCCGTGGGGGTGCAACCACAATTGAAGCGCCGACCAACCGCATGACTCTCGGGAGTCTGTACTTCTCAAAGAACGGAGGAATCTTATGGACACCGAACACCCCTTGCACGTGCATTTCCATCCAGGAGGTAAAATAGTGCGTCGGGAAGTTAGCGGGCTGCACCCCAGACTCACTAGCGTCCGCCGCTATACTAAGTCCTTTATAAAGGTAGGCCAGCCCGGCGATTCCTACCGATAACTGCAAACCAGCCACCATCCGATGCGCTGGGTAAAAGACGGAGGGCCGCATGTGACGCGGGTGCATGGGGAGCGCAAAGCTGCATAGCCACAAACCCAAGAACCCAATAAAAAGGTCTCCTCATCCATGCCCGGGACGGCGATTTCTGAGAAAGGGACGATGGCAGCACCGGGGAGATAAAAATCCTTTTGATCATTCTCCGATACAGGTCGGCGGTCTAAGCCGAAACCGAAAGGGTCATCGAGCTGGGCAAACTTCTCACTCCGCTCTGATAGGAGTTCCAGGCGAATGAAGCGGGCAATAAAATCTGCGAAACTGACGCCCCGGTCGTCCGATTCCAGATGGAGTCCTTCATAGATCTCCAACATCTTCACCAGGCCCGGATACTGATGCTGAACGGCGTTTTCCGGAGTCAGGTCAAACACCAGCGGCTTGGTGGCAAAAACGTATTCGTCAGGAGGTAGCAACTCCTCGTAATGCTCCCCCCTCATCGGTAAACCTGAGAGCTCGGCAAACTCCTCCAAAGAAATTGAGACCTCCCTATCCGCCATCAAGAAAGTGTGGGTGGGGATATTCCATTGTTCGATGAAGGCCTTGATCCACCACGTTGGAGGAGAGGGATACTCGAAGAGCGAGACGTAGATGGACGAATACAATCCAATCTTCATTAGATGAGTCCTTTTCGCCGATAAGATGTATCGGGCCCACTGCAAGTATCCGGCGGGCGGTCGCGGCACCAATCCAATATTATAGGCCTGTCCCCAAGGGCGTGCTTCACCCTGACAGATTCGCCTTCCTAAAATATCTATTGCCGGCGGCGGTTGCACGAGAATAGCACTAATTGCGGGTTGGAGGAGGTCATTCGAATTCCAATTTTTAACCTCCACGGCATACTTCGCCGGGGGTTCGTCCGCATAGGGGATTGGAGTTATGGGTTCAGACGGCGTGGCAAAACTGAAACTGCGGCGACCCTGGATGATCTGGCTGTACCACCTTCCCCACAGGTGGAGTTTTTTGCACTCGAGGTTGTGATCCTTAATAAGAGCGAGCGCCACCCGGTCCACTGGTGAATGAGGGAACCCTCCTTCCGAGCGAACAAAGGGAAAAGACAAGTCGTCAGACATGTTTCCTGTGGAAAGACAAAAATATCCGTTAGTGTTCTAACGCTTGGCATTTTAAAATCTTACTCCATACTGTGATGCAGTGGGTAGGGGACCAAAGGGGGACCCACAAAATCTGGATGACGGTGCATCATTTAATAAGACAATCCCATCATTAGATGAGACTGTCAATTCATGGAAAAAGATCCACAAAGAATATCCTCATTGATGGGAAATCCCTAGAGACAAGGAGAAAATCTCCTCTTTTAGAGCAAAGCTCTGTCACAGAGTGACATTTGTTAAACTCTGGTCTCAAGGGAACAAGATTCCTCAAAAGAGCATAGCTCTTTGGTAATAATGGAAAGATCCATCAAATTTTTTTAACACACTTAAAAGAATTAAAATTTTGGAATCTTGAAAAATCCATGAAAACTTATAAAAAATTCTTCATTTTTCAGATCTAAAAAGATCTACATTTGATCCAAGAGCAAAGCTCCATTCATGGGTTAAAACCCATGGACGAGATCTCTGTAGATCTGTAAGTTTTTGAGAGCAAGGCTCTGTTGATGAAACCCTAAAGGGGTTTTCTTTAGATCAAAGATCTATAAGAGTAAGGCTCTGTTAATTAAATTTAATTAAATTTAAATTACCTAGAGTGATTCTAAGTTCTGAACTTTGAAGTTCTTAAGCAAGAGCAGGGCTCTGAGAATCAAAATTCTTGAAAGTTGCAAGAATTTTCTAAGAACCAAGGGTCCTATTTATAGGCGCCTGCGCCCCTTCAACTTATCAGTTGATCCAAAGGCTGGGATCTTGCCACCGCTGCACTCACATGCACGCCACGTGAGCGCAACGGTGGGTGGGCATTTGTTTCCCCAATCAGAGCAAGGCTCTGTTTGAATTTCAAAAAAATTCAAATTTTGAAGCAACGCTTCAAATCCCGTGCGCTGCGCGCAACGTGCCACGTGTCAGAAGTTGATACGACAGCGCAACGCCCAAGACGGTGCGTCCAATCAGAGCAGGGCTCTTTTAATAACTAAAAGTAAAACAAACAACGTTCAGTTGCGCAAGCGCTGTGCTGCGTGACACGTGCCTGCGCAGTTGCGCAAGCGTAGCTGCGCAAGCGCTGCACCGCGCGACACGTGCCTGCGCATCTGCGTAAGCGCTGCGCGACACGCAGCTGCGCAAGCGCAGCTGCGCAAGCGCTGCGCGACACGTGTCTGCGCGGCTGCGCAAGCGCTGCGCTGCGCGACACATGTCTGCGCGGCGCGCTAAGGGAGTTGCGCAAAATAGAATAAATCCTTTCAGTTCTTGTTAAAACAAGAAGATTTTCTTCTGTAAAACAGAGGCCTTTGGATCAAAGATCCAACGGTGAGGAAAATTCCCCAAATCACTCAGAGAAGGATCTCTTTAACAAATTTAACTAATTTATGGGCACGATAAAAAGGATCCTAGGCCTCAATTCAAAGGCATCAACATTTTTCTAAAAAAAAAAAAGAGAGAGAACTCTGAGAAACTCCTCAAGAATAAAAAAGGTAAAAACCTTCAGAAAAAGAGAAAGTTCTCTTATGAACAGATCATAGATCTAAAAACAAGATCAATGATCTTTAATAAAAGTAAAATAAAATAAAATAGTTCTTTGCACTTTTCATGAACCTTTGGTTCTCTGAGATAAGAAAAACAAGAAAAAATTATTTTTCTTTGATCTAAATTAGATCAAGAAACCAAATAGTGCTTTGCACTTCTGTTCTTGAATCTAAAAGATTCTTAGTGCTTTGCACTTGCAAACTGCACTGTTGCGCTCTTAAGAGAACGCCACGTGTCAGCTATAGAACCACTTGCGCTACGCGCTCTTGAAATAGAGCTTTGCCCTCTGGAATTGGCGCAACTCATCAGAACGCGCCACGTGTCAGCAGCGCACTAGCGCAGCGCACTGCGCTGTTGCGCTTGCGCTCACCAGAGCGTGACACGTGTCACTTCCACATGCGCTTGCGCTCTTTAATTTGCGCAAAGCGCCTGACAAGCCATGTGGGGCACTGTCAGAATGCTCTGCATTATTAAGAAAAGGGACAGAGCCCAATTAAGAGGCCCAACAGGCCTAATCAAAAATGCTATGCATTCTAAAAAAGGCAAAGCCCAAACAAAAAAAATAGATGCTCTGCATCATTTATAAAAGGGCAGAGCCCAACCAAAACAAGAATAATGCAGTGCATTACTAAAAAGGGGTAAAGCCCTAGCACAGGCCAAAGACAAAAAATGTTAAAACTGGACTTAGCCCAATTTTGGCCATAAGTCCTTAAATTAAATTGACTGAGCAAGATTGCTCTCTTAAATCAATTTACTACCGGTTCGAGGGTACATCTCCTAACTCTTCTGACACATATCGTTGTAATCCTTCAACGACGTAAGAGAGGTGACGGGTCCCGACGACCACACATCAATATTGGACCGAAACGTCCCTAAACTAACATTGGACCGAAACGTCCCTAAACTAATATTGGACCGAAACGTCCTTAAACTAATGTCGGACCACCACGTCCCTAAACTGGAATACGGACCACCACGTCCCTAAACTGGAACAATAGAGCCTCCAAATGCTCTTTTGCCGGATCTAAACGATCCCGTTTAAGTTGATCTTAGCCCCAAACACGGCTAACGTATCCTTAAACATTCAAACGGACTATAAAACTCCAAATCAGCCTTGGTTCAAGGGTTCATCTCTGAACTCCTCTGACATCTGCCGTTGTAATCCTTCAACGACGTTAGAGAGGTGACGAGTCCCAATGGCCAGATAATAAATGGATCACCATGTTAAGTCGATCTTAGTCTAAAACAGGACTAACGTATCCTTAACAGACGTTTAAGTTGATCTTAGCCTCAATACGGCTAACGTATCCTTAAACTAAAAACACCAAACCCAAATCTAAGTAAATACGGATTTGGACTAATCCACGTCCTACGGGCGACGGCATTACTCAGTCTCCGTATACGATCCACGGGCAACCACAAACAAAACAAACACATACGACACGAAGTGAAATTCTGGAGAAGGAGAAAGTTGTTACCGCGACGTGGTAGCGTAATTAACTGCAGGGGCTTGCGCCTGCAGGGAAGAGCATCCCCACAATCAAAAACCCCTCAAGCGAGTGGGAATCTGATGAAGTCTGCTACATCGGCCGCATCCGTCTAAACCTCCGATACACGGTGCCATAAATCAACTTGGCATCTTCGGAGAGGTGGACGGATAAAACCATATAGCATCTGCCCCGAATCTCAGGCCAGACGTCCTCACGTCTCGGCCGCCGTTTGGAGGGGAACAAGGGTACCCTACAGAAAGTTAGGGAAACACCCGCTTTGTCTGTTGGAGGAGCTTCCTCTTCTAGGTCCAAGATGAAAGCCAAAGGAAAGAAGAAGAAGGCCCCCACCAAACTAAGGGGCGGTGTTAGTAAAGTGGAAGCCAAGGGAAAGGCAAAGGTAGCAAAGGTAGCGGGACAGCTTGTGGGAAAGGAAGAGTGCTTTTATTGTCACAAGAAAGGACACTGAAAGAAAGATTGCAGGGCTTGGAAGGCCAAGAACCAGGACCCGAAGCAAGTTGTGGTTTCGGCTTCAGGTGTGTATGTTATTGAAAACTGTCTATCAATCAACTCTACTTCCTGGGTATTGGTTACCGGATCGGGATCTCATATCTGTAATTCTTTGCAGGCACTGAGAAGGCGTAGAGTTTTGAAGGCAGGTGATATGACCCTCAGAGTTGCAAACGGAGCATGCATGGATGCTGAGTCCGTGGGGGACTATCACTTGGGATTGACAGATGGACATGTTTTGGTTTTACACGACTGTTATTTTGTACCCAGTGCGACTTGTAATATCATATCTGTATCTTTAATGTCTAAAGAAGGTTATGATTTTGCATTTGTAAACAATGTTGTAAACATTCACCTTAATCATGTTTTGATTGGGTCGGGTACATTAAGCAGCGGTATATACGTATTAAACCAACCACAGATTTTCAATATCCAGAATACACACAAAAGAAAGTCTCCAGAAATAAATCATGCTTTCTTATGACATTATAGACTGGGTCACATCAATAAGACAAGGTTAACTAAGTTTCATAAAGAAGGATATTTGGACCCGTTCGAATATCAATCATATGCAACTTGTCAACCATGTCTCTAAGGAAAGATGACAAAGACTCCGTTCACTGGACACGGAGTAAGAGCGAGCGAGCTCTTGGGACTCGTACACAGCGATGTATGTGGTCCAATGTCTACACATGCGCGAAGTGGTTATTCTTACTACATTACTTTTACGAATGATTTTTCAAGGTATGGACATGTCTTCTTAATGAAGTATAAATCTGAAGCCTTTGAAAAGTTCCAGGAATACAAGAATGAAGTAGAAAAACAAACAGGCAAAAGTATCAAGACACTGAGATCTGATCGAGGTGGTGAATACTTGAGTGCCGAGTTCCTGGATTACTTAAAAGAGAATGGAATTCTCTCTCAGCTTACTCCTTCATACACTCCACAACATAACAGTGTATCAGAGAGACGGAACCGAACCCTATTGGATATGGTACGTTCCATGATGAGTAACGCTGAGTTACCGCGATCTTTCTGGGGATATGCACTAGAATCAGCCATATATCTTTTGAACCGAGTACCAACTAAGTCAGTGCCCACCACACCATATCAGATGTGGAGTGGGAAGAAACCCTATCTTAAAGATATTAAGACATGGGGATGTCCGGCTTTTGTAAAAAAGCAGCATGCGGACAAACTCGAGGCACGCTCAGTACAGTGCAAGTTTGTGGGATATCCAAAGAACTCCAAGGGATATTTCTTCTATTACGTAGAGGAACAAAAAGCATTTGTTTCTCGTCATGCCTGCTTCTTGGAAACTGAATTTTTAGAAAATCAGATAAGTAGGGGCGCAATAGAACTGGAAGAAATTCCAGAACCACAAGCTATTACTGAAAGCTTATTAGAACCAGATGGTTCGAAAGAACAGGACATTCTTGCGCTACTCCGCAGGAGTAGTAGGCAGTCTCATCCGCCCGAGAGATACTACGGTTTTCTCATAGACGGGGATAGAGAGGATTGCATCATTGATAATGATGAGCCGACTAGCTTCCAGCAGGCCATTCAGAGCATTGACTCGGTAAAATGGCTAGATGCAATGTGGACCGAGATGGAGTCCATGTACACCAACAAAGTATGGACTTTGGACGTTACACCAGAAAGGGTAAAACCCGTAGGCTGCAAATGGATCTTCAAAAGGAAGATTGGTGTAGATAGACAGGTTGAAACCTATAAGGCTGACTTGTTGCAAAGGGTTTTCGTCAAAGACCTGGTTTGGACTATGGCGAAACCTTTTCTCCAGTGGCTATGCTCAAATACATTCGGATCCTTCTTGCCATTGCTGCCTTTCACGATTATGAGATTTGGCAAATGGACGTAAAAACCACTTTTCTAAATGGAAATTTAGAGGAGTGTGTCTATATGGACCAGCCAGAGGATTTCATTCAGAGTGGGAGCAGCGGGAAGGTGTGCAAGTTGCTTAAGTCCATTTATGGACTGAAGCAGGCATCGCGGAGTTGGAACATCTGTTTTGATGAAACGGTCAAAGAATTTGGCTTTATCAAAAATCCAGATGAACCATGTATTTATAGTAAAATTGTAGCACGAACTGTCGTATTTCTCGTTTTATACGTGGATGACATTCTCTTGATAGGAAATGACATTCCTATGCTACAATCTCTCAAAGGGTTCTTGTCACACAGGTTCTCCATGAAAGACCTGGGTGATGCCTCTTACATTCTGGGGATCCGGATCTATCATGATAGGTCCAAGAGGATATTAGGACTTTCACAGTCCAGGTACATCGACACCATACTGAAAAGATTCAGTATGGAAGATTCCAAGCGCGGTAATTTACTGGCTTGTCACGGGATCACGCTCTCCAAAGAGATGTCTCCCAAGACTGATTTGGAAAGGGATCGCATGTCTATTATACCCTACGCCTCTGCGGTAGGCTCTATAATATATGCGATGTTATGTACCAGACCAGATGTAGCTTATGCACTGAGTGTAGTAAGCCGGTATCAGTCAAACCATGGGGAGAAGCACTGGATAGCGGTAAAGAACATTCTGAAGTACCTGAGAAGGACTAAGGATATGTTTTTGGTTTACGGCGGAAAAGACCTCCAGATCGAGGCCTTTGCTAACTCCAGCTTCCATAGTGACAAGGATGACCCCAAATCCATGTCGGGTTATGTCTTCTCTCTCAATGGAGGGGCGGTGTGTTGGAAGAGTTCCAAACAGGAAACCGTTGCTGACTCGACGATGGAAACAGAGTATATCGCAGCATCTGATGCCGCAAAAGAAGCCGTCTGGATGAAGAAGTTCTTGACAGAACTTCAGGTGGTTCCGTCCATTGTTGATTCAATACCTCTGTATTGCGACAACAACGGGGCTATAGCTTTAGCAAAGGAACCCAGGTCCCATCAGAAGTCCAGACACATCTTGAGGCGGTATCACCTGATCAGGGAGATCGTGGATCGCCGGGAGATCGACGTTCGGAGGGTCGCTACAGAAGATAACACTGCAGATCCATTCACGAAGGCCATACCCCAGACTCAGTTCGAGCGGCTGATCGAGATGATAGGTCTTCGATACGCCAGTACATGGCCCTAGTGCAAGTGGGAGATTGTTAGTGTATATGCCCTAGAATCCATTACTGTATCATACTAGTTTATATATTACTTAATAGAAGTTTGGGATATTCACAGTTGTATAGACAATCTTGCTCAAAATGGTAGTATGCTACTTGGTTTGTTTCTACTTTAATATGTGCATGTGTTTCTTTTAGCATATCGCCTATACATATTAGTGGAGCCCTTAGGATCTTTGCTTGATTACCAGCGTTGTGATGGCAGTCACACTAGTAAGAGCTGGGTAATCTACAAGCACATCCTTATACAGGTCCCTAGTCGTAGGATTATCGAGACGGGGTATCGATACTCCGGAGTAGACTAGCGTATGCGCTTCTCATCCCAGCAGGGAAGATGGTCTGTCCCACAGCCATTAGTACGTCGTACTGGAGATAGTATGCGGGTGCTCGTTAGGTTACGAGTACACTGGATAGGACTCGTTGGGAATTGTTGGTTAGCATTATACCTATCGTCAGTTATCGGTTCCCAGGTGACATGAGTACAGCTTAGTCCGTTGACTTGACACTGTCACTTCGCCTCGAGTGTGTTCCCACTGTTCTTAGATTACTACCCTACCACGGCTCAAATGAGTCGTGCAAACAGGTAGTAGTTGGGTGGAGCCCAGAAGCACTTGGAGGCAGTGACGGTTAGACAGGATTCGTTTCTCCCGGTATTGGGAGTTGATATCGCGCTGTGTCCAGGAGAGCCATTACACAAAGCTCCTGGCCAGGGCAAGCGAGATTTGCTGGTAGTGTTTCCAGTAGTTTCTTAGGGTGTTCTGGGCTACACTCTGACACGACTTGTACCGCTATTAGGGGACTGACGTTTACCGCCCCCCAGGCCCGACATGCGATACTCTCAGACGAACAGACCGGACTGTACGGAGATTGCCACATTTAGGCTCCGTAGGAGTTCGGATGGGTTCACCTCATCGGTCTTCTTATCGACATCTACCTGGGGACCGTTACGTACAGCTAGTACCGCTTGCGGCCTGTGGTTAAACCCACTGCCAGCGTAGTGTCGAGTCTTTAGAGTCCCACACAGAGGGTTGTTCGCCTTTAGGCAAAACAAAGTAGAGGTCGAATGGTTTTGCGACAGGGTTCGTTCACATACGCGCACTTGTGCACGTTTGATGTCCGGGCAGTTATTACTAGCGGGCTTTGGTGTAAGCCAGATCCTAGTATTTTTTTTGGGATTGGTTTTGTCTTATTGTATTCGTGTTTCTCGGAACACGGATGCAGGTGTCACGCCCCGCTTCCCAGTGTGCGGTGAAGTGGACGCGACAAGGCCCGCTACGTATATACTCAGAAGTACATACGCTAAGCGTAACTAAGCAATATAAATACACAAGAGACAAGAGTATAAAAGAACAGCAACTTTTATTAATAATATTCTTTGTACAATACATGAAAGGAAATACAACTGAAATAAAAGATGCCTAAACAGTGGCATAACAGGAAACGAAAAGTACAGAAAGGAAAAGTGTACAATGAAACTACAGTGCAGGGTCTTCAGTAAACTGCTCCAAGTCTTCTTGCGATGGCTCAATCTCTGCCGGGTCCAAACCACCTGACGACATTCAAAGAAGAAAGAAATAGAATGTCGTCAGCGAACAGGTCGCTCGGTAAGTCCCAAAGAAAAGTGGAGTGAGAATGGCAGAGTAACAGTATTTTCTAGAGTATTATGTTGTAGAATATTATGGAATATTGTTTAACGTAGTTGTTTGTAGCTTGGTACAGAAGGATGCCAGTGTATACGAGGGGAGTCTCTATATGCCAGAGACTAAGGGCACGTATAGTACAAGGAACCGTTTATGCCACGGTACAACAGCAACTGAATATAGGTTAGGTGTCTTAATCTGACCACCTCATTCCACTTTTAACATCTTCCGTACCAATCTACCCCTTTAAACCCCGCGATGTCATATTTGTATTGTTATCTTGTAAACTTGTAATGATTGCTTGATTGACTTTGATTGACTTGATTGACTGATTGACTGACCGAAACCATGATATCAGGAAACGGTTATAACCATAGAGTCATGTAAATGGAATACTGGGAATCATGAAAAAGGAATATCCATGGTTCGGTTCGGTCAAGTTATATAGATTGTTAACTGGAATCTGGAATTCATGTATTCATCTTGAGTTGGAATATAAAAGAATATAGATTGACTTGAAACATATTCAAGTTTTGTAGCTTGGTACAGAAGGATGCCAGTTTATACGAGAGGAGTCTCTATATGCCAGAGACTAAGGGCACGTATAGTACAAGGAACCGTTTATGCCACGGTACAACAGCAACTGGATTCATGTTAGGTGTATTAAATCTGACCACCTCGTGCCACCTTTAACACCTTCCGTACCAATCTACCCCTTAAACCCCGCGAAGTCTTATTTGTATTGTTATCTTGTAAATTGTAGTAATTGTAGATTGATTGACTGACTGACCGAAACCATGATATCAGAAAACGGTTGTAACCGTAGAGTCATGTAAATGGAATACTGGGAATCATGTAAAAGGAATATCCATGGTTCGGTTCAGCCAAATTGTATAAATTGATAATTGTATTCATGGATTCATGTGTTCATTTTGAATTGGAATCTTGTAGATTATAGGTTGACTTGAATCAGATTCAAGTCAAATTAATCAGACTCAAACCCGAGTCAGACAATCAGAATTATGAATCGTGGTCTTATAATTGTTAGGGTCCTTAGGGTAATTTATAAACTTGAGAGGGTTTTATGTAAAAATATTTTTGTATAGTTTTCAAAATATAACTCAAGTATTTAATTATCGTCTTTAAGTACATACAACAATTTAATGATCAAGATAAATATGTATACATGTTCGAATAGCATGAAATGAGTCAAGTATATTATTCGAGTAACTACCATAAACAATGCTGTAAAGAAATATTATGTACGACTAATTAATCAAGTTGAACGAATATAAAATATAAACAGAAATATGGCTCTAAATGTTTTGCATGCGTGAGTTCCAGTTTTACCTAAATATGACTACCGGTTTGAGAGATATATATGTTTTCGTATCGTCGCGCAAAATAGATCAGAATCTATTCGGCACCGTCACATATTTTTAAAACGCAGTTTGAGTTAATTTGTATTAGGTTTCAGGTTACGAAAATTATTAGAAAATTGTAGGTATTTCGATGTACTTATCGAAAACACCAAGATTCACATGATTTGGATTTTTGAAGCTCTAGTTATGATCATTTTAATATCAGCATTTAAAACAGAAATTCAGATTTCTGGACAGCAACTATATATTGTATTGCAAAGCCTATATCAGGTTGTTTCATGCATTCCTAAGTAATATAATATACAGAAAATTATAGTTCTATCAATGGTGCATCTACACATCTAAATTTTGTCACAAACGGACATCGGGTGTTCGAGTTATGTCCAATTTAAAAATAGTGTGCGAATCGGAATAGATTCTGTCCAGATCCGTCACTTAATATTGTAATGCAGTTTTCTTTATCTTATATAGGTTTTCGGTAAAACTATAAAACTAAGAAAATCTAGATCATTCGATGTAGATATCAAAAACACCTGATTTTGCTCAATTTGGATACCGGTATACCAAGTTATGTGTCCTAGAAATTGACCGATAACTGCAGTTTTCTGTTTTACGATCAGTGAATAAATACGATGTAATTCCTAAACCGTTATGCGGATCGATCTAAAATTTTTACAGCATGTATAAAATAATATAATCTATCATATGTAAATTCCGTGAAATTTTCAGAAGTAAAAATTAATTTCTAAAAATTATTTTAAAACTAAAGGTATTGATGTGTATACTAAAATCGGCAGAAAGGTTAACTAGTATTTTATGCAGGCTTCTATTTTTCTTTTAATAAACAAACCGATTTCATGTGACATTATAGATATATTGTGGCATGAAATTTGTGTTCTCACAACTTGTAATAAACATTCCTAGTCATGAACAAAGAATTAAAATACTTTAATTTGAACAAGAGATAATAAGATATTATTAAACCATATAGAATCATATATATCTAAACTTATGTATATGTATATGTATATGTTTATGTGTATCTTCTATTATGGATTATGATATGAAAAGAATAGGGGGTTCACGATGCATGACAAGAGGAAAATAAGAGGTGGGGGGAAAGGAGAGAGAAGGGACTTACATGCACAAGCCGGTATTGTCACCGGGCTTGTCTATCCGCCGATAGCCTCGCGTTAGTAGCGAGACCTTCTTGAAGAGTTCTTCATGTTCTTCTTCTTGGACTTTAGGTGAAGAGGGAGAAATGAGAGATAGAAAAATATGAGGAAGGAAAAGATGGAGGACAATTAAGATGGTGTAATGGTGAATTATGTATAATAATATATGCATTTAACATAAGAATTAAAAGAGAAATGAAAGGTCACCATTCATTTTGGAAATGAAAGGTCTCATTTGTAGGTTATGAGAAGAATAAAAAAAATGATAAAAATAATTGCAAGAATGGGGATTTGAACATGCGACTTATGGAATAACAATGCAAGGACTTAACCAATGAGCTATAAGGTTGTTCATGCATATATTTAATTAGAATTAAATATATGATGTTGCTTAAAAAGAAAATGGGCTTTTTAGATGGGCTGTAAAGAATAAGAATAATGGATTTGGGTTAAATATTTATGAAAGGAAAAATAAGAATGAGAAGTTAAAAACTTAAATTTAAGAAAAAGAAATTGTACACAGAAAAATACATAATAGATTGAGAAATAAAATAATAATAAATTTAATAGAAAAAGGAAAATACCAAGTACAAATAAATACGGTATATTATTGAAGAGGGATAATACAAATGTATAAAGAATTTGGGGTCATTACATTCTACCCTCCTTAAAAATAATTCCGTCCTCGAAATTACTCAAGAAGGATGATGTAACAGAGTAAGGAAACGGGGTTAGGATGACGTCTTCTTCGAGCTCCGTCGATTGATACTCTAACCAATTGAGCTAATAAGTCTACAAGATACAAATAGAAAGGATGAATAAGAATTAAGGATTCAAAAGTGGAGAGATGGAGTTCAAGGAAACCGAAGGTGGAGTTCAAGATGGATTCAAGGAATATGTAATGTAAAGAATATTTTCAGTTGCTGTTTCTTGTGTTATATTGCTTAGGTTGTTCACGCAGACCAGAACTGCATGATAGGGATTCATACAGCTCTGACCTGCATGGGCCACCAACAAAACCTGTCACGCCCCGCTTCTCAGTGTGCGGCGAAGTGGACGCGACAAGGCCCGCTACGTATATACTCAGAAGTACATACGCTAAGCGTAACTAAGCAATATAAATACACAAGAGACAAGAGTATAAAAGAACAGCAACTTTTATTAATAACATTCTTTGTTCAATACATGAAAGGAAATACAACTGAAATAAAAGATGCCTAAACAGTGGCATAACAGGAAACGAAAAGTACAGAAAGGAAAAGTGTACAATGAAACTACAGTGCAGGGTCTTCAGTAAACTGCTCCAAGTCTTCTTGCGATGGCTCAATCTCTGCCGGGTCCAAACCACCTGACGACATTCAAAGAAGAAAGAAATAGAATGTCGTCAGCGAACAGGTCGCTCGGTAAGTCCCAAAGAAAAGTGGAGTGAGAATGGCAGAGTAACAGTATTTTCTAGAGTATTATGTTGTAGAATATTATGGAATATTGTTTAACGTAGTTGTTTGTAGCTTGGTACAGAAGGATGCCAGTGTATACGAGGGGAGTCTCTATATGCCAGAGACTAAGGGCACGTATAGTACAAGGAACCGTTTATGCCACGGTACAACAGCAACTGAATATAGGTTAGGTGTCTTAATCTGACCACCTCATTCCACTTTTAACATCTTCCGTACCAATCTACCCCTTTAAACCCCGCGATGTCATATTTGTATTGTTATCTTGTAAACTTGTAATGATTGCTTGATTGACTTTGATTGACTTGATTGACTGATTGACTGACCGAAACCATGATATCAGGAAACGGTTATAACCATAGAGTCATGTAAATGGAATACTGGGAATCATGAAAAAGGAATATCCATGGTTCGGTTCGGTCAAGTTATATAGATTGTTAACTGGAATCTGGAATTCATGTATTCATCTTGAGTTAGAAATAAAAGAATATAGATTGACTTGAAACATATTCAAGTTTTGTAGCTTGGTACAGAAGGATGCCAGTGTATACGAGAGGAGTCTCTATATGCCAGAGACTAAGGGCACGTATAGTACAAGGAACCGTTTATGCCACGGTACAATAGCAACTGGATTCATGTTAGGTGTATTAAATCTGACCACCTCGTGCCACCTTTAACACCTTCCGTACCAATCTACCCCTTAAACCCCGCGAAGTCTTATTTTTATTGTTATCTTGTAAATTGTAGTAATTGTAGATTGATTGACTGACTGGCCGAAACCATGATATCAGGAAACGGTTGTAACCGTAGAGTCATGTAAATGGAATACCGGGAATCCTGTAAAAGGAATATCCATGGTTCGGTTCAGCCAAATTGTATAAATTGATAATTGTATTCATGGATTCATGTGTTCATTTTGAATTGGAATCTTGTAGATTATAGGTTGACTTGAATCAGATTCAAGTCAAATTAATCAGACTCAAACCCGAGTCAGACAATCAGAATTATGAATCGTGGTCTTATAATTGTTAGGGTCCTTAGGGTAATTTATAAACTTGAGGGGGTTTTATGTAAAAATATTTTTGTATAGTTTTCAAAATATAACTCAAGTATTTAATTATCGTCTTTAAGTACATACAACAATTTAATGATCAAGATAAATATGTATACATGTTCGAATAGCATGAAATGAGTCAAGTATATTATTCGAGTAACTACCATAAACAATGCTGTAAAGAAATATTATGTACGACTAATTAATCAAGTTGAACGAATATAAAATATAAACAGAAATATGGCTCTAAATGTTTTGCATGCGTGAGTTCCAGTTTTACTTAAATATGACTACCGGTTTGAGAGATATATATGTTTTCGTATCGTCGCGCAAAACAGATCAGAATCTATTCGGCACCGTCACATATTTTTAAAACGCAGTTTGAGTTAATTTGTATCAGGTTTCAGGTTACGAAAATTATTAGAAAATTGTAGGTATTTCGATGTACTTATCGAAAACACCAAGATTCACATGATTTGGATTTTTGAAGCTCTAGTTATGATCATTTTAATATCAGCATTTAAAACAGAAATTCAGATTTCTGGACAGCAACTATATATTGTATTGCAAAGCCTATATCAGGTTGTTTCATGCATTCCTAAGTAATATAATATACAGAAAATTATAGTTCTATCAATGGTACATCTACACATCTAAATTTTGTCACAAACGGACATCGGGTGTTCGAGTTATGTCCAATTTAAAAATAGTGTGCGAATCGGAATAGATTCTGTCCAGATCCGTCACTTAATATTGTAATGCAGTTTTCTTTATCTTAGATAGGTTTTCGGTAAAACTATAAAACTAAGAAAATCTATATCATTCGATGTAGATATCAAAAACACCTGAGTTTGCTCAATTTGGATACCGGTATACCAAGTTATGTGTCCTAGAAATTGACCGATAACTGCAGTTTTCTGTTTTACGATCAGTGAATAAATACGATGTAATTCCTAAACCGTTATGCAGATCGATCTAAAATTTTTACAGCATGTATAAAATAATATAATCTATCATATGTAAATTCCGTGAAATTTTCAGAAGTAAAAATTAATTTCTAAAAATTATTTTAAAGCTAAAGGTATTGATGTGTATACTAAAATCGGCAGAAAGGTTAACTAGTATTTTATGCAGGCTTCTATTTTTCTTTTAATAAACAAACCGATTTCATGTGACATTATAGATATATTGTGGCATGAAATTTGTGTTCTCACAACTTGTAATAAACATTCCTAGTCATGAACAAAGAATTAAAATACTTTAATTTGAACAAGAGATAATAAGATATTATTAAACCATATAGAATCATATATATCTAAACTTATGTATATGTATATGTATATGTATATGTTTATGTGTATCTTCTATTATGGATTATGATATGAAAAGAATAGAGGGTTCACGATGCATGACAAGAGGAAAATAAGAGGTGGGGGGAAAGGAGAGAGAAGGGACTTACATGCACAAGCCGGTATTGTCACCGGGCTTGTCTATCCGCCGATAGTCTCGCGTTAGTAGCGAGACCTTCTTGAAGAGTTCTTCATGTTCTTCTTCTTGGACTTTAGGTGAAGAGGGAGAAATGAGAGATAGAAAAATATGAGGAAGGAAAAGATGGAGGACAATTAAGATGGTGTAATGGTGAATTATGTATAATAATATATGCATTTAACATAAGAATTAAAAGAGAAATGAAAGGTCACCATTCATTTTGAAAATGAAAGGTCTCATTTGTAGGTTATGAGAAGAATAAAAAAAATGATAAAAATAATTGTAAGAATGGGGATTTGAACATGCAACTTATGGAATAACAATGCAAGGACTTAACCAATGAGCTATAAGGTTGTTCATGCATATATTTAATTAGAATTAAATATATGATGTTGCTTAAAAAGAAAATGGGCTTTTTAGATGGGCTGTAAAGAATAAGAATAATGGATTTGGGTTAAATATTTATGAAAGGAAAAATAAGAATGAGAAGTTAAAAACTTAAATATAAGAAAAAGAAATTGTACACAGAAAAATACATAATAGATTGAGAAATAAAATAATAATAAATTTAATAGAAAAAGGAAAATACCAAGTACAAATAAATACGGTATATTATTGAAGAGGGATAATACAAATGTATAAAGAATTTGGGGTCATTACAGCAGGTGTGTCTGCACAGTTGACAGAGGCAGAGGAACCTCATTAAGGTTGTTGACCGTTGACTTTTTCTAAACCCTAATGAGAATGAGAAATATGATTAATAATATTAATTAAGGATAATTGTGCCATGGTTGTGGTTGGGTTGACCATTAGACTTTTGTTGACCATTTGACCATGATCATTTCTTTTGCAAGATACTTCTTGATTCTTGCAAATTGCATTAAATGTGAAATGATAATGGTCATTTCAACAAACCATCACAATTTTCTTTAGTTATTATTATTATTATTATTCTCATATGAGAGCATGGTTGTTATTTTCTTGCTCTTTCTCTCTCATGCAAAGCTCTCCCTCTTCCTCTCTCAAAACTCTCTTCTTTCATGTGTTGAAAAATATGAGCTTTGTAAGATAAAACCATCAATACAACTCTCTACTCATTCTAGGGTTCTTAGTCTAGCAAGCCAAGCACTCTAGTTACCTCTTGGTTGAGGTAGGAGTTCAAGGTAGAGGCCTGCGGGTGGATCTTTTTTCGGCAAAGAGAAGACGAAGAGGAGGAGCCGTCTACACCACTCCAAGGAGCAAGCAAGAAGGAGGACCACAACAAGAAGAGAAGAAGTTTAAGAACTAGGTATAACCATCTAACCTAGTAGCTAAAACTTGTAGTTTGTTTATTAGTTTTTATTTAGCAAAGATCCTCTAAGTTTAGTCCATGTTACCTTGTGTTAAAAATCCATTTTTTTACTTATTCCGCTTCCCCTTAAGCACCGGGGTGGGTAACGTTGACTTACATGGCTAAGATGCCTGGGGCCGAAGGATGCAAAGAAAGTCGTCCAAGAAATTCACGACGGACTCTGTGGTTCTCTTCAAGCTGGGCCAAAGATGAAACTGGAGATAAAAAGAATGGGTTAGTATTGGCCGACGATGATCCAAGACTGTCTCAAATATGCGAAGCAGTGTCACTCGTGCCAAATTCACGAGGACTTCATCCATCAACATCTAAATCCGCTACACCCAACAGTGGCTAGCTGGCCATTTGAAATGTAGGGAATCGACATAATTGGCCTTATCGAACCGACATCATCCAAAGGATATCAGTTCATACTAGCAACAACTGACTACTTCTCTAGATAGGCAGAAGCAGTACCACTAAGAGAGGTGAAGACGGAGAATATCCTCCACTTCTTCAAAACCCATGTCATCTATCGGTTCGGCACTCCGCGACGGATAATCTCGGATAATGGCCCAGCTTACAGAAGCGATAAAATAAACCGCTTCGCACAGTAGTATAAAATAGATTGGAGATACTCTTTAGTTTATAATTTTCGGGCCAACGGTCTAGCTGAAACTTTCAACAAGACCTTGACAAAGATTATAAAAAAGACGGTGTCCATAAACAAAAAGGACTGGCAAGAAAGGCTGCATGAGACTATCTGGGTATACCGAAAAACGTTGAAAACGGCCACGAATACAACACCATTTGCATTCGTGTTCGGCACGGAAGCAATGCTCCCATTAGAAATAGAACCCCCCTTTCTAAGAGCAGCGGTTCGATATGAGCTAACAGATGAAGAAAATGCTCATCTTAGGCTTAGAGGAACTCGACGCTCTCGACGAAACTCACCTTATAGCACAATAAAATCTGGAGGCTCATAAAGCAAGGATGACACGGTCATATGAAAAACTGATAAGGCCGAGAACATTCCGCCAAGGTGAACTCATGCTAGTCGTCAAAAGACCAATGATCCCCAATCGTGCAAAACGGGAGAAGTTCGAGCCGAACTATGAAGACCCATACATCATAGACAAAGTCTACCAAGGTGGAACCTACCTACTCGTGGATATGCATGGCGAAAGACCCTTCCGACCAATAAATGGTCGATTCCTAAAGAAATAATACGCTTGATAAGTCATGACTTAGGTCAATGATAGATGACGACACTTGTGTCCGCTCGCTATCTTCCTGAGTCAGAACCCTGAGAATAGTACCCAAAAAGCTCCGTCGTCTCGAAATATGGCGATAATGGACTGAAATGTCCTTGAAATAATACTGGACCGAAACGTCCTTAAACTAATGCGTTCCCCCAAACACGAGAATAATGGACCGAAACGTTCTTAAACTAATGCTGGACCGAAACGTTCTTAAACAAACAATGGACCGAAATGTTCTTAAACTAACATTCGTACCAAAATAAGAATGTTGGACCGAAACGTTCTTAAACTAACATTCGCCCCCAAAATGGGAATGTTGGACCGAAACGCCCTTAAACCAACATTTCACCCCAAATATGGCGAAAAAGGACCGTCATGTCCTTACACGTTTAGCCCTACGGTGAATCCCTATATCGATTACTGTATACAATCCACGGGACAAAATGATTAATAACTCTTCCAGGTCCCACATGATATAGTCCTTAGAGAAAGATCAGAGCCTGTAGCTAATGGTGCGTTACCTTACGGGCCGCCTAAAAAACGGTATTTCCATAAGAGAAATGAGCATAGATGAAAACCCGAAAGGACATCATAAGTAAAAATAGCAGGACTACCAGCGAGCTAGTGAAAACCCGAGAGGGCGCGGACTCATTAAAAAAATGGTATGGCCACAAAAAAATGGGCACAGATGAAAACCCGAAAGGGCACTGTGAGTAAAAACAGCAGGACTACCGGCAAGCTTGTGAAAACCCGAAAGGGCGCAATTTCAAGAAAATATACACTTGCAGAGTCCTTTCGACCTTGCGAAGAGAAAATACCTGCGTGAGATCCTTACGGATCACAAAAGAGCAACACACTTAGGAGTCCCCATGATTCCTAAGGAGAAATTACACTTGCGAGATCCTTCCGATTCGTAAGGAGAATCCCCCCCCCATGAGACCCTCATGGCTCATAGAATTCAAAGTCTTAGGTTACAAGGATCTAAACCTGTTTTTAAGCCGTCATATTCCCTTAAGTTACCCTACATGCGGTCCAATATTGACTCTTGTATACAATTCACGGGCATAAATAAATATTCTCCTACCAAATTCCACCAACGGTGAGAAATGTCCTCATATGGTGAGCAACACTTGTAAATCCTCTCGACTTATAAGGAGAAAATACTCTTATAAGATATTTACGACTTATAAGAGAAAATTCACATAGGACTCCTCACGACTCCTAAGGAGAAAATACACCTACGAGATGCGCTGTAACGACTCTGTTTTTATTGTACAAAAATTTTCAAGTTAATGTACAGAATTGAGTTTGCAAGCTTGAGTATATTTTAAATGATGTTTTTATTTAAGAACAGTAAGAAATAACTTGTAGCTCATTGATAAAGCCTTGCACTGCTGTGACATGGCCCCTGTGTTCGAATCCCATCAGCCACATATATTTTTGCTGATTTTTCTTTTAAATTTTTTGGAAGCCCAAAAGTTTACACGTGCAATACACGTAAAATGAAAAGTCACAGAAAATCAAACATGTGCAAATTAGAGTTAACACCAGCTAGGACACGTCGCAAGAATCCAAGCCCTCACCTCACATATATGGCCGGCGAGATCGGCCAAATCCCCGGCGCCGACGGTCCCCCCGTGGGGAATAGACCCCGTGTTTTGCCCACTAAACCCCTTGGCCTACCTCAGTACCCCTGTTCTGTTTGAATTCCCTGAAAATTAACAGAGAATTAAAATGAAACTTTAAATCCTATTTTAAATGCTTTTTAATTCTTTCTTCAATTCCAAAACCCTAATTTTACACTATAAATACAACCCCATACCCTAGCCCTCTTCATTCTAAAATCTATTGCCAAAATTCTCAAAAAATTTCTAAGTCTAAGAAGAGTACAAGTAGAGTTAGCCCTAGGTCAAATTCCGGCGAGGATTCAAGACGTTTCCGGCGACCCCGCAACTCCACGAAGACTACTACCCTCATCCTCTACCTCCCCTCTCTCCTTTAAACTTGTAAGTCCCATCTCCCTTCTTCTCGTTCTACCATAAAATTCTTCTTTTCAAAACTTATCGGTAAGTGGAGTTATACCGATATTCGATTCTATAATCTTTAAAATTATAATTTATTCTTAAGAATCACTTATACTCATGTATATACCTTACTTGTAATATTTAACTAATGTTTAGAAACCAATTTCACTCTAAAACTCTATGTTAAATAACTTTAATTAAGCTTTTACGTTTTAATACCATGAAGTTTACATACGACATCTTTTAATTATTTTGCTCGGCATACCTTTAGAAAACCCCACGAGGTAATGACCTATCTCTCACATACATACATCTTGACATAGCACGATTCTCTTGAACAATATTTTTGTGGCAAAATACGACTTTTCATCAAAATAACTTAAACTATTAAAAATCTGGATTTCTTTAAATTGTGTTACTTTATTCTTTATGATTATGCCTCTACAACCCATATTGAGGAACCCGGTTTGGATGGTGCGGATTATCGTACATCCTCGGGATTAGTAGGGCGAGATGCAGACCTCCTCACGGAGTATACGATCTCAATAGAATTTTAATACAATTTTTAAAAAAAACAAGGATTTCTATTTAATAATAAAAATTTATTTTTAATAATTATATAAATATTATCAAACCACATATTTTTAAGATATTATTAAATTCCATATTTTCTAAACAAAATAAAAGAATGACAAGTTTCACTAAAATACCATCAAGAATCAATACAAGTCAAACTTTACACTAAAATACCTTGAACTATTCAAGCTATGTATATGTTCACTAATATACCCCATTCTCTAAAAATTCACATTCATGACAATTTTAAATAATATAAATAATTACTCGAGATTTATTTTGAAAGTAGATTAAAATCATTTTTCATAAAACCCTTCGAGTTATATAAAATTACAATAAGGGCTCTTGTAAATATAGGTTTAAGCAGGACCAATTCTCTTGAGCTTCAGGGAGCAGGAGAAAGTGGTTGCTTACCTATTTAAGGTAGAAAAACTAAAACGGAGTTATCAATGGTAATTGTCCTGGAAAAAGACACAAATGCTGCCGTCCATGTGCAGCAGTTACCGATAACTCCTAATGCTAACTCAGGATCCAATTCTTTTTAAAGTGTCTGACTCAAGTCTGAGTCCAAGTCTAAATCAATTTGAACCCAATACAAATATGAATCCAAGTCAACATGAATCTAAACATGAATACTTGAACATGAATACCAGAACAATGTCAAACATGGAACATAACTTGACTTGACCGAACCATGGCTATATCTTGAACTTGACTACATGACTATTGTTTATATCCTAAATCAGTTTACATGAACAACTTATACCATGGTCTTGGCAAGTCTGATAACCATAATTCAATACAATATACACTACGGGATTTTAACGGGGTAGATTGGTACGGAATGTGTTAAAAGTTGCACGCTGATGGTCACTAAAAAACACCTACATGAACATCCTGTGCCGTTGTCCCGTGGGTTTTGACGGGACCTTGTACTTATATGTTATCTTAGTCCACGGAGTAAGTTGGACTCCTCTCGTATACACTGATACATTCTGTACCAAACTACAAACAACTACGTTAGTATAACAAACACATACTTTACCTATTCTATTCTCTTTACCTATCTATTACATTCTGTATTTTGGGACTTACCGAGCGCTAGTTTGCTGACGACATTCCTGTCTTTTCTTTCTTTGGAATGTTGTCAGGAGGACCCGACTCTTAGGAGGTCGAGCCCAACCAGGACGACTTGGAGCAGTTTACAGAGAAGGCGGACTTTTAGGTCTTACTTGTACTATTTTCTTTTCATTTCATATGTCATTGTTTAGGCATCGCTTTCTATCATTGTACTTTACTTTTCAGCTGTATGTAAAGATTTATTATCAATAAAAATTTGTTGTTTTATTATATCTCTTATCATTCTTGTGCTTTACATTTATATTATTTATTTACGCTTAACGTGTTTACTTCTGAGTAAAGACGTCACGGCCCGCCACGTCTCCTTCCATGTATACTGGGAAGTGGGGCGTGACAGGTTTTGTTGGCGGCCCATGTAGGTCAGTTCTCCATGGAAACCTAAGCAATATATTACAAGAATTATAAGAATCAACAACTATACATTCCTTACATTTCAATTCCTTGAATCTATCCTAACCTTACTTTTTCCCTCAAGGTTATGGATTCTCCCAACAACACGAGTACGAACGTGAATGGAAACACTCCACCTCCTCTACCACTACCACCTACCGTAGTATCTCCTATCAATGAGCAGACGGTATTGCTTGAGGCAATAAAAAGCCTTTTGGACGGTCAACAGCAACAGACCGCATCCTTTTGCACTGTCCTAAGACCGAGGCACCCGGAGTGAAGCAATTTTAGGCATTGCACCTTAAGAACTTTTCTGGGAAAGAGAGCCCCCTGGAGACAGAGGAATGAGCTCAGTCTATTGAAGATAACCTGGCAGCAGCACAAGTGCCAGAGATTGCTTGGGTGAGAGTCGCGAAATTGCAACTAACTGACAACGCCAGAGTATGGTAGAAAGCTGAAGAAAGCCGACTCACCCAGCCGATTGAATGGAAGACATTTCGCGACATGTTTGACGCGAAATATTTTCCCGAGACTGCCCGTTTTGACATAGAGCAGCAATTCATCCACCTGTAACAAGGTTCAATGTGGAACAAATCAGTGGATGAATACGATACTGAGTTCACCATGCTTAGCAGGTAAGATATGTCTCAATATTCAATTTCCTAATATCACATATTACACTGCTAACACAAAACCGTAACAGGTTTGCGGCGTACATCATCCCGACTGCTAAGATCCGGGTAAGAAGATTTCAGCAAGGGTTGGACCCGGAGATCCAAGCTGCATTAGCTACAGGGGATTTCCTAACCCATGATCTTTCTCTGAAGGCTGCTTGAAGATATGAGTCAGTTGTAAAGAAGAAGGGCAGACCTCAGTCTGCCGGTGTGAACCACCCTGCAACTCAGATAGCGGGATGAGCCTCTTCCAGGCCACCGTTTGTACCTAGGAGACCGAGAGCAACTTTTAACTGGCCCAGTCCAGATTTTTGCTTCTACAGTAAGAGGAATGGACAGCTGGGGAAGGACCGCAGACGTGCTAACCGCCTTTTCTTGGTTTGTGGCACATCCATTCATGCCATTGGAGATTGTCCCCATCATCTCATCCCAGCTCATACACCCCGAACAACACTCACCTTTCCGCAACGGCCAGCTATCCAGGCTCCTGCACCTCGTCTTGCTCTCCCAGCTCTACCTCCTCGTGGACCTCCTGCATAGCCTACTCGTCAGTTCCATCAAGCACAGAGGAACATGCCTCAAGGACGGAGGAACGGACAGAGGAATGTGCCTTCAGCAAGGAGGAATGTACCTAGGCGTCAAGCTTTCACAATGACAGTGGAAGAAGATGAATCCGTTGGCCAAGTCATTACTGGTAACTCCCAATCTTTCAAACCTTTTCAAACCTTTTATACATCAATATATGTTTTCTTTTCTTATACCTAAATATATCCCACAACTTAGGTACAATCTTAGTATCCTCCCTACCTGCATAGCACTCTTCGATACTGAAGCATCATATTGCTTTATGTCACAACGGTTCGTCCAAACTCATGCGATTCCAGTTAAACCGCTCGTATCCAGCTGGAATGTCAGTTCAGGGAACGGCGTTCTAAAGGCAACTCTGAGATACGATCTGTATCCAGTGATCGTCTGCAGCAGAGAATTTTATGCAGACTGCAAGGTGCTGGACATACCGAACTTCGACGTAGTCTTTGGAATGGACTGGTTAGGAACTTTCTTCGCTACTATCGACTGTCGTCAAAGGAGGGTAGTGTTCGAGATACCAGATTATCCGGTCTTTTATTTCAAGAGTGGAGACCGTACCCTAGAACCTACAAGGATAAACCGAAGAAGGAAGTGATTGCAACAATACATGCAGAAGAAGACAAGCCAGAGGTAGTTCGAGAGTTCGAAGATGTATTTCCTGAAGACATCTCAGGTTTGCCTCCCAATCGAGCTCTTGAATTCAGCATTGACTTAGTACCTGGTGCGCAACCGGTGATCAAAGCACCATATCGCTTAAATCCAGAAGGATTGAAGGAGATCCGCACTCAGCTGGACGAACTTCTGAAGAAAAGATGGATTTGTCTCAGTACTTCAAATTGGGGATCTTCAGTTTTGCTCGTGAAAAAGAAAGAAGGTTCATATAGAATGCGTATAGACTATCGAGCTCTGAACGAAGTGATGATAAAGAAAATGTATTCACTACCGCGCATCGACGACCTATTCGATCAGCTAAGTGGGTTTTATGTTTTCTCAAAGCTAGACCTTTGTTCGAGTTATCATCAGGTGAAGGCCAAAGAGTCTGATATTCCGAAGACGGTATTCAGGACCCGCTATGGTCATTATAAGTTTCTCGTGATGCCATTTCGAGTGACCAATGCACCTACTATTTTCATGAATCTGATGAACCAGGTTTTCTGAGAGTACCTAGACTGGTTTTTTGTTATTTTCATCGACGACATCCTGGTGTATTCAATGAACCGGAAAGAGCACGCCGAGAATTTACGAATTATCCTGGAAACATTACGCCAGCATCAACTCTATGCCAAGTACAACAAGTGCGGATTTTGGCTAGATCAAGTCGGATTTCTTGGACACATTGTTTCGGACGAAGGAATCTCAGTAGATCCAGCTACGATATCAGCCGTCCGCGAATGGCCGACACCAAAGAAGGTGAAGGATATTCGAAGTTTCTTAGGATTAGCAAGATACTATCGAAAATTCATAGAAGGCTTTTCGAAGATTGCAACACTCCTGACCAAGCTCACACGTAAAGATGAAGCATTCGTGTGGTCAGAATCATGTGAACAAGTTTTTGTAGAACTCAAGTCAAGATTGACATCAGCACCTATTCTTGTAATACCGGATCAATCTGGAGATTTCGTTGTGCATTGCGATGCATCCGATAAGAGATTAGGATATGTTCTACACCAGCATGGAAAGGTTGTAGCTTTTGCATCAAGACAGCTGAAGATTCATAAGCGCAACTATCCAACACATGACTTTAAGTTGACAGCTGTTATCTTTGCACTTAAGATTTTACACCATTATCTGCTTGGAGAGCGAGTGGAAATATACACTGACCACAAGAGTCTGAAGTATGCGTTTACTCAGAAGGAGTTGAATATACGGTAGAGAAAATGGCTAGAACTTATGGCGGACTTCGACATTAACCTACAATATCATCCAGGGAAGGTGAATGTAGTTCTTGATGCACTTAGTCGCCAGCCTCTATCAATGAATCTCACCGCATAATGGAACCTTCAGCAGGAATTGCACGGGATGGATATAGAAGTGGTTATGCCAGGTAACACTTCGTATTTGATGAACTTACAAGTTTAGTCTACTATTGTCAATCAGATCAAAGCAGCTCAAGCAAATGATGCCAAGTTGCAAAAGATCTGAGAACAAGTAGAAAGTGGACTGCGAACAGACTTCATCATCTATGAAGACGGATCTTTGAGATATGGATGCAGTTTGTGTGTACTACAAGGTTCCGTTCGGAAAGTGTTGATGAAAGAAGCTCACGACTCTCCTTACTCAGTACACCCTGGTGGTACAAAGATGTACAAAGATCTATGACAACATTACTGGTGGCATGGAATGAAGCATGAAGTGGCGTAGCCAAGTGCTTGGTGTGTCAGCAAGTAAAAGCTTAATATCACAGAACTGCTGGTTTACTTCAACCGTTACCTATTCCAGAATGGAAATGGCAACACATCACCATGGACTTTGTGACTGCACTTCCTCGCAGCACAAAAGGTGATGATGCGGTATGAGTTATTGTGGATCAACTCACCAAGTCAGCTCACTTTATCCCATTTCGAGTTGGCCAATCTACCGAAACGCTAGCAAAGAAGTATATGGAGGTAAGTCTGAATCTAAGTAAGATTTGACTCTTTATAATGTACTATTTCTTATACCCATGAACTCATGCAGGAGATCATGAGATTACATGGAGTACCGGCTTACATCATCTCCGATTGTGATACCAGATTTCGATCGCAGTTTTGGCAGAGTCTGCAAGTTAGCCTGGGAATGAGTCTGAACTTCAGCACAATTTATCATCCACAAACAGATGGACAGTCTGAGCGAACAATTCAGATTCTAAAAGACATGCTATGAGCTTGTATGTTAGACTTTGAAGGATCGTGGGAAGATCACCTACATCTTGTGGAGTTTTCATATAACAACAGCTACCAGGCGAGTATTGGAATGGCACCATTTGCAGCGCTCTATGGAAGGAAGTGTCGTTCACCATTAAGTTGGGAAGAAATCGGAGATAGGGAACTCCGTGGACCAGAGATGATCATAGTAACTGTGGACGTAGTTCGCATGATCAGGGAAAGAATGCGCATAGCCCAAGACAGACAGAAACACTGGGCTGATGCAAAGCACCGACATCTGGAATTCCAACCGGGAGATCATGTGTTCTTGAAGATCAATCCAAACCATGGAGTAATTCGCTTTGGCAAGAGGGGTAAGCTCAGTTTGAGAAATATTGTACCGTTCGATATACTCGAAAGAGTCGGAAAAGTGGCATATCATTGGGCACTACCACCATCATTGGAAGGAGTGCACAACGTGTTCCACATATCCCAGCTTCGAAGATATGTGAGCGACCACAACCATATTCTTGATCACTCCGAGCTCACTGTACAGAAAAACCAAACCTGTGAGCAACAATCCATCGAGATCCTGGACAGAAAGTTGAAGACACTACAGAATAAGGAAGTAAACTTGGTCCGAGTAATGTGGATAATAGATTCACCAGGAGAATCAACGTGGGAACATGAGGATGACATGCATGCAAGATACTCTTGCTTTTTTGTAAATTAGTCCTTATATAATTGTAAATTTCGAGGACAAAATTTTTATAAGGAGGGTAGAATGTAACGACTCTGTTTTTATTGTACAAAAATTTTCAAGTTAATGTACAGAATGGAGTTTGCAAGCTTGAGTATACTTTAAATGTGGTTTTTATTTAAGAACAATAAGAAATAACTCATAGCTACATTGGTAAAGCCTTGCACTGCTGTGACATAGCTCCTGTGTTCGAATCCCATCAGCCAATTATATTTTTACAGATTTTTCTTTCAAACTTTTTGGAAGCCCAAAAGTTTACACGTGCAATACACGTAAAATGAAAAATCACAGAAAATCAAACATGTGCAAATTGGAGTTAACACTAGTTAGGACACGTGGAAAGAATCTAAGCCCTCACCTCACACACGTGGTCGGCGAGATCGGCTAAATCCCCGGCACTGACGTTCCCCCCGTAGGGAATAGCCCCCGTGTTTTGCCAACTAAACCCCTTGGCCAACCCCACTACCCCTGTTCTGTTTGATTTTCCTGAAAATTAACAGAGAATTAAAATGAAGCTTTAAATCCAATTTTAAATGCTTTTTAATTCTTTCTTCAATTCCAAAACCCTAATTTTACACTATAAATACAACCCCATACCCTAGCCCTCTTCATTCTAAAATCTACTGCCAAAATTCTCAAAAAATTTCTAAGTCTAAGAAGAGTACAAGTGGAGTTGCCCTATGTCAAATTCTGGCGAGAATTCGAGACGTTTCCGGCGACCCCGCGGCTCTACGAAGGCTACTACCCTCATCCTTTACCTCTCTTCTCTCTATTAAACTTGTAAGTCCCATCTCCCCTCTTCTCTTTCTACCATAAAATTCTTCTTTTCAAAACTTGTCGGTAAGTGGAGTTATACCGACATTCGATTCTATAATCTTTAAAATTACAATTTATTCTTAAGAATCACTTGTACTCATGTATATACCTTACTTTTAATCATTTAACTAATGTTTAGAAACCAATTTCACTCTAAAACTCCATGTTAAATAACTTTAATTAAGCTTTTACGTTTTAATACCATGAAGTTTACATACGACATCTTTTAATTGTTTTGCTCAGCATTCCTTTAGAAAACCCCATGAGGTAATGACCTACCTCTCACATACATACATTTTAACATAGCACGATTCTCTTGAACAATATTTTTGAGGCAAAGTACGACTTTTCATCAAAATAACTTAAACTATTAAAAACCTGGATTTCTTTAAATTGTGTTACTTTATTCTTTGTGATTATGCCTCTACAATCCATTTTGGGGAACCCAGTTTGGATGGTGCGGATTATTGCACATCTTTGGGACTAGTAGGACGAGATGCAGACCTCCTCATGGAGCATACGATCTCGATGGAATTTTATTACAATTTTTAAGAAAAACGAGGATTTCTATTTAATAATAAAAATTTATTTTTAATAATTATATAAATATTATCAAACCACATATTTTTAAAATATTATTAAATTCCATGTTTTTTAAACAAAATAAAAAAATGACAAGTTTCACTAAAATAGAATCAAGAATCAATACAAGTCAAACTTTACACTAAAATACCTTGAACTATTCAAGCTATGTATATGTTCACTAATATACCTCATTCTCCAAAAATTCACATTCATTACAATTCTAAATAATATAAATAATTACTCGAGATTTATTTTGATAGTATATTAAAATCATTTTTCATAAAGCCCCTGGAGTTATATAAAATTACAATAAGGACCCTAGTAAATATATGTGTAAGTATGACCAATTCTCTTGAGCCTCAGGGAGCCGGAGAAAGTAGGTGCTTGTCTATTTAAGATAGAAAAACTAAAACGGAGTTATCAATGGTAATTATTCTGAAAAAAGACACAAATCTTACCGTCTATATGCAGCAGTTACCGAAACTCCTGAACCTAATTCAGGATCCAATTTTGTTTAAAGTGTCCGACTCAAGTCTGAGTCCAAGTCTAAATCAATCTGAACCCAATACAAATATGAATCCAAATCAAAATGAATCTAAACACGAATACTTGAGCATGAATACCAAAACAATGTCAAACTTGCAACATAACTTGACTTGTCCGAACCATGGCTATATCTTGAACTTGACTACACGACTACTGTTTACATCCTGAATTAGTTTACATGAACAACTTATACCATGGTCTCGGCAAGTCTGATAATCCTAATTTAATACAATATACACTACGGAATTTTAACGGGGTAGATTGGTACGGAATGTGTTAAAAGTGGTACGATGATGGTCACTAAAAGACACCAACATGAACATCCTGTGTCGTTGTTCCGCGGGTTTTGATAGGGCCTTGTACTTACATGTTACCTTAGTCCATGGAGCAAATTGGACTTCTCTTATATACACTGATACATTCTGTACCAAGTTACAAACAACTACGTTAGCATAACAAACACATACTTTACCTATTCCATTCTTTTTACCTATCTATTACATTCTATCTTTTCGGACTTACTGAGCGCTAGTTCGCTGACGACATTCTTATCTCTGCTTTCTTTGGAATGTTGTCAGGAGGACCCGATCGAGCCCAGCCAGGACGACTTGGAGCAGTTTACAGAGGAGGCAGACTTTTAGGTCTTACTTGTACTATTTTCTTTTTAGTTCATATGTCATTGTTTAGGCATCGCTTTCTATCATTGTACTTTAATTTTCAGTTGTATATAATGAATGATTATCAATAAAAAGTTGTTGTTTTATTACATCTTTTGTCATTCTTGTGCTTTACATTTATATTGTTTATTTACGCTTAACGTGTTTACTTCTGAGTAAATACGTCGCGGCCTGCTATGTCTCCTTCCCCATACACTGGGAAGCGGGGCGTGACAAGATCTCCGAAGGAAGCTGTATGCATTCAACTCCATGAAGAGAAGCCTCCACTCGACGGCAATACTCAACCCAAGTACACACCAGTGCCTCGTCCTGGTAGGTGGCAAGAACGGATAAAGAAGCATTCGCTTCGACAACAAATTCCTCTGCAATGACAGAAATGCCGGTGCGGAGATCTTCGATAAGAGTGGCCAGTGAATGTATACTTTGCTTCGCTGTCCTTTCAGACATACATCTGGCATAAGGGCCCGGCGACATGCAAATATGGGACTCAAATGTAGTCTATATAATATTAGTCGCCTTTCCAAATGGGAGATAAACAAAAGAATACCAAGGCTAGAGTATCACTTATCCATGGCCACAGAAGGCAAATTTGAGAAATTTCCAGGCCTGTCAAGAACCTCAACTTCATCATCGGCTTATAGAACTGTGGTTTAAAATAAGGGTGCGTTAGTGCCATTACGTAAATATAGTACAGAAGGCAAGAGAATACCTACCATGGCCAGAAGAAAGGATGACACATTGGGGGGTATCGCATGCGGGGCTGCCATATTGAGTAGGCATAAGAAGGTCTCCTCCAAAGAACGATTCATAATGGAGGACGCCAACTCTCGCAACTCTAGAAACACAAGAAAGGGCCAGACATATGAAAAGATCATTAAAACAGAAAGAGAGATATGAGATTACCTTCAATACTTTGTCCGTTCTGGACCAAAGGGACGGCCGCCTCAGGAATGTCCTATACATTCTCTGGAGTACCATTGGTAACATCTACGAGTCTATAGCTAGTTTAGGAACCTCCGTCGAAGGATTAAAAGTCATCACCGGAGTATCTAAGGCATGATCTAGTCTTGAAACTGCACCCGCCACGGAAGGCCCTATAAAAGAAAAATGTGTAAAGACGAATGCAATATGAAAACAATATAAATCATTTACTAAAAAGGATGCAAAAGGTATATATCGATACGCCAAGAAGCCTATTTATAGCCTTTTCGAGCCACTGTTCTTTTCTTGTTAACCACGCTCGTCGGGCTTCGATCGAAGATAGAGCTCTACCCGCTTTCAGAGCAACCTCATCTTCAGAAGCGGCCGATATCGGTTGTTTAAGAGCCCTTTCTTCTATCGGCGTTAAAGGAACTATCGGTGACATAGCGGGAGCCGAATCGACATCACGGAACTTGATGGGAGGGAAACTTCCCTTCTTAGGGCGCACATTTTCAGTCTCATCCTGTGCCCGCTTAAGGGCTTCGACCAACTGAGCAGCCTCCTTGGCAGATGTATCCGGAAAAAGAAGACCATCATCTGATTTGTGCATAAGCATAAGCTCATCACAAACGTGAGGCTCAGGCTCAAGCAAGGTGTCGATTAAACGCACAACCGACTTCTTCCTCTTTCTAGAGACCGAGCTAGCACTCGTAGAAGGATGCTTCCTCCCCCAGGCATCTTTGCACGGCGTTGCCCAATTTTATTTTCGGGATCGGACTTTGATGACACTGCAGCTTGTGCAGTATCAAGAGTCCTTGCGCCGGTTCCAGTGTGAACTGGCATACCAGCAATACAGGGGGTCGATTCTGTTCAAGAAGCTTTCGGAATAATCACTGAATCGCTGTCTCTCAGAGGAGGGCGAATGACCGACCGTGGTCGATGCGGAACATTGACGGCATGGGCAGGCGCAGAGGCCTTATACTTAAAAAGCACCCATCTCTCCTTTGTAATGATGGGGCTGACCCGGTGATGATACCAGCCTTTGAAGGGTCCCATAGGCATTGGAATGTAATCGGGCTCGGGGACCATGAAGAGAGAACCAGTGTTCAGTCGCATAAAGTGATGAATAGTGTCGCGGGCAGTCTCCAGCGAGGGAGTAAGCTCAACCAAGAAAGCTTCGAGAGGCACACCCTGGTTATAATCCAACTGTTGGGCAAAACGATGCAGATTATACAGCATAAAGTGTCACGATCCGGAATATTAGCTCGTGACCGGCACTTAAATCACGCAACGTCTACAAGCATAAGATAACTTAAGTAAGCCGGAGCCTATAAATCTAAACCTTTTCAAAAAAATTTCAGCAGCACCTCCTTTGTAAAAACGAGCCCCGAAACGGGTACAAACATAGAATATAAATAAAGCATCCCTAAACGGGAGTAAATCACGCCCAACGGCAGAAACAACCACCACAAGCATAAATATGTATACGATGCCCAACGGCGAAGATCAACATAAAGGAAAAAGAAAAGCAAGACATCAAACCTACCAAGCGAATATATAACCCATCGCTCTAAGTATCGCAACTTCAAGTCTTGCTAAGTCTTACAACATATACAAACACTAGTTTCTGATTCATAGAGTTGACTAGATACAATAAGAATAACAATACAAGAGGGGCACGATCCAACATGTACCACCTACCAAAGCAAATCACCCGAATGCAAGCTGTGTGCCAGCGAGCCGCTACTGATCCATGCGGTCAACCTGCAAGAACTGTGGCACAACGGGGGTAAGTTGCCAACTCGTGAGTAGAAAACATCATCAGGTAGAAATCAAATAAAACAACGATTCCTAGGGCACCTATATCATAAATGTAATACTATGATATCTAGAGTGACCGTACATATATGCCAACAATAATCAATGCCTGTATGCATGTGGATATCATCCAACAATATAATCAATGCCTGTATGCATGTGGATCTCGTCCACTTGAAACATCATGAAAGCATATGCATGTAAATATATAAGGATATCAAAGAATGTGTGTCCATCAATAACACATCAAATCATGGAACCTGAGTGTCCAACACCGACACTTGAAATATCATGAAACCCATGTCTAGCATCGGTACGTAAATCCTCATATCTCAGGGGCCGCATCCTTAGATCAGCCCTCAGGTGCCGCATACTCTGGTCGGCCCTCATCTCCATCTCACGACACCGGTCGATATCCTCCGGATAACCGCCGAGTCCAAATACTATCACCGGTAGGTAGTGCTTCCCTGCTAGGCTAACCGCCTAACAATACGAGTCTTCTTGTCCTGGGGTACCTCACCGGGTCCACCATGTACCTGCAGACGGTGCCTACCGCTCCTCGAATTGGGTTTCACATGCCAATCTCAGAACCGAGAAAACACATGATAGACATCTCGAAATATCATATCAAGAGAAACCGGGTTTTCAAAACAATGCATAATTTCTTGAAATATCCCATGGTTCTCAAATCCGTAAATCACATGAAATATGATATATGCAACATAAAGCAGTAATATGAGCATATTAAGGGAAAACCACTCTTTTAAATGAATCCAGTTTTTAAATATATCATAGGGTTCCAATTCCTCCAAAAATCAAATACAACATCATATAAAAGCGTACATGCAGCTGTAGCAAGATGTGTGTATATACATGTAAGTATGTAAGCATGATGCATTTCATATGAGCAATAGCACAAGAATCAACGTCTAAATGTCAATAATGATACAATACCACATAGGTGTATGTGCAGCTATAGCAGGGTATGTCATGCAACATCGCATAATGATGTGAGCATAGCAAGTATATCATAGCATGATATAGCAACTCTACTGTGTAAGTAACATAGCAATTATCGATGAATAAAGTATGTGAGCCGGAAAATCTGTGTAAGTGTAACATACGCATCATCGATAATGGTGTAGGTGTACTAGCACAGGTATAGTAATGCAATGAGAATGACATGAACGTAGCATAAGGTACATCGTAAGCGAAAATGCTAAAAGGTATACGTATCTACCACATATTCGAGTCGGTGAATCTATTAATCGGCATCCAGCCTCACAACATCACGTACGGTACAAACCATCGTACAACATCCTCTAGTCAAGGGTATGGATCAATCATCAGATAAACTCATCACGTACGGTAATTCATTATACGGCGGCATTAAACCATTATGGATAATATCAACTTATATGACAATGAAGGTACGGACCTAACATCTCGTACGACATATCACTTATGATTCATAACATCATATATCTATATACCTATATATCAGGTCACATCCATATCAATCTCATATTAAGGGACCGACGAAAGTATCGATTATCTCATATCGACTCACATCTGTATAACGATATATCAACCAAGTCATCATATCTCATCGTATACTCTTTTCATCGCATCAATCTCTCTCACATCAAGTCATTTTACATATGCCTTCTATCATATGAATCTCATGTCACGCTACTCTAAATCTCATACTTAATCTTGTGCAACTACATATCTATATAGTGTGATTCACATTCACTTTTCATATCCTTATATCAATTCGAGACATCATTTCTATCATATCATGTCCAAGAGTTATGTCCCTATAGCTTTCATCTCATATCTCGATATATGTATATATATATATATATATATATATATATTCAATCATTCATATCACCTCTAACTATCTTTTTAACCATATCTATAGTTTTCTAATATAGCTTTCTCCGACTGTATTCTATATATCGGTTTCCATTCATAAATTGCGGAGGTGCTATACGCCATCCACCCGAATTCCCCCGTAGATATAAATCTACTCACCTATGGAACTCCTTGTTCAGTCGTAGTCGATGTGCTCCACCGTCTCGGAATCCACACGAAGGTACCTACAAATCAACACATATCGCAATGTTATGAAAACCAAGTTCGGAAAACCGATACGGCACACGGTGCGCTCATAGGTTAGAACCTATAGCCTACGCATGCAAAAACGACCAAATAACCCTCGTCGTTGACGTACAAACTGTAAGTCTACGCCAGCGCCCCGGCCATCAATCCGTGGCCAAATGCGGAACAAAAACATTCAAACTTGGCGCTAACGTAACCCTAAAACCCGGATCGAACCATTAACCCTATACTAATAAACTGTAAAGTGGTTTAAGAGATTATACCGATCGATCCATCTTCTTCGGGCTTCAATCTCTGTCCTTAGCATGTTGCGGCTGCCTTGATGAAGTTCGCTCTTCGGTCACGCTTGTCGAAGAGGACACACGTTGAGGATTCTTTATACGGGCTCCTGTTTCTAAACCGAAGCAACTCGGGCATCCAGTTTGCTAGCCTAGATACCCAAGACAAAGTAGAGATAGTGTGTGAATATTTTGTCTCAAAACACTCAAGGATTTAGGTGGAGTTTACATGAAGAAGTGAGTGAGCTAAAAGATATTTTCTTAATAAAAAAGGGGCTCGGCCAATATTGGGAAAATTGTTCTCTGGGGAATTTCTTTTGGTGGGGATGTGTATCAATCAATAACCACCTAAAAAATTATCCCCATCCTCTTAAAAAAAACAATAGCCACCTTGCACAAAAGATCTCAAAATATCCTTAACTTGACAAAGAACATTAAAGCCAAAGTGACACCTCACCAAAGCCCATGCCTATTTAAAGCTCACGAAATTTGCTCACTGCCCACTCACAAAAATCTCCCAATTCCACACAAGAATTTTGGCCATAAAAAAGAACTCATATTTTAATAAATTATATTTTTAAATGAATAAATCATTTTAATCTCCAAATTATTTCACAAATATTGGTATATATTTATACCACTTTACGAAAACCCCAAATTCGCAAATCGGTAGTTTTCGCTAAATATTTTATTTTAATATTAAATTCCAAAAATAATATTTTATATTTTCTGAAATGTTACAATCTTCCCCCCTTAAATAAATTAGGTTTCCGAATTTAAATTTAAACCCCCAAATACTAAACCATTTCATTAATCAACTCTATCATGGGGCTCCGAAATCACGGAAGATACAAAAATACCGCAGCGTATCATGTGCGCCTGAAAACGAGTACGAAAATCAAAATCGAACTCCGCGTCACGCAAATCATCAGATTTGCACGCAAATCATCGGAATTACAATAGAGATACAGATCTCGAAATCCACTACTGAAATCCAATATGCACTAGTCAAATAGTATAATACGCATCCTTGGAAAAATCTTTTAAAACTGAATAAAACATATGCAAAATTTTTTATGAATTGCCGTGTGATGCGTAACTCACGGCATAAGTGACGGATCCTCAATTGTAAAATAGTAAATATACTTATATATGTTTTGCACAAATATATGTTCCGTCGTTTTTTTTAAATATCCCAAAAAGATTTTTCTTTATAACCATTTGTGTCGCTCGCGGACACGTAGGACATAGCGAGACTATAGCTCCTTTTTTAAATGCTCTTGTTAAACTTTTAAATGCATGCAAAATACTCAGGTACTGTTCTCAAATCAGTCCTGTTCGGCTACTACATAATATAGTGCCCATTATGAAAACGAAGTGCTCAAGAGCAAAATCATTCTCAAAAGACGTATCCAACAATCACGTGCGTCTGGTGTGCATGGAAATCAAAACCAAATACAAGTGCTATGAATGTGCACAAAACCAAACTAAATGCAACGGGTGTGCACGATAATATCTGTCCAGTGCAACGGATGTGCACGACAATAATATCAAGTGCATCTATAGTGCATAAAAATCTCAACCCAGTGCAACTAACATGCACGACTGAAAATCCCAATCGAGTGCACCCGGTGTGCACAAAATCACATCTCATATCATACGCCCAACATGCGCGAAAATCCATATCAAGTGCATTCGTCATGCACCAACGAAATCTAAATCAAGTGCGTCAAACATGTACGAATAAAAATCTAAATCAAGTGAATTCAACATGCACGAATAAAATCTCACTCAAGTGCATTTGATGCACACAAAATCCAATACCAAGCGCCTAACATGCGCATAAATCCAACCCAAGCGCGTCAAGTCTGTAATAAGCATCAAGTGCAGTAGCATGCATGAAAAAGAATATCAACTGCAATGCGCACAAAAACATAAATCTGGTGAACAAATACTTAAATTTATAAATCGGTGCAACCAATGTACAGAGTATAGATCTAGTGCAACCAATGCACGAGATACCCATCCGGTGCAACAAATACATGAAAATGCAAATCTAGCGCTACAAATGCACGAAACAAGAATCTGGTGCAACAAATGCACAAAACACAAATCCGGTGCATCCAGTACATGAAATACAATTTCGGTGCAACAAATGCACGGCGTAAAAATCTAGTGCAACAAATGCACAGAATAAAAATCGGGTGCAAGAAGTGCATGGAAACGCATCAATAACTCAAATGCGTATAAAAACAACACTGAGTGTACCAAGGTATATGAAATCAAAAACGTGTGCAAATATGTGCACAAATCCGTATCAATGCACTGCAAGCACATATGAGCTATACCGAGTGCAAAAATCAATCGAGTGTGTACCACATGCACAAAATCAAATCAACCGTATAAAATCCACGAAATCATAAACACGTGCAGCTAAGGCACAAAATCAACATCAAGTGCAATAGATATGCATAAAACACAACCCAACACAACGGTGTATAAAACGTATATCAAGTGCAATAACTATGCACAAAATGTAAATACCCAGTAAGTGTAGCCATGGTGCACGAAAACAATATCATGAAACTCAATCATCAAAACTCAATCCAAGCGATATAAGCATGATACTCGGATCACAAACGCAAATCGCAACAAATGATATTGAGGTATACTTCCTATAATGTCGAAAATGTCGGTGCGCCTAAAACTGGCAAAGCAAGAATATCCACTTGCCTCCTGCTCACTGTCTGGCGTCCTCTGTCTCTGGGTCATCATTTTCTCTATGGATTACCAATCTCGCAATCCATCGGCTCATCGGCCCGGTCAGGTGTGCTAACAGAAACGATTCCGCTCTGGCACTCCTCTGGTCATCTCTCGGCTAATTAGCATGACCACTCGTAAAGCAGCACGTCACTGACGTCGGCCCCTGGCCCTCTGAATACATGTGACACAACTGATCCTCGGTGCAAATTTTATCACAGCAGTGTCCTGAAAGGCACCTGCTCAAGGTATCTTCCGATCTCGCCTATGTCGAACTATACGGAGGCTGGTACTCTTGTATAATCTTTTCCCACTTTCTGGACATCTGCGTTCTCAGCACAGCATTTTCTCGGGAACTGGCCGTATTCCAACATCTCTGTATACATATCCGATCTCTAATCTCAACGGGGAGTAACAACAGCTCGTTAACATCTCGCACGAACATCTTGTTCCACTCGTTCGTCTACCTCGACGTCACGTCTTGCTATCTGCGTATTGTAATTGTTCTCGGCTACGGTCAATTTGGAATCTCTCACATGGACTCGAAATTACGAACTCGGTATCTTCATCACTCTGTTGAAGATATTTAGCCGGACACGTTCTCGGGAACTCGTCCCAACTATCGGGGGAATACTCAATACTCGTCCGTTCTCGATCAACTCAGAATGCATCTGGGTGAGGTCTTCTATCCTTAACTGGTTATCTTCCTGATCTCCTATCGGATCATCCAATAAACAACGTCATCTCTGGATCGATCTCTCTAGATCTGAGTAAGATTCTCCATACTGGAAATCTTCAACTCACAGGGCCTGTGTCGGCGCATCAAATCTGATGAATCATCCTCGTCTCTCAACTCAAGATAGTCTAGCTATCATCTGTCGCATCTCTGCCTGAAAGCTCTAGCGATCTCAGCTCATAAAGTCTGGAGGAGACATTCCATCAATCTCAGAAATAGCTGGGTCATCCGTCTGCACGGTAGACGACATCACAAACTCGGAGGTAGGCTGTACATCAACAGTCCTCTCACAACAAGCAGCCCCTAACAATGGCCCGATCATCCGGTGCAAAACCGAACACTCGTCTCAACAAGAGGTCACAACAAAAACACTAAATCGATACGTTCCCATATTACCAAGAAAAACACGATGGTCAGCCCTCGTCCATGACGAGCTCACCCTGACTGCATCACCAGCAGCAGCTCAATCTGTGCTCAAACTATGGTGACAGGAATCTCAAGCAAGTATCGACGAAAATAGATCAAAGGGGTGAAAAGAATCAACAGATCCCAAAATGGATACATGATCATAAGGAGGAACGGAATCAGTGAGAGTATGATCATGGAAACGAATAGAATCAAGGATCTCAAATGGATGTATGATCAAGGGAACGAAGAGAATCACAGATCACAAGCCATGTACATCCTAAGATTTCTTAAGTGGAGTATCGTATCGTAAATATGCCATGGAACATATGTAAGTCGATGCACTACACCCCACGAGTTGTGGGGAGGCGGAAAAAGGAAAAACAATCTTATTCTTTGGATTAACATCGACTAACCGAAGAATCATTGCTAAACTATAACTAACATATACATAGGAGTTGTTAACTACTATGAGAAGTGATTATACCTAGTGAACCTAGTCCTTCGTCTTTTCGTTATCCACCTCCTCCTCGGCCTTCTCTATGTAATAGATGATCCACCCGAGAGCTTCTACTCCAAGCTTCACCTCTAATCTTGAGGTAACTAGGTTTCTTTAGTTGCTAATCAAAGGCACCTAGGTAATATAGAGAATGGTTATGGATTAATTAGTTTATCTAATCCTTGATCTCAACACATGAGTGGTAGGATTAGGGTTTGAAGAGAGAGTGAGCTTGAGGAGAGAGAAGGTGAGCATGAGAATGATAATGAAATAATGAACTCTCTTGAATATATGAAGCATAATCATTTATCAAATAAATAAATAAAATGATTATTCATCATGCTTCATTAATTCAATATGTGTGATTCACTACATGAGTCATTAACCATTTAATGATGCATTAATGACATGGATGAATCACACAAATGAGTCACTAAAGCAATAAATGCTTATGCCACCTAAACCCTCAAGTCACTATACTTCTAGAAGCTTCCCGCCAAATTACGAGAATGCCCCTCCTATCCGTGAAAACACGGAAAAACTTTAGACTGTATAAATCCAATAATCCGATACTAGAATCTGGCTTAAACCAAAGCCGGCTAGTAAAAACTGTCTGTATAAATCCAATAATCCAATAGTCCCCGTGAGTCCTGTCCGGTGTACCCGTAACCCAACGAGCACCTGTATACTATCTCCAGTACGACGTACTGATGGCTGTGGGACAGACCATCTCCCCAACTGGAATGAGAAGCGTACACACTAGTCTACTCCGGAGTATCGATGCCCTGTCTCGATAATCCTATGACTAGGAACCTGAAAATAAAAGGATGTGCTTGTAGACTACCCAGCCCCCACTAGTGTGACTGCCATCACAACGCTGGTAGTCAAGCAAGATCGTAAGGGCTCTATCAATACGAACACACATATTAAGATAGATAAAACCAAGTAGCATACTACCATGTTTAGCAAGACTGTTATATAACTGTGAATATCCCAAGCATCCATTAAGTAATATATAAGCTAGTATGATACAATAATGGCCCCTAGGGCATATACACTAACAATCTCCCACATGCACTAGGGCCATGTACCGGCATATCGAAGACCGATGGTCTCGAGTAGCCTCTCGAACTAAATCTAAGGTAGGGCCTTTATGAATGGATCAGCAATGTTCTCTTCAGTAGCAACTCTCCGGACCTCGATCTCCCGGTGATCTATGATCTCCCTGATCAGGTGATACCGTCTTAAGATATGTCTGGACTTCTGATGGGACCTGGGTTCCTTCGCTAAAGCTATAACTCCGTTGTTGTCGCAATACAGAGGTATTGGATCAATAATGGTAGGAACCACCTGAAGTTCTGTTAGGAACTTCTTCATCCAGACCACTTCTTTTACTGCATCGCAAGCAGCAGTATACTCCGCTTCCATCGTCGAGTCTGCAACGGTGTCCTGCTTGGAGCTCTTCCAGCACACCGCCCCTCCATTGAGGGTAAAGACATAACCTGACATGGACTTGGAGTCATCCTTATCACTCTAGAAGCCGGAATCAGCGAAGGCCTCGATCTTGAGGTCTTTTCCGCCGTAAACCAAGAACATCTCCTTAGTCCTTCTCAGGTACTTGAGAATGTTCTTTACTGCTAACCAGTGCTTCTCCCCTGGGTTTGACTGATACCTGCTTACCACGCTCAGTGCGTAAGCTACATCTGGTCTGGTGCGCAACATCGCATACATTATAGAGCCTACCGCAGAAGCGTAGGGTATAATAGACATGCGATCCTTTTCCAAATCAGTCTTAGGAGACATCTCTTTGGATAGGGTGATTCCGTGACAATTCGGTAGATTACCGCGCTTAGAATCTTCCATACTGAATCTTTTTAGTAAAGTGTTGATATACCTGGACTGCGAAAGTCCCAACATCCTTTTGGATCTATCACGATAGATCCGGATCCCCAGAATGTAAGAGGCATCACCCAGGTCTTTCATGAAGAACTTGTGTGACAAGAATCCTTTGACAGATTGTAGCATAGGAATGTCATTTCCTATCAATAGAGTGTCATCCACGTACAAGATGAGGAATACGACAGTTCGTGCTACAATTTTACTATATATACATGGTTCATCTGGATTTTTGATAAAGTCATATTCTTTGACCGTTTCATCAAAACAGATGTTCCAACTCCGTGATGCCTGTTTTAGTCTATAAATGGACTTAAGCAACTTGCATACCTTCCCGCTGCTCCCACTCTGATTGAAGCCTTCTGGCTGATCCATATAGACGCACTCTTCCAAATTACCATTTAGAAAAGCCGTTTTTACGTCCTTCTGCCAGATCTCATAATCATGGAAGGCGGCAATAGCAAGAAGGACCCGAATGGATTTGAGCATAGCCACTGGAAAAAAAGTCTCATCATAGTCCAAACCAGGTCTTTGACGAAAACCCTTTGCAACAAGTCTAGCCTTATAGGTTTCCACCTGTCCATCTACACCAATCTTTTTCTTGAAGATCCATTTGCATCCTATGGGTTTTACCCCACCTGGAGCAAAGTCCAAAGTCCATACTTTGTTGGTGTACATGGACTCCATTTCGGTCCGCATTGTATCTAGCCATCGTACCGAGTCCCCGCTCTGGATGGCCTGTTGGAAGCTAGTAGGTTCATCATCATCAATGACGCAATCCTCTCTATCCCCATCTATGAGAAAACTGTAGTATCTCTCAGGCGGATGAGACGGCCTACTACTCTTGCGGAGGGGTGCGGGAATGTCCTGTTCTTCTTGAACTACTGGTTCTACCAAACTTTCAGTAGTAGTTTGTGCTTCTGGAATTTCTTCCAGTTCTATTTCGCTCCCACTTGTTTCCTTTTCTAAAAACTGCTGTTCTAGAAAATGGGCATTACGATAAACAAAAACCTTTTGTTCCTCTGCGTAATAGAAATAATATCCCTTAGAGTTCTTTGGATATCCCACAAACTTACACTGTACTGATCGTGCCTCGAGTTTGTCCGTATGTTGTTTTTTAATAAATGCTGGACATCCCCATATCTTTAAATACTGAAGATAGGGTTTCTTCCCACTCTACATTTGATATGGCGTGGTAGGCATAGTCTTGGTAGGAACCCTATTCAAAAGATATGCCGCTGATTCTAGCGCATAACCCCAGAAAGATCACGGTAACTCAGCATTACTTATCATGGAACGTACCATATCCAATAGGGTTCGATCGTCTCTCCGATACACCGTTATGCTGTGGAGTGTATGGAGGAGTAAGCTGAGAGAGAATTCCTTTCTCTTTTAGGTAACCTAGGATCTCGGCACTTAAGTATTCACCACCTCGATCAGATCTCAGTGTCTTGATACTTTTGCCGGTTTGGTTTTCTACTTCATTCTTATACTCTTGGAATTTCTCAAAAGCCTCGGATTTATGTTTCATCAAGAAAATGAATCCGTACCTAGAGTAATCATCCGTAAAAGTAATGAAATAGGAAAAACCACCTCTTGCATGTGTAGACATTGGACCGCATTCATCGCTGTGTATGAGTCCTAAGAGCTCGCTCGCTCTTACTCCATGTTCAGTGAATGGAGTATTTGTCATCTTTCCTTTGAAACATGATTGACAAGTAGCATAAGATTGATATTCAAACAAATCAAAATATCCTTCTCTATGTAACTTAGTTAACCTTGTCTCATTGATGTGACCTAGTCTACAATACCAAAAAAAAGCCTTATTTAATTCTGGAGACTTTCTTTTTAGTGTGTTCTGGACATTGAAAATCTGGAGTTGGTTTAAGACATATATACCGTTATCCAGTGTACCGGACCCAATCAAACTATGATTAAGGTGGATGTTAACAACATCGCTTACAAACGTGAAATCATAACCTTTATTTGATAATAAGGAAACTGATATGATATTACACGTTAAACTAGGTACACAAAAACAGTTATGTAAAACCAAAATATGTCCACTCGTCAATCCCAGGTGATAATCCCCGACGAAAACAGTTATGATATCACTATCCTTCAGCACTCTACGGTTTCTCAGTGCCTACAATGAATTGCATATATGAGATCCTGATTCGGTATCCAATACCTAGGAAGTAGAGTTGATTGACAGAAAATTCTCAATTACAAACACACCTAAAGTCGAAGCCACAACCAGCTTCGGTCCCTGTTTCTTGGCGTTCCACGCCTTGCAATCTTTCTTCCAGTGCCCTTTCCTATGACAATGGAAGCAATCATCCTGGGCCATTACTGGCACCGTAATCTTTTTCTTTCCCTTCGCTCCCACCTTACTAACACCTCCTCTAGGTTTGGTGGCGGCCTTATTCTTCCTTCCTTTGGCCTTAGCCTTGGACCCGGAAGAAGAAGTACCGCGAACAAACATAGCGGGTGTTTCCCTTGCTTTCTGCAAGGTGCCCTCTGCACTCCTCAACATGTTAAGGAGTTCTGGAAGTTCAACTTCTTTTCTTTGAATGTTGAAATTCAGAATAAACTGGGTGTAAGTGGAAAGAAGGGACTGGAGAATCAAGTCTGTATAGAGCTCATTATCCAAAGTCGTCTCAAGGTCTGCGAGCTCTTCAATATAGCCAATCATCTTTAGGACATGTTCTCCTACTGATGATCCGACGGCCAACCTCGTCCGAAACAAGTTCTTTGAGGTCTCGTATCTTGCTATACGAGATTGCTCTCCATAAAGTTCCTTTGTATGGAGAAATATGGCATCTAGATCCATATCCTCGTTCCTCCTCTGATGTTCATTATTCATCGAGGCAAGCACGATGCACTTGGCCTTCACGCAATCTAACTCCCAGGTTTTGCGGATTTCCTTATCCGCATTACTGGATTTGGGACCTGGGACTGCAGGTGCCTTAGCGGTGAGGACATACCCCAACTTATCATAGGTCAAAGCCATTTTGACATTCCGCAGCCAATCTTTATAGTTTGGCCCTGTCAATATATTTTTTTCTAGTAGTAACTTAAGTCTTGTCATTTTCTGGGTCGCTGCAATTAAGAGAGAGAGAGAGAACACTTTAGCATGATGCTCTTGCAAGTTTACAGTGGTTTTTAGTTTATTTAAACTGGATGGCTCCCACTGTTTCTCGAATCCCTCCTCAAACCAAAAAGGAAGAACTAGCCAGGATTATTCTCACCGGACAATACTTACTTAATCGTTCAGCTAGGCCGGTGTCGGTACTTCGAGGGAGGTTTTCCAACGCTTTCGCGAAGTTCCTTAATTAAATAACCTCTTTTCTCTGGGGACGTAGCCCCGCTGACACCTTTCTCGGCACCTACTTGGTTTATAGCATTGATCGTTAAGTGACGAATTTCCTGATGAGTAGCATATACTCACAGTAGGATCGGGATCCAAATATCATCGTGTGATAATGCTGAAGGAATGCTATCAACATTCATCAAACTCCAAATGGTATGCATCTCTTTGCAAATTTCAGTTTCTTTAGAAATTCCCGATATAAATTTTTGCCCCATGCTCTTATAACCTTGGCGTTGGTCAAAATGTCATAAGTCACATGTCAAGTTCTACCCATCATTATCTTGTTAATTTGAACCCATCCGTACATACCCCTGACGTTGGCCAAATGATAATACGACCGTCCCAAACTAACTCATCTATCTATGCAACAAATGAATATCCGGCAGCTACCAAACACTATGCCTTGGCGTTGGTCAAAATACATAGCTTGAATACTACTGAATACCCAAATGAAATGACGGAGGGCTATGAATGGTTTTGGCGAAACCGTGAACGTAGTGAACTTGATATGATCGAAGGAACCTGATAGCTTTTAAAAGGAGTGGTTAAAGCTCCGCAATTTAAAAAATATCCACTGTTTTAAAATAACCAAGTGGTTTCTTTTAAACTGTTCCAACGATTCAACTTTGGTTTATTTTCTTTGCATTATTATAATGCGTCCCGTCAATTAACCTATCATTGCAGAAAACAACGAAAATACAACGTCCTCTTATGCCACCCACATTCGCCACTGGATCCCGTCATCACCCGTTAGGTTACTTAACTAACGACAGAGCGGGGGCTGGGCTAGCGCGGGTGTAAAACATAAGTGACATCTAAATAGCTATCGTATATAGATATTGTACATTCGTCAGACGCAATAATAGGTATTCCAGATCACAGATGAACATTATTGGATATACAAGCAATCCGTGTTTCTTTTGAGCCTGCAACGAAAGACGGATTACACAGTTGTGATGAATAGCCATTACCCTACCCTAGACCCCTACGGGTACGGCAAACTACCCGCCAAGTACCCGAAGTGAAGCGGCCTCCCTCAACAACGTGAGTAGGCCATTAAACACTTCAAAGTACCCGGTAGTTTGTGCACCCCACCTTGGGTCTATCCTAGGAGCAAAAACAGTAAAATGAAATAATACAACGGTGGCTACAACCGCAACCTAGATGTGCCCCGCAAAATAATATTACAACATATTACAATTATATCGAATGAATGAATAAAATAACCCATCTCAAACCCCGTCTAATCATCACAATAATCCAATCAAGTTCATAATCACAAACAGTAAAATCATTACAAAAATGTGCAACCCCTTGCCAACCGACATACTAGCAGTTAGGGGAGGTTTACGAACACATTATACAATCACAGATATAATCTAATTAGACAAACATCGTATAATTTCGATCGAGCAAACACATTAGATTCTACTCCAAAACTTCTTTGTGCACCTGAGACTTGAGCAGAAAATAAACATTCCAGAAAAAACAAAAAACATCACAGAAGAGTTCTGGGAAAATTTGGGGTGAATAGGCTTCAACTCGGCCGCGGATCCGCGGCGGATCGGTGGGATCGGCCGCGGTTCCACGGCTCTTTAGCCGATTCATGCACCCAATTTTTTTCCAGTATTCTTGTATTTCCCTGCTTGTAATTTTAGAGGCCCCTGAAAAATTTTTAGACCTCATTTTAAATTTGACAGAAACTTGGTGATTTTGATGTTTTTTCCGGTTTGTTTTGCGTTCGAAATTGTAACGACTTTGCTAATAAGTTAATTATTGTTTAGCAAGGCTCTGATACCGCTGTAAGTCGTGTACTACATCCCACGAGTTGCGGGGAGGCGGAAAAAGGAAAAACAATCTTGTTCTTTGGATTAACATCGACTAACCGAAGAATCATTGCTAAACTATAACTAACATATACATAGGAGTTGTTAACTACTATGAGAAGTGATTATACCTAGTGAACCTAGTCCTTCGTCTTTTCGTTATCCACCTCCTCCTCGGCCTTCTCTATGTAATAAACGATCCACCCGAGAGCTTCTACTCTAAAATTCACCTCTAATCTTGAGGTAACTAGGTTTCTTTAGTTGCTAATCAAAGGCACCTAGGTGATATAGAGAATGGTTATGGATTAATTAGTCTATCTAATCCTTGATCTCAACACATGAGTGGTAGGATTAGGGTCTGAAGAGAGAGTGAGCTTGAGGAGAGAGAAGGTGAGCATGAGAATGATAATGAAATAATGAACTCTCTTGAATATATGAAGCATAATCATTTATCAAATAAATAAATAAAATGATTAATCATCATGCTTCATTAATTCAATATGTGTGATTCACTACATGATTCATTAACCATTTAATGATGCATTAATGATATGGATGAATCACACAAATGAGTCACTAAAGCAATAAATGATTATGCCACCTAAATTCTCAAGTCACCATACTTCTATAAGCTTCCCGCCAAATTACGAGAACGCCCCTCCTATCCGTGAAAACACGGAAAAACTTTAGACTGTATAAATCCAATAATCCGATACTAGAATCTGGCTTAAACCAAAACCGGCTAGTAAAAACTGTCCGAACGTCGTACGTGCGTAAACACACGTATGCGTCCGAACCCTTGTCGTAAAACCATACGACCTCTATATCGTTTCGCCTGGAGCAGGGAAACTCTCTGTGTGGGACTCTAAAGACTCGACTACTACGCTGGCAGTGGGTTTAACCACAGACCGCAAGCTGCACTAGCTGTACGTAACGGTCCTTAGGTAGATGTCGATAAGAAGGCCGATGAGGAAACCCATCCGAACTCCTACTGAGCCTGATGTGACAATCTTCGTACAGTCCGGTCTGTTCGTCTAGGACTATCGTATATCGGGCCTAGGGCGGCGGCAAGCGTCAGTCCCCTAAAAGCGGTATAAGTCGTGTCGGAGCGTAGCCCATTACACCTTGAGAAACTACTGGAACCTACCAGTAAATCTCGCTTGCCCTGGCCAGGGACTTTGTGTAATGGCTCTCTGACACAGCGCGATATCAACTCCCAATACCGGGAGAGACGGATCCTGTCTAACCGCCACTGCCTCCAAGTGCTCGGGACTGCACCCAACTGCTACCTGTTTGCACGACTCCTTTGAGCCGTGGTAGGGTAGCAATCTAAGAACAGAGGGACACACTCGAGGCGAAGTAGCAGTGTCAAGTCTGCGGACTATGCTGTACTTATGTCACCTGGGAACTTTTAACTGACGACGGGTATAATACCAACCAACTGTTCTCTGCGAGTCCTGTCCGGTGTACCCGTAACCCAACGAGCACCTGTATACTATCTTCAGTACGACGTACTGATGGCTGTGGGACAGACCATCTCCCCAACTGGGATGAGATGCATACACACTAGTCTAATCCGGAGTATCGATGCCCTGTCTCGATAATCCTATGACTAGGGACCTGAAAATAAAAGGATGTGCTTATAGACTACCCAGCCCCCACTAGTGTGACTGCCATCACAACGCTGGTAGTCAAGCAAGATCCTAAGGGCTCTATCAATACGAACACACATATTAAGATAGATAAAACCAAGTAGCATACTACCATGTTTAGCAAGACTGTTATATAACTGTGAATATCCCAAGCTTCCATAATATACAAGCTAGTATGATACAATAATGGCCCCTAGGGCATATACACTAACAACATACGTATGGTACGTCACTCTACTCAAACTACCTACTCCATCAATCAGGGTCAGCCTATGAAATGAAAGTTCGGGTCTAAAACCCCCTGTTCAAGTTTAAGTTCCGTAAGGTCAAGCCTATGTAACGAAATAAATTACGCCCCAGACTCCACATAGTCAAACCTAGACTCGAACCAAGGTTAAACCCAGCGCTCTGATACCAATTTTGTCACGACCCGTCACTTAAATCACAAAACGTCTACATGCATAACGTAACTTAAGTAAGCCGGAGGCCAGAAATCTAAACCTTTTCAAAAAAATTCGGCAGCACCTCCTTTGTAAAATCTAGCCCCGAAATGGGTACAAACATCGAATATAAATAAAGTATCCCCAAAAGGGAGCAAATCACGCCCAACGGCGGAAACAACCACCACAAGCATAAATATGTATACGACGCCCAACGACGAAAATCAACACAAAGGAAAAAGAAAAGCAAGACATCAAACCCACCAAACGAACATATAACCCATCGCTCTAAGTCTCGCAACTTCAAGTCTTGCTAAGTCTTACAACATATACAAACACTAGTTTCTAATTGATGAAGTTGACTAGATACAATAAGAATAATAATACAAGAGGGGCACGATCCAACATGTACCACCTACCAAAGCAAATCAACCGAATGCAAGCTGTGTGCCAGCGATACCGCTACTGATCCATGCAGTCAACCTGCAAGAACTGTGGCACAACGGGGGTAAGTTGCCAACTCGTGAGTAGAAAACATCATCAGGTAGAAATCAAATAAAACAACGATTCCTAGGTCAACTATATCATAAAGGTAATACTATGATATCTAAGGTGACCGTATCTGCATATATGCCAACAATAATCAATGCCTGTATGCATGTGGATATCATCCAACAATAAAATCAATGCCTATATGCATATGGATCTCGTCCACTTGAAACATCATGAAAGCATATGCATGTAAATATATGAGGATATCAAAGAACGTGTGTCCATCAATGACACATCAAATCATGGAACCTGAGTGTCCAATATCGACACTCAAAATATCATGAAACCCGTGTCCAGCATCGACACGTAAATCCTCATATCTCAGACGCCGTATCCTCAGATCGGCCCTCAGGCGCTGCATACTCTGGTCGGCCCTCATCTCCATCTCATGACTCCGGTCGATATCCTCCGGATAACCGCTGAGTCCAAATACTATCACCGGTAGGTAGTGCTCCCCTGCCAGGCTCACCGCCTAACAATACGAGTCTTCTTGCCTCGGGGTACCTCACCGGGTCCACCATATACCTTCAGACGGTGCCTACCTCTCCTCGAATTGGGTTTCACATGCCAATCTCAGAACCGAGAAAACACATGGTGGACGTCTCGAAATATCATATCAAGAGAAACCGGGTTTTCAAAACAATGCATACTTTCTTGAAATATCCCAACGGTTCTCAAATCCGTAAATCGCATGAAATATGATATATGTAACATAAAGCAGTAATATGAGCATATTAAGGGAAAACCGCTCTTTTAAATAAATCCAGTTTTTAAATATATCATAGGGTTCCCAATTCTTCTAAAAATCAAATGCAACATCATATAAAAGCGTACATGCAGCTCTAGCAAGATGTGTGTATATACATGTAAGTTTGTAAGCATGATGCATTTCATACGCGCAATAGCACAAGAATTAACGTCTAAATGTCAATAATGATACAATACCACATAGGTGTATGTGCAGCTATAGCAGGGTATGTCATACAACATAATATAATGATGTGAGCATACCAAGTATATCATAGCATGATATAGCAACTCTACTGTGTAAGTAATATAGCAATTATCGATGAAGAAAGTGTGTGAGCCGGCAAATCTGTGTAAGTGTAACATACACATCATCGATAATGGTGTAGGTGTACTAGCACAGGTATATATAATGCAATGAGAATGATATGAACGTAGAATAAGGTACATCATAAGAGAAAATGCTAAAAGGTATACGTATCAACCACATATCCGAGTCGGTGAATGTATCAATCGGCATCCAGCCTCACAACATCACTTACAGTACAAACCATCGTACGGTATCCTCTAGTCAAGGGTATGGATCAATAATCAGATAAACTCATCACGTACGGTAATTCATCGTACGGCGGCATTAAACCATTATAGATCCTATCAACCTATATGACAATGAAGGTACCGACCTAACGTCTCGTACGGCATATCACTCATGATTCACAACATCACATATCTATATACATATATCTCAGGTCACATCCGTATCAATCTCATATCAGGGGACCGACGAAGGTATCAATTATCTCATATCGACTCGCATCTGTATAACGACATATCGACCAAGTCATCATATCTCATCGTATACTCTTTTCATCGCATCAATCTCTCTCGCATCAAGTTATTTTACATATGCCTTCTATCATATGAATCTCATGTCACGCTACTCTAAATCTCATACTTAATCTCGTGCAACTACATATCTATATAGTATGATTCACATTCACTTTTCATATCCTTATATCAATTCGAGACATCATTTCTATCATATCATGTCCAAGAGTTATGTCCCTATAGCTTTCATCACATATCTCGATATATATATATATATATATATATATATATATATATATTCAATTATTCATATCACCTCTAACTATCTTTTTAACCATATCTATAGTTTTCTAATATAGGTTTCTCCGACTGTATTTTATATATCGGTTTCCATTCATAAATTGCGAAGATGCTATACGCCATCCACTCGACTTCCCCCGTAGATATAAATCTACTCACCTATGGAACTCCTTGTTCGGCAGTAGTTGATGTGCTCATCCGTCTCGGAATCTACGCGAGGGTACCTACAAATCAACACATATAGTAATGTTATGAAAACCAAGTCCGGAAAACCGATACGGCATACGGTGCTCTCATAGGTAAGAACCTATAGCCTACGCATGCAAAAACGACCAAACAACACTCGTCGTTGACGTACAAACTGTAAGTCTACGCCAGCACCCCGACCATCAATCCATGGCCAAATGCGGAACAAAAACTTTTAAACTTGGCGCTAACGTAACCCTAAAACCCGGATCGAACCATTAACCCTATACTAGTAAACTGTAACGTGGTTTAAGAGATTATACCAATCGATCCGTGTCCTTCGGCCTTTAATCTCTGTCCTTAGCATGTTGCGGCTGCCTCGACGAAGTTCGCTCTCTGGTCATGCGCGTCGAAGAGGACACACGTCGAGGATTCTTTATACGGGCTCCCGTTTCTAAACCGAAGCAACTCGGGTATCCAGTTTGCTAGCCTAGATATCCAAGATGAAGTAGAGATAGTGTGTGAATATTTTGTCTCAAAGCACCCAAGGATTTGGGTGGAGATAAATGAAATTGCCACGTAGAAATGTGAAGAAGTGAGTGAGCTAAAAGATATTTTCTTGATCAAAAAGGGGCTCGGCCAATATTGGGAAAATTGTTCTCTGGGGAATTTCTTTTGGTGGGGATGTGTATCAATCAATAACCACCTAATAAATTAATCCCCATCCTCTTAAAAAAAACAGCCATCTTGCACAAAAGATCTCAAAATATCCTTAACTTGACAAAGAACATTAAAACCAAAGTGACACCTCACCAAAGCCCATGCCCATTTAAAGCTCACGAAATTTGCTCACTGCCCACTCACAAAAATCTTGCCAATTCCATACAAGAATTTTGGCCATAAACAAGAACTCACATTTCAATAATTTATATTTTTAAATGAATAAATCATTTTAATTTCCAAATTATTTCACAAATATTGGTATATATTTATACCACTTTACGAAAACCTCAAATTCACAAATCGGTAGTTTTCGCGAAATATATTATTTTAATATTAAATTCCAAAAATGATATTTTATATTTTCTGAAATGTTACATGAAGAGAGCGGCATTATTTAATCGGAACACCAAGTACCCCGGCCCGATCGAATACAAGTGCATGATCTTCTTGTGTTTCAAAGTCGGCACTTCGTTCTTCAATAAATCAAATAACTGTTGAATAGGCCCCGTTGGCACAGAAAGAACCCGATCATTGAAAACCATGCCGCCCTCATTTGAATACGGGTTAAGCAGCACACGCAAAGCCCCTAACTGAGTCGGATCAGGAGCGGAAACATCAACCAATCTCATGACTCGTGGAAAAGTATAGGACTCATAGAATCAGACCGCCGGTGCACAGCAAATGCGCCTAACACATGCATCGCAATTCAGGACGTGAAGTAATGAAGGGAGAAGTTCACGGTGTCTGCACCTGGATTTGAAGTGTTGGCTGCGGTACTCAATCCATGATACAGGCGGGATAACCCTGCAATGCCAATGGCCAATCGTGCTCCTTCGGCTATGCGGTGTGCAGGGTAGAAGATGGAGGCTTTCATAAAGCGTCGTTGTATCGGCATTGTAGACCAGCTGAGCCAAAAACTGATGAACTCTACAAAAAATGTTTCCTCGTCTATACCAGGAGTAGAAATCTCGTCAAAAGCCACCGTCAACGAACTTGGAATATAAACTTGTGGCAGATCTTCCTCTTTAGCCGGCAGTTTGTCCAGGCCAAATTCGAAAGGATCCTCGGCCTTCGCAAATTTCGGAGCTTTCTTGGATAGAGCATCATTACGAAGGAAGCGAGTGATGAAATCGTCAAAACTGACACCTTGCCCTTCTGATGCCACAAACAGGCTCTCAAAAATGCCTAAGGCTTTGATTAAACTTGGATTCTTGTGCTGAACAGCATTCTCAGCTGTCAAGCCTTCGCGCATGGCTGGCACCGTAGCGAAAACGTATTCGTCAGGAGGTAGTAACTCCTTATAATGTTCTCCCCTGATCGGCAGTCTAGAAATTTCTTAGAATTCCTCCAGTGAAATAGAAACTTCGCGGTCCCCCAGTAGGAACATATGTGTTGGAAAATTCTAATGGTTTAAAAAGACCTTAACCCACCAAACGTGGGGAGCATGATAGTAGAACAATGACGCATACACCGCCTGGCACAATCCAACTTTTTGCAACCGTGAATGTTGGGAGGAGAGAATATAGCAGGCCCAAAGAAGTTTGCCTACTGGATGCCGCGGGATGACGCCTATTTTATAGATCTGCCCCCAAGGTCGAACTTCGCCTTGGCATATTCGGCGTCCCACAATGTCAATAACCACCAAGGGCTGATTGAGTATCCCTGTCGTTGATGGCTCAAGTCGGCCCTCAGGAGTCCAATTAGCCGCCTCCACTGAATAAGCAGTACACGGATGCTCCGTAAATTGGATAGAACGAATGGGTTCCGTTAGTACTCCACATGTAAAACTACGAGAACCCCTTATAATATGACCATACCAGACTCTCCATAGGAGAAGGCACTTTTTGTCCTTATCATAATTCCTGATCATAGCCACCACTTCCTCGTCTGATGGCGACTGTGGGAAAGTGACCTCTTGGCGGGTATAAGGGAGTAGGGAAGTGAGGCCATTGTACCTACAAATAAGGTAAAAAAACCATTAACAAAAGGTGAGAGTTTGTCTTATGGGACTATTAACTCCAAAGCTAGTAGGCTCTTCGAAATCAAAATGGCGGCTCGTCAATGATGAGACAAGTGCCCATTGTGAGAATCTAAAAGGATTCTCATTAAATAAACAGTGGAGTTAAAAACTCCCAATATTCCCTGAAAAGCGGGTTCTTTTAAAGAAAACAACAGATTCAAATCTGTGAAAGGGATATTAAAACCCTAAAAAAGAAAATACTCAAGAACAGTAAAAAGAATAAAATTCCTAAAGTTCCAAAAAAAATCAGAGCTAAACTCTGCAAAAAAAATTGGAATTAAATGCCCTAATAATGGGATTAAATCCTAGAAATCCCTATGTTGGAAAAATAGATGGGAAATATAATGAAATTAAATTCCATAGACCCACAAATGTTAGGATCGATGATAGGGTAAATTCCTAAGAAGAGAATCAGCGATTCTAAAAAATGCCTATTGATTCATATCCCTGATGTGGACATCAAGACCCATCTTCTACTCAAAAAAAGTTTTTTCGGATCTCCAAGAGATCGGTTCAAGAAAAGAGCCGAACTATGTTAATGGATTTTTTAAAAAAAATCCAAAATAAAAAAAGGGGACTGTTCCCCTAATATTTATACATAATAAAAAGCTAAGCTCTGTTAAATTAATGAGGCAGCGCCTCACGTGCTCCTCACAAATGTGCCAGCGCCAACCCCTTAGAATTAAATCCTATGGTGGCGCTGCACGTGAAGCTCACGTGGGCGCCAATGTGCAAATTACAGAAACGCCTATCATAAATAAGAATTAAATTCTTAAGTGGCGCCCACGTGCACAACACGTGGGCGCCGGCACCTAAGTAAAATCAAGTAAATTGAAATTCTACATAGGGATATTTCCCTAAAAATTAGGACACTCTTTATTAAACAGAGCCATAGGATCAAAAATCCAATGGTGGTGATAAATTATCAAATAATAGAATTAAATTCTATTCTACGGAATATTTTTTCTCAATCTTTATAAACAAAAAAAATTGCTCTCTGTAAAACAGAGAGCCCTTGGATTAAAAATCCAATGGTGATTAAAAATCACCGTTTTACAGAATAAATTTTGTATATGGGAAAATATTTTTCCAATCTTGCTAAAAACAAGAAAATATATTCTGTAAAACAGAAACAGTTGGATCAAAGATCCAACGGTGGGTAAAATTTCCCAAATCAATTTTGAGACCAATTAAATCAATTGGAATCTCTCAATAAGAGATTTTCTCAAATCTAATTAACAAATTTGCCTCTACTATATAAAGGACCCGAGATTTCAAGTCTCATATAGAGGAAACCTCCCATAAGCTTCTGTAAAAATACAGAAGGCTCTAAAAACAACAGAGAATTTAATTCTCTCAAAGAAGAAGATCTTCCTCCTAAAATCCCTAGGTAAAGAAAATAAAAGAGATCAAAATATCTTTTTTACCTACCATATCACATATAAGGGTTTAACCTTTTAAAAGAACTTCGTTTTTTCCCTGGATCTGAGATCCACAAGACAAATCTTCCATAAGTTGAGAATTTAATTCTCATCGGGAAGTTCTTGTTCTTGAGAATCAAAGATTCAGAGGAGAACATGGATATAAGAACATGAAAAAAACATGGAGTCCATAATACTTCAGGAACTTAGTTCCTTCAAATCAATAACTTAGTTCTTTAAAACCTGATCCAAAATCCTCAAAATAGTGATCTTGGTAATTGTTAATGGTCAAAATACCATTAACAGAGATTTAAGTTCTCTAAAAATTATCAACAGAGATTAAATCTCTAAAAAAATAGCGCCTCATGTGAAACACACGTGAGCGCCAGAGAAAATTAGTGCTTAGCACTATTGTAGCGCCTCACATGAAAAGCACGTAAGCGCCCAAGACTAAAAACTCAGCGCCTCATGTGAAAAGCACGCGAGCGCCCAAGGCTAAAAACCCAATGCCTCAAGTGAAAAGCATGTGAGCGCCAGAAAAGATTAATGCTTAGCACTATTGCAGCGCCTCACGTGAAACACACGTGAGCGTTGTATATCTTAATGCATAGCACTGCTCGGTAATATAAAAACCCAATCTTAACCCAAATTGGCTAAGTTTCCTGAGGTTAAACCTCTTTGATTTTAAATCAACCGAGCCCATATGCTCGTGATTTCCAAACCGATTTTAGTCTCAAACAAGACTAATGATCTCTCATTAATGATATCTAAAATGATATTCATCACATATCTTTTAAGGTAATCTTAGTCTCAAATATGACTAACGATTCTTAGGTCCACCACGACCCCCTCTTCCCTCAAATACGGGATCCGGTTTAAGGGTACATCTCTGCACACCTCTGATATATGTCATTGTAATTCCTCAATGTTTTCAGAGAGGTGGCGGGTCCCGACAACCAACAACTCTTTTCTCATCCCAACTTGATGTAAAATTTCATCAAGACACGGAATGATACATCCCATATTGATGCACTTCCAAATTGATGTGCACATCTCAAATCAGATCGCACCCCAAATTGGACGCGTTCCATGTCACTATCGTTCACTCCGCCACGTAAGAAATACACGTGCGCGTAACATGGAAATGCGGGACCGAAATGTTCTTAAACTAACATTCGTCCCCAAAATAAGAATGTTGGACCGAAATGACCTCAAACTAACATTCGTCCCCAAAACGGGAATGTTGGACCGAAATGTCCTTAAACAAACATTCGATTCCAAAATAGGAATGTTGGACCAAAATATCCTTAAACTAACATTCGTCCCCAAAACGGGAATATTGGACCGAAATGTCCTTAAACTACCATTCGTCCCCGAAACGGGAATGTTGGACCAAATGTCCTTAAACTAACATTCATCCCAAAACGGGAATGTTGGACCGAAATGTCCCTAAACTAATATTCGCCTCAAACATGGCAATGTTGGACCCTGATATTCTTAAACTAGAATAATTGAGCCTCTATGCTCATTTGTTTCTAAGTTGATCTTAATCTTAAATATGAATAACTATCCTTAAATCAAACCCAAATATCCTATGAACCGATGGACCTTATTTATATGAGATCTGCGTTCTAAGTTCTTTCCTGTTAGCGAACCAAGCTACTAACGTAGACACCGTCAAGCAAAATTCTTGACCTAAACTAAAATCTAAAATATACGGATTTGGACTAATCCGCATCCTACGAGCGACGACATAAACTTATCTCCGTATACAATCCACGGGTAACCAAAACAAATAAAAATACAACACGACACGAAGTGAACTGCTGGAGAAAGAGAAAGTGGTTATCGCAACACAATAATATAATTAACTGCATGGGCTTGCGCCTGCAGGGAAGAGCGTCCCCATAATCAAAAATCTCCTACAAATAAGGGGGAATTTGATGAAGTCTACTACAACGGCCGTGTCTGTCCAAACCTTCGATATATGGTGCCATAAATCAACTTGGTATCTTCGGAGAGATGGATGGATAAGTCCAAATAGCATCTGCCCCCATATTCAAGCCAGACGTCCCAATGACTCGGTCCGGTCTTCCGGCGGTGAACAGATTCTGGCATGCCTGGTGGGACCTCTTCCTCTTTCCACTCCACACTTCGTGTATTGTGTTTTTCAGCGATCAAATAATCACGGTATGCATGTTTTTAGTTGCCCTTCGGTGATGAGATACTGAAGTGGCCACTCACAGCAACTCAGGCCCTGTCACATCTGGTGAAGTCAAGTATGGGCCACTTGCAGCCTCAAATCTCTGTAATCCGGCTCTTCAAGAAATCAATGGGCTTATCTTTAGGTCTATGCTCCGATCTCCTACCCTCGGTGCCTCAACACCGAAGGAGGAAGCCCAGAAGAAGTTTGTCTTCTATAGGCTGGCTCCTCAAACTGCAGCTTTGCCGACGTAATCGGTCTCCAAACAACCGGTACCTTCCAAAAACCAAGGTTGATGCAGGGGGCAGAATATTCAATCTCTCAAAGAAAATAGGGGGCTGGGTCAGCAAAATTCCGAGGTCGATCGACGTCGATACCGGCGTCATACAAAACAAGTCGGGGGCAGTTCTCTGTTCGTGTTGACTCCACTCGCTTCAACTCTAATGGCGAATGCTGCTGTTCCAACCGGGAACGGCTTCGAACTGCTGCGAAGGGTCAGACAAAATTCTCCCACCGCAGTATTGAAGAAATCTCCATAGCTTATAGAGATCCGGCACGAGCAGAAAACAGTTCTCTCCCCAAAAGAAATTTTCTCAATTCTATATAAGGCATGGAAGCAAGTGAAGGATTCAATCGTTATCCGTGACCCCTTCCATAAGTGTCAACTAAACTCTGACAACTTCCCTTCCTAATACATGAGGACTTATCCTAAGGCGGTTCCTGATACGATGGCTCCTCCCAAAGCAGTTTCTTACAAAAAAGAGAGGGCAAATAAAGCTCGAGTTCTTGAGGCAAACTCCAAAGGCCAAAACTCCAAATGCTCCAAGCCTGAGGGTATGGTAGTTCACACAGTCTATATGGTGAACTCCAAAGACAAAATTCATGCTTCCACTAGTCACAGACCACATACTCGGTCTCTAACAAAAGCTAAACTGCAACGTGAAAAGCTGCAAGAGATGCTTACTCAGGCAGCAGCACTCGCTAATCCATCGTCTAAAGCAAATCCTGAAGACGCAGCTGAAGAAAGAATAAGACAGGAGTCGGATATTGACCTCTTAAAGCGCACTCTCAAAAAGAGAGATGAAGAAGCGGCAGAAATGTCTGCTAAAATGAACTAAATGGCTCTCTTGATCCAGAATATGGCTCGAATGATGGTCCATTCAGAACCTCTGGCAGATGAACTGCCGGTAGTCGCTCTTAAAGATAAGGGTGATATTTCAAATCCTCTGCAAGCCTCATCATGGCTAAGGAGGAAATGATTCCAAAACCAAAGATGGACACATATATCGCTCAGTAAGTCAAAACTCACTATGCCAGTGAAGTATCAAATAGGTCAATCAAGACTGGTCGACTATATCCGGCGTGCTATGATTAAATACAGTACCCACAAAAATACATACTTCCGATGTTCCACATATACAAAGGAACCGGGAATCCTCACCAGCATATCGCGTGATTTAAATTCATTTGTGGCAACATTGGAAGGAATGATATATTGCTCCTCCGACAGTTCGTCAGCAGTCTGGCAGGCATTGCCTTCGAATGGTACGTGGAACTCCCAAATTATTCTATAAAGACCTTCGAAGAGATGGATAGACTCTTCTGTCGGAGATTCGCTAGTATAAATAAACACACTACCATGGCGGCATTGATCAATGAGAGGATTGGACCGAATGAGGCCTGGGTTCAATATGTTACCCGATGGAGAAATCTCTGGTCAAAATGCGAGCAACGCACTGATGAAGCTACAGCCGTGGGAATGTTCATAGACACCCTTGACCAAAATTCAAAGGTGTTCCCATATATGGCCCTCTTCAAGCCGACGACCTTCCAACAGCTCATTGATAAAATGGCTCGATTGGATCAGATGGGTCAAGACCCTTCCTCATCTGATGAAGATGAATGAAAAGCAAAGGTAAAGTGGCGTTTGTCACCAATGCTCAACAAAAATGAGAGGCTCTGAAGCAATCTATCACCAAAATAGTGGGTACTCACCCCCCGAAATATACACATGGGGCATATTCCTCACTGGCGGCAGAATCTCTACGTGAGATGGTCCTTTCCTCTCAAAGAATAGAAAGGATATCAAGTGACCTACAAACGAGTCCTACAATCAAGTAGAATATCTCGTTTGAACAAAAAAACCATGGGAGGGATGTGAAATCCATGTCCCACTCCAAATCAGACGATGAGGGGAAAACCCCCCAAGTCAAGTTCCTTCTTCCAAAGAAGAGAAAGATTCGGCAGAAGGAATGACGTGATATCTTGTTTCTTCATATATGAAGAAGATGCTCCATCGGTATCGGAAAGCGATATTGATGGGTACGGGGCAGCTGCCGGGGAAAATGTCCGGTACTTCCCGCAAAAAAAGCGGTATGTCCAGAAGCGAAATATGTATGGATGAAAATCCGAAAGGGCATCGCGAGTAAAAACAGCAGGACTGTCGAGCTTCACGAAAACCCGAAAGGGCGCGATCTCGTTAAAAAAAACCACCTGCATGAGATCTTTACGACTCATAAAAGAGCAACAAACTTAGGAGTCCCCATGATTCCTAAGGAGAAAATACACTTGTGAGATCCTAATGACTCGTAAGGAGAATTTCCCCCCTATGAGACACTCACAGCTTATAGGATTCAAAATCCTTAAGCTACAGGGATCCAAACCTGTTTTTAAGCCATCATATTCACCTAATATTGTCCTATAAGCTGTCCAATATCGACCCTTATATACAATCCATGGGCATAAACGTAACAACTCCAGTTTCAATGTACAGAAATTTATTTAAAAGTTAAAAAATGTGCTCCAAGTCCTTGGGCTAAAGTTCTAGCATAAGAAATCCTTCTATTCCTAAAGTAGAATAGGCCGAGCGCCTAGCGCGAAAGCCTATAGCGGTAAACCAAGCAACGGAGTACACACAGATGGATGAGGTGGTGTGAATCACTAACAAATGGAGTATTTGCCATCCTGTGTATACTATAAGTATTTGATTTTCTTTTGAACAGCAAGAAAACACTTGTAGCTCATTGGTAAAGCCTTGCGCTACTGTGACGTAGCACCTGTGATTGAATCCCCCCAGCCATATTAAATTTTCATTAAATTTTCTTTTAATCTTTTAGAAGCTCAAGGGTTTGCACGTGCACTACATGTAAGATGATGAGTTACAGAATAAACAAACACGTGTACTGGGGTATATGAGACGACGGGGACAAGTGGCGACGATCCATGCACTCCTCATCGGGAATGGACCGGCGAGATTGTCTTCTAGACCAGCGGCGCCAGTTCAACCCGATGGTAATGCCCCCAATCTTTAACCCCTGAACCCCTTCGCCTACCCCACCACCCCCATGTTGTTTATTTTCTCTGCACATTTTCCAGAGAACAATAAAACGCCATTTAATCCAATTTTAATGCATTATTTAACCCTCTAAATCCTAATCCTACCATATAAACACAACCCTACCCTTTGGCACTACTTATTCTGAATTCAAGTGCCAAAACTCTTCAAAATTCTCAAGTTTAAGAAGTTGTGCAAGTGGAGTTAGCAAAGGGTGAAGTTCCAGCGAAGTTCCGAAGAGATTCCGGTGACAAAACGATGCCCCGTTATTTTCCCTAGCTTCCCCCTTCTCCCCTCCAACCTTGTAGACTGTAAGTCCCTTTTCCCCTTCTCTTTATCTATTCTAAAACTTTCATTCCTCAAAAATTCCTAAGCAATATAACACAAGAATCAGCAACTAAAAACATTCTTTATATATTCTTTGAATCTTATAATTTCATATATTTTGAATCTATCCTGACCCAAAAATTTTTCTTTCAAGGTTATGGATTCTCCAACAACACCGGTACCAACTTAAACAACACTCCACCACCTCTACCGCTGACGCCTACCATTGCTGCTCCAATCAACGAGCAGACGGTACTGCTTGAGGCAATCCGCAGCCTTCTGGAAGGACAGCAGCAGCAGACTGCTATTTTGATGAACCATCCAGAAGCGGAAGCACCTGGGGTAAAGCAATTCCGAGTTTTGCACCCCAAGCAGTTTTTAGGAAAAGATAGCCCTCTGGAAGTTGAGGAATGGGCTCAAAGTATTGAAGATGACCTGACAGTAGCACAAGTGCCAGAGATCGCTTGGGTTCGAGTTGCGAAGCTGCAACTCACTGACAATGTACGAGTCTAGTGGAAGGAGGAAGAAAGCCTTCTTGAACAACCTATTGAATAGAGGACTTTTCGCGACATGTTCGACGCGAAATTCTTCCCAGAGACTGCCCGATTCAACATAGAGCAGCAATTTATCCATCTACAACAGGGTTCGATGTGGACCAAGTCCGTAGATGGGTATGATGCTGAGTTTACCAAGCTAAGATATGTCTCGATATTCGATTTCCTAATATCACATATTACACAGCTAACACAAGACCTTAAGAAGTTCGCAACACATTTGATACCAACTGATGAGATCAGGTCCAGACGATTTCAGCAAGGTTAGATCCGGAAATCCAAGCTGCCTTAGCTACAGGGGATTTCCCATCCCACGAGCAGGCCCTTAAGGCTGCCCGCCAATACAAGGCAGTAGTGAAGATGAGGAGCACCTCAATCTGCCGGGATGAAGTGGCCTGCCACTTAGATGGTAGGAGGAACCTCTTTAAGGACACAATTTGTACCCAGAAGACTGGAAGTACCAAACAACCGGCCTAACCCAGCCTTTTGTACCTACTGCAGGAGGGATGGACATTTGGCGAAGGACTGTCGGCGTGCAAATAGCCTTTGCTTAGTCTGTGGCTCAGCTACTCATGACATTGGGTCTTGTCCTCATAGACACAACCCAAATGTTGCACCCAGACTGGCAATCACTTATCAGCAGCGCACAACCATCCAGGCACCTGCTCCACGACTCGCACTACCTGCTCTACCTCTTCGTGGACCGACTGCACCTCCTCCTCGTCAGTTCCATCAAGCCCAATGGAACGTACCTCAAGTATAAAGGAACGGATAGAGGAATGCTCCTCCAGCAAGAAGGAATGTACCAAGGCGACATGCTTTCACAATGACCGTGGAAGAAGCTGAAGCCACCGGCCAAGTCATCACTGGTAACACTTTCCTTTCAAGCTTTATTTTTCATCTATATATACATATCCATATATTTTTCTTATACCTAAAACACATCCCACATAACTTAGGTACAATCTTAGTAGCCTCACTTCTTGCACTAGCACTCTTCGATACTGGAGCATCTCATTGCGTTATGTCGCAATGGTTCGTTCGAACTCATGCGATTCCAGTCAATTCTCTTATATCCAGCTGGAATGTCAGTTCAGGGAACAGCATTCTAAAGGCAGTAATGGGATACGATCTGTGTCCAGTGGTCGTCTGCAGCAGAGAATTCTATGCTGACTTCAAGGTGCTGGACATACTGAACTTCGATGTCATTTTGGGTATGAATTGGCTAGGAAAATTCTATGCTACCATTGACTGTCGTCAAAGGAGGGTAGTGTTCGAAATTCCAGAGTATCCGGTCTTTTATTTCAAAACTAGAGACCGTACCCTGGAGCCAAGCACATACAAGGCAAAACCGAAGAAGGCGGTGATTGCAACACTTCAAGCAGAGGAAGGATCGAAGCTAGAGATAGTTCGAGAGTTCGACGATGTATTTCCTGAAGACATATCAGATTTGCCTCCCGATCAAGCTCTTGAATTCAACATTGATTTAGTACCTGGAGCACAACCGGTGATCAAAGCACCATATCGCCTAAGTTCAGAAGGTTTGAAGGAGATCCGTACTCAGTTGGACGAATTATTGACGAAAGGATGGATTCGTCCCAGCACTTCAAGTTGGGGATCTCCAGTTCTGCTTGTAAAGAAGAAGGAAGGTTCATATCGAATGTGCATTGATTATAGAACTTTGAACGAAGTAACTATAAAGAACAAGTATCCACTCCCGCGCATCGACGATCTGTTCGATCAGCTAAGTGGATCTTGCATTTTCTCCAAGTTAGATCTTCGTTCGGGTTATCATCAGGTGAATGTCAAAAAATCTGATATCCATAAAACGGCATTCAGAACTCGCTATGGACATTACGAATTTCTTGTGATGCCATTTGGAGTGACCAACGAACTGTCTATACTCATGAACGAAATGAATCAAGTTTTACAAGAGTACCTAGACAGGTTTGTTGTCATCTTCATCGACGAAATGCTGGTGTATTCTAAGAGTCGGAAAGAACATGACGAACACCTACGAATTATCCTGGAGACTTTACGACGGTATCAACTCTATGCCAAGTACAGCAAATGCAAGTTTTGGCTAGATCAAGTCGGTTTTCTCGGACATATTGTATCAGGCGATGGAATCTCTGTAGATCCAGCTAAAGTATCAGCAGTAAGTGAATGGCCGACACCGAAGTCAGTAAAGGACATTCGAAGTTTCTTGGGTTTAGCAGGATATTACAGAAGGTTCATTGAAGGTATTTCGAAGATTGCAACACCCCTGACCAAGCTCACATGTAAATATGAAGAATTCGTGTGGTCAGAAGCATGCGAACGAGCTTTCATAGAACTCAAGTCAAGATTGACATTAGCACCTATTCTCGTTATACCGGACCAATATGGAGGTTTCGAAGTGCATTGCGATGCATCCGGTAAGGGATTAGGATGCGTTCTACATCAGCACAGTAAAGTGGTAGCTTATGCATCAAGACAGCTGAATATTCATGAGCGCAACTATCCGACGCATGATTTGGAGTTGGCGGCCGTTATCTTTGCTTTCAAAATTTGGCGCCATTATCTTCTTGGTGAATGAGTTGGACATATATACGGACCATAAAAGTCTGAAATATGTGTTTGCTCAGAAAGAGTTGAATATGTGGCAGATAAGATGGTTAGAACTCATGGCAGACTTCGACATCAACCTACAATATCATCCAGGGAAGGTGAATGTAGTACATGATGCTCTTAGTCGCCAACCATTAGCATTGAATCTCACCGCACAATGGAAGCTTCAACAAGACTTGCATCAAATGGAGATTGAAGTGGTCATGCCAGATAACGCTTCAAGTTTGATGAATTTACAAGTTCAATCTACTATTGTCAATCAGATCAAAGCAGCTCAAGCAAGTGATGCTAAGTTGCAAAAAATCATAGAACAAGTAGAAAGTGGACTACGAAAAGACTTCATCATTCATGAAGACGGATCTTTGAGATACAGCAGTAGATTGTGTGTACCAAAAGGTTCTGTGCGAGAAGAGTTGATGAAAGAAGCTCACAGCTCTTCTTATTCAGTACACCCTGGAGGTACAAAGATGTACAAAGATCTACGTAAAAATTACTGGTGGCATGGAATGATGCGTGAAGTAGCCAGAAGCGTCGCTAAATGCTTGGTATGTCAGCAAGTAAAAGCTGAACATCACAGGAAAACTGGTTTACTTCAATCGTTACCTATCCCAGTATGGAAGTGGCAACACATCACAATGGATTTCATGACTGCACTTCCTCATAGCACGAAAGGTAACGATGCGGTATGGGTTATTGTGGATCGACTTACAAAGTCGACTCACTTCATCCCATTTAGAGTTGGCCAATCTCCTGAGACACTGGCTGAGAAGTACATAGATGTAAGAATCTAAGTAAGATTTAAACTCTTCAAATATGTACTATCTCAGATACCCATGAACTCATGCAGGAAATTATGAGATTACATGGAGTACCGGTTTGCATTGTCTCCAATCGTGACACTAGATTTCGATCGCAATTTTGGCAAAGTCTGCAAGCTAGCTTGGGAACAAGTCTGAACTTCAGCACAACTTATCATCCACAAATAGATGGTCAGTCTGAGAGAACTATTCAGATCTTAGAAAATATGCTAAGAGCGTATATGCTAGATTTTGGAGGATCGTGGGAAGATCACCTACATCTTGTAGGGTTTTCATACAACAACAGCTACCAAGCAAGTATAGGAATGACACCCTTTGAAGCACTTTATGGAAGGAAGTGTCGATCGCCATTAAGTTGGGACGACATTGGAGAAAGAGAACTCCTTGGACCTGAGATGATAGTAGCAACTGTTGACGTAGTTCGTACTATCAGGGAAAGAATGGGCATAGCCCAAGATCGACAGAAGCACTGGGCTGATGCAAAGTGCCGTCACTTGGAGTTTCAATCGGGAGAACACGTATTTCTGAAGTTATCTCCGAACCGTGGAGTGATTCGTTTCGGAAGACGGGGTAAGCTTAGTCCGAGGTATATTGGACCGTTCGACATACTCGAATGAGTCGGTGAAGTGGGATATCGCTTGGCACTTCCACCTTCATTAGAAGGAGTGCACAATGTGTTCCATATATCCTAACTCAGAAGGTATGTGAGTGACCCCAGCCATATTCTTGATCATTCCGAGCTCACTGTACAGCCAAATTTATCTTGTGAGCAACAACCTGTTGAGATCTTGGATAGAAAGGTGAAGTCACTTCACAACAAGGAAGTCAACTTGGTTTGAGTGATGTGGAGAAAAGATTCACCAGGAGAATCAATATGGGAACGTGAGGACGACATGCGTGCAAGATACCCTCATTTATTTGTAAACTAGTCCTTAAAATAATTGTAAATTTCGAGGATAAAATTTTTGTAAAGAGGGTTGGTTGTAACAACTCCAGTTTCAATGTACAGAAATTTATTTAAAAGTTAATGTACAAATGGAGTATTTGCAATCTTGTGTACACTATAAGTATTTGATTTGCTTTTGAACAGCAAGAAAACACTTGTAGCTCATTGGTAAAGCCTTGCACTGCTGTGACGTAGCCCCTGTGATCGAATCCCCCAGCCACATTATATTTTTATTAAATTTTCTTTTAATCTTTTCGAAGCCCAAGGGTTTACACGTACACTGCACGCAAGATGACGAGTTACAGAATAAACAAACACGTGCGCTGGGGTATATGAGACGATGGGGACACGTGGGGACGATCCAAGCACTCCTCACCGGGAATGGACCAGTGAGATTTTCTTCTAGACCGAAGGCGCCGGTTCAACCCGATGGTAATGTCCCCAATCTTTAACCCCTGAACCCCATCGCCTACCCCACTACCCTTATATTGTTTATTTTCTCTGCATATTTTCCAGAGAACAATAAAACACCCTTTAATCCAATTTTAATGCATTCTTTAACCCTCTAAACCTTAATCCTACCATATAAATACAACCCTACCCTTTGGCACTCCTCATTCTGAATTCAAGTGCCAAAACTCTCCAAAATTCACAAGTTCAAGAAGTTGTGCAAGTGGAGTTAGCAAAGGGTGAAATTCCGGCGAAGTTCCGAAGAGATTCCGGCGACGAAACGACTCCCCAACATTTTCCCTATCTTCCCCCTTCTCCCCTCTAACCTTGTAGCCTATAAGTCCCTTCTTCCCCTCTCTTTATCTATTCTAAAACTTTCATTCTTCAAAACCCGATGGAAGCGGAGTTAATCCGACTTCCGATTCGGGTTTTCTTTAAAAAATCTATTTTTCTTAAATAATAAAATACCATACTCTCATATAATCTTTAACAAACATTAACTAACACATTAAAACATGTTTCATCTCAAAAGAATCTTTTATGCAATTTTTATCGTATTTTTACGGTAAAATACCATATACTTTACTTTCATCACAAATCAACATAATACTTGTATTACCTTTAGACAACTCATGAGCTAAGGACCTACCTTATCACAACACACATATTGGACATAGCACGATTTACTTTTGGGCAATGTTTTTGGCAATATCACGAGTTACAATAAAATACTTTAAACTATTACAAAACCGTTTTCTTTAAAAAGAGTATTCATTAATTCCCTGCAATTGCATCTCTACAACCCATTTTTGGAGACCCCGTTCGGGATGGTACGGATTATCGCACATCTTCGGGCCTAGTAGAGCGAAATGCAGATCTTCGCAATGAGCATTCGCTCTCGATGGGATTTTTAATGTTATTTTTAAGAAAATGAGATTTCTAGAAAATAAATAAAATTTATTTTTATTAAATATATAAATATATATATATAAGAGTATTATCAAAAGATCTATTTTAAATATGTTATACAAATATTCCAAGTTTTCTAAATAAAAGGAATCACCATTACAGGAAAATACCATTTCAATTCAATGCAAAATTCCAATATTTCATTAAAATACCATATATAATGAAAACTAGGTTCTACTCACAAGAAATTATACTTTTATAAAATATACATCTATGAAAACCCTAAAGACGATAATTAAATAATTGAGATGTATTTTGAATATGTATCAAAACTATTTTTACATAAAACCCCTCAAATTATACTAAATTACAATAAGGACCCTAGTAAAATTGGTTTAAGCGGGACCAATTCTCTTGAGCCTCAGGGAGCCGGAGAATGTGAGTGCTTGCCTATCTAAGATAGACAATCTAACAAATGTTATTATCAATACAGTAATTGTCTTGGAAAAAGACACAAATCCATCTGTTCATGTGCAGCAGTTACCGATAACATCAAAACTAATTCAGGACTTCAATTTCTTTTCAAAGTGTCTGACTCAGACTGAGTCTCAATCTAATCAATCTGACTTGAATATGATTCAAGTATAAACTACAATACAACATGAATCCATGAATCCGTCTATTCAATCTATATTGACTGAACCGAACCATGGATATACTCCGTTTACATGACTATCCAGTTATATCCATTCCGTTTACTGATATCATGGTTTTGGCAAGTCATCCATTTATTTAACAAAACAATACAATCTATACAAAAGACATTGTGGAGTTTTAAAGGGATAGATTGGTACGGAATGTGTTAGAAGTGGCACGAGACTGTAATCTTAATAAACCTAACCTGAATATCCATTGCCGTTGTACCGTGGCTGAACGGTTTCTTGTGCTCCGTATAACTTAGTCTCTGGAATAGTGGGACTCCTCTCGTATATACTGGCATATTCTGTACCAAGCTACAAACAACCGCGTTAACATTATAATCAAACATTACTAGTTATATTCTCTTTCTGTCTATTCTATCTCTACTCATCTTTGGGACTTACCGAGCGATTGTTCGCTGACGACATTCCTTTCTTCTTTCTTTGGAATGTTTTCAAGTGATTTGGAAGCACTAGAGACCGAGCCCAGTGCTGAGGACTTAGAGCAATTCACTATTGACCCAAAGCTGTAGGTGTTGGGTTACGCCAGCGTCCTGGGCACCAATCAGTGGCCAAATGCGGAACAAAAACTTTAAAAAACTGGCGCTAACGGAATCCGATTCCCCGGATCGACCATTAACCCTAACTAGTTATATGAAAAGGAGTTTAGAGAGGTTATACTGAATGATCCATGTCCTTCGGTCTTCAACCTCTGTCCCAAGCTTCTCGCGGCTTCCTCGATCATGTTTGATCTCCGGTCTCCCCCATCGAAGAAGATACACCTCGAGAGTTTGTAATACGGGTTCTGACCTCAAAACTGAAGCACTCGAGTATCTAGTTTGCTAGCCTAGATAGCCAAGATGAAGTAGAGAGTGTTTGTGATTAGATTGTCTCAATACACCCTAGGTTTCTCAACACATGAGACATGTTGGGTGGAGGTTGAAGAAGATGCCATGGGAGAGAAGTGTGAGGCAAAGCTTGGCAACTAAAGAAAGAGAGGCTGCTGCCTTTTCATTGTGTGTTGTGAGAGTGAGTTTTGTTGTAAGCTATTTATGTAGTGTGCTAGCAGCAAAAGAAAATAACTCATGAAAAAATATCTCCTTGGCTCACAACAAATATCCCACACCACAAACAAAATAACATCATGCCACCATGAGTCACACCCATGTGGTCATGCATGAATCAATAACTCACACGTCCACTCAAATAAACATTTAAACCCTAAATGTTTAATAGAAAAGAAATGGCATCATCTAAAGTAAACTTGTAACGAATTATAAGAATACCCCTCATCCGTATATATACATACCCGCATCCGTATTCCGAAAGAATACGAATACAACGAGACAAAAATAATCCAACAATATAATTCTAGGATCCGACTTAAACCAAAGCCCACTAGTATTATCCGTTCGAAATATGATCCGTGCACAAGTGCACGTATATGTAAAACCATACGACCTCCACAACGTTTCGCCCGAAGCAAGGAAACCCTCTGTGTGGGACTCTAAAGACTCGTCAATACACTGGCAGTGGGTTTAACTACAAGCACGTCAGTGGCACCAGCTATACATAACGGCTACCTAGGTATTGAGCGAAATGGGAGGCCGATGAGCAAACTCATCCTGAAACTCCCACTGAGCCTGACAGTGACAATATCCGTACAGTTCGATCCGTCCGTCTATGAGTATCGCATATCGAGTCTAGGGGGTGGATAAAGTCAGATCCCTAATAACTTGACATTTAGTGTCGGTATGAAACCTATCACCACCTGAGAAACTACTGATCCGAATCAGTAATTCTCGACTACCTTGGCCAAGGATTTCTTACGATGGCCACCCGTGCACACCGCAACATCGACCCCCAATACCGGGAGAGACGAATCCTCTGACGACCCGCTCACTGCCTCCATGTGGCTCGGGACTATACCCAACTAAAACCTGTTTGCACGACTCCTTTAAGACGTGGTAGGGTAGTAATCAAAGCACAGTGGGAACTCACACGAGACAAATGACGATCTCAGGTCGATAGACTAACCTGTACACATGTCACCAGGGAACTGCTATCTGACAATAGGTATAATACCAACTAGCATGTTCCCGGCGAGTCCATCCGGTGTACTCATAACCCAATAAGCACCTGTATACATCTTAGGTGAACAAACTAACACCAATGGCTTGTGAGACCGGCCACCGCCCCTCGTCGGGGTCTCGATTAGTATACCCTAGTCTACTCTTGGAGTATCGATACCCAATCTCGAAACTCCCACGACTAGGGACATTTTAAGGATGTGTTTATAGACTGCCCAGCTCCCACGTATATGATCGCCATCATACTGCTAGCTGTCAAGTAAGAATCCTATGGGCTCTATCAACATGTAATAGTGATCTGTAATACCACCTAATACTTGACATGATGATAAAGACAAACCAGATAGCATACTATCATCTCGAGTAAGACTGTTCTACCGGTATAGGTTCTCCCTCAATCACTGCAATCATGTGCCTGCGATCCAATAATTGACTTGAGGGCACTATAGCCAACAATCTCCCACTTGTACATACTTTTTATTTCAGTTATGCCAATGTTTAGGCATTGCTTTCTATTCATGTATGTACATTCCAGTTGTACCTGTAATAATGTTTAATAAATAAAGTTGTTGTTCATTTATAATCCTGTCTCTTGTGTTCATTTACTTTATATTGCTTAGATACGCTTAGCGTGTTTACTTCTGAGTAAATACATCGCGTAACCCGTCGCGTCCCCTCCCCGTACACCGGGAAGCGGGGCATGACAATAAATAAATATATCCCCCACCAAGTTCCACCCACAACAAGAAATGTCCCCATATGGTGAATGACACTTGCAAGGTCCTCTCGACCTTGTGAGGAGAAAACACTTTTTCAAGATCCTTATGACTTACAAGAGAAAACACACTTAGGAGTCCCTACGAATTCTAAGGAGAAAATACACCTACGAGATCTTCACGACTTATAGGGAGAAACACCTTTATCAGACCCTTACGGCTCATAAAGTCAAAAAGCCTTAGTCGACAAGATCCTAACCCTGTTTGCTAAGCCACTCTTGTCCAAATTAACAAAGGCAAATGATGATTCGCTCCTGGCAATATCCCAGTTGAAGCGATGCTGATGCCTAAACATGCATCAAATTTCAAGTCCTCTCATGGCAAATGATAATTCGCTTCTGACAATATTCCATTTGGAGCGATGCTGATGCCATAATGGGTATCAACACCAAGTCCCCAACTCGCAACAAAAATCAGCGAGCAAAAAATATGCATATAAAAAAGTCGAAATGTTTGGGTAACTCGCAATAAAAAGCAGCGAGTAAAAATTAAAAAAAGTCGAAATGTTTGGGCAACTTGTAATAAAAAGCAACGAGTAAATATAAATAAAATAAAATAACCGAAATGATTGGGCACCCCGAAAAATAGCCGAAATGATTGGACAATCGCGACTTTCGCGATATAAAAAGATGAAATGATAGGGCACCACGGAAAAATAAAAAATATATAATAAAAAATGAAAATGAAACTTTTCTGCCATGCAAGTATGTTTATATTGACTCTTGTATACGATCCATGGGCATAAATGAAAGAAAGGGACCATATCTCCCACTACGCTTCGTCAAAAGGAGAACCAAGTCTTGACGGTTCATATACAACCTAGAGACTATCAAGGTGTTCCTTCTCATTCTGTATGAATGCAGACGCAACGTCACCATCAAACAAGAAAGTCCCAAGGGTCGAAACAAAAATGGAGTAATGGCAAAATTCTAACTCCAAATCTTGATGGTTCATATACAACCTTAAGACTATCCTTGTGTCTCCTCCTCATTCTAGCAAGGGCATACACAATAATCAAATAAAAATGAAGTGACGGAAAAATCCTAGCTTCATATCTCAGTAGCAACATCTAAAGCCTAGAGATCACCCCGACGCTCTTCTCATTATAGCAGGATGCGGACACAACAATCAGATAAAAGCGGAGTAATGGCAAAATCCTAGCTCTGGCTCGACATGCTTTTCTTATCAACAAGATGCAGGCGCAACGTCAATAAAGACCCAAGGGTCAAATAGAAATGGAGTAACGGCAAAATCCTAGCTCCAAGTATTGACGGTTCATATACAACCTAAAGACTATCTCGACATTCCCCCTCATTTCAACAGGATGCGGACGCGACTATCAAATGAAATTGGAGCAATGACATATTCCTAGCTCCGAACTTCAATTGGAATACATACAGTATAGAGGTCCTACAGATGTCTATCCAATTTGAGCAAAGAATCCGAGCGACATCGTCAAAGAAAAAAACGAAGTGACACCATATTCCTAACTTCTGGTCTTGACAGCAACTCATATAAAGCCTAAAGACAGTTGGAGATCATCCCACCCTAGAAGGGTGCCGTTATGACTCATCAGGGCTTCAAATTGAGCCTAACCTTAAGTAAAAAACTTCATGGCAAATTCCTAATGCTTGCTCTTCCGACGGTAATATTACCTAAGAAGATTACTTGAAGACGTCTTGTCCAGCCCCCGAAGGGATCAGAGACATGACAGTCACCGGGCTACTCGAACAACAGCTTAAAGACCGCATATCGAGAAATATATCAGCCAACGCGGCAGTACCACGAACTTAAACCCTAGTACCACAAACCCAACGAACCCCTGTCTTAAAGAATGTGGGTTATCTACATACAACGTTAGGACAAATTTGCCAGTAAACCCAAGGGAGGTAAACTAAAAACACACCGAAATGAGTACATAAAGTAGAAACTCCAAAACGAGTGAATAAACTACAAACTCCGAAATGAGTACATAAACAAGAGACCCCGAAACGAGTGAATAAACTTCAAACTCCGAAATGAGTACATAAACTATAGACCCTGAAATGAGTGAATAAACTGAATCAAGACAATCAAGAAAAGAAAAGTGCAGATATGAAAAGAAAAAAGGGCCTATCATTCATACTTCAGAAAAAATTACTCAGTGATGATGAGAACGACTAAAAAACGCTACTAAATCATCTGGGGTCTACAACGGTATGACGCTAAAATCTGGACATGGATTCTCAAACTCAAAAGCAAGCTTAAGCAATACACGTTCGGCCCCATTAACCATCTTTTTGTGCATCTTATCTCGAATGCAAGCGTCAGGGTCACCACTGATGTCCTCCATTCTCTGATATGCCGATACTATTGCTTTCTGTTGAAAGATGCGGTGCAAGATGGCGATGAGATTATCTCTCCGTTTCTTTGAGATCAACCCCATCATATACACATAATGCACCTTGTCTTCAGTATCATCGAGTGCTTGAAGTGGCATAACCTCAAGGCACTCGGGTATAGGTTCCTAGATAGACCCAACGACGATCTTCAAAAGGGCAGAACGATGGGGGACCAATCGACCGTTGTAATCATCAAAGCGACGCATCACCGTGTCGCATTGGGCGTCAGTGAACTCATGGCCTTGGCAGCGGCTTTGGATATGAATCTCCTCATACGAGACAATCTCTTCAAGATCGTTTAGACGACCAGCCATGGTACCTAAAAAAGGGGGTAGAAAGTTAGCGATTAACATATTAAAGTCACTACAGTGGGTCCCACAAAATTAAGGTAATGGCTCATCAATGATGAGACATGTGCCCATTGTGAGAATCCGAAAGGATTCTCATTAAATAAATGGTGCCTATTAAACAGTGGAGTTAAAAACTCCCGATATTCCCCAAAAGACGGGCACTTTAAAACAAACAACAGATTAATATCTATGAAGAAAAAAAGGATTAAAACCCCAAAATAATAATAATAATAATAATAATAATAATAAAAACATATAAGAACGGTAAAGGGAATAAAATTCTCAAAGTTCTTAAGATCCAAATCAGAGCCAAGCTCAGCAAAAAAAATGGAATTAAATTTCTCTCTACAGTGGGATCAAATCCCAGAACAATCCCCATGCTAAAAGAATTCATAGCTTAATTAATGGAATCAAATTCCAGAACATGTGTTAAGATTGACAGTAGGGTGAAACCCTAAATAAGGGATTTAAAGATTCTCAATTCTTGGATGAGAACATTAAGATACATGATTTGTAAAAAGAAAGTTTTTTTAGATCTCCAAGAGATTGATTAAAAAAAAAGCTCTGTCGAAACTGATAATTGACTTAAAATCAAAAATTAAGAAAATATATATGCTTAAAAGGAGTTAAGAGCTTAGCTTTATTCATAGTTCTTACCAAGAAATCTGGCAGAGTATAATCTGTTCAAAAGAGTTCTAGGAGACAGAGATCTAAGCTCTGCGAAACGAGGATTAAATTCTCTAAAGAAAAGAAAGTTCAATGTCACGACCTGATGGTACGGACGTGACTGGCACTTAAATTACGAAACGTCTAAAGGCGTAACGTAATCTAAGTAAGCCAAATGCCCAAAAATCTAAACCAAAATTTGAAGTAGAGTGAAGGAAAACTTGATAAAAGAAAACGATTTTTTAACCAAACAAGTCACCTTAAACATTTTAATAAAACATCAAGTTTTTCCGAAAATTTCGTCAGAGTCTCCTTTGTAAATACTGGCCCCGAAAGGGGTACAACAAGAGAAATACAATTACATCATGAATAAGGCATCCCCAAGCGGGAGCTAGCTCTTCACCAAAGACGGATCACAACCACATATAATGTATATCAAAGATACCCAGATGAGCATGTAAAAACACGAAAAGTAAGAAAACCATACGTCGGCTCAAGTGAGCATCGACATCAAACCACAAATACCATCTCACAAATCTCACTGTCTATTCCAATATACAAGGGTAGATGGAGTGTACTAGATACCAAATAAAATATATAGTGGGAGCAAAAGCAAATCCTCAAAACCCACCTGTGAGCAAGTTGCAAGACGAAGCAACGAAACGAAATAGAAAGTACACCCGCCGCTACTGCACTGACGGGTCAGACCTGCAAGATACTGTGGCACAACGTGGATGAGTTGCCAGCTCGTGAGTAGCATATATTTCACAATCTACGCATATACTAATATGATGCAATGCACAGACATGTATGCGACGTAATTTCATAACTAACATGAAATCAAAGTATGTTTGGTATGAGAAATCTTTATTTATCTTAGCAAATTTTCTGTGAAATGACTGAAGAATCATCTAATAAATCCATAGAAATCCGTGTCGAGTATCGACACCAAACATATATGTCTCAAGATCTCAATGTCCCAATATCTCGGACTCCGTCAGTCCGGATCGGCCCATAATATCAAATCTCACGACAACGGTCGGTATCCTCTGGATATCCGCCGTGCCAGACATCACCGGTAGGTAGTCTTCCCCTGCCAGGCTCATCGTCTACAACTCGATCTTCTTGCCCCGGGGTACCATACCGGGCCCACCATGTACCCGAGACGGTTCATCCACTTCTCGAATCGGGTCTCGAAATCCAACAGAAAATATGAAAACTCATGGTGGACGACACATACATCACGAGAAAACCGCAACTTTATTTTTTTAAAATGATGATAATAACTTTTGTTAAATTCTTGCGGTTTTCCCCAAAATCCAGAAATCTCACCAATAGAAAATCCTCGAGAAATCACAATATGTGACATGTAATAAATGATAGATGCCCATGATCGGTACTATGCAACGTAGTTATGACGAGAAATCTATATAAGCATGATAATGAAGTGAGGTATATGCATGCTTTGCAATTCCATGTTTCATGTATGATGCTATGATATATGTATATGTGACTAGCCATCCTATGTATTAATCTTGGTGAATGAATAAACAACTACCCATCTACATATCAAGAATGATGCAATTTGCATGGAATCGATTCTAAGCATGTTCTATAGTGTTCGTGACATAGCAGTTACCAACGACGTGTGTGTGAGCAGGAATAGTGCACGTCCAGCATGAACTAATGGTAACAGTGCAAGTGTCCTAATTAAAGATATTGTATGTAAAAATAATGCGATGTAGGTTATGAATAGTTTAAACCACACATATTGGTACCAACTACAAAGAATTCCTAACCGTCGGGCGCCTTGCGCCATCCAAACGATCCCCCCATAGATGTATACATCTACTCACCGGAACGCCTCGGCTAAACTGGTCCCATATCCGCCTTGTCTTCCTACGCCGCGTCCGATACCTCTGCACCCGATTCTAGAATCGCATACAAGTAATTATGAGGATAATATACGAATAGTCGCGGACACAAATGACACAAGTTAAACAATGCGTACTAATTAAACGTAGACGCACATGGCGCACGAACGCGCTCGCGACAACGCCATAAACTACAACTAGGGTCACTATACGTGACAACTACCCATCCTAGTACTCATTTATACCAATTGCGCATTCACTACATTCTAAATATAATATGAAATAGGTCATTAATCAATAAATCCTCAACATAATTAAAATCAATTTATTCCGAAACTTAGAAAGCATCCAAATACCGTTTTAGTTCAAACCTTGATGTTTTAACAATTTTAGTGGCCACATTGCTCTCATAATATCTTAACCAAGTCACACAAACCATTAATTAAATTTTATATCACCAATTTAATTAAAGCCTAAAAATCTAGTATGCAAAGTTTTCTAATTTTAACAATTTTAAAGTTACACTTTACAAATTAACAATTAGACTAGAATTTGCAAGACTTAAGATATTAAACTACACATTACAAGCATGAGAAAGTTATAAAAACCCTAACTTTAGTTTAAACCCTTTCTTGACATTTCAATTTAGGAATTAGAACCATAATTAAATATCAAAATTAACTAAATTGAAGTAATTAAACATCAAGTAACCATGGTTTAAGATTATACCTCAAAATTATGAGATCAAAAATGCAACTTGATCTTCAAAATGGTTCTCTTGCTCCTAACCTCCAAGCTAGTTAAGGTCAAGAATTAATGGGTAAAGGTTTATTTAAGACTTTGTGAGGTTTGTATTGATTTTTTTTTTTGATGAAATTTTTGAAGTGTTTAGGGTTGGAATGAAATGGGGAGTTGGGGGAAAATGGCTGCAGGTATTTTCGGCCAGGTTCTAGAGGAGATGGAGGGAGAGAGAGAAGTGAGTGGAGATGTGTAGAAACCTCTCATATATTACCTCTTTTAACCCAATTATTAATTCCCTTTTTCTTTTCACTTCATTTCTTTTCCTTTTATAACTTGTGTAATGAAATGAAATGGGCACTTTGGGATTAGTGGCTGTTGCTGTGCCCGGCCTAGGCTAGAAATGGGTGTGTGTGTGAAAAATCAAGACAAAGCCATACTTCAATTATAAAACACCATCCTACATTGTTTAATATATCATTAAATTTTCTTTTCTATTTAACCTTTTTTTTTTAAAGAACATGTTACAATGTATGATTAAATGTGTCATGGTACACTAAAATATAATTAACACATTCCAAATTGCAATTATCGCTAATTAACTGCATTAGTGAAAGCTTATAATAATGTTTAAAATAATTAATTACGGAAATTTTTTTTAGTAAACTAATAATTTATAAGTGGCTAAATAAATACCAAATACTAGTAATTATATAGTTAAAATAGGTATATTTGAGTCTATGATGAAAAATAATTATAATTAAGTTTTACGGAAAATACGATTTATTTTACCGATTTTGAGAAAATTCACCTAAAGGATTTTATTTATTTATTTATTTATTTTTAAAACATTACATTCAAGAAATAAGATGAAGAGATAGCAGTCATATCAAGGGCCAAAAGCCCTATTTATAGGATGTGAAGGGGCGGTTCAACTCCCTAGAAGATCAAACGGTGGAAAAAGTGACACCGTTGCACTCACGTGTGATCCACGTGAGAAAAACGGTGGGGGGAATTTATTCCCCCAATATTTAAACATAATAAAGAGCTAAGCTCTGTTAAATTTAATGAGACGGCGTCTCACGTGCTCCCCACGAAGGCATCAGCACTGGCGCTAACCCTTTAGAATTAAATCCTATGGTGACGCCGCACATGAAGCTCACGTGGGTGCCAATGTACAAAGCACAGAAGCGCCTATCATAAATAAGAATGAAATTCTTAAGTGGCGCCCACGTGCACAACACCTGAGCGCTGGCGACCAAATAAAATCAAGTAGAATGAAATTCTACATGGGGATATTTTCCTAAAAATTCGGATACTCTCTATTAAACAGAGCCGTTGGATCAAACATCCAATGGTGATGATGAATCATAAAATAATAGAATTAAATTATATTCTGAGGAATATTTTTTCTCAATCTTTACAAACAAAAAAATATTGCTCTCTGTAAAACAGAGAGCTCTTGGATTAAAAATCCAATGGTGATTAAAAATCACCGTTTTACAGAATAAATTCTGTAGATGGGAAAATATTTCCCCAATCTTACTAAAAACAAGAAAATATATTCTGTAAAACAGAAACACTTAGAATAAAGATCCAACGGTGAGTAAAATTCCCCAAATCAATTTTGAGACCAATTAAATAAATTGGAATCTCTCAATAAAAGATTTTATCAAAACTAATTAATAAACTTGCCTCTACTATACAGAGGACCCGAGACTTCCAGTCTCATATAGAGAAAACCCCCTATAAACTTCTGTAAAAATACAGAAGGCTCTAAAAACAACAGAGAATTTAATTCTCTCAAAGAAGAAGATCTCCCTCCTAAAATCCCTAAGTAAAGAAAAAAGAAGAGATCAAAATATCTCCTTACCTATCATATCACATCTAATGGTTCAACCCTTTTAAAAGAACTTCGTTCTTTCTCTGGATCTGAGATCCACAAAATAAGTCTTCCACAAGTTGAGAATTTAATTCTCATCGAGAAGATCTTGTTCTTGAGAATCAAAAATTCAGAGGACAACATGGATACAAGAACATGAAAAAAAATATGGAGTCCATAATACTCCAGGAACTTAGTTCCTTCAAATCAAGAACTTAGTTCTTTAAAAACCCGATACAAGATCCTCAAAATAGTGAACTTGGTAATCGTTAATGGTCAAAATACCGTTAACAGAGATTTAAGTTTTCTAAAAAATATCAACAGAGACTAAATCTCTAAAAACATAGCGCCTCACGTGAAACACACGTGAGCGCCAGAGAAAATTAGTGCTTAGCACTATTGTAGCGCCTCACGTGAAAAGCACGTGAGCGCCTAAGGCTAAAAACTCATCATCTCATATGAAAAGCACACGAGCGCCCAAGGCTAAAAACCCAGTGCCTCACGTGAAAAGCATGTGAGCGCCAGAAAAGATTAGTGCTTAGCATTATTCTAGCGCCTCACGTGAAACACACGTGAGCGCTGTATATCTTAGTGCTTAGCACTTCTGGGTAGTATAGAAACCCAATCTTAGCCCAAATTGGTTAAGTTTCCTGAGATTAAACCTCTTTGATTTTAAATCAACCGAGCCCATATGCTCGTGATTTCCAAACTGATTTTAGTCTCAAACATGTCTAACTCAAACATGTCTAATGATCTCTCATTGATGATATCCAAAATGATATTCATCCCATATCTCCTAAGGTAATCTTAGTCTCAAATATGACTAACAATTCTTAGGTCCACCACGACCCCTTCTTCCCTCAAATTCGGGATTTGGTTTATGGGTACATCTCTCCACACTTCTGATATATGTCGTTGTAATTCCTCAAATTCTTCACAGAGGTTGCGGGTCCCGACAACCAACAACTCCTTCTCGTCCCAACTTGATTTAAAATTTCATCAAGACAGGGAATGATACATCCCACATCGATGCACTTCAAAATTGGCGTGCACACCTCAAATCGGATTGCACCCTAAATTGGGCGCGTTCCATGTCACTATCGTTCACTCTGCCACGTAACAAATGCACGTGCGCGTAAAATGGAAATCCTTAAACTAACATTCGTCCCCAAAACGGAAATGTTGGACCGAAATATCCTTAAACTAACATTCGACCCCAAAACGGGAATGTTGAACCGAAATGTCCTTAAACTAACATTCGTCCCTAAAAAGGGAATATTGAACCGAAATGTCCTTAAACTACCTTTCGTCCCCAAAACGGGAATGTTAGACCGAAATATTCCTAAACAAATATTCCCCTCAAACATGGCAATGTTGGACCCTGAGGTTCTTAAACTAAAATAATTGATCCCATATGTTCATTTGTTTCTACGTTGATCTTAGTTTCAAATATGACTAACGATCCTTAGATCAAACCCAAATATCTCTTGAACTGATGGACCTCATTTATATAAGATCTGCGTCCTAAGTTTATTCCCGTTGGCGAACCAAGCTACCAGCATGAACCCCGTCAAGAAAAATTCTTGACCAAAATCCAAATCTAAAATATACGGATTTGGACTAATCCGCGCCTTATGAGTGACGACATAAACTAGTCTTCGTATACAATCCACGGGCAACCAAAAAAAAAAAACAACACGACATGAAGTGAACTGCTAGAGAAAGAGAAAGTGGTTATCGCAATGCAATAATGTAATTAACCGCGGGGGTTTGCGCCTGCAAGGAAGAGCGTCCCCACAATCAAAAACCCTTCACAAATGAGGGGGAACCTGATAAAGTCTGCTACAACGGTCGCGTCTGTCCAAACCTCCGATATATGGTGCCATAAATCAACTTGGTATCATCGGAGAGGTGGATGGATAAGTCCAAATAGTATCTGCCTCCAAATTCAGGTCAGACGTCCCAACTTCTCGGTCCGGTCTTTCGACGGTGAATAGGGACGTCCAAAAAATTCTTGTAAGAGCTAAGCTCCGTTCATAATTCTTACCAATATTTTGGCAGAGTTTAACTCTGATCAGAGGAGTTCTGAGGACAGAGATCTAAGCTCTGAAATGAGAATTAAATTCTCAAGAAAAAAACTTAAGGAGGAATATCAAAAAATAGTAATCACTCCAAGACCAAAGGCTCCATTAATAAGACGTGATGGGATCGGTTCAACTTCCCATTCCTTTAGGCGATCCAACGGTGATAAAGATGGACATTGTTGCACTCACGTGCAAGCCACGTGAGAGCAACGCTGGGGCATTTGTTCCCTTATAAAAAAGGCTAGAAAGAAAAAAGAGGAGAATTCTCCATGTTTTAAGTCTCACGTTTTAAACACATAAGTGCTTTTATGCAAAGTATATAAGCGCTGAAAGTAAACAACTAAAGGCTAAATAGGCCTCACGTATTAAACATGTGAGCTCTTATATGCAAAGCAAATAAGCGCTAAATAAACTGATTAAAACCCATATTGGGGTCATGTATTAAACATGTTAGAACACCCTTTTGGAGCATTAGCTTCAGATAGAGTTAAACTCTATACATGGAATTAAATTCTATTTTGTATGCAAATCATATAAGCACTAAGAGTAAGTGGCTAAAGGCCAGATTGACCCCACGCGTTAATTACGTGAGCACCCATATGCAAGACATATGGGTGCTAAATAAAACAGGCTAAAACCCATGTCGGGGTCATGTATTAAACATGTGAGAGTGCCTCCCTAAACAGGAATTAAATTCTATTCATAGGAAAATGCCACCCTTGATCTTTCTAAAAGGGAAAGATATTCTATGTTAACAGAGAATCGTTGGATCAAAAATCCAATGGTAATTAATAATCACCAAATATAGAATTAAATTCTATTGGGGGAAATCTCTCTCTAACCTTTCTAAACGAGAAGGATATTTCATGTTAAAAAAAGTTGTTGGATCAAAAATCCAATGAAATGAAAGAATATTTCCCCAATCTTTTAAACAAGGTAAGATTGTTCTCTGTAAAACAGAGATCCATTGGATTAAAATCCAATGGTGATTAAAAATCATTGTTTGACAGAATTAAATTTTGTAAATGGGAATATATTTCCTTAATCTTGTTAAAAATAAAAAAATATATTCTGTAAAACAGAAATCACTGGATCAAAAATCCAACGGTGGATAAAATTCCCCAAATAATTTTTGAGACCAATAAAATCAATTGCAAACTCTTAATAAGAGATTTTCTCAAAACTAATCAATAATTTTCCTTGCCTATAAAAAGGACCTGAGATTTCAAGTCTCTCTCTCTCACACACACACACACACACACACACAAAGGAGGAACCCCCCATAAGCTTCTGCAAACAAAAAGATAGAAGTCACAACTAAGAATTCAATTCTCTTTCAAAGAAAATCTACCTATTCTTTCAAACCCTAGGCAAAGAAAAGTAGAGATAAAATGTATCTCATTTGCCTAATAAAAAGAAAATAAGGGTTCAACCCTTCATAAAAAGAACTTAGTTCTTCCTTTGATCTGAAATTTGCAAGGAAAATCTCCCCACAAGTTTAGAATTTAATTTTTATCAGGGAGATTTTGTTCTTCAAACACAAAATTTAGGGGAACGAACTAGATTAAAAAAAAGGGAGAAGAGAACTTATGGTTCTAAAAATTTAATTCCTCTGCAAGGAGGGTTTAACGGCCAAAAGAACTTAGTGTAAAAAGAAACTTAGTTCTCCAATAAAAAAAACCTAGATCTTTAAAAATAAAGATCTTGGCGATCATTAATGGACAAAATACCATTAACAGAGATTCAATCTCTAAAAAGGAAAAGGAACTCAGCATTTCACATGAAAAACACATGAGCGCCCAAAAGGTTCCCAAACAAAGGACTCAGCATCTCACGGGCTTCCCACATGGACGCCCCAAACAAAGGACTCAGTGTCTTACGTGCTTCCCATGTGGGCACTCCAAACAAAGGACTCAGTGCCTCACCTGCTTCCCATGTGGATGCTCAAAACAGAAGGCCAGCGCCTCATCTGAAGTATACGTGAACGCTAAGTAAAAGTGCTTATCACTTCATATTTAGTCAAAATGACTAAGTGCTTAGCATTGATTGGGCAATGCCTACGTCCCAGCGCCTCACGTGATACACGCGTGAGCGCCATACAAAAGTGCTTAGCACTATATATTCAGTGAAAATGACTCAAGTGCTTAGCATTGATTGGGCAGCGCCTATGACTGAGTGCTTCACATGATATACATGTGAGTACCAGAGCCCCAAACAAGTGCTTAACACTTCTGCATAAAGGAAAATGACTGAGCAAACAGAACCACAAATAAGCGCAAAGCACATTTAAATAAAAAAAACTATGCAGACCAAGCCTAAATTGGCTAAAAGTCACTCTGAAGTTTCTTGCAGCTGGGCCCAAATGCTCTGTTCTTGGATCTCAACTAAAATTTTATGATCCTTAAATATTGCTAAGTTGATCTTAGTCTCAAATATGACTGACGTATCCTTAGTTAAAATAAATTGAGCCCAAATACTCATATATTTAAGTAGCTTTTAATCTCAAACCAGATTAACGATTCTTGAATAAAACAAAATATTTTTGAATTAAAGGAAAATATAACCTAAGTTCAAAACCCCAAATCTAAAAATATACGGATTTGGACTGATCCGCGCCCTATGGGCGACGACATAAAGTAGTCCCTGTATACAATCCACGGGCAACTTTAACAAAAAAAATAACATACGATATGAAGTGACCTTCTGAAACAGGAGAAAGTAGTTATCGCAACGCGGTAACGTAATTAATTGCAGGGGCTTGCGTCTGTAGGGAAGAGCATCCCTACAATCAAAAATCCTTCACAAATGAGGGGGATCTGATAAAGTCTGCTACAACGGTTGCATCTATGTAAACCTCCGATATACGGTGCCATAAATCAACTTGGTAACGTCTGAGAGGTGGGTGGATATGTCCAAATAACATCTGCCCTCAAATTCAGGCTAGACGTCCTCTACGTCTCATTCTGGTCTTCGGCGGTAAACAATGTGTATATGTTTTACTTGTTATTACGTATCGCTAATACATGTTGATAAAGCCCGTAAGATTATTGCTTAACTACCAGTGTTATGATGGCGATTATACATGTAGGGGCTGGGTAGTCTATAAGCACATTCTTAAATGTCCCTAATCATGGGAGTATCGAGTCTGGCCATCGATATTCTGAAGTAGACTGGTGTATACATTTCTAGACCCAGACGAGTGTCGATGGTTGGTCCAACATCCATTGGTCTTTGTCACCTAAGATCGTATACTGTCACGCCCCGCTTCCCAAAATACGTAAACATGGCATGTGACAGAGCCAACCATACTACCTGTGGTTAGAAATTATCCCTCTACAGTCATATTACAGCTGTCAATCGGATATCAAGAATAGTAAAATATATAATCTAGCTAACACATGTCCATCTGCCACAATAAATAAAACCAAGAAATAGGTGTAACGGAAACGAATCAAGATCCAATAAACAATAGTATTTGAATCACATCCCAATATGGGCTCACATCAATAGAAATAAAACTGCTAAAATAAATAAACTAATCATTTCTAAACTAAATAGCTAGCTCCTCATTGCTCGGCTTGTTTGCTAATTCCTGATCTGCCTGTGATAAAGGTAGAAGAACTGAGCCATGCAAAACCCATACATCAGTGCGTCATAAATATCAAAATAGTAGTAATAACTGGGATATGATGATATGAATAAACATGTGTATAAATAACTAACACATGGGTAAAACAATGAGATATATGTATGTGATGTGTATCCTAGAGTCTGTGCTTCTAGGTTATCTATTCTACAAGTCTTTGAAATCAATTAATGTAATCCTCATGTAACTCAACAGTATATATCCCGTTCAAACCCCCACGGGATCAAGGCACAATGATTATTCCATAACGTCCGGAATCACGAAAAACAATGATTTATTCCATAACGCCCGGAATCACGACAAACAATAATAATATTCTCTTGAGTTACGTTTCGGTTACATTCTTGATTTCCCCTTTTCCCCTAAGGTTCTGTGTTCAAGTCTGGTATTGCCATTAATCTAATGCCAACAAAGGATCAAGCAGGTACCGGTCTTTTCTATGCAGACAACAAGTCACGTCCATCAGGACAACAATCAGGGTTGTTGGCATTAGCAATAAAATCCAAGTAACAAGAATGGTAATGTGTAGTGAACATGTCATGTAATGTATGTTAACCAAAATAGATACCAATGTAGAACTGTAATCAATATCAAAACACAATTACTGCCGGGATGCATATGTATCTATCTGTAATAATCGTTATACGTCCATTACCATATATAATGCAATCTAGATAACATATTGAACTGATATTGTCACGCCCTGCTTCCCAGAGTGAGCTAACTACGGCACGTGACAGAGCCAACCATGCTACCCGTGGATAGGAATCATCCCTCCACGGTCACATTACGGCTGTCTATAGGATATCAAGAACAGTAAAATATAAAACTAACCAGTACATGTCCATTTGCTAAAATAAAAGTGTTAAGAAATGTATAACCGGAAACGATAACAATATCAATAACAACATATGAAAATACGTCCCAACATGGGCTCACATCAAGAAATAAAAGCAGCGGAAAATAACTAGACTAAACAACACTAAACACAATCCTCACTGCTTGGATTGACGGCTAAAATACTCCTGTTCAGCCTGCGATTAAGATAGAGAAACTGGGCCATACAAAACACAGACGTTGGTGTGTCATAATATGAAACAATAGTAATAATCAGGATGTAACCAGATATACAGGCATGAATATAAATCAACAACATGAATATAACAGTGAGGTGTGTATGTGTATGTGAAGTGCGATAAGTAATCTAAACTGTGCAGCTGGGTTATTAACTCTAAAGTTTTTGAAATCAATTTAATGGAATCGTCGATGTAACTCAATAGTATCCCGTGCATGGACCACGGTCAAGACTCTCGGGCTGAATCCGAGACGTGCCGCTAGGCAGTAAACAGGTAACATGTACAGATGAATGATGTCAGCAGCAGCATCCCGGGGCTGGTCTGGCCCGTAAAGACTGATCAATATAAGTATCGAACTGTCGAGTTACAAGTCAGGTTTCATTATTGATTTCACCTTATCCCCAAGGTTATGTGTTCAAGTCAAGTATTAAGAATATGGAAATAATGCCAACATAGGATCAAGCCGGTACAGGTTTTGTCTATGAAGACTACATGTTACGTCCGTCAGGACAACAAGTCAGGATTGTCGACATTAGTAACAAGATCAAAGTATCAAGTCAAGTAGTGTATCAGGGCATGTCATGTGGTGTGTATGTATCAAAAGGATACCTAATGTAAAACTGTAAACGATATCGGGATCATGGTAAATAGTGCTGATGTCAGGATGCATATGTGTCTATCTGTAATAACCTATATGCGTATATCCAAGACTATGTATGATGCAAGCTAGGTAAAATGTCATGATAATATAATAGTGAAATGATATTAGGATGTTTCGGCATGTAATTAGATATGCAAATGTTAGTACGGATACGTACGGGTATCGTAAAACGGTAAAATTATAATGTGGATGCATAATTAAAATACATGTAATATTTTTATTCATATGGATATAAATATATTGATATAGCATGTAGAAAGATAAACTTGCCTGATCGGATCTCACGATGCGGTACGTACGTCGCGTTCAACGTCTGTTAAACGTCACGATGCGAACCACGTGTGTACAGAACTGAACCAGATTACTCAAGGACATGGCAACACTAGATGAGGACGCCGACTGGGTCGTCTGGATCGTCGGCGAAGTGTTCGACTCCGGCAATGGCCGGAAAAACAAGAATCAAGGAAAGCAAAGAGAAGAAGAAGAAGAAAGGTTGGCCTGGGGTTGTGGTGCTCTGGCTTGGCTTTAGGATTTAGGACAGAGTAGGTGACGACGGTGTCAGGGTGATCTCCGGCGGTGGAGGTCTGGTCGCAGGTGTTAGGTGTCGGGCTGTCGAGTGTGGGTGATGGTGGTGTTGGGGTTGGAGAGAGGGGAGAGGAAGAGGGAGTAGTGAAGGTGAAGTCGAGGTCGGTGTGGTGAGGTGACCGGCTGTCACACCCCGCTTCTCAGTATACGGACAGAGGACGCGACAAGGCCGCTACATATTTACTGTGAAGTAAATACGCTAAGCGTATCTAAGCAATATAAAAATAAGCACAATAGACAAGATATAATAAAAACAACAACTTTATTTATTCACCTTCTTTCTGTACAATGCATGGAAAATAAATATAACTGAAATAAAGCAATGCCTAAACAATGGCATAACAGAAATGAAAAGTACTGAATGGAAAGTGTACAATGACTAGAGCTCGGGGTCTTCACTGAACTGGTCCAAGTCTTCAGCAGTGGGCTCGATCTCTGAAGTGTCCAGATCACCTGACCACATTCAAAGAAGAAAGAAAGAGAATGTCGTCAGCGAACAGGTCGCTCGGTAAGTCCCTAAGATAAGGGAGAAATAGACAGAATAAGAGGTATCTTTTAAAGTTATATTATATTGTTGTAATGTTGTTTTAAAGCTGTTATTTGTAGTTTGGTACAGAAAGATGCCAGTGTATACGATAGGGGTCTCTATATGCTAGAGACCAGGGCAAACGGAATGTACATGGAACCGTTGGGCCACGGTACAACAGCAACGGAATATAGGTTAGGTGTCTTAATCTTACTGTCTCCTGCCACTTCTAACACCTTCCATACCAATCTACCCCTTAAACCCCGTAATGTTTTGATTGTATTGTTTGTCTTGTATTGTAACTGTATAGATTGTATAATTGGATGACTGACCGAAACCATGATATCAGCAAACGGATGTAACCGTAGAATCATGTAAATGGAATAACTGGAGAACCATGTAAATGGAATGTATATCCATGGTTCGGTTCAGTCAAGTTGTATAGATTGATAATTGGATTCATGAATTCATGTTGAATTGTAATATTGTAGATTGTAGATTATAAATTGTACTTGAATCATATTCAAGTCAGATTATAATGAGACTCAAACTGAGTCAGACAATTAGAAAGATAAATTGAAGTCCTGATTGTTTTGATGCTATCGGTAACCGCTGCACATGGGCGGCAGGATTTGTGTCTTTTTCAAAGGCGATTACCGTAATGATAACACCGTTGTTAAGTTCTCTACCTTAGATAGGCAAGCACTCACTTCTCCGGCTCCCTGAGCTTCAAGAGATTGGTCCCGCTTAAACCTATATTTATTAGGGTCCTTAGGGTAAATTATAGAACTTGAGGGGTTTTTATGTAAAAATACTTTGTATAGTTTTCAAAATACACCCCAACTATTTATTATCGTCTTTAGAGTTTTAATAAATATAGATTTTATATTTATGATATTTCTAGTGAAAATATTCTAATTTCACAAATAAAGCTATTTATTTGTAATATTGGTTTTGTATGGAATTCATGGTATTTTAGTGAAAAATTGATTCTTGTGATTTTTAGAAAAAAAGTGGAATATTTATAATACTTCAAAATAGATATTTTTATGTTACATATACATATATTTATATGAAAATAATTTTTGTATATATATAATATTCTAGAAATCTCGTTTTTCTTAAGATGTCGTATTTTAAATCTTTCGAGACCGAATGCTCCTTGCGGAGGTCTGAACCTCGCACTACTAAGCCTGAGGATATGCGATAATCTGCACCATCCCAAACGGGTTCCCCAAAATGGGTTGTAGCGGCACTTTGCAAAGATTGTATAAATACTAAATCCTTTAGAAAATGGTTTTATTAAGTAAATGGTATTTAAATGAAAATGTGTCGCTTTCCCGTATTCTATGTTCCCAAGGGTATGGTGCTATGTTGCATATGAGTGTGTGAGGAGGTAGGTCGTTATTTTGTGATCTACTTAAAGGTATAGCTAGGTTTTGTGATGTTATATGTAGAATTGAAACTATGTGGTATTTAAATGAAAATACGGTAAAATGAAATAGCAATTACTTTTGATTGAAACTTGATCAATATGGTTGATTAGTGTTTAATAGTCAACATGAATTGGTTTAAGGATGATTGTATTAAAGAAAAGTGAGGTTTTAAAAAGAATCCGAATCGGAAATCGGATTTGTTCCGATTCCGTCGGGTTTTATAATTCCGTATTTCTAGAATAGAATAGAGAAAATAGAAATGGGAGTTACGGGTTTAGGACAATAAGGAGAAGGATATGGATCGGGAGGAGTCGTCGGTGCGTCGTTTCGTCACCGGGAGCTCCTAGGACGGCCATCGGAAGTTCGCCGGAAAATTCACCGTAGCTTCGCTTCTTGCTCGTTTTCAAAGTACACAAGGTTTCTTGAGAATTCTTGAGAGTTGGCTCAGAGTTTGGGGTGAGAGGGTAGTATGTAGGGTTGGTATTTATAGGGTTAGGCTAGGATTAGGGTAGATGAAGGGTTTTAATTTAAAAAATGTATTAAAATGTAATAAAAGTGGAGTAAATGGGGTTTTAAAAGAGCTCTGGAAATGGTCTGAGGATAAAATTTTGCAGATGTACAGGGAAGACTAAAAGACACATTTTTTGTGTTGGGGTCGTCGCCGGAATCGACCGAGTCGGCCGTGACTCGGTCGGAGGACTGAGTCGGCCGAGTCGAGGCCGATTTGTGTATCGACCGTAATTTCTAATACCTAATAAAATATATTCTATTTAAATTCTAGTATCAAATAATTATTTATGTGTTTCGTTAATAGAAGAATAATTTTTAAAGTAATGTTAATAATTTTCAAAGCATTGAAATATGATTAAAGAAATTTTCTAAAATCTATTTATTATTTTTATAGGCTTAAAATGTTTTAGTAAGATTTTATAACGCCGTAAAATAATCTACATATTTTTATTATCGATTAAAATAATTAATTTGTAATTAAAAATATATCAAGGATAAATTAGGTATTATATAATTATTATAACTAAGCTAAAATTGTAAATATGGGATATATTGTTTATTTTGGCCCAAAATTATTTTTATAATTAAGATAACAATAAAACCTATTTTCTAAAAATTTCCCGTAATTTTTCCGTAATTTTAACTATTTTTAACTAATTTTTTAACCCAAATCAATAATTTTAAATAATCTGCCGAGTTTTTATTTTAATTAATTTTTTTTTAAAACCCCCTTTAACCTGGACCGTTGGATGCTCGATCCAACGGCCCAGAATCCACAGACGCGCCCACGTGGTGGGGACCACGCGAAAACGCGTGATCCCCCCACGAGTGACACGTGGCGCAGAGGCGGCGGCTCGTGAGCCGTTGGATGCAGATCCAACGGCCACGAAGTAGAGGCGGCGGGTGCAATCATCAGCTGATGATTCTGCAATCATTAGCAGCGCGGATTTTTGCGTTGATTTAACAGATTTTTGGATTTTATGGTTATTGAAAAAACCCTATAAATAGGCACTTCAAACCTAAAATTCTCACACCTCAGAACTCCAAAAATTCTGAAAAAAATACCGGTGCCTTCGTATCGACGACGCCGACGCTACGACTCTACCCAATCATCGAGAAAAAATCGGGGTGCGAAGCTTTTGAAGAGTTTTGCACAAGCCTACGTCTTCAATCGTCTACGCCTAATTCTAATCAAAGGTAGGATCCGTCTCTCTCCCTACTTTCTGTCGCCTTCTTCTTTTCTCAATAATATAGTTTCAACTTCTAATCATCAACCCCCAATTTAAAATGTTGTTATAATATTAGTGCATGCCTATTCCTTGTACCCTTAATAATGATAATGTTAACCCATGTTTTAAAACGGTGTTTAAATTTCCTCTGTACACCAAAATATATTGCACACTCATAATACCTGGAATCTGATATGCTTAATGTCATAACCCATGAATTGTCAATTCATCTCTGACATACCCACACTTACCCATACTATCAAAATGATCTCGAAATAGGTTACTTCCACAAAATATTCTCGTTTAATTAAAATGTCATATTTGTTTAAAATATCCATAAGAGATAAGATATGTGAAATAAATATTTTAGATACGACATACATTATTTTACTTATACTTTTTCATCAACTACTATAATGTTGTTAAACCCCTTCAACTTTTTTAAAGAAGAAAATACTAAATTTAAATAACGGCTTATGGTTTTTCCAAAACGAACGTATTTTCTAAAACGTTATCCCGAATCTAAAACACTATAATTTCATAAAATTATTAATTTCATTTAAATACCTCGACCTTTATTGAAGGGCCATTTTCCACAAAGATCATAATCCGTATAACGATATCTTTTCGAAAGGAATATTTAGTAAAGGATATTTTCAAATAACACCAATCTAGGACAAAGAAATGGTTGTAGGCATCGGTCGTTTATCTAAACCAGACTTTGTGGTGCCTAGGCTAGACAAGTGGGAAAGGTAATTTTAAAATGCCCGTCTCACGGTGATTCATGAGCGGATCCCTCCTTTCCTTACTTATGCTTACCTGGCCACAATTGACGGTGATGATGCGATTTGAGGATCTCACAACTTGCCCTTTGGAACAGCTAGGAGCAATCTAGTTTTTCAAATAAAAACCTCTTGCAATTTGTCCTTATAAAAATCTCTTGCAAAAGATTTTCAAATAAAACACCACAACCTTTAATCGAAAGGATATTTTTCCGTAAAACATTATGTTTTTTTTCCCAAAATGATAAATATCCCAAATCTCATGGTTTTTCTTAGAAGTGATAAAAGATAATTAAACATTATTATTCATTTTACTAAGCATTCGCTAAGATGACACGAAGTGCTTTACGAACTTTAGAAAATAAAACGAGTGGTTGTGGAAGGCCATATTAAACGAGATCAATACTTTTTAAATTTCCAGTTTATGACAACATGACATATACAAAACATGATACGGTTAGGATTGGAATGCACAGACCTAGGTATGGAATACTTAATATGAAGATCCCGATATTCTGGGTGACCAGTCCAAAGTGTGGACGACTATACAAATATGAAGATCCCGATATTTCGGGTGACCAGTCCAAAGTGTGGACGACTATACAAATATGACGATCCCGATATTCCGGGTGACCAGTCCAAAATATGGACGAATATACAATGTGGAAATGCCTAAAGGTATACGCACTAACTCTAATTCGTCCGAACCTTTATACTGAATCACGGGGATGGGTAGTTTGATTAGGCAAGGAAATTCGAAACTCGGATTCCCCTACTACTCGATCATGATTCCGGGAAGTGAAACGGTACATTTCACTTCCCTAGTTGTTATTCCGTGGCCACAACGGAATAATCGCGAGTATCCGGACCCTTATTTAACAAACTAATACGAACTTTTACCTTCACCTATACTTCTTACTACTTATCTACATATAACTTACAACATACTTATGCTCATATATACCTCTCTTCAAAATGTCTTAAGTTTGTGCATTTTCAACATTTACACTCCTTACTTTATGTCTGCATGAATACATCATACTTTTATATACACCTGTTTGTTTTTATACCTACTTCCTTATGAGGTAATCCTATCCGAGTATAACTCGCTGACGGACCTTCCTTTTCTTCCTCTATCTTTGGAATATCCGTCAGATAAGAATGAGTATTATGGAGAGGATCAAGGTGTGAAGCCAACGTATGAAGATTATGCAGACTGGACGACGGAAGATTAGCTTGATTTAATTTTTGTTGTTGCCCACATGTGTAGGGCTTTTGTTTCTCCTTTGATATAATTAAACTTCTTAATTTATTTTACTCTTTCCTTTGGGATGTAAAAAAGTTTGGTTAATGAAAATAAATGCCTTTCGCTTTTATTATTTTTGTTTTGGTACACTTCCTGCATGTTAAATATTCATACGCTTAACGTAACTTTATTGAATAGACCACCTTCAATACAGTTAGGTTGCGGACTATGCCACGTCATCCTTCTCCTTCTTTTGGGAAGCGGGGCGTGACAGGTTTTTGTGGTGGGCCATGCAGGTCATCTTGTGTACTAAACTGAAACCGTTAACTGACTTATTATATTTGTGAATCTCATCCATCTATACCGATTTCATAATTTTCCTATGTCCCTTGTCCCTTCCTTGACATTCTGTACCCTGTCCATGACCTTCCCTTCTGGTCATGGCAAATCTTTCCGACGAGGATGACATGTCCGATATTACTTTTGAAGCTACAACTAGAGATTCAGATGACGAATTCGTAGACTCTCAGGCTGTTATTTCCGACAGCGACTTGGAAGACGAAGAAGTCAATGCTGCAACTCCGGAGCCTGTGATGGCCAATGACTCCGAAGACGAAGAAGAAGATCCCGTGGAAGAGGAGCATATAGAGGAGGGGCCAGAAAAAGAAGCTCCTGCGGCGGGAGAGAATCCTATAGAATATGATCCGGATGAGGAGGCCCTGCAAAAGAACAAGACCTTATAGAGGTGGAATCAAAGAGCGAGGCTCCTGCCGAGGATGAGTCGAAGGACGAAGCTTCGAGTGAGGAGGAACTCGAGGCCGAAGAAACTCAGGCAATTGTCCTTGCAAGACACCATGGGAATGGTCGTACCTTTCTTAGTGCGGAGGTCTATCACAACTTGTTGAACTCCCATAATCGAGATTAATAAGTCTTTTTCCTTTTCTTTGGCCGAATAAAACGATGTAAGAACATTAAGGGCATGTCCTTACTTTTCGGTTGTACTCTCCATATTGAAGTTGGATAATAAAATCTTAGTTTCGAGCAAAAATCTCTCTTGTGTCTCTTGCTCTTCCTATTAGGCTCTCTCTTGCATTAATTGTTGTTCTTTCATGCAAGTTATTATCTTGTCTCATCCCTCAGCCTGTTTGTAACCTAACCTATTCTGATCATCAATGGCCGGAAGACACCATAACCGCAACAGAAGGGGAAATGGAGTCAATGAAGCCGCTGCTCAGCAAACAGTTATGCTACAGATGATGCAATAACTACTGGAGCAACAATAGCAGCCGACAGCTGCCCTTCATCAAGAGCTACGAGAAAGTAGGTAGCAGCAAGCAAAGATTTTAAGTAAGGCACTAACTCCAGTTCCTCAAGGTTTGGCGAGAGTGAAGCAGTTCAGATCACTCCACCCCAAGACTTTTTCGGGGAAGGAAACTCCCTTAAAAGCTGAGGAATGGCTCAAGGGAATAGTCAACGATCTCGGTGCCACCCAAATTCCGAAGGACGCATGGGTGAACATCGCTAAGCTACAACTAACGGTTAATGCCAGGATATGGTGGGAGGCAGAGGAAAGTAGATTGAAGGAGCCCATCGACTGGGAAACGTTCAAACAGCGTTTTGATACCAAGTATTTTCCAGTCATGGCACACTTAAGGATGGAAAGAAAGTTTATACATTTCCAACAAGGGAGCATGTGGGATAAGTCGGTGGACGAGTACGCTTCAGGGTTCGCAAGGTTAAGTCGGTTCGCGCATCATCTGGTGACAACCCCAGAACTTTATGATAAGAGATTCCGGCAAGGATTAGACCTGAAGACGCAGTCCTCCATGTCTTCTGTCACCCTTTCGACTTATGATGAAATCTTAGAGGCGGCACGAAACTTTGAAAACCTTCAGAGACGGATGAGGGAGGATGACCGTTGTCTGGTATTAGGCAACCAGCCAATCAAATTCTTGGAGGATCATCTTCCAGATTCAACGGGAGACAACAACCCAAGAGACCAGCCGGACCAACTATCTTCAGAAAACCAGCCGTTATATGTAACCATTACGGTAGAGCCGGACACTTCATGAGGGACTGTCGCATTTTGAATAAACTTTGCATAGTCTGTGGGTCTCCGGATCATGCTATTGGGGACTGTCCTCAGACTGGGAGACAATTAGGCCCCGTCAACAAGCCGACTAACTATGTGGCACCAACATAGGGAAATCGGCCACTTTCCACCACTAAACCAACCGGTCAAGGGGCATCACCAAAGGGACCACCTTTACCATCACAGGAGCGTGTTTTTCAGCAAGCGCAGAGGAATAGACCCAAACGCCAGACCTTCACCATGACAGCCGAGAAGGCTGATGCCATGTGGCAAGACAACAGAGGTACCCTTTCTTTTTCTCAACCTTTCTTTCGATACCAAGTTTATTTATCTTTCGATGCACATCTTAGTTAGACTCACCATAATTCTTCTAGTTTTCATAGTTCGACCAGTTGTCTTTATGTTATATCTCTCAAGTTTTCCATCAATTCACAACCTTCCTTCAACTTCCAAACTTTTCTATCCGGAAGCAACTACCGATTTTACATTTTCCGATTCCTTATACTTAAACCCTTTAGAGACTTTTCATGCAAGTGATACACCAACTCGCGGGAGCGACACATGCAGCAAAGAGGATTCCTGACAGCGTTACTGATTTCCGTGCCTAGTAGTGGCTACTCCTTTGAAAATTTTAAATATGAAATTATTCTAAGGAGGGTAAATCATAACTATCACAACCATTATTACAATTCTTAGCAAACCCAGAAGTTTTGAACATTCACAACGATTTTCGGAGAAAGGACTTGGTGGTGTGATGTATCAGCGCGGCCATAGAGTTTCATGCGTCAAGACAACCAACGACTTATGGACGCAACTATCATGTTCAGATCTAGAAATGACAATGGTAATGTTCATCTTGATGATATAAAAGCACTACTCTAAGGAGAACATGGGAACACGGATGGTTGAAACACATGAAGCGGATGAGAGGGGTCAAGTTTAATATGAGAGAAGTGCTAATCGATTGGGACGACCCTGAAGATGGAGAATTGTAAGATTGACATAATTGTAGAGTGGAGATGGTGATATAATGCAGCGAGCTCGGAAAGCTCAGCCCATGACTCATCGGCCGCTTAACATCTTGGAAGGAGACGGTGGGTTTGTGTATAGCCTAGTTCTGCTATTTTCTTTGGAGGACATGCATAATACTTTTATACCCCACAGTTAAGAGGGTATGCTGGCAACCATAGTCATATTTTTGATCGTTCCGAGATCACGAAAAGGTTAGCATAATCTACGAGCAGCAACCGGTTGGAATACTAGAAGGATGAAACCTTGAGGGACAAGAGAATCCAGCCGGCTAGAGTTATGTGGAGGAAGGAACTACTAGGCAAGTGATTGGTGTCAAAAACTGTAGTTACCGCAATCAGAAACAGCGTCGCTTTGCAGCTAGCCGGTGAGTGCGGGTCGATCCACAGAGACGGGTAAATTTCTTTTATGTGTTTTAACGAGTTGATTCTTTTTGTCGTTTTGGTTTTATAAAAATCTAGATCTAAAACTTAAAACTTAATTAACCTAATTTAAATTCTTGCTAGGGTTAGGCTTAGAGGAAGTTTTGGAGATTGATTTAGCGTGCTTGCGCTTTCTAAAAGATAGATCAAAAATATTTGTTAACTGCAATCAAGAACGGCATCGCATGATAGCTAGCCGGTGAGTACGGGTCGGTCCATAGGGATGTTGTGAATTTCCTAATCGCGCTAACGAGTTAATTCCGAAGGGTGTTCGGATTGATTATTAAATCTAAAAATTGAAGTTGTATGATACTAGGATTAGAAACTTGCTAGGATTAGGTTTAGGGAAAATTTGGTAAACAAAGATCTACATCTCTTTCCATTGCCTTTAATTAAAGATATCATATTAGTGTTATGGTAAATCTTAACAAAGGGGATTAGGATGATTGGGAAGATTGATTCTTCCTCTAGATTCTTGTCCTTCCTTTCTTAATCTTTACCCTAACTTCAATGGAAAACCTTAAAATCCGGGCCTTTAGACTATGGAATCACCGTTACCTCGAAGGTAAAAGTGCCGTAGGGAGCGGAATAAGAAGGTATGCATGGAGTTCTAATGTTCATAAAAGTTTGGCAACGAAAAGAGATGAGAGATCTTCATCTCTCAAATCCTTCCCTATTCCTAAACCTAACAAGCGAGGAAACTACTCGCTCATTGAGGGGATGAAAAAAGACATGATTTTATTAAAGAGAGAAAACATCGATTGCAAGTTAAATAAAATTCTAAACTAAATTAAACTAAGGCAAGAAAGTAAATTACCTAGGGCAGATATGAAAAACTATAATTAGGGCAAGGAAAGAAAATTAAGCTAAGGCAGAAAATAAAGAACTTACAAAAAAAAATGATGCTCTCTAAAAGAATGCTGAAATTTATTAATGAAGGGAGGTATAAGAAATTACAATGAGTAGAGTTCCTATTTATAGAGATTAGGAAACCCTAGGTTACAATTGATTTGCATGTCTACATTTACCAAAATATCCTTAAGAAGACCTAGTCAAAGTAGACTTCAAGCTTTGGTAAAATTTTATGTCTCTGTCTCTTTAAAGAAAGTAATGGGCCTTGGATCTTTGGGCTTCCTTATTATTTGGTTCTTTATTAAAATAGCTTCTATGTTTCTACCAGATCTCCAGTGAATAATTGCGGTGGACTTTTAACCGTTCGCTTTGTAATCTTGGACCTTGCATTGCCTTGTACTTTATGAATTTTATCTTTGATGTAGGCTTAATCAAGAGTCTTCTGTTTGTTGGTCAAAGTCCACTTTTTCATCGTGTTTACATCGTTTTCACTGTTTTAGATCCAAGAACCTGTAACCTGTAACATGTAGCAGACATGCGTCAAAAGCACATGTTTATTTATAAAAAGAATAAGAATGAGGAATATAATAATGCAATATTATGGTGTGAACAAATACCCCCAAACTTATCTTTTGCTCGTCCTCGAGCAAACTTATTTTTTATTCTCGATAAAAACCTAACCGCACTTTCGCAGGGAAACGCGATTGCACTGAGCACGTGGAACAAGCCGTTAAACCTCTAGGTGTCCCTAGTAGGAGGTGTGTTGTCTCCTGAGGGTTTTCAGCGGATTACACCCACAAAATCCTATCAACTCGGCCCATTGACTTTTGTTCTCCAATTAGGTTTTCTAACTAAGAATTCTATTATCTTTTACTTGTAAATTATCCACCCATATTCTTCACACTTCCTCATCATTTAACTTAAGACTATATATGTTATGTAGACCTACTTAGCTTTCGGCATTTCTTAAGTTTTCCTTCTAAAGTTCCATCTCCACTTAGGAATTTTTATCAATTTTACTAAAGATATAAGTTCTATTTTTCATTTCTTTCTCTTATCTAAACTCCAATCACATACCCCTACGTGTGTGTATAAGTCACCCCTACACTTGGAAATTCAAATCAAGCAATCATACCCTTGTCCGTTGTCCAAAGCACTTCTTAATTGGTGAATTTTTAATTAAATTTCGCTTACACATCCTTCATGCGACCGTTAATACTTCTTGAGGTACCAACGACCGATTACAAGATGCGTTAGCTTTTTAAAGCGTACTTCCTAGTCTTGTAACACCCAAGGCTTTAGCAGTGACTCCCAAACCAGTTGGTCTAAGGCACTAGGTGATGAAGCACCCTCGCTAAAAATTTTTCTATTTTTTTAGCCTTAAGTAATCACAAAAACCAGTGTTTATTTTTTTCTTTTCTTTATTCACTCTTTTTTTATTTTATTTTATTTTCTTCGTACTAAGGACTTTAGACAAGAGTATTTCAAGGTCTCTTCTACTATTCCAAGTTTCAAGGTGCGTAATTGTGCAAATTGTAGGGTATACATTTTCAGAATCTAGACTTAAGCTAGGAACTATTTTTCAAACTTATACTCTAATAAGAACATCAATACTTTTCCTTTGTTTCAACTTAGCCCAAGAACTGAACTCAAAATTTGCCTATTTCTAAATAAACTACAAAGACATATACTTTCTACCGCAAAACTTTAAGGAAGGTTATCTTTAGGGTTTTTAATTTACCAAGTCAAAGATCTAGTTGTTCCTAACTAGTTAACCTATCTGTCAAACTCTAGTGAAATAAGCCAAAATTGAATAAAAAAATTTTTATAATTTTTTTTTTGAAAATTTTCAACTTTTATGGGTTTTCAAATAAGTATGCAAATGCAAAAATATGTACAAATGAATGCGAAGGAAGAAGACGTACCGAGTATACCCCCAAACTTAAACTTGACAGTGTTCTTACTGTCATGCTAAACCAAGAGGGTCAAAATACCGATACTCCCCTGTTTATTTATTTACAATTTTTTATTTTTATTTTATTAATGTTTTGAAATTTTTTTTATATATTTTTTTATAGAAAAACAAAAAATATATATACATATATACAACAAGATTCCCCCCAAGCTTAAGCTTGGCCTTACACAAACCAAAGGTTAGCACCAACCATTCAAAGATCTTATCGTGGTAATGGTATAGTTGGTGCAAGAATGGGGTGACAAGAAAAGAGATGAAAAGCACACGAAACCGTGTGGAAAGAAGAATGGAAGATGGTCTCGGCGGAGGAGAAGAATGGCGGAAAATAGAAAGAAGGATCGCGCGAACTTGAGGGTGTAAATCGAGTGAATAAATTAGCGTAATATGTGATGTCCGATATGTTATAAGCGGTTGCGCTAACCTATCAACCCGTTGGGAAATGGGGTCAAATCCCTCAAGATTCGCAAGAAAATATGGGTACGCCGAACTTGGTATTTGAGATGAAAGCGTAACGGTCACTTGCATGGTCGGAACAATAGGAAGGACGAAAGGGAGTGAATTAGGGATAGTCTCATTCTTACTGTAGTAAACTGTGTCGAACTGGAAAGATTCCATCAATGGTTCGAAACGACTGTAAGCAACCGAGTTTGATGGATTAACTAACTCATCTGAAAATGCAAAGGACTCAAACTTGGGCGGTGAGACTTCAACATTGTCCGAAAAAGTGAAACACTCGTACGTGTCATCGACTGTGAGAACTGTGTCAGTTTTAAAGGAAAAGTTTTCAAGCTCACAGTCGTCAAGCGTGAAATGAGGAGTGGTCGGAACGATGGAAAAGAGGGAAGGTGATTTAGGTAATGGTTCAAGAGGATGAATTGGAAAATCCGACACATAAAAGAAAAATGGTTCAACCTCAATATGATCCTCACTATTCTCCTCAATATTCAACTCATAATTCTCCTCAATATTCAACTCATCCATGCCATTATCATCAAAATCAAGACGCATATGAGATTCGGGAGAAACATTTAATAACTCGGGATGATGATTTGAACATAAAATTTCAATTAAATCAACAGGTTCATCATCTGAAATATTCCCGGCGTCTATATCCTTAATCAAGTGAAAGTCAATTTCTTTAGACACCTCCTCAAAAGCATGGATGTTTATCAATGTAGGTTCTAGAGTGGAAGTGTAAAGGTCAAACGGATTGGGTGCTGTTTCACTCGAAGGGGGTTCTTCACAATCTGGCAAATCAAACACTGCAAAATCACACAACTCGTTTTTATTTTGAACTTGTGAATCATTGAGGACATTTGATGGAAAACTGGAGTTGTGGGCTTCAATTGGGTAAGGGTATGTTTGATTTGGAAATCCTCTCACATTCTCATTCTGTCCAACCACCACCTCATACATTGAAAAATTTGGGGCTAGCGGAAAACTAGCTACCGGTTCAGCAGGTTGCATAAGGGCGGCCACGGACACTTCCACATTCCTAACCATTTTATTTGTTGCAGCAATATAAGCTTCCAACGACTCTTCCAAGCTAGACTTTAGTGGTAAGGGGGTTTCGGTAAAAGATTCAAAATTGGTTGGATATGTGAAACTCCCTAATGGCTGTGTCGAAACAGTGTCTAGTGAAGGTGGGAAAGTCGGGTATGACTGGTAGGAAGTGGGTGATTGGACAGGGGTAGGGTCAACATATGGATAAATAGGTGAATAGTCGTGCGGATCCCTAAAACTAGATGAATGGAGAGGGGTGAAAGATCGACTGCGAGATTGAGCAATATGCTCAGCAATGGATATCGTCTTAGGGGTTACAGCTGAACTTGAAAAAGTGGTGTCAACATACGAAGGTGGTGAAGGTTGACTTGGTTGACACAAAGGGGGTTGAAAAGTCAAACTGTTTCTCCTAGACGCCTCTATGTGATCTTTCAAAGATTTTTTAGGCATGGAGGGATCGTTTTTAAATTGACCGAACAAATTGACATATGACGCAAAATTAGGTTCAAGATACCAAAGTTCGACTAAAGATTTATTATGTGGGGTACCCATGTTGTAAGAAAAGGGAAAGAAGAAAAGTTTATTGTGGTGCAAGGATTTATTTGTGGCTAAAAAACTTTGCAAGTTTCTATCAAAATTTTCCTTATTTTTTTTATTCTTTTTCTCTTTATTAGGAAAAATTTGTTGCAAAAAGATTTTTAACACAAGATATGCAACAGCAAAATATTACTTGCAATCTAATTTTATTTTAAGCAAGGCACAAAAATCCTGTACAAGATCGTTATTTGGAAGGGAAAAAATTGTTGAGCGTAAAGAAATCCTGCAAGCAAATTTACAGAAGATATATCAAGATTTGCAGAGGAGGAGAGAGAAAACTCACAGAAATATGCAGTGGCAGAAGTGGTTTTTTTTTTTTTATCGCACTCTGCCTTTTTTTTAAGCCCTGAATCGACCAGGCCGCGGCGGTTCCGCGGCCGAAACTGGGCTGGAGTCGCGGTTCCGCCGCGCGTTGGTCGGTTCGTAAGTTTTTTTTTTTTTTTGGTTTTTTTTTTTTGGAACAGATCACCACGGTTAACTTGTAGACTCGGTCCTCCAAATTTCTTCTATTTCTCGGTTGTTGTGATCTTCTGTTGTTCCGATCTGTTTTTTCCTGTTTTGATCTCTGTAGATTTTTAGATCCGAATTTGATCCTGCAAAGATTCACAAAAAAACAAAGTATCCCTTCCAAAAATAACAAATGATATATTTTTTTATATTTTTTTATGATTTTTCAGATTTTTATGATTTTTTAAATTTTATGATTAACCCGAAATTGCGAAAAGGAAAGTTCTACGCCATCCCCGGCAACGGCGCCATTTGATTGATAGAGGTTTTGTCGATCAAAAATTATTTACCGCAATCAAGAACGGCATCGCATGAAGCTAGCCGGTGAGTACGGGTCGGTCCATAGGGATGTTGTGAATTTCCTAATCGCGCTAACGAGTTAATTCCGAAGGGTGTTCGGATTGATTATTAAATCTAAAAATTGAAGTTGTATGATACTAGGATTAGAAACTTGCTAGGATTAGGTTTAGGGAAAATTTGGTAAACAAAGATCTACATCTCTTTCCATTGCCTTTAATTAAAGATATCATATTAGTGTTATGGTAAATCTTAACAAAGGGGATTAGGATGATTGGGAAGATTGATTCTTCCTCTAGATTCTTGTCCTTCCTTTCTTAATCTTTACCCTAACTTCAATGGAAAACCTTAAAATCCGGGCCTTTAGACTATGGAATCACCGTTACCTCGAAGGTAAAAGTGCCGTAGGGAGCGGAATAAGAAGGTATGCATGGAGTTCTAATGTTCATAAAAGTTTGGCAACGAAAAGAGATGAGAGATCTTCATCTCTCAAATCCTTCCCTATTCCTAAACCTAACAAGCGAGGAAACTACTCGCTCATTGAGGGGATGAAAAAAGACATGATTTTATTAAAGAGAGAAAACATCGATTGCAAGTTAAATAAAATTCTAAACTAAATTAAACTAAGGCAAGAAAGTAAATTACCTAGGGCAGATATGAAAAACTATAATTAGGGCAAGGAAAGAAAATTAAGCTAAGGCAGAAAATAAAGAACTTACAAAAAAAAATGATGCTCTCTAAAAGAATGCTGAAATTTATTAATGAAGGGAGGTATAAGAAATTACAATGAGTAGAGTTCCTATTTATAGAGATTAGGAAACCCTAGGTTACAATTGATTTGCATGTCTACATTTACCAAAATATCCTTAAGAAGACCTAGTCAAAGTAGACTTCAAGCTTTGGTAAAATTTTATGTCTCTGTCTCTTTAAAGAAAGTAATGGGCCTTGGATCTTTGGGCTTCCTTATTATTTGGTTCTTTATTAAAATAGCTTCTATGTTTCTACCAGATCTCCAGTGAATAATTGCGGTGGACTTTTAACCGTTCGCTTTGTAATCTTGGACCTTGCATTGCCTTGTACTTTATGAATTTTATCTTTGATGTAGGCTTAATCAAGAGTCTTCTGTTTGTTGGTCAAAGTCCACTTTTTCATCGTGTTTACATCGTTTTCACTGTTTTAGATCCAAGAACCTGTAACCTGTAACATGTAGCAGACATGCGTCAAAAGCACATGTTTATTTATAAAAAGAATAAGAATGAGGAATATAATAATGCAATATTATTGTGTGAACAGCAAGATATACGCGGAAGCGAGAAGACGGGACAAGAGAGCGAGACCCAAAAATTTTAACCACGATAATCCCTTCTTAGTGATTTTCTTTTCTTGATCTACCTTCTGAAATTTCGAGGACGAAATTATTTTAAGGAGGGTAGATTGTAACAACCGTGATTTCTAATACCTAATAAAATATATTCTATTTAAATTCTGGTATCAAATAATTATTTATGTGTTTCGTTAATAGAAGAATAATTTTTAAAGTAATGTTAATAATTTTCAAAGCATCGAAATATGATTAAACGAATTTTCTAAAATCTATTTATTATTTTGATAGGCTTAAAATGTTTTAGTAAGATTTTATAACGCCTTAAAATAATCTACATATTTTTATTATCGATTAAAATAATTAATTTGTAATTAAAAATATATTAAGGATAAACTAGGTATTATATAATTATTATAACTAAGCTAAAACCGTAAATATTGGATATATTATTTATTTTGGCCCAAAATTATTTTTATACTTAAGATAACAATAAAACCTATTTTCTGAAATTTTCCCATAATTTTTCCGTAATTTTAACTATTTTTAACAAATTTTTTAACCCAAATCAATAATTTTAAATAATCTGCCGAGTTTTTAATTTAATTAATTTTTTTTAAAAACCCCTTTTAACCTGGACCGTTGGATGCTCGATCCAACGGCCCAGAACCCACCGACGCGCCTACGTGAAAACGCGTGATCCCCCCACGCGTGACACGTGGCGCAGAGGCGGCGGCTCGTGAGCCGTTGGATGCAGATCCAACTGCCACGAAGCAGAGGCGGTGGGCGCAATCATCAGCTGATGATTTTGCAATCATTGGCAGCGCAAATTTTTGCGTTGATTTAACAGATTTTTGGATTTTATGGTTATTGAAAAAACCCTATAAATAGGCACTTCAAACCTAAAATTCTCACACCTCAGAACTCCAAAAATTCTGAAAAAAAAAATACCTGTGGCTTCATATCGACGAAGACGACGCTACGGAACCACCCAATCGCCGAGGAAAAATCGGGGCACGGAACTTTTGACGAGTTTTGCACAAGCCTACGTCTTCAATCGTCTACGCCTAACTGTAATCAAAGGTAGGATCCGCCTCTCTCCTCTCTTTCTGTCGCCTTCTTCTTTTCTCAATAACCTAGTTCTAATTTCTAATCATTAACCCCCTATTGAAATTGTTGTTATAATATTCGTGCATACCTATTCCTTGTACCCTCAATAATGATAATGTTAACCCATGTTTTAAAACGATGTTTAAATTTCCTCTGTACACCAAAATATATTGCACACTCATAATACCTGGAATCTGATATTCTTAATGTCATAACCCATGAATTTTCAATTCACCTCTGACATACCCACACTTACCCATACTATCAAAACGATCTCGAAATATGTTACTTCCACAAAATATCCTCGTTTAATTAAAATGTCATATCTGTTTAAAATATCCATAAGAGATAAGATATGTGAAATAAATATTTTAGATACAACATACATATATTTTACTTACACATTTTTATCAACTACTATAATGTTGTTAAACCCCTTCAAACTTTTTAAAGAAGAAAATACTAAATTTAAATAACGGCTTATGGTTTTCCCAAAACGAACGTATTTTCTAAAACGTTACCCCGAATCTAAAACACTATAATTTCATAAAATTATTAATTTCATTTAAATATCTCGACCTTTATTGAAGGGCCATTTTCCACAAGGATTATAATCCGTATAACGATATCTTTTCGAAAGGAATATCTAGTACCTTATTAAAAGGATATTTTCAAATAACACCAATTTAGGACAAATGAAAGGTTGTAGACATCGGTCGTTTATCTAAACCAGACTTTGTGGTGCCGAGGCTTGACAAGTGGGAAAGGTAGTTTTAAAAGGCACGTCTCACGGTGATTCATGAGCGGATCCCTCCTTTCCTTACTTGTGCTTACCTGGCCACAATTGGCGGTGAAGAGGCGATTTGAGGATCTCACAACTTGCCCTTTGGAACAGTTAGGAGCAGTCTAGTTTTTCAAATAAAAACCTCTTGCAACTTGTCCTTATAAAAATCTCTTGCAAAAGATTTTCAAATAAAACACCACAACCTTTTATCGAAAGGATATTTTTCCGTAAAACATTATGTTTTTTTTCCAAAATGATAAATATCCCAAATCTCATGGTTTTTCTTAGAAGTGATAAAAGATAATTAAACACTATTATTCTTTTTACTAAGCATTCGCTAAGATGACACGAAGTGCTTTACGAACTTTAGAAAATAAAACGAGTGGTTGTGGAAGGCCATAATAAACGAGATCAATACTTTTTAAATTTCCAGTTTATGACAACATGACATATACAAAATATGATACGGTTAGAGTTAGAATGCGCGGACCTAGGTATGGAATACTTAATATGAAGATCCCGATATTCCGGGTGACCAGTCCAAAGTGTGGACGACTATACAAATATGAAGATCCCGATATTCCGGGTGACTAGTCCAAAGTGTGGATTACTATACAAATATGAAGATCCCGATATTCCGGGTGACCATTCCAAAATATGGACGACTATACAATGTGGAAATTACATGCCTAGAGCTATACGCACTAACTCTAATTCGTCCGAACCTTTATACTGAATCACGGGGATGGGTAGTTTGATTAGGCATGGAAATTCGAAACTCGGATCCCCTACTACTCGATCATGATCTCGGGATATGAAACGGTACATTTCACTTCCCCAGTTATTGTTCTGTGGCCACAACGGAATAATCGCGAGTATCCGGACCCTTATTTAACAAACTAATACGAACTTTTACCTTTACCTATACTTCCTACTACTTATCTACATATAACTTACAACATACTCATGCTCATATATATCTCTCTTCAAAACGTCTTAGGTTTGTGCATTTCCAACATTTACACCCCTTACTTTATATCTGCATGCATACATCATACTTTTAAATACACCTGTTTGTTTCTATACCTACTTCCTTATGAGGCAATCCTACCCGAGTATAACTCGCTGACGGACCTTCCTTTTCTTCCTCTATCTTTGGAATGTCCGTCAGATAAGAATGAGTATTATGGCGAGGATCAAGGTGTGAAGGCAACGTATGAAGATTATGCAGACTGGACGATGGAAAATTGGCTAGATTTAATTTTTGTTGTTGCCCACATATTTAGGGCTTTTGTTTCTCCTTTGATGTAATTAGACTCCTTAGTTTATTTTACTCTTTCTTTTGGGGTGTAATAAAGTTTGGTTAATGGAAATAAATGCCTTTCGCTTTTATTATTTTTGTTTTGGTACACATCCTGCATGTTAAATATTCATACGTTTAACGTAACTGTATTGAATAGACCACCTTCAATACAGTTAGGTTGCGGACCATGCCACGTCATCCTTCTCCTTCATTTGGGAAGCGGGGCATGACAATTTGGCCGATTCCCGGCCGAGTCAGGCGGCCGGAATCCCCCCCGACGGTTCATCTAACCTCTGGCAATGTTACATTTTTAGGTGTAGTGGGGTTTTTGTGAGATATGCACGTGTAAACCCTTGGTATTCTAAAGGTTTTTAAAAAAATCAATATTAAAAATAATGTGGGGTATGGGATTTGAACTCTGGTGGCTTGGATCAGTAGTGCAAGGTATTACCAATGAGGTACAAGCTCCTTCTTGTAATTATGGAGCAAATTAATTGCTTAAAGTAATAACAGCAAATGTAAATACTCCAAGTATACATTAATTTTTAAGCAAAATTTGTACACAAAAAATGGAGTAGTTACATTCTACCCTCCTTACAAAAATTTCGTCCTCGAAATTTACAACTTTTATTTGAGAACTAGTTTACAAAGAGGTGTGGATATCTTACACGAATTTCATCTTCCCTTTCCCAAGTGGACTCTCTTGGAGTGTCTTTCCTCCACATCACTCGGACCAAGTTAACTTCCTTGTTCCGAAGTGTCTTCACTTTCCTGTCCAGGATTTCCACAACTAAAGGCTAAATAGGCCTTACGTGTTAAACATGTGAGCTCTTATATGCAAAGCAAATAAGCGCTAAATAAACAGAATTAAACCCACATTGGGGTCATATATTAAACACGTTAGAACACCCTTTTGGAGCATTAGCTTCAGATAGAGTTAAACTCTATACATGGAATTAAATTCTATTTTGTATGCAAATCATATAAGCACTAAGAGTAAGTGGCTAAAGGCCAGATTGACCTCACGCGTTAATTACGTGAGCACCCATATACAAGGAATATGGGCGCTAAATAAAATAGGCTAAAACCCACATCGGGGTCATGTATTAAACATGTGAGAGCGCCTTTCTAAACAGGAATTAAATTCTATTCTTAGGAAAATGCCACCCTTGATCTTTCTAAAAGGGAAAGATATTCTATGTTAACAGAAAATCGTTGGATCAAAAATCCAATGGTGATTAATAATCACCAAATATAGAATTAAATTCTATTGGGGGAAATATCTCTCTAACCTTTCTAAATGAGAAGGATATTTCATGTTAAAAAAAGTTGTAGGATCAAAAATCCAATGAAATGGAAGAATATTTCCCCAATCTTTTAAACAAGGTAAGATTATTTTCTGTAAAACAAAGAGCCCTTGGATTAAAATCCAATGGTGATTAAAAATCACCGTTTGACAGAATTAAATTTTGTATATGGGAAAATATTTTCTTAATCTTGTTAAAAACAAGAAAATATATTCTGTAAAACAAAAATCCCTGGATCAAAAATCCAACGGTGGATAAAAGTACCCAAATAATTTTTGGGACAAATAAAATCAATTGGAATCTCTCAATAAGAGATTTTCCCAAAACTAATCAACAATTTTCCGTGCCTATAAAAAGGATCTGTTCAAGTCTCTCTCTCACACACACACACACACAAAAAGGAGGATCAGTGTAAAAAGAACTTAGTTCTCCAATAAAAAAAAGATCCCAGATCTTTAAAAATAAAGATCTTGGCGATCATTAATGGCCAAAATATCGTTAACAGAGATTCAATCTCTAAAAAAGAAAAGGAACTCAGCATTTCACATGAAAAACACGTGAGGGCCAAAAGGTTCCCAAACAAAGGACTCAACATCTCACACGCTTCCCACATGGACGCCCCAAACAAAGGACTCGGTGTCTTACGTGCTTCCCAAGTGGGGGCTCCAAACAAAGGACTCAGTGCCTCACCTGCTTCCCACGTGGGCGCTTAAAACAGAAGGCCAGCACCTCATGTGAAGTATACGTGAACGCTAAGTAAAAGTTCTTATCACTTCGTATTTAGTCAAAATGACTAAGTGCTTAGCATTGATTTGGCAATGCCTACGTCCCAACGCCTCACGTGATATACGCGTGAACGCCATACAAAAGTTCTTAGCACTATATATTCAGTGAAAATGACTCATATGCTTAGCACTGATTGGGCAACGCCTATGACTGAGTGCTTCACATGATATACATGTGAGTACCAGAGCCCCAAATAAGTGCTTAACACTTCTGCATAAAGGAAAATGACTGAGCAAACAGAACCACAAATGAGTGCTTAGCACATTTAAATAAAAAACTAAGCAGACCAAGCCTAAATTGGCTAAAAGTCACTCCGAAGTTTCTTGCAGCTGGGCCCAAATGCTCTGTTGTTGGATCTCAACTAAAATTTGATGATCCTTAAATATTGCTAAATTTATCTTAGTCTCAAATATGACTAACGTATCCTTAGTTAAAATAAATTGAGCCTAAATACTCATATATTTAAGTAGAATTTAATCTCAAACCAGATTAATGATCCTTGAATAAAACAAAATATTTTTGAATTAAAGGAAAATATAACCTAAGTTCAAAACCCCAAATCTAAAAATATACGGATTTGGACTGATCCGCGCCCTATGGGCGACGACATAAAGTAGTCTCCGTATACAATCCACGGGCAACTTTAACAAAAAAAATAATATACGACATGAAGTGACCTTCTGAAGCAGGAGAAAATAGTTATCGCAACGCGGTAACGTAATTAACTGCAGGGCTTGCGTCTGTAGGGAAGAGCATCCCCACAATCAAAAATCCTTCACAAATGAGGGGGATCTGATAAAGTCTGCTACAATGGTTGCATTTATCTAAACCTCTAATATACGGTGCCATAAATTAACCTGGTAACTTCTGAGAGGTGGGTGGATATGTCCAAATAACATCTGCCCCTAAATTCAGGCTAGACGTCCTCCACGTCACATTCTGGTCTTCGGCGGTAAACAATGTGTATATGTTTTACTTGTTATTACGTATCGCTAATACATGTTGATAAAGCCCGTAAGATTGTTGCTTGACTACCAGCGTTATGATGGCGATTATACATGTGGGGGCTGGGTAGTTTATAAGCATATTCTTAAATGTCCCTAATCATGGGAGTATCGAGTCTGGCCATCGATATTCCGAAATAGGCTGGTGTATACGTTTCTTGACCCGGACGAGGGTCGATGGTTGGTCCAACATCCATTGCTCTTTGTCATCTAAGATCGTATACTGTCATGCCCCGCTTCCCAAAATACGTAAACACGGCATGTGACAGAGCCAACCATACTACCTGTGGTTAGAAATCATCCTTCCACAGTCACATTACAGCTGTCAATCGGATATCAAGAATAGTAAAATATATAATCTAGCTAACACATGTCCATCTGTCACAATAAACAAAACCAAGAAATAGGTGTAACGGAAACGAATCAAGATCCAATAAATAATAGTATCTGAATCACGTCCCAATATGGGCTCAAATCAATAGAATAAAACTGCTAAAATAAATAAACTAATCATCTCTAAACTAAATAGCTAGCTCCTCATTTCTCGGCTTGTTTGCTAATTCCTGATATGCCTGTGATAAAGGTAGAAGAACCGAGCCATACAAAACCCAGACATCAGTGCGTCATAAATATCAAAATAGTAGTAATAACTGGGATATGATAATAATAAACATGTGTATGAATAACTAACACATGGGTAAAACAATGAGATATATGTATGTGATGTGTATCCTAGAGTCTGTGCTTCTAGGTTATCTATTCTACAAGTCTTTGAAATCAATTAATGTAATTCTCATCATAACTCAAAAGTATATATCCTGTTCAAATCCCCATGGGATAACGGCACAATGATTATTCCGTAACGTCCGGAATCACGGAAAACAATGATTTATTCCATAATGCCCGGAATCACAGCAAACAATAATAATATTCTCTTGTGTTACGTTTCGGTTACATTCTTGATTTTCCCTTTTCCCCTAAGGTTCTGTGTTCAAGTCTGGTATTGCCATTAATCTAATGCCAACAAAGGATCAAGCAGGTACTGGTCTTTTCTATGCAGACAACAAGTCACGTCTATCAGGACAACAATCAGGGTTGTTGGCATTAGCAATAAAATCCAAGTAACAAGAATGGTAATGTGTAGTGAACATGTCATGTAATGTATGTTAACCAAAATAGATACCAATGTAGAACGGTAATCAATATCGAAACACAATTACTGCCGGGATGCATATGTATCTATCTGTAATAATCGTTATACGTCCATTACCATATATAATGCAATCTAGATAACATATTGAACTGATATTGTCACGCCCCGCTTCCCAGAGTGAGCTAACTACGGCACGTGACAGAGCCAACCATGCTACCCGTGGATAGAAATCATCCCTCCACGGTCACATTACGGCTGTCTATAGGATATCAAGAACAGTAAAATCTAAAACTAACCAGTACATGTCCATTTGCTAAAATAAAAGTGTCAAGAAATGTATAAGCGGAAACGATAACAATATCAATAACAACATATGAAAATACGTCCCAACATGGGCTCACATCAAGAAATAAAAGCTGCGGAAAATAACTAGACTAAACAACACTAAACACAATCCTCACTGCTTGGATTGACGGCTAAAATACTCCTGTTCAGCCTACGATTAAGATAGATAAACTGGGCCATACAAAACCCAGACGTCGGTGTGTCATAATATGAAACAATAGTAATAACCAGGATGTAACCAGATATACAGGCATGAATATAAATCAACAACATGAATATAACAGTGAGGTGTGTATGTGTATGTGAAGTGCGATAAGTAATCTAAACTGTGCAGCTGGGTTATTAACTCTAAAGTTTTTGAAATCAATTTAATGGAATCGTCGATGTAACTCAATAGTATCCTGTGCATGCCCGGGACCACGGTCAAGACTCTCGGGCTAAATCCGAGACGTGCCGCTAGGCAGTAAACAGGTAACATGTACAGATGAATGATGTCAGCAGCAGCATCCGGGGGCTGGCCTAGCCCGTAAAGACTGATCAATATAAGTATCGAACTGTCGAGTTACAAGTCAGGTTTCATTATTGATTTCAACTTATCCCCAAGGTTATGTGTTCAAGTCAAGTATTAAGAATATGGAACTAATGCCAACATAAGATCAAGCCGGTACAGGTTTTGTCTATGTAGACAATAGGTTACGTCCGTCAGGACAACAAGTCAGGATTGTCGACATTAGTAACAAGATCAAAATATCAAGTCAAGTAGTGTATCAGGGAATGTCATATGGTGTGTATGTATCAAAAGGATACCTAATGTACAACTGTAAACGATATCGGGATCACGGTAAATAGTGCTGATGTCAGGATGCATATATGTCTATCTGTAATAACCTATATACATAAATCCATGACTATGTTTGATGCAAGCTAGGTAACATGTCATGATAATATAATAGTGAAATGATATTAGGATGTTTCGGCATGTAATTAGATATGCAAATGTTAGTACGGATACGTACGGGTATTGTAAAACGGTAAAGTTATAATGTGGATGCATAATTAAAATACATGTAATATTTTTATTCATATGGATATAAATATATTGACATAGCATATAGCAAGATAAATTTGCCTGATCGGATCTCACGACGGGGTACGTACGTCGCATTTGACGTCGGTTAAACGTCGCAATGCGAACCACGTGCGTAAAGAACTGAACCAGGTTACTCAAGGACGTGGCAACTCTTGAAGAGGACGATGACTGGGTCGTCCGGATTGTCGGCGAAGTGTGCGACTCCGACAATGGCCGGAAAAACAAGAATCAAGAAAAGAAAAGAGAAGAAGAAGAAAAAGAAGAAAGGTTGGTCTGGGGTTATGGTGCTCTGGCTTGGCTCTAGGATTTGGGACAGAGTAGGTGTCGACGGTGTCAGGGTGAGCTCCGGCGGTGGAGGTCTGGTCGCAGGTGTCGGGTATCGGGCTGTCGAGTGTGGGTGATGGTGGTGTCTGGGTTGGAGAAAGGGGAGAGGAAGAGGTAGTAGTGAAGGTGAAGTCGAGGTCGGTGTGGTGAGGTGACCGGCTGTCACGCTCCGCTTCTCAGTATACGGGCAGAGAACGCGACGAGGCCGCTACGTATTTACTGTGAAGTAAATAAATCAAGCGTATCTAAGCAATATAAAAATAAGCACAATAGACAAGATATAATAAAAACAACAACTTTATTTATTCACATTTTTTCTGTACAATGCATGGAAAGTAAATACAACTGAAATAAAGCAATGCCTAAACAATGGCATAATAGAAATGAAAAGTACTGAATGGAAAGTGTACAATGACTAGAACTCTGGGTCTTCACAGAACTGGTCTAGGTCTTCAGCAGTGGGCTCAATCTCTGAAGTGTCCAGATCACCTGACGACATTCAAAGAAGAAAGAAAGAGAATGTCGTCAGCGAACAGGTCGCTCGGTAAGTCCCAAAGATAAGGGAGAAATAGACATAATAAGAGGTATCTTTTAAAGTTGTATTATAATGTTGTAATGTTGTTTTAACGTTGTTATTTGTAGCTTGGTAAAAAAGGATGCCAGTGTATACAAGAGGGGTCTCTATATGCTAGAGACCAGGGCAAACGGAATGTACAAGGAACCGTTGGGCCACGGTACAATAGCAACGGAATATAGGTTAGATGTCTTAATCTTACTGTCTAGTGCCACTTCTAACACCTTCCGTACCAATCTACCCCTTAAACCCCATAGTGTTTTGATTGTGTTGTTTGTCTTGTATTGTAACTGTATAGATTGTATAATTGGATGACTGACCAAAACCATGATATCAGTAAACGGATGTAACCGCAGAATTATGTAAATGGAATAACTGGAGAACCATGTAAATGGAATGTATATCCATGGTTCGGTTCAGTCAAGTTGTATAGATTGATCATTGGATTCATGGATTCATGTTGAATTGTAATACTGTAGATTATAGATTGTACTTGAATCATATTCAAGTCAGATTATAATGAGACTCAAACCGAGTCAGACAATTAGAAAGGTAAATTGAAGTCCTGATTTTTTTGATGTTATCGCTAACCGCTGCATATGGACGGCATGATTTGTGTTTTTTTCAAAAATGATTACCGTATTGATAACACCGTTGTTAAGTTGTCTACCTTATATAGTCAAGCACCCACTTCTCCGGCTCCCTAAGGCTCAAGAGATTGGTCCCGCTTAAACCTATATTTATTAGGGTCCTCAGGGTAAATTATAGAACTTGAGGGGGTGTTATGTAAAAATACTTTGCATAGTTTTCAAAATACAACCCTAGTATTTATTATCGTCTTTAGAGTTGTAATAAATGTAGATTTTATATTTGTAATATTTCTAGTGAAAATATTCTAATTTTATAAATAAAGGTATTTATTTGTAATATTGGTTTTGTATGGAATTAATGGTATTTTAGTGAAAATTGATTCTTTTGATTTTTAGAAAAAAAGGTGGAATATTTATAATACTTAAAAATAGATATTTTTATGTTACATATACATATATTTATATGAAAATAATTTTTGTATATATATAATATTCTAGAAATCTCGTTTTTCTTAAGATGTCGTATTTTAAATCTTTCGAGACCGAATGCTCCTTACGGAGGTCTGAATCTCCTACTACTAAGCCCGAATGTGCGATAATCCGCACCATCCCGAACGAGTTCCCCAAAATGGGTTGTAGCGGCGTTTTACAAAGATTGTATAAATACTAAATCCTTTAGAAAATGGTTTTATTAAGTAAATGGTATTTAAATGAAAATGTGTCGCTTTCCCGTATTCTATGTTCCTAAGGGTATGGTGCTATGTTGCATATGAGTGTGTGAGGAGGTAGGTCATTATCTCGTGATCTACTTAAAGGTATAGCAAGGTTTTGTGATGTTATATGTAGAATTGAAACTATGTAGTATTTAAATGGAAATACGGTAAAATGAAATAGCAATTACTTTTGATTTGAAACTTGATCAATATGGTTGATTAGTGTTTAATAGTCAACGTGAATTGGTTTAAGAATGATTGTATTAAAGAAAAGTGAGGTTTTATAAAGAATCCGAATCGGAAATCGGATTTGTTCCGATTCCGTCGGGTTTTATAATTCCGTATTTATAGAATAGAGTAGAGAAGTTAGAAATGGGACGTACGGGTTTAGGACAACAAGGAGAAGGAGATGGATCGGGAGGAGTCAACGGTGCATTGTTTCATCGCCGGGAGCTCCTGGGACGGTCGTCGGAAGTTCGCCGGAAAATTCGTCGTAGCTTCGCTTCTTGCTCGTTTTCAAAGTACACAAGGTTTCTTGAAAATTCTTGAGAGTTGGCTCAGAGTTTGGGGTGAGGAGGTAGTGTGTAGGGTTGGTATTTATAGGGTTAGGCTAGATGAAGGGTTTTAATTTAAAAAATGTATTAAAATATATTAAAATGTAATAAAAGTAGAGTAAATGGGGTTTTAAAAGAGCTCTGGAAATGGTCTGAGTATAAAATTTTGCAGGTGTATAGGGGAGACCAAAAGATACATTTTTTGTGTTGGGGTCGTCGACGGAATCAGCCGACTTGGCCGTGACTCGGTCGGAGGACTGAGTCGGCCGAGTCGAGGCCGATTTGGCCGATTCCTGGTCGAGTCAGGCGGTTAGGATCCCCTCCCCCCGATGGTTCATCTAACCTCTGGCAATATTACATTTTTGGGTGTACTGGGGTTTTTGTGAGATATGCACGTGTAAACCCATGGTATTCTAAAGGTTTTTTAAAAAATCAATATTTAAATAATGTGGGGTATGGGATTTGAACTCTGGTGGCTTGGTTCAGCAGTGCAAGGTATTACCAATGAGCTACAAGCTCTTTCTTATAATTATGGAGCCAATTAATTGCTTAGAGTAATAACAGCAAATGTAAATACTCTAAGTATACATTAATTTTTAAGCAAATCTTGTACACTAAAAATGGAGTTGTTACATTCTACCCTCCTTATAAAAATTTCGTCCTCGAAATTTACAAATTTTATTTGAGAACTAGTTTACAAAGAGGTGTGGATATCTTGCACGCATTTCATCTTCCCTTTCCTAAGTGGACTCTCTTGAAGTGTCTTTCCTCCACATCACTCGGATCAAGTTAACTTCCTTGTTCCGAAGTGTCTTCACTTTCCTGTCCAGAATTTCCACAACTAAAGGCCAAATAGGCCTCACATGTTAAACATGTGAGCTCTTATATGCAAAGCAAATAAGCGCTAAATAAACTGATTAAAACCCACATTGGGGTCATGTATTAAACACGTTAGAACACCCCTTTTGGAGCATTAGCTTCAGATAGAGTTAAACTCTATACCTGGAATTAAATTCTATTTTCTATGCAAATCATATAAGCACTAAGAGTAAGTGGCTAAAGGCCAGATTGACCTCATGCGTTAATTACGTGAGCACCCATATGCAAGGCATATGGGCGCTAAATAAAATAGGCTAAAACCCACGTCGGTGTCATATATTAAACATGTGAGAGCGCCTCCTTAAACAGGAATTAAATTCTATTCTTAGGAAAATGCCACCCTTGATCTTTTTAAAAGGGAAAGATATTCTATGTTAACAAAGAATCGTTGGATCAAAGGTCCAATGGTGATTAATAATCACCAAATATAGAATTAAATTCTATTGGGGGAAATATCTCTCTAACCTTTCTAAATGAGAAGGATATTTCATGTTAAAAAAATGTTGTTGAATCAAAAATCCAATGAAATGGAAGAATATTTCCCCAATCTTTTATACAAGGTAAGATTGTTCTCTGTAAAACAGAGAGCCCTTGGATTAAAATCCAATGGTGATTAAAAATCACCGTTTGACAGAATTAAATTTTGTATATGAGAAAATATTTCCTTAATCTTGTTAAAAATAAGAAAATATATTCTGTAAAACAGAAATCACTGGATCAAAAATCTAAAGGTGGATAAAATTCCCCAAATAATTTTTGAGACCAATAAAATCAATTGGAATCTCTCAGTAAGAGATTTTCTCAAAACTAATTAACAATTTTCCTTGCCTATAAAAAGGACCTGAGATTTCAAGTCTCTCTCTCTCTCTCTCTCTCACACACACACACACACACAAAAAGGAGGAACCCCCCATAAGCTTCTGCAAACAAAAAGATAGAAGTCACAACTGATATTTCAATTCTCTCTCAAAGAAAATCTACCTATTCTTTCAAACCCTAGGCAAAGAAAAGTAGAGATAAAATGTATCTCTTTTGCCTAATAAAAAGAAAATAAGGGTTCAACCCTTCATAAAAAGAATTTAGTTCTTCCTCTGATCTGAAATTTGCAAAGCCAATCTCCCCACAAGCTTGCTTGCAGACTCTGCCAAAATTGCGATCGGAACCTGGTGTCACAATCGGAGACAATGCAGACCGGTATTCCATGAAGTCTCACAATTTCCTGTATGAGTTCACTGCAAATGGCATCACTAGAAATTCGTAATGTCCATAGCGAGTTCTGAAAGCTGTTTTGTGAATATCAGCTTCCTTGACCTTCACTTGATGATAACCTGAATGAAAATCCAATTTAGAGAAAACACAAGATCCACTTAGCTGATCGAATAAATCGTCGATGCGCGGGAGTGGATACTTGTTATTTATAGTGACTTCGGTCAAGGCTCTGTAATCGATGCACATTCTGTATGAACCTTCCTTCTTCTTCACAAGCAGTACAGGTGATCCCCAACTTGAAGTGTTGGGACGAATCCATCCTTTCGCCAGTAATTCGTCCAACTGTGTTCGGACTTCTTTCAAACCTTCCGGACTTAATCGATAAGGTGCTTTGATCACCGGTTGTGCTCCTGGTATTAAATCAATGCCGAATTCAAGAGCTCGATCGAGAGGCAAACCTGATATATCGTCAGTAAACACATCGTCGAACTCTCGAACCACATCTGGTCTTGATTCTTCCTCCGCTTAACCTGCTGCAATGACTGCTTTCCTTGGCTTCGCTTTGTAGGTACTTGGCTCCAGGGTACGTTCTCCGCTTTTGAAATAGAAGACCGGATGGTCTGGAATCTCGAATACTACCTTCCTTTGACGACAGTTGATGGTAGCATAAAAAGTTCCAAGCCAATCTATATCTGGAACCACATCGAAGTTCGGTATGTCCAGCACTTTGAAATCAGCATAAAATTCTCTGCTGCAGACGACTACCGAACACAAGCTGTATCCCATTGTTTCCTTTAGAACGCCATTTCCGGAACTGACATTCCAGCTGGATACAAGCGGTAAGACTGGAATCGCATGGGTTTGAACAAACCGTTGCGACATAAAGCAGTGAGATGCTCCAGTATCAAACAGTGCTAGTGCAGGTATTGAAGATACTAAGATTGTACCTAAGGTACGTGGGATATGTTTTAGGTATAGGAAAAGTATGTAGGATAAATATCAAGACTGAAAGAAATTTTTAGAAAGAAAGGGTTACCAGTGATAACTTGGCCAGTGGCCTCAGCTTCTTCCACTGTCATCTTGAAAGCTTGGCGCCTTGGTACATTCCTCCTGGCCTGAGGAGCATTGTTCATATCATAATATTGCATTATTATATTCTCCATTCTTATGCATTTTACAAATAAACAGGTGCTTTTGACCCATGTCTGCTACATAGTTACAGGTTACAGGTTCTCGGAACAAAAACAGTGAAAAAGACAAAAGATGATACAAAAGTGAGACTACGACCAACAAATGGAAGAATCTTGACAAAGCTTACAATTAGAGAATAAACGAATATCAGTTCACAAAGTACAAGGCAGCGCAAGGTTCAAGACTTTGACACGAAGCAACGGTAAAAGTCCACTACAATTATTCACTGTGGAATCTGGAAGAGAACTAGAAGCCAACCTGAGAAACAAAGTGAAGAAAAAAGGATTAAAAGCCACCAGAACATAACCAGAAAGACTGAGCAGCCAAGACCACTATTTGGCCGCGGAACCGCGGCCAAACGTGGGATTTAGCCGCGGATCCGCGGCCATGTAAGACTCGTGTCGGTGCGAAATTCCAGAGGCAGCTGCGAGCGTTGACTAGGTCTTTTTCTTAGGGGGTATTTTTGTAATAGCAGATATGACGCGATTGTAACCTAGGGTTTCTATGAATCTATAAATAGAACCCTAAAAACCTGATTGAGGTCATGCCTCTTTTCATTTCATAAATTCATATCTGTAATTCCTGTGTTGATGTTTGGAGAGAGCCATCAATAAAGTAAGACTTCTATTTCATTGCCTTAGTTTACTTTTAATTATTTGCCCTAGTTAGATAATTAGAATGTCATTCAATTCCCTAATGAGCGAGTAGTCTCCTCGCTTGTTAGGGTTAGCTTTGGAGAATGCTTGAGAGATGAAGATCTCTCACCCCTTTCTTGCCCATCATAAGTTTTTATAGGATTCCATGCATACATAACACACCGTTCCCTACGGCACCCTATCCCCCGAGGTAGCGGTGATACCGTAGTATAAAGGCCCGGTTGAGCGTGTTTTCCATAGAGGTTAGGGTAAGGATTAATAAAGGAAGGACAAGAACCTAGAGGAAGAAACACCGTTTCTTCCCGATGGTACTAATCCCCTTTGTTAATAATTACCATAAATCCTAAAGAGATCTTAATTTGGGCATAGAAAGCGGTGAGAAAATCTTTGCATTTCCAAACTTAACCTAAACCTAACCCTAGCAAGATTTAGATCTAGATAAATTTAAATTTTAGATTTAATCAATCCGACACCAATCGGAATTAACTCGTAAGAACAATTAGAAAATTCCCAAAATCCCTGTGGACCGACCCATACTCACCGGCTAGCTACCAAGCGACGCCGTTCTTGATTGCGGTTAACATATATTTTTTATCATAAACATCAGACAAATCAAATGGCGCCGTTTGCAATTTCGGGTTAATATAAAATTAAAAAAATCATAAAAAATGAAGAAAAAAATATAAAAATCTATCATCTTTAATTTTGTGAAGGGTATCTTTCGTGTGAATTTTGCAGGATCTACAATCGAGTTTGGATCTGGAAAAATCTAGAGATCAAAACAGAAAACAGAAGATCTGAACAACCAAGGAGTACCATAACAGAGCAACTGAAAAGATTTGGAGAACTGAACCAGCCACCTGACCACGGAACCGCCGCAATAGTCCCCTTCTGACCGCGGAAGCGCGGTGCTCTGGTGACATCATCATCTAAAAAAATTTCTCGGGAACCGTGCTGTCTCCTCCACCGCGGAACCGCCGCGCGACACCCCTTCTAGCCGCGGAACCGCCGCGAGTTGGTGACTTTAGCTGGTGAAAAACCTCTGTGAGCTTACTTTCTCTCTCCTCTGCACCTCTGATATCTCCTCTGTAAAAATCTACTGCAGGATTCTTTGTGCTTAAAAAATCTCCCCCTTCCAATAATTGATCTTGTGCAGGATTCTTTGCGCCGCGCTAAAAATAAATAAAATTTGATCGCAAGTGATTGTTACTGCTTTGCATATTTTTAATCGGACTTTAAGGGGCTTGAAACCAATCCAGATTGGGTGGGGATTTCATCACCCTTCCCAGGACCCCAGAAATCACATAAGGCATATGCATTGACCATCATTAATTAAAAAATACTAGACTCAGCCCTAAGGACTTCACGCTCAAAAGGACAAAGGACTAGTTGTAGGCATCGGCCGTTGATCCTAACCTGACTTTGTGATGTCTAGGCAAGTATGTCTAAGGCGAGTGGTTACTTAATTAGGGCCACTACTTGTAGTGGAGAGCCTCCCACTCACCTGGCCGCAATTGGCAGTGAAGAGGTGGTTTGAGGTTCTATTTTTCTAGCCCTTTGGAACAGTTAGGAGCTGTCTAGTTGACCTAGGTGACCCTAGATCTAGGCCTGATTGTGCATTTGTGGTTGATTGCATTTGTGTTAAAGCCTTTTATCGAAAATCTTTTTGCAAAGAGCACCGCATAAAAAAAAGAACGAAAATTTTTTACAACAATTTGCAACTTGTCGCTAAGAAATCCGTGCACCCCACATTCTTTTTCTTCTCCTTTCTTCCATCATGGGTACCCCACCTCACAAAACCCTTGCCGAACTTTGGTATCCTCATCCAAACATTGCTTCCTACGCGAATTGTTTTGGTCGAATTACGGACGACCCCTCCATGCCCAAAATTTCCTTGAAAGATCGAATAGAAGCATTTAGGAGAAATAGTTCGACTTTGCAATCCACTTTGTATCAACCATTTCAACCTTCACCACCTTCGTACGTTGATACCACTTTTTCGCGTCCAGTTGTAACTCTTAAACCCATGTCTATTACTGAGCATATTGAACAATCTCGTATCCGATCTTTCACTTCTCTCCACATATCCAGTTCTAGGGATCAACAAGTCCATTCACCTTTTTATCCAAATGTTGATCCTACTCCTGTCCAACCATCCAATTCCTACCAGTCCTACCCGACTTTCCCACCTTCCCTAGACATTGCTTCTACACGGCCATTTGGGAGTTTCACGTATCCAAACAATTTTGAATATTTTACCGAAACCCCTTCATAACTCATGTGTAGTCTAGAACAGTCGTTGGAAGCTTATATGTTAGCGACAAACCAAATGATGAGGAATGTGGATGCGTCCATGGCTGCCCTTATGCAACCTAGTGAACCGGTAACTAGTTTCTAACTAGCTCCAAAAATTCCAATGTATGATGCGGCAGTTGGACAGATCGATAATTTGAGTGGAGAAATTGAGCTAAATACCCTTCCAAATCAAACCTACCCATACTCAATTGAATCCCACAACTCCGGTTTTCAAACAAGTGTCCCAAATGATTCACCAGTTGAAGATAGAACGTTTAATGAGTTGTGCGACTTTGTAGTGCTTGATTTGCCAGATTGTGAAGAGCCCCTTTCGAGTGAAACCGTCACCAATCGTTTTGAACTTTACACCTCCAATCTAGAACCTGACTTGATAAATATCCATGCTTTCGATGAGGTGTCTGAAAAAATAGATTTTCACTTGATTGAGGATATTGACGCCGGGAATATTTCGGATGATGAACCCGTAGATTTGATTGAAATTTTATGTCTAATTCATCATCCCGAGTCATTAAATGTTTCTCCCGAACTTCATATGCGTCTTGATTTTGATGATAATAGCATGGATGGGCTAAATTTTGAGGAGAATTATGAGGATAGTATTGAGGATAGTATTGAGGAGAGTATTGAGGATGAACCATTTTTATTTGATGAGTCGGATTTTCCAATTCATCCTCCGGAAACTTTAACTGTTATACTTCCTAAATCACCCCTTCTTTCCATCATTCCGACCACGCAGGAGGACTATGAGCTTGAAAGATTTCTATTCGATCACAGCAGTTTGGACGCCACTAGTGCGTACCCCTTTGAATCTGACACAGTTCTCACAAATGATAATGATTACGAGTGTTTCACTTTTTCGGACGATTTTGAAGACTCACCGCCCGAGTTTGAGTCCTTTGAATTTTCAGATGAGTTAGTTGAATCATCAGACTCGATTACTTACAGTCATTTTGAACCATTGATGAAATCTTTTGAGTTCGAGATAGATTACTTCGGTGAGAATAAGACTATCCCTAAATCACCCCCCTTCGTCCTTCCTATCGTTTCGACCGAGCAAGAATTCGTCACGCTTCCACTTTCAATGTTTGGTTTACCAAGTTCAACGTACCCATGCTTTCTTGCGAATCTTGAGGAATTTGACCCCATTTCTCGACGGGTTGATAGATTAGCACAATCGCTTTTAACACATCGGTCATCATAAATTGCACTAATTTATTCACTCGATTTACACCCTCAAGTTCGTACTACACTTCTTTCTCCTTTCCGCCATTCTTCTCCTCCACCGAGACCATATTCCACCCTTCTTCCCACACGGTCTCGTATGCTTCTCAACTCCTTTCTCTACACCCCATTCTTTCACCAACCCTACCATTATCACGATAGAATTTTTGAATGGTTGGTGCTAACCTTTGGCTTATGTAAGGCCTTGTTTAGTTTGGGGAGGACCTTGTTGTATATATGTATATATATATTTTTGTTTTCTTTTTCTGTTAACAATAAAAATTTAAAAAAAATAAAAAAAAAGTAAAAAAATTAAAAAAATTATAAATAAATAAACAGGGGAGTGCCGACATTTTGACCCTCTTGGTGTAGCATGACAGTGAGGACACTGTCAAGTTTAAGTTTGAGGGTATGCTCGGTAAGCCTTCTTCTTAAGCATTCATGTGTATATTTTTGCATTTGCATACTTATTTTTAAAACCCATAAAAAATTGAAAATTTTAAAAAAAAATTATAAAAATTAAAGTATTCAATTTTGGCCATAATTGACTTGAGTTTGACAAAAAGCTTAACTAGCTAGGTACAACTAGATCTTATATTTAGAAAATTAAAAATCCTAAAAATAACCTTTCTTAAAATTTAACGGTAGAAAGTATATATCTTTGAGTTTATTGAGAAATAGGCAAATTTTGAGTTCATTTCTTGGGCTAAGTTAAAACAAGGGAAGAGTATTGATGTTTTTATTAAAGTGTAAGTTTGAAAAATAATTCCTAAGTTTAAGTCTAAATTCTGAAAATGTATACCCTACAATTTGCACAAACACGAACCTTGAAACTTGGAATAGTAGAAGAGACCTTGAAATGCTCTTGTCTAAAATCCTTAGTACGAAGAAAAAATAAAATAAAAATACAAGTGTGAATAAAGAGATAAAAAATATAAACACTGGTTTTTGTGATTACTTAAGGCTGCATTAATAGAAAAAATATTTAGCGAGGGTGCTTCATCACCTAGTGCCTTAGACCAACCGGTTTGGGAGTCACTGCTAAAAGCCTTAGGTGTTACAAGACTAGGAAGTACGATTTAATGTATAAACACATCTTGTAATCGGTTGTTGGTATCTCAAGAAGTATTAACAGTCGCATGAAGGATGTATGAGTGAAATTCATCTAAAAATTCACCTATTAAGAAGTGCTTTGGACGACGGACAAGAGTATGATAGCTTGATTTGAATTTCCAAGTGTAGGGGTGATATACACACACACGTAGGGGTATGTGATTGGGGTTTAGATAAGAGATAGGAATGAAGAATAGGACGTATATCTTTAATAGAGATGATAAAAATTCCTAAGTTGAGATAGAACCCTAGAAGGAAAACTTAAAAGATGCCGAAAGCTAAGTAAGTTTACATACATATATAATCTTAAGTTGAATGATAAGGAAGCGTGAAGAATATGGGTGGATAATTTATGAGTCGAAGATAATAGAGTTTCTTGTTAGAAAACCTGATTGGAGGATAAAAGTCGATAAGCCAAATTGATAGGATTTTATGGGTAGTATCCGCTGAAAACCCTCAGGAGACAACACTCCTCCTACTAGGAACACCTAGAGGTTTAACGGCATGTTGCACGAGCTCAGTGCAATCGCGTTTCCCTGCGAAAGTGAGCTTAGGTTTTTGTTGAGAATAAAACTAGGTTAGCTCGAGGATGAGCAAAATATAAGTTTGGGGGTATTTGTTCATATCATAATATTGCATTATTATATTCCCCATTCTTATGCATTTTACAAATAAACAGGTGCTTTTGACCCATGTCTGCTACATAGTTACAGGTTACAGGTTCTCGGAACAAAAACAGTGAAAAAGATAAAAGATGATGCAAAAGTGAGACTACGACCAACAAATGGAAGAATCTTGACAAAGCCTACAGTTGGAGAATAAACGAAGATCAGTTCACAAAGTACAGGGTAGCGCAAGGTTCAAGATTTCGACACGAAGCAACGGTAAAAGTCCACTACAATTATTCACTGTGGAATCTGGAACAGAACTAGAAGCCAACCTAAGAAACAAAGTGAAGAAAAAAGGATTAAAAAGCCACCAGAACATAACCAGAAAGACTGAGCAGCCAAGACCACTATTTGGCCGTGGAACCGCGGCCAAACGTGGGCTTTGGCCGCAGATTCGCGGCCATGTAAGATCCGTGTCGGTGCGAAATTCCAGAGGCAGCTGCGAGCGTTGACTAGGTCTTTTTCTTAGGGGGTATTTTTGTAATAGCAGATATGACGCGATTGTAACCTAGGGTTTTTATGAATCTATAAATAGAACCCTAAAAACCTGATTGAGGTCATGCCTCTTTTCATTTCATAAATTTAGATCTGTAATTCCTGTGTTGATGTTTGGAGAGAGCCATCAATAAAGTAAGATTTCTATTTCATTGCCTAGTTTACTTTTAATTATTTACCCTACTTAGATAATTAGAATGTCATTCAATTCCCTAATGAGCGAGTAGTCTCCTCGCTTGTTAGGGTTAGCTTTGGGGAAGGCTTGAGAGATGAAGATCTCTCACCCCTTTCTTGCACATCATAAGTTTTTATAGGATTCCATGCATACATAACACACCGTTCCCTACGGCATCCTATCCCCCGAGGTAGCGATGATACCGTAGTATAAAGGCCCGGTTGAGCGTGTTTTCCATAGAGGTTAGGGTAAGGATTAAGAAAGGAAGGACAAGAACCTAGAGGAAGAAACACCGTTTCTTCCCGATGGCACTAATCCCCTTTGTTAATAATTACTATAACTTCTAAAGAGATCTTAATTTGGGTATAGAAAGTGGTGAGAAAATATTTGCATTTCCAAACTTAACCTAAACCTAACCCTAGCAAGATTTAGATCTAGATAAATTTAGTTTTTAGATTTAATCAATCCGACACCAATCGGAATTAACTCGTAAGAACAATTAGGAAATTCACAAAATCCCTGTAGACCGACCCGTACTCACCGGCTAGCTACCAAGCGACGCCGTTCTTGATTGTGGTTAACAAATATTCTTTGATCTAAAAATCCATTGAAATCAAGCATTCCTTTGAACGTTCCTTTGAGCTTGATAGAACTAACGAGGAGGTGGTGCAGCTTGTGGTCCTCTGGGTGGTGCAGGTAGTGCAAGTCTTGGAGCAGGTGCCTGAAGGGCTGGTCGCTGCGGATAGGTAATTGCTGGCCTGGGTGCAGCAATTGGGTTTTGTCATTGGAGACAAGACCCAATATCATGAGTAGCTGAGCCGCAGACTAAGCAAAGACGGTTGGCTCGCCGGCAGTCTTTCATCATATGTCCAGTTCTCTTGCAGTAGGTATAAAAGGCTGGGCTGCGACGATGGTTCGGTACTCCAGTCGCCTTGGCACAAAAGGTGGCCTGTACAAGGCTCCTCCTGCCATCTAGTTGGCAGGGCGCTCAAATCCAGTAGAGGTCTTCCCCTCGCCTTTACCACTGCCTCATAACGTTGGGCAGTTTTCAGAGCCGATTCATGAGTCGAAAAATCTCTTGTGGCCAGTGCAGCCTAGATCTCCGAATCCAAACCTTGTTGAAATCGACGGGCTCTGATCTCATCCGTCGGTATCAGGTGTGCCGCAAATCTGTTAAAAATATTATGTTAGCTGTGTAATATGTGATATATAAAAATTCGAATTATTGAGACATATCTTACCGACTGAGCATGGTGAACTCAGCGTCATACTCATCTACTGACTTGGTCCACATTGAACCTTGTTGCAGATGGATGAACTGCTGTTCCATGTCGAACCTGGCAGTCTCAGGGAAGTACTTAGCGTCGAACATGTCGCGGAAAGTCTTCCATTCGATGGGTTGTTCAAGACAGCTTTCTTCCGCCTTCCACCAGTTTCGTGCATTGTCCATGAGCTGTAATTTTGCAACACGAACCCAAGCTAATTCTTGCACTTGTGCCGCTGCCAGATCATCTTATATACTCCGAGCCCATTCATCAGCTTCCAGTGGGCTCTCCTTTCCTGAGAACTATTTGGGGTGCAAATCCCTGAATTGCTTCACCCCAGGTGCTTCTGCCTCGGGATGGTTCATTAAAAGAGCAGTCTGCTGCTGCTGTCCCTCTAGGAGGCTTCAGATTGCCTCAAGTAGAACCGTCTGCTCGTTGATCGGAGCAGGGACGGCAGGTGTGAGTGGTAGTGGTGGAGGTGTGTTGTTGATATTGGTGCTGATGTTGTTCGGGGAATCCATAATCTTGAAGAAAAATTTGGGTTAGGACAGATTCAAAGTACATGAAATGATAAGATTCAAGGAACATGAATTGTAAAGAATGTTTTAGTTGCTGGTTCTTGTGTTATATTGCTTAGGTTGTTCAAGCAGATCAGAACTGCATAATAGAGTTTCATACAGCTCTGATCTGCATAGGCCACCAGTAAAACCTGTTACGCCCCACTTCCCAGTATATGGGCATAGGACGCGACGAGGCCGCTACATACTTACTGTAAATATGCTAAGCGTATCTAAGCAATATAAAAATAAGCACAAGAGACAAGATATAATAAAAACAGCAAGTTTATTTATTCACATTCTTTCTGTACAATGCATGGAAAGTAAATACAACCGAAATAAAGCAATGCCTAAATAATGGCATAACAGAAATGAAAAGTACTGAATGGAAAGTGTACAATAACTAGAGCTCGGGGTCTTCACTGAACTGGTCTAAGTCTTCAGCAGTGGGCTCTATCTCTGAAGTGTCCAGATCACCTGACGACATTCAAAGAAGACAGAAAGAGAATATCGTCAGCGAACAGGTCGCTTGGTAAGTCCCAAAAATAAGAGAGAAATAGACAGAATAAGAGGTATCTTTTAAAGTTGTATTATATTATTGTAATGTTGTTTTAACGCTGTTATTTATAGCTTGGTACAGAAGGATGCCAGTGTATACAAAAGGGGTCTCTATATGCTAGAGACCAGAGAAAAGGAATGTACAAGGAACCGTTGGGCCACGGTACAACAGCAACGGAATATAGGGTAGGTGTCTTAATCTTACTGTCTCGTGCCACTTCTAACACCTTCTGTAACCCCCGTAGTGTTTTGATTGTATTATTTGTCTTGTATTGTAACTGTATAGATTGTATAATTGGATGACTGACCGAAACCATGATATCAGTAAACGGATGTAACATAGAATCATGTAAATGGAATAACTGGAGAACCATGTAAATGGAATATATATCCATGGTTCGGTTCAATCAAGTTGTATAGATTGATAATTGGATTCATGGATTCATGTTGAATTATAATATTGTAGATTGTAGATGGTAGATTGTACTTGAATCATATTCAAGTCAGATTGTAATGAGACTCAAACTGAGTCAGACAATTAGAAAGGTAAATTGAAGTCCTGATTGTTTTGATGTTATCGGTAACCGCTACACATGGGCGGCAGGATTTGTGTCTTTTTCAAAAACGATTACCGTATCGATAACACCGTTGTTAAGTTCTCTACCTTAGATAGGCAAGCATCCACTTCTCCGACTCCCTGAGGCTCAAGAGATTGGTCCCGCTTAAACCTATATTTATTAGGGTCCTTAGGGTAAATTATAGAACTTGAGGGGGTTTTATGTAAAAATACTTTGTATAATTTTCAAAATACACCCTAAGTATTTATTATCGTCTTTAAAGTTATAATAAATGTAGATTTTATATTTATGATATTTCTACTCAAAATATCCTAATTTCATAAATAAAGTTATTTATTTATAATATTGGTTTTGTATGGAATTCATGGTATTTTAGTGAAAAATTGATTCTTGTCATTTTTAGAAAAAAGGTGGAATATTTATAATACTTCAAATAGATATTTTTATTTTACATATACATATATTTATATGAAAATAATTTTTGTATATATATAATATTCTAGAAATCTCGTTTTTCTTAAGATGTCGTATTTTAAATCTTTCGAGACCGAATGCTCCTTGCGGAGGTCTGAATCTCGTACTACTAAGCCAGAGGATATGCGATAATCTGCACCATTCCGAACGGGTTCCCCAAAATGGGTTGTAGCGGCGCTTTGCAAAGATTGTATAAATATTAAATCTTTTAGAAAACGGTTTTATTAAGTAAATGGTATTTAAATGAAAATGTGTCGCTTTCCCGTATTCTATGTTCCCAAGGGTATGGTGCTATATTGCATATGAGTGTGTGAGGAGGTAGGTAGTTATCTCGTGATCTACTTAAAGGTATAGCAGGATTTGTGATGTTATATGTAGAATTGAAACTATGTGGTATTTAAAAGAAAATACGATAAAATGAAATAGCAATTACTTTTGATTTGAAACTTGATCAATATGGTTGATTAGTGTTTTATAGTCAACTTTAATTAGTTTAAGCATGATTGTATTAAAGAAAAGTGAGGTTTTATAAAGAATCCGAATCGGAAATCGGATTTGTTCCGATTCCGTCGGATTTTATAATTCCGTATTTCTAGAATAGAATAAAGAAGTTAGAAATGGGACTTACAGGTTTAGGACAACAAGGAGAAGGAGATGGATCGGGAGGAGTCACCGGTGCGTCGTTTTGTTGCCGGGAGCTCCTAGGATGGTCGTCGGAAGTTCGCCGGAAAATTTGTCGTAGCTTCGCTTCTTGCTCGTTATCAAAGTACACAAGGTTTCTTGAAAATTCTTGAGAGTTGGCTCAGAATTTGGGGTGAGAGGGTAGTGTGTAGGGTTAGTATTTATAGGGTTAGGTTAGGGTTAGGGTAGATGAAGGGTTTTAATTTAAAAAATATATTAAAATATATTAAAATGTAATAAAAGTGGAGTAAATAGGGTTTTAAAAGAGCCCTGAAAATGGTCTGAGGATAAAATTTTGCAGGTATACAGGGGAGACCAAAACACACATTTTTTGTGTTGGGGTCGTCGCCGGAATCGGCCGACTCGGCCGTGACTCGGCCGTGACTTGGTAGGAGGACTGAGTCAGCCGAGTCGAGGCCAATTTGGCCGATTCCCGGCCGAGTCAGGCGGCCGGGATCCCCGCCCGACGGTTCATCTAATCTCTGGCAATGTTATATTTTTGGGTATAGTGGGGTTTTTATGAGATATGTATGTGTAAACCCTTGGTATTCTAAAGGTTTTAAAAAATCAATATTAAAAATAATGTGGGGTATGGGATTTGAACTCTGATGGCTTGGTTCAGCAGTGCAAGGTATTACCAATGAGCTACTAGCTCCTCCTTGTAATTATGGAACTAATTAATTACTTGAAGTAATAACAGCAAATGTAAACTTGCACTCAAGGCTAATTATTGCGATGTCGCATACTCACAGCCCGTGTGATACCGAACACCCAACTCCTCTACTAGTCAGTCTCACAAAGCTCGTTTGCGAAACTATTGCGTTCGAGGAATAGCCTCAGTGAGTGGATCCGCTGTGATATTTCTTTCTATGTCTCTCTATATCTCAAGTTCGCGGAGAAAACCATCTCCCGAAATGAGCAATACCTGTCTTAGAGTATGTCTGGATATCTGATGGGAGCTAGCTCATAAATGAACTCCAAATCCAAACTTCTTAGACTGTATCGATGACTGAACTTAATCAGTACCCAGCGCCATGGCTCCCTCAGTACTGCCTTGGACCACCTGTCCAAAATACTGCCCCTCGTCAGAAGGAGAAACTATAACTCTGACAACCACTCTGCCATCCATGTCACCTTGGAAGCCTGGAATGATAACTGTCTCCCGAAGGAGAAAGCCGCTATCATATCCGTAGAACACGCACTTATGTCCTAAAACTGCTTCCGATTGTTTCTCCAGGATTGGATTAATATCATCTTATTGCATCTACTGCAAGAACAACATCTGGTGTGGTACTTGACATCTCATGATTGACTCAATTGCCTAAGCAAGTGATCTGCCAATCATGCACATCCCTCTCCACATTAGTCTGTAAGACACCTTTAGAGAGGGTGACTCCATTACCTGCAGGTGTACTACCGTGCCAGGAGTCGTCCATTCTAAATACTCATAGAATGCTGTCAAGATACCCAGATTAGGAAACCACCCAAATCTAGATTTAAAAACAATAGATCTAGTAACCAGAATGTCTGATATAATATCCAAGTCCTGTGTGGAGAAACCACTGTGTGACAACCAAAGTATAACCGATCGTAGTATATGAATATCACTTCCTACTCTGTGTATGTCATCCAAATACCAGGACATTACACTCTACTACCTCCTTAGCAGATCCATCCCCTATTCTGATGAAGTCAAACCTATGACTTCACATCAGAAATAGATGATCTATCTCCGCTATATCTGCTTCAGTCTATAAATAGACATAAGCCAACTGTCCACCAATGCTTCCGCTGCTCCCACTGACTACGACAACCCCCTGGCAGAGTCATATAGACGTACACTTCTAAAGCCAGTTTAGAATGACGCTATACTCATCCTCATGCCGGGTTTCACAGTCTGGAACAACAGCAATGGCAAGTCTGGGTAAACAAGAACCTCCCTGCCACCGTCCTTGAGCATACCGAAGTATCTCTCATGTGCCTGAGGTTACCCACCATATCTGCGGAGTGGCTATATGGAATGTCAAGCCAGATTGAATCTTTAGGTTCCTTATCAAATTTTCAGTAATCGTTTGCGGTTCTGGAATCACTTCCAGTTCTACCATACTCCCACTACTGTTTTCTGAAAAATCCATTTCTTTTAAAAATGTGGCGAGTCAAGAACAATATCACTATTGATCTTCCAGATGGTAGAAAGTCAACCCTCGTCATAGCCTGGGTCAACCCACAAACAGCCACTACAGAAACGTGCCTTGAGTTATCCGGAGTCTGGTTTTAAGCATAAGCCGGACAACTCCCCGTACCTTAACAATGTCAAGATATGAACTGTTCTATATTCAATACAGAAACAGAGGCACTGATTTAATTGAACCAGATTCAAATCATGCAGCTGTTACCAGTGCATGTCAACTAAATGGAAGGAGGCCGATCAGCGTTACTCAACTTAGGAATGCTTCCAATTATGAGTAACCTGAAAGAGAAACAAGTTCTCATTACTATCAACTGAATACCATACACAAGTATCTACATCTTCGATCACCTTGAAGATTCCCGATACTTGCAATACCTGGTTCTCTACTCTATTCTTATACCAATAACTCCTCAAAACTCAGACCCTGTATTTCTACGAAACACATGTCTAAGAACTAGAGAAGTTAAAAGTAAACAGAATATAGTACGAGGACCAACCCCACTGTCCTAATGGACACTGGACAACATACAATACTCTGTATAAGTCCCCTGAGTCTAATAACTCATTCACTGTGTATTGTAGGTTGAAAAATGAACTATGGTTATGAAGAATTACACCGCTGTTTAATGCTCCTTACCTAACCATCCACTGATATAGGTAAATGTCATAGACATAATTTCAAAAAGGTATATCTCACTCTATAAAAATAGACGTACAGATATATCAATTTGAAATTGGTGCATAACAACGGATATTCAAGACCAAATATTTGCCGTCCGGCAAACAACCCAGGTGACTTCCTCAAATATCACCAATTTCAACGAATTCCGATATAATGAGGATGATCACCTAATTCCCAATAACTTACTCCCACTCATCATCCGTAAAACCATACAGATGTGAGAATCATACCTGGTAAATACATACCCTGGAGCAAGGTTCTAATTGGGAAATCAGTTTTCTTTTAACAGTATACAGTGAAACTGAAACATTGAAATGTTTCGATGGGGTATCCTGGTATTCCTAGTAATGCCTCTTCCATTATCCAGATTCACAACTATAACCGTATAATTCTTTGCCATCTCTCCAAATCCTTTTATATGTCTTTAGTTGTTACCTTCTGCACACCCCTTTAGGCCAAATGGTTTTCTTCCTTCCCTACCGTTCGGCACCAGCTTATGGTTTGGAAGAAGACCATCCAATAAGCATAATGGGTGTACTGTCCTAATCCTAGGAGCACTCACAATGCGAGAGAAGGTGAGGATAAAAGACAACCGAATGAACTTAATTCCTATTTCTCCTGAACCAGGATCCATCCCCGAACTGGAACAAGTTCCTTTCGAGTTTGTATATAACCATACGATGGATTATCCAATAAACTTGGGATCTTCGTAGTGATACGGAGTGTCCTGGAGAAATACAAAGGTGATTTAGGATTGGCGAAGAAATACTTGGTTTGGTCATGAATAGCAGTCGCAATTTACTTTGCCCTCTTACTAATCCCTTTCTTTGTCTTAACTTAATACCTTCTGTACACCATCGTTATACTAATCGGTTTTCTTCATTCCCCACCGTTCGGCACCAGCCTAAGGTTTGGAAGAAGACTATCCAATTTGCGTAATAGGTGTACTCGCAACCTGAGAGAAGGTAAAAGGAAAAGACAACTGAATAGTCTTATTCGTTTTCTCCAGAACCGGAAACCATCCTCGAATTCCTTCGAGTTCGTATATAACCATACGATGGTTTTGTCCAATGGAAGTGGACGTTTGTAGTAATACGGGGTGTCCTGGAGAAAAGGGTAGAAGTAGGAGTGGCAAAGAGGTTTGCAACTCAGACAATCCAAAAGCCAGTGTTAAGAAGGTTCGGTCAACTTGGTCACTGAGTCATAGTCTAGGGTCGGGTCAATGGGCGCTGCCAAAGAGAGAGAGAAAAGAAACACTCAGCGTGCACTCTAACCTAGATCAGAATGGTTATCACTTTATCTAATCAGGAAACCTCCCACTGTAACGTCAAATTCTTCTCCAAACTTGAAAGAAGAATTAGTCGGGATCGCCCGAGGAGTAAACCAACTCATCAGTGGGAATCGGGATCCAACTATCATCGCATGATAACGTGACGAAATCCGCTCACGCTATCACACTCCAGAAGGTATGTGCATATCTGGCAAGTTTCAGTTCTTTTGAAACTCCCGATGTGATTTTTACCCCTAGGACCCAAGTGACCTTGACACAGTCAACAAATCAAAGAGTCCTAGTCAAGTTCAACCCGTCATTATCCTGGATTGCATTAAACCCACCCGTACGAGCCCTTGACACAGTCAACAAGGCCGCAAGACTGTCCTAACCAATCCCATTAATATGCTACAAACAAACACTACTTAGCTACCGCACACTACGTCTTGACACAGTCAACAAACGCAGCACGAATACTAAGTAATACTTGTAAGAAATGACGGAGGGCTACGTCTAGTTTTTGGTGAAAAACTTCTAACGTAATGAACTTGATATCGTTGAAGGAACTGCATAGTTTTTATAAAAATATAGTGACGAAAACCCTTGCTAAAGAGGTCACTCCCGGTGAAGGGATCTCGGCTCTTTCCCCGTAGAATGAGGTGCAGGATATTCCAACTGAATACCACGATGCAAAGCAAAAGTAATCGGCTATAGTGAAGTTAATGCCCTGACGCAAACTTCTGTCCAAGGGGTCACTCCCGGTGAAGGGATCTCGGCCCTTGCCTCGTCGACTGAGGAGCAGGATATTCCAAATGAATACCACGATGCAAAACAAAAGTGAACGTCCTTGCAATAACAACCTTTTGAAAAATGTTCCAACAACATCAGAATAGGTTTGTTTATCTTGCTTTGATCCGAATCAACGCAGTCCCATCAATTGATCACACCACAAAGAAAGAAAATATACTGATATACGTATATGCCATCCGCATTCGCCACTGGGTCCCGTCATTACCCGTTAGGTTAGCTAACTAACGACAGAACGGGGACTAGACTAGCGCGGATGCAAAACATATACAACATCTACTAATATATATACCAATATATTATATTCGCTCAAGGCGTGATAAAATGCAATATCACAGAAATGTAGAGCATCACATAACAGTACAGATATCTGGGATCCCCGGGTTTCACAGAGCCGCTGCTGAAACCCGACGTTCCCCTGGTCGTGTGGATAGCCTGTGCAATGAAATCCTAGACCCCTACGGGCGCGGCAAGTTACCCGCCAAAACCTGAAGCGAGGCAGCCCCTTTCAGCAACGTGAATGGACCACCCAGCACTTCACGGAATCCGGTAACTTGGGCACCCCTCCTGGGTCAATCCTATACCCCCTACGAGTGCGGCGAACAGCCCGCCAATTCTAGAGTAAAGCCCCCTCCGTCTCAATGCCATGAGATGCGGGCTTGTTGCCCTCTAGAACCCGGCTGTCCGAGCACCCCTCCGCGGGGTAATCCTAGTACAGAAAGTAAAATATACATACAACGGGTACATCGACCGCAACCTGGCCGTGCCCCAAAATAATAATACAAACAGGCAGTGACGGCAGTCCACATATCGGACGCTCGCCTCGCAATATCAAATGTACATAATACAACAAAACTGTACCAGCACTGCAACCAGGTTATCCCCCATGACCGATCCGCAACAGCACAGTAATACACAGAACATCAATGTGAAAGTCACGTTCGCAAATCCGTCTAACCGGGCTATAGTAGTTAGACAGGATTTACCGATCAAGTGACATTCACGGTCGCAGATATAATGTAAATATTGTGAACTAATGTGTTTAAACTTTTTGATTGATCAAATTTATCGAAGTGGGCCCCAAGTATTACTGTAGCACTTAAAGAGAGTCTAGGCCCAAAAAGAATATTCCAAAAACCCCATTTTCAACCCAGGAGCTCACTGCAAAAATTTGGTCCAATGAATAGTAAAAATGGCCGCGGAACTGCCGCAAATACGTGGTTTTGGCCGCGATTCCGCGGTGGAATAGTGAGATCACGATACCAAATTTTCACAGAATGCTTAGAATTCCCTGCACATGTCACTGCAATGTACTGAAAAATTTTTGGAGCCAAAAAAATTTCGACAGAAAACTGTGCAAATGAAAATGGGTTTTCGGAAAATCCGTTCGATCGAACTTGTAAACACGTTAGAGTAAGCTAGAATAGGTTAATGGCGTGGCTCTGATACCATGTTGCGCCACGGCAGCGCCCCGGCCGTCTATCCGAGGCCAAAATGCGGAATCAAAAATTTTCTTAACTTTCAAACTGGCCCTACCACGGACAATAAACCCGGATCGTAACCATTAACCGACACTAGCAAACAAGAGATGGGGTGAGAGATATACCGAGCGATCCGTGTCCTTCGGTCTTCTCATCGTCGTCCCGATCTCCCGCGGAATCACCATTCGTCGTCTTCCCGTCGGAAAGGGCACCACATCGTCTGCATCTTTTACGGGCTCCCACCTCAATACCGAGGCAACTCGGGCACGAAGCTGGCTATTCGACGTGCCCAAGGTTTGCTGTAGATTGTAGTGTAGAAATGCTTGTCTCATTTGGGGTAGTAGTTGCCATGGTGATGGAGGGATGAAGAACATTGGAGAGAGCTAGAAATTGTGTAGCAAGAGCAATTGAGAGGTGAATAATTTCCCTCATACAAATGAACCTCTCTCTCTCTCTCTCTTTCTTCATGTGGCCGGCCCCCCCTCTCTTACAAATGGTGGATGAAAACTCAAAAACAAGAAGGAAGGTGAGTGTAGGAAAAGGTGGAGGGTGACCACATCCAAAGCAATGATAACCATCTCAAATCAATTCCTAATCAACTCTAATCACCATGAATGCAAGAAATGATGATAGAAAAGAATGGTATCAAAAGATGCTTTCATAATCAATCCATATGCAAGAAACCCCTCCACAATATGTTATTTGCAAACTTGCAAATAACCCCCTCCATCGGAATAATCCGGCCGGGAAAGAACAAAGGAAAACCGGCCGGAACGGAATGCAAACTGGAAACTCCAGAAAACTGGTCCCATAATAAATTACAGGAAAAACCCCGATACTGTGCATACACACCCGCATCTGTATTCCGACCGGATACAAATGCAATGAGACAAAATCTACACTGTACTAAACTAGGATCCGGCTTAAACCAAAGCCGGCTAGTAATATCCGTTCGATCCTGATCCGTGCAATACCGCACGTATCTGATTGAACCTTGCCATATATCTATACGGCCTCTAGTACAAACCGTCTGATCCTGATCCGTGCAATACCGCACGTATCTGATTGGACCCTGCCATATCTCCATACGGCCTCTACAGCGTTTCGCCCGAAACTTGAGTAACTGAGTGTGTGGTGGACTCTAAAGACTCGTCAATACTATGGCTGTGGATTTAACCACTAGCACGTCAGAGGTATTAACCATACGTGACGGGCCACCAGCTATTGACCAAAAGGGACGTCGATGAGCGAACTCATCCTGACACCCTACTGAGCCTGTCAGTGACAATATCCGTACAGTCCGGTCCGTTCGTCTATGAGTATCGCATGGCAGGCCTAGGGGGTTGGTAAAAGTCAGACCCCCAAAATCGGTACAAGTCGTGTCGGAGTGTATCCCAGAACACCCTGAGATACTACTGGAATACCTACCAGTAAATCTCCTGTCTCGGCCGAGGGCTTTATGTAATGGCTCTCCTAGACACAGCGCGACCTCAACCCCAATACCGGGAGAGACGAACCCCTGCAGATCCGCTCACTGCCTCCATGTGGCTCGAGACTGTACCCAACTAAAACCTGTTTGCACGACTCCTTTGAGCCATGGTAGGGTAGTAATCAAAGTACAGTGGGAACTCACACGAGACAAATGACGATCTCAGGTCGATGAACTAACCTGTACACATGTCACCAGGGAACTGCTATCTGACGTCAAGTATAAGACCAACTAGCATGTTTCCGGCGAGTCCTGTCCGGTGTACTCATAACCCAATGAGCACCTGTATACATCTTAGGTGAACCAACTGACACCAGTGACTTGTGAGACCGGCCACCGCCCCCCGTCGGGGTCTCGACTGTATACACTAGTCTACTCTGGAGAATCGATACCCTGTCTCGAAACTCCCACGACTAGGGACCTTTTAAGGATGTGCTTATAGACCACCAGCTCTCACGTATATGATCGCCATCATACTGCTGGCAGTCAAGCAAGAATCCTAGGGGCTCTATCAGCGTGTAATAGCGACCTGTAAGGTCACCTGAAGCAGTACACGATGATAAAGGTAAACCAGATAGCATACTATCATCTCGAGTAAGACTGTCCTACCGGGATAAGTCCTCCCTCAATCATTGCAATCACGTGCCTGTGATCCAATAATTGACTCTGAGGGCACTATCTCCAACATGTTAATACTCCAAATTTACATTAATTTTTAAGCAAATTTTGTACACTAAAAATGGAGTTATTACACAGGCGGCGAGGGGTACGGGCGAGGAGGTTGAGGAGGTCGGCGGTGAGGGTGCGGGCGTCGGGGGGTATAGGGTGCATGGATCTCGAGGGTTTGGGTCGTTAGGGTTGGAAAGAGGAAGTGGAGGTGGTGGTTGCGAGGACGAGGGTGAGGAGGTCGAGGTCGACGGTGAAGGCGAGGGTGGCGGCGATGAAGGATTACATGCGGCATCGTGGGTTCTTGGGTTGGGTTGTGACAGGGTGAAGGAGGAGAGAAGAAGAAAAGTGGAGGAGGTGGAGGTGAGGTCGACGAGGGTGAGGAGATGGTGAGAGGATGAAAGCAAGGGTGGTGACGGCGATGGCAAGGGTGAGGCTAGGGTTAGGGCGTGGGTTTCTCGTCGCGAGGAAACGGGGAAAAGAGAGGTGAGGAGAAGAGAGAGAGAGGGGGGTGTGTAAAATCTTAAGTTTAAAAAGAAAATATATATAATGGAGGGGGGAGAGAGACCGGGGATATAATAGATTAGTTAAATAAAATATTTAGTATAAAATATGCTAAAGTTTTTAGTTTAGGTTTTTAAATATATTATAATATATAATCTAGGGTTTTATAGCTAATACAATAATACTCCGAAAAATGCACGGATTGTGTCTAAAAATCTAGTTTTAAAATATAAATAATATACGTATCAACCAAAACCATAATGCGATATCCGGTTAAAGAAAATGCATACGATGTAATATGCACATAGCGATGCAAATAAGTCCGTTTCACTAAACGGAACATGAACACGATGTCAGGATGCAACCATAGGGTATGGTGTATGATGCAGGTCTTCCTAGGTATTAAAAATATTATATTTGGTTATAATTGTATTATTTAAAATATATGCAGATGCCAAATATATGATACAGGTATATAGAATATATATGTGTGCACGGATCCTCTGTACTAGCAAGGATAAGACGTAATCTAGAACTAAGTCGGGTTTCAGGCATGCGGGTCGGGTCGGATACTAAACACAGATACCAAATGCACTATCCGCACCTAGAAATAAATAATAATCAAGAAATCACCACAAGATTAAGAAATACTCAAATATAATAAGGTATAAATGAACTAGGGTGTTACATTATACCCAACTACAAAAGAATTTCGTTCTCGAAATTCCCGGAACAAGAAAAGACAAGAAAACATGAATCTAAGAGAATAAGTATGGAAACTTCTGTCGAATCTCGTCTTCTCGTTCCCAAGTTGATTCTCCGTCCGAATGATTCCCCTATGAAACAAGTATGAGAGAGATAACCTTGTTCTTGAGGACCTTTTCTCTTCGAACTACAATAGCCATCGGTCGTTCTTCGTATGTCAAGTCCTCCCTTACTGTCAGTTCCAAATGATATAGAACATGCGTCACATCTAGAACATACTTGCAAAGTTGAGATACATGAAACACACCGTAAACACTCGCCAAAGATAATGATAAAACCAATCGATAGGCTACTTCTCCCATGCTCTCAATAATACCGAAAGGCCCCACAAATCGAGGACTAAGCTTGCCTTGACTGCCAAATCGAATCACTCCTCTGGTCGGTGATATCTTCAGGAATACAAGGTCATCAACTGTGAACTCCAGAGGTCTTCGTCCTGTATCGGCCCAACCTTTCTGCCGATCTTGCGCTGCCTTTATATGATTTCGAATCGTATTAACTTTCTCCATGGTTTGCACGATAAGATTCGGTCCCAATAATCTTCGTTCTCCAACATCATCCTAACAGACGGGCGAGCGACACTTACGACCTTACAATGCTTCGAATGGATCCATCTGAATAGTCGCCTGAAAACTGTTATTATACAAAAACTCCACCAAATGTAGATGATCCTCCCATGAACCCTTGAAGTCCAACATGTAAGCTCTCAACATATCTTCAAGAGTTTAGATCATTCTTTCTGACTGGCCATCTGTCTGAGTATGATAAGCGGTGCTAAATTTCAATCGAGTCCCCAAACTTTCTTGTAAACTCCTCCAAAAGTGCGATAGGAATTGGATATCACGATCGAAAACGATGCTCACAGGTAGTCCATGCAATCTCACAATCTCCTGCATGTACCGCTCTGCTAACGCTTCCGTCAACTGATGTTCGGTCGAAAATATTCCACATTTGATGGAACATTTTTCTTACTTTTATTAAGTAGTTAAAAGTGTTTATGGTAATTATGGTAAATATGTGGGTTTATTTGCAAAATACTCTTTATTATATGTTCATATACTATACTTAACATTATGAAGGAAAATATATGTATATAATATTTATATAATATTTTAGTAATTTAAATATGCATATCATATCAAATATCCCTAATCAATATTCTTAAAATATTGTATCATATAAACGATTAGGATAATATCTCAAAATAATAACAAATATTACTAATTATATGAATTGAGATATTGTGCAGATATGAGCTCGGATGTGGAGATCAGGAGATCCGAGATGTCGGAACCAAATCTACCGATAAACCAAAGCAAATCATAAATGGCAGAGACTCAGAATGAGATTTTCAAAATCCAGACATCAAAGAGATCTACACATGTCAATAGAAGAGCCCACAAGAATTTTCAAGTCACGATCTCACTAAACTGTCGCAGTTTAGCGGCTAAACCCTACATTTCACAGCAGATCCCCAGCACTTCTGTGGCCATAGGATATGAGATTTTTAGTGTGTGATCACAACAGCAAATCCTAACATATGGCATCTAGGGTTTCTGCTTCTAGTGTTATTTAAAGGACCAAGAGATTCATCTAAAAACAAGCTATCAAATCTTGAAAATAGATCACTAAACGATTGCCTAATAGATCTATCCGAAGCGATCAAGAGGTCCACAGCGATCCACGAATCCAGGAGATCAATCGACGCATCATCTATTTCCTATGAGACATAGATCAGGAGAATAAACTCGGGTTCTTATACTCTAAATTCGACGGATTTGTAATGATAGTCGATTAATAAAAAGATAGATCTTTAGTTTAGTTCTTCGTAATTTACTTTCTGCATTACTTTCTGCATTTACAATATAATCTTCTTCTTCATCTTCTCTTCTATCTCAACCATGCGTGATTAATTCCTAACTTGCTAGGGTTCGTAAGATTAGGGTAGATCAATGGATGATAAAATCTCTTAACTTCTTTTATATCTTATAAAGTTTATAAACTTTAGCAAAATAAATGTTAACATTATTATCGGACGCGCTACCAATTTATTGATAGTCTCGACCGTGATTTGAGATTAGATTAACAATTGTTTTGGTAAAGACTAGACATGAATAGAAATCAATGCAAGGATAAAGGTTAAGAGTGGGGAAACCCTAGTTTCTTCCAAAAGAACCCTAATCCACATTCATCACAATCGATCTAGTTTTAAATCTATTAAAAGATAAAAGGAGTCATTTTTAATCAATCATCTATTACTACTAAATTCTATGAACTCTACAAGGCTCTTCTTTATAAATTCTACATCCGTATATCGTAGATCTACAACCAATCACCCCTTCTTTCAATCAACTCGTCTAAAGTAAGTAAAAGATTCGACGTTTCCCTAAGGACGACCCGTACTCATCGCGGCTAATTACTAGTGACACCGTTATTGATTACGGTTAACTTTATTTACGACACACTTCTCTTTCCAAATCTATATCATTAATCAACTGACCAACTCTAAACGGTATAAAGTGAGCTGCCTTGGTCAATCGATCAAAAATCACCTAAACTATATTATTACCTTTTGAACTCTGAGGTAATGCTGTCACGAAATCCATAGTTATATATTCCCACATCCACTGAGGAATTGGAAGTGGTTGCAATAAACCATCTACGCTTTGATGTTTAGCCTTGACTTGCTGACACACCAAGCACTTCGATACAAAGCGAGCAATCTCCCTTTTCATGCCTTCCCACCAGAAATGCTGTCGTAGATCTCGGTACATCTTCATACATCCCGAATGTACGGAATATGCAGAACTATGCGCCTCCTTCATAACTTCTTCACGAATATCTTCTTTCGGCACACATAAACGGCTCGTATATCGTAATGAACTATCTTCATGAATCAACAAGCCCATTCGAAGTCTCGCTTTTACCTGTTCTCGAAACTTCTGCAATCTTGGATCGTGCGACTGCGCTGCTTTATTGTTATCGATCAATGACGATTGTAATTGCAGCTGCATCAACTGTCCCAAAGAATGCGGTAACACGTTCTCCAACTCGAATCTCTGACGGTCATCTATAAGCTCATTCTGTGCAGTCAACATCTGCATTGCTGGCAACCAACTTAGCACATCCGGCACTACATTAACTTTCCTCGGAAGGTATTTTAGATCATGATCATAGTCGACCATCATCTTTAACCGTCTATGCTGCCTCATGTTGAGCTTTTTCTGCACGAACACATACTTTAGGCTTTTGTGATCGGTAAATACTTCTACCCTTTTGCCCAATAAGTAATGTCTCCAAATCTTCAAAGCGAAAATCGTGACTGCTAGCTCCAAATTATGAGTTGGGTAGTTCTTCTCATGAGTCTTCAGTTGTCTCGATGCATAGGTTATAACCTCCCATGCTGCATTAGAACACATCCCAAGCCTTTCCCAGATGCATCACTGTGAATAACCAACCCTCCGGAATTGTCTGACATTGTCAGAATAGGAGCGGTGGTCAATTTTTGCTTCAACGCTTCAAAAGCTGACGCACACTTCTCGGTCAATGCGAACAGTACCTCTTTTTATATAAGCTTGGTCAATGGTTCAGCAGTTCGAGCGAAATTCTCCACGAACCTTCTATACTATCAGGCGACCTTAAGAAAACTTCTGGTCTCCGCTACGTTCTTCGGAATCGGCCAATCATGAACGGCTGCAATCTTTTAAGGATCAACCACAATTCCATCTCCGGATACGACATGCCCCAAAAACTTCACTTCTTCAAGCCAACACTTGCTCATCTTCACATATAATCTTTCTTGCCTCAATATTTGCAGTGCAATCTTCAAGTGTTCAGCATGCTCTTCTTGGCTCCTCGAATAGACCAGAATATCATCGCTAAACACTACCATAAACTGGTCTAAATACAGTGAAAAGATTCAGTTCATTAAGTCCATGAATATCGCCGATGCGTTCGTGACTCCAAATGGTATCACTAAATACTCGTAATGCCCATATCGAGTTCAAAACGTTGTCTTGCAAATATCTTCTGATTTTACTCGAACTTGATGATATCCAGATCGCAAATCCAGCTTCGAGAATACCCTCGCGCCACTGAGTTGATCGAATAATTCGCCGATGCGAGAGATTGGGTACTTGTTCTTAATAGTCCCCAGGGTGAATTGCTGCTACGAATCCAACCCTTCTCTAATAATTCGGCCACCTGTTTCTTGACTTCTTCTAACTCCACTGGTGTCATCGGATAATACGCCTTGAAATCGGTGCTGCTCCAGGAACAAGATCAATCACAAACTCCATATCTCGTTTAGACTGTAAACTCGAGATGTTCTTGAACACATCTATGAAATCCCAAACTGCTATCAGTGCTTCATCTGCAACTTGTTTACGAACTTCACCTTTCAGTAAATGGTTCCTTTCATCCTGGATTTACAAGTTTATTCTAAGTATTATGGGTTATTAGCCCGCTACTCTTCCGCTGCGTTACTCTGATAATTTGCGGCGGGTTCATCGAAACTTCTCGAAACATATTGCATCTGAACGGTTTTGAAGCAGTCGGTACTACTGCAATCAAAAGCTTCTACTGCGCTTCTCCTTGTTCTTCGAAATGTAAACAGATTGGTTCTTACGGGACGAGAGGTATGATATAACGTGGTTGTTGGATTCAAGCTTGCAATAAATCATAAACTGGTAAGCAATACAACCGAGAGAAACAAGGTAATATAACGACCATAAATCAAGAAAAGGAATCGAAATAGGACTCCAAGTTATTAAAATAGAGTACCTCATTGTAACCATGCCACGGTACATAGTTACAACTACATAACTCCATTCAAGTCGCCCAAATCCTACTAACAGAATCGAGAAAATAAGATGGGAGAAACAATACGGAACCAAAAGGATTCCAAGCCGAGATGCAAAGTCATTTCCATATCGTCAAGATACAAGAGTTAAGGAAAAGATAAGATTCAAGAACTTGAATGGTAATACAAAATATGGCAGGACATGTTCCTAATTCCAGGTTTCCTGGTTAGTGTATTGGGTTCAATACCCAAATACAAAAAGACCAAACCCAATAAATCTTAAATCCTATGACTCTGATACCAAACAAAACCTGTCATGCCCCGCTTCCCAGAGTGCACTAACTACGGCACGTGACAGAGCCAACCATGCTACCAATGGATAGGAATCATCCCTCCACGGTCAGATTACAGGTGTCTATAGGATATCAAGAACAATAAAATATAAAACTAAGGAGTACATGTCCATTTGCCAAAATAAAAGAGTCAAGAAATGTATAAGCAGAAATGATAATAATATCCAATACCAACATATGAAAATACGTCCTAATATGGGCTCACATCAAGAAATAAAATCTGCGGAAAATAACTAGACTAAACATCACTAAACACAATCCTCACTGCTCTGCTTGACGGCTAAAATACTCATGTTCAGCCTGCAATAGAGATAGAGGAACTGGGCCACGCAAAACCCAGACGTCAGTGCGTCATAATATCAAACAATAGTAATAATCAGGATGTAACCAGATATACAGGCATGAATATAAATAAACAACATGAATATAACGGTGAGGTGTGTATGTATATGTGAAGTGCGATGAGTAATCTAAACTGTGCAACTGGGTTATCTACTCTAAAGTTTTTGAAGTCAATTTAATGGAATCGTCGATGTAACTCAATAGTATCATATGCGTGCCCGGGACCACAGTCAAGACTCTCGTGCTGAATTAGAGATGTGCCGCTAGGAAATAAACATGTAACATGTACAGACGAAATGATGTCAGCAGCAGCATCCCAGGGCTGGCCTAGCCCGTAAAGACTGATCAGTATAAGTATCGAACTGACGAGTTACATGTCAGGTTTCATTGTTGATTTCTCCTTACCCCTAAGGTTATGTGTTCAAGTCAGGTATTGAGAATATGGAACTAATGCCAACACAGGATCAAGCCGGTACAGGTTTTGTCTATGTAGACAACAGGTTACGTCCGTCAGGACAACAAGTCAGGATTGTCGGCATTAGTAACAAGTTCAAAGTATCAAGTCAAGTAGTGTATCAGGGGATGTCATGTGGTGTGTATGTATCAAAATGATACCCAATGTAAGACTGTAAACGATATCGGGATCACTTTAAATAGTACTGATGTCAGGATGCATATGTGTCTATCTTTAATAACCTATATACGTATATCCAAAACTACGTATGATGTAAACTAGATAACATGTCATGATAATAAATAGTGAAATGATATCAGGGTGTTCCGGCATGTAATTAGATATGCAAATGTCAGTACAGATACGTACGGGTATCGTAAAACGGTAAAATTATAACGTGGATGCATAATTAAAATGCATGTAATATTTTTATTCATATGGATATAAATATATTGACATAGCATGTAGAAAGATAAACTTGCCTGATCGGATCTCACGACGGGGTACGTATGTTGCGTTCGACGTCGATTAAACGTCGCGATGTGAACCACGTGCGTACAGAACTGAACCAGGCTACTCAAGAACATGACCACGCCGGATGAGGACGGCGACTAGGTCGCCCGGATCGTCGACGATGTGCTCGACTCTGGCGATGGGCGAAAAAACAAGAATCAAGAAAAGAAAAGAGAAGAAGAAGAAGAAGAAAGGGTGGTCTGGGTCTGTGGTGCTCTGGCTTGGCTCTGTGTTTTGGGACAGAGTATGTGACGACGGTGTTAGGGTGATCTCCGGCGGTGGAGGTCTGGTCGCAGGTGTAGGGTGTCGGGCTGTCAGGTGTGGGTGATGGTGGTGTCGGGGTTAGAGAGAGGGGAGAAGAAGAGGGAGTAGTGAGGGTGAAGTCGAGGTCGTGGTGGTGTGGTGACCAGCGGCGAGGGGTGCAGGCGAGGAGGTTGAGGAGGTCGACGGTGAGGGTGCAGGCGTCGGGGGCTACAGGATGCAGGGATCTCGAGGGTTTGGGTCGTCGGGGTTGGAGAGTGGAAGTGGAGGTGGTGGTTGCAAGTACGAGGGTGAGGAGGTCAAGGTCGACGGCGAAGGCGAGGGTGGCGGCGATGAGGGATTGCAAGCGGCGTCGTGGGTTCTTGGGTTGGGTTGTGATGGGGTGAAGGAGGAGAGAGTAAGAAGAGTGGAGGTGGTGGAAGTGAGGTCGAAGAGCGTGAGGAGATGGTGAGAGGATGAAAGCGAGGGTGGTGACGGCGACGGCGAGGGTGAGGCTAGGATTAGGGCGTGGGTTTCTAGTCGTGAGGAAATAGGGAAAAGAGAGGTGAGGAAGATAGTGAGGGGCCTGTAAAATCTTAGGTTTAAAAAGAAAATATATATAGTGGAGGGGAGGGAGAGAGAGATACCGGGGATATAATAGATTAGTTAAATAAAATATTTAGTATAAAATATGTTGAAGTTTTTAGTTTCGGCTTTTAAATATATTATAATATATAATATAGGGTTTTATAGCTAATACAAAAATACTCCGAAAAATGCTCGGGTTGTGTCTAAAAATCTAGTTTTAAAATACGAATAATATACGTATCAACCAAAAGCATAATGCGATATTCGGTTAAATAAAATGCATACCCCCAAGAACGGAGACACGTAATATGCACGTAGCGATGCAAATGAGTCCATTTCACTAAACAGGACATGAACACGATGTCAGGATGCAACCATAGGGTATGGGGTATGATGCAGGTCATGCTAGGTATTAAAAATATTATATTTGGTTATAATTGTATTATTTAAAATATATGCAGATGCCAAATATATGATACAGGTATATAGAACATATATGTGTGCACGGATCCTCTGTACTAGAAAGGATAGGACGTAATCTAGAACCAAGACGGGTTTCAAGTATGCGGGTCGAGTCGGATACTAAATACAGATACCAAATGCACTATCCGCACCCAGAAATAAATAATAATCAAGAAATCGCCACAAGATTAAAACATACTCAAATAGAATATGGTATAAAATAACTAGGGTGTTACAGATATAGTAGTACGATATTATCATGATATTACAGCATGCAACTGGATAAGCTATTATCAGTTCGGATATAGACGGATACTGTAAAACTGTAAATTGCTACTACTCGTTGAATATTAAAACATATGCACTCTAGTCGAGCATATGAGTATCGATATAATCAAAATAGCATGCTGCAAGTTTAGAACTTGCCTGATTGTATCTTACGTCGAGTTATGAATGTCACATTCCAACGTCGAAATTAATTCACGACGCAAAACTTACGCATGCAGGACTGGACCTGCCTGAGCAGTTACGTGACGTGGTGACATAGCTAGATAACAACGGTGGCTGGGTCATCTGGATCATCGGCGACGTGCGCAACTCCGGAGAGATGATCGGGGATCAAGAAAATAAAAGAAAGAAGAAGAAGAAGAAGAAGTGGTTGCTGGGTTTGCTGGTGTTCTGTCGAGGACATAGGAGATGGTGGCGATGAGACGAGGTCGTCGGCGGTGAGGTCATCTGTACGAGGGGTGAAAGGTGATTGGGGAAAGTTGGGTCGTCGGGAAGAGGAAGAAAGGGAAAGAGGAGGAGAGTGGGTGATGGAGGTGAGGCCGGGGAGATGAGGACGAGAGGAGGACGGTGGTGAGTGGGAGTGGCGACGGTAGAGGCGACGGGAGCGTAAGCTAAGGCTTGGGTTCATGGGGAGGAAGATGAAGGAGGGAAGAGAGAGGGTGAGGTTTAGTTTTTTTAATAGATTTTATAATAATTATATTATATATATATTTATATTAGAGAGAGAAACAGAGAGAGACAGAGACAGAGACGAGAGATCGAAAGAGATTGAGACAGAGAAAAAGAGAGAGATTTATTATTAGTTAATTAATATATTATATAACAGTTTATATTATATGTTAGTTATATAAATATTATATATATATATATATATATGATTTTACAGATAATACCAGATTACTGTGAATATTACCCATGTGCCTTCAAAAATCTAGTTTTTCAATATGAAGAATATACATAAAAGTTTAAACTATAATATGATATCCAGTAAATAAAAACATATACCCTCAAGTACGGATCTACGTAAATATACGTAGCGATCAAATAATCTGTCAGTTAACAATTAGGATATGAACATGATATATGGGTGCAACCACATGATATGGGGTACCATGACATGCAAGGCTAGATAAGAAAATATATTATTGTATTTTAAACAGATAATTAGATTCTAAAATATATTATATATGTATATAAAATCTTTATTTGCATGGATTTTCTATACTAGCAATTATTTGATGCAATTTTAAACCATGATGGGTTTCAAACATGCGGGTCGGATCGGATAATAACCACAGCTACTAATTGCACTATCCGCTATCCGAAGCAACAATAATCAAGAATTTTACCGTAAGATTTGAAATACCCCAAATAAATATAGTATAACAGTGCTAAGGTGTTACATATACAGGTGCTCACTGCGGGTGAGTACACTGGACGGACTTTCCGAGAACTTCTAAATGGTACTATACCTATCGTCAGATAGCAATACTCAGGTGACATGAGTACAGGTTAGTCTTTATACCTGAGATCGGTATTTGTCTCGTGTGAGTTCCTACTGTACTTAGATTACAACCCTACCATGGCTCTACTGAGTCGTGCAAACAGATTTTAGTTAGGTACAGTCCTGAGCCACATGAAGGCAGTGAGCGATTGTTGGGGATTCATCACTCCTGATATAAGGAGTCGATATCATACTGTGTTTGGTTTGCCAGCACCATAAGACCGTGGCCAAGGCAGTTGAAATTTACTAATAGTTAGATCAATCGTTTCTTGGATTGGTCCTGAGCTACTTCGGCACGAATTATCGGGTTATTAGGGTCTGACGTTTACCACCTCTAGACCCGGTATGCGATACTTTTATATGAAGAGACCGTACTGTATGGAGATTGTCACAGATAGGCTCAGTAGGGGTTCGTATGAGCTTATTCACCGGCCTTCCTTTCGATAGATACCCGGATAACCATTATATATGGCTAGTGCCGCTGATGTGATTATGGTTATGGATTTATCCAGTAACTCACTGTCGGCGTACTGTCGAGTGTTTAGAGTCCCAAACAGAGAGTGTTCCTAGTTCAGACGAAATGATGTAGTGGCCGTATTTTAATACGTGCAGAGTTCCGATTAAATACATGTACTAGATATACGGACTTTAATCAGGCTGATGATAATACTAGCCAGTTTAGGATTAAACCGGATTATTAAATCAAGTATTGATTTAATAATTTACATATATATATTTCGATATATATATATATATATATATATATATATATATATATCCTAGTATTATGTCCATTGTATTATTCTATCTCTTTGGATATTTGTATTTTGATACGAATACAGGTATGTATATACGGGGAATGTATTTTGTATTTATACAAAACACATTCTAGAAAGTGGACACCTTATCATAGATTTTCTATTTTGTTAAAAATAAAAATGAAGTGTAGAAGTGAGGCATAAATGAAGCATGGTGTTGGAAATGGTTTTATATTTGTTTATTGAATTTGTATGCACTATTCAAGTATGGTTGATATTTTCTATTTAGAAAATACTTTGAACAAAACCATGTTAGCCATTTTCATTTTGTGAGACTTGATATTCATTTCACCATTTTCTTTATCTCTCTTGACTTACCTCCTTCTTCTTCTTCTCACTTAGACTCTCATGAGTTGAGAATCAAAGTAAGAAAGAGGTAGAAAAATACTTGAACACTTCACCATATCTCTAAGCACTCTGAATTAGCTACATAGAATATTTAGTTGCTCCATTTGATTATTTGTGTGAAGCTAGAGTCTTGAACCAAATCCCTTGGGTGGATCATGTTCGACAAAAGAAACACCGACTTACAAGCTCGATCCCGCCGTATCAAAGAGGTAAAAAAGTGGATTTGAAGACTCGGAGGAGTTGATCTCTTTGGTATAATCTTTTTCATAGTACCTAAAACTATTTGTAGTTTTCTAATTTAAGACTTTGGTTAAGATTCTAGGGTTTAAGTTTCTAGCACCTCTCAAATTTTCGTTTATCATTCCGCATAGGCCGCGATTGTAGTGGCGTAGGCGCTAGGAAATATAGCATGGTATCAGAGCCACCCAAACACATAAACTAGTCAGTTACGACGTTCGAATTCCGCCGTTTTCTTCGTGCAAAAACTACCGACAAAAATAGTCCCGAAATTCTTAATTTTAACATGTTTGCACTCCCTGCGGGCTCACGGTTTGGACCGAGAAACCGCGGGGTGTTGCATGGGTACCTCGGGGATCATCCTGGGGGAAGAAAGGTTGGGCCCACCCTTTGAGACCCCCATGAAGTGACCTTGGGGTGGGGACCTGAGCCCTACCCCAATTGGTAAGCTTGGGTCTGCCATCCTTTTGGGGCCACCTCATGGTGGCCCCAGGAGAGACCCGCCCTCGAGCAATAGTTAATTTTGGGTACTTTCATCTTGCGAAGTTTCGGGCGAGTTTCGAGTTCGTTTCGACTTCCGGATTGGCTTAAAACGTTGGAATTTTGGGGTTTTAGTGAACTGTTTTTTTAGTTTTAGGAAAACTTGTTGTGTTTGCTATTTGTGCACAGAATTCTATTGTCGTGGCTTCGTTAAATGCTTAATGTGATGCGTATATGTGTTGGTTAACGTCTACTAATCGCTATACGTCGATTAGAAAGGATTACACGCATCTTGCTTACTTGAGATATCTTTGTAATAATTTCGATGGATTGTCATGTTGGATAGCCTTTTGTGCGGTGTCTGTTGTACAGTTTTGAGTTCTTTTGTATATTCATTATTGTGGGGTGAGTGTCCGACATGTGGACTGTCGTTTTTCCAGTTTGTATATTCTTTTATTAGGATACGTCCGGATTAAGGTCGATATCACCATTGTATATTATTTCTTTTCAATATTAGGATAAACCCACGGAGAAGTGCTCGAATAGCCAGGTTCTAGAGTGCGCTAGGTTGTCGTCTCACAGTGGTGAGTTCGAGCCACCTCGCTCCAGAATTGGCAGGCTATTTGCCTCACTTGTAGGGTTTTAGGATGCCCATGGTTGAGTGCTCAAGTTACCGGATTCTGTGAAGTGCCGAGTGGGCCACTCATCACCTAAAGTGTAGGTTACCTCATTCTAGAATTGATTTGTAACTTGCCGCACTCGTAGGGGTCTTGGTTTTACATTGTACGGGCTATCCACACGACTGGGGAATGTCAAGTTTCATTTGCGTTTCAAATGAAACACGGAACTCCTAGATTATCCGCTATTCCATATTGCTTATCGCTTTTCTATGATTTTGCTTATATCATGCCTGTGACGAATGGATATGTGTGTGTGTGTATTGTATATGTTTTGCATCCACGCTAGCCCTTCCCCCGCTCTGCCGTTAGTTAAGTACCCTAACGGTGCATGACGGGGCCCTGTGGCGAATGCGGATGACATATACGTACATTCTATTTTCTTTTTTTTCTGGTGTGATAGGTTTTAATTGATAGGACCACTTTAATTTTGATTAATGTAAGGAAAAGTAAACCTAAAAGATATTGTCGGAATTTTTTTTTCCGAAAAACTATAGTCGTGTTGTTTTGCTTTGCGTAGAGGTATTCGATTATGAATATCCTACACCTCATTCGACGAGGGAAAAGCCTTGATCCCTTCACGGGGGCTTCTCTCTTAAGCAAAAGTTTGTGTTTCTATAAATTACTCGGCTTTCTTCAAAACCATTAGTTTTAAAAAGTGGAGCCTAAACCACTCCTTTTCAAATCTAGTCGGTTCCTTCAACGATATCAAGTTCAATACGTTCGCGGTTTTTCGCCAAAAACCATCCGTAGCCCTCCATCATTTCGGATAAGTAGCATATAGTATTCATGCGATGTTTGTTGGCTAAAGTCAAGACATTATGAATGATAGCTGTATATTGCTTATCCATAGCATAGATAGATTTATTGGTTTAGGACGGTCGTACCATATTGTTGGCTAAAATTAAGGGTGTGTATAGGTGGGTCTAAATTAATCTGGACAATGACGGGTAGAACTTGACTTGCGTGTTATGATTTGTTGGCCAAAGTTAAGGTCATAAGTGCATGGGGCAAAAATCACATCGGGGGCTTCAAATATACAGGAAACTTGCTTGTGTTGCATACCTTCTAGAATGTGGTAACTAGAGTGGCTTCCATCTAGGTTATCTCATGATGATAGTTGGATCCCGATCCCACTGATGAGTAGAATTAATCTTGGGAGATATTTTCACTTCACAATTAGCTAATCTATTAGGTGTCTAGAAAGGTGTTATGGAGCTACGCCTCTGTGGAAATGAGGTTTATTTTAATTAGGTTTGTGCGAGAGAACGGGGAATCTCTCTCGGAGTACCAACACCCACCTGGCTGAACGGTTAGTGAATTTGTAAGGTGTAAATGTTCCCGACTAGTTCTTCTTTTAAGGTTTGAGGGAGAATTCGAGAAAACAGTGGGAGCAATCCTGATTAGATAAATTAAAAACCAATCTAATCTTGCAAAAGCACACGCTGAGTGTTTCTTTTCTCTCTCTCCAGGTAGCAATCATGTCACGCCCTAAACAAGATAATAAAATGTATGACTTGACAGACCCAGATTCATATTGGGGCTGGGGAACGTTGATTCAGCTCTAACTTGTGACAAATATCATGAGCTTGAGCAAGAGAAAGAGGATTACATGAATTCCTTGATGACCTCGATGAAGAAGAAGCGTACTATTATGTCTCTTTCAGGCGTTCTTATTGTTGAGAATTGTTTTACGGTCACTCCTACCTCCTGGGTACTATATACCGGAGTAGAATCTCATATTTGTAATTTATTACATGAATTGAGAAAAAGTAGGATGGTTGGACCTGGTGAAATGTCCCTAAGAGTAGGGAACATAGCACAACTTGATGTTGCTCCGTCGGTGAATATCACCTAGTAATGCCAAGCGACAATACTATGATTTTGAACAACCGTATGTACCTTCCATGGTTTGCAACATCATATCAGTTTTTTTACTTGATAAAGATGGATATAATTTTGTTCTATATAGAAATATCATGAACATTTATCTTAATCAGGTATTGGTTGCAGAAGGTACACTATGTAACAGTATCTATGTTCTTAATCAAAACACGGTTCTTAATGTACAAAACACACCTAAGAGGAAGAGTTCAGATACGAATGAAACCTACTTGTGGTATTGTAGACTTGGTCATATCGGTAAGAAAAGAATAAGTAAGTTACGTAAGGATGGATATATGAATCCGTTTAAATTTTCATCTTATGAATCTTGTCAGTCTTGTCTCAAACGAAAGATGATCAAATCTCTGTTCACCGGACATGGAGAAAGAGCTACAGAGCTCTTGGGACTCATACACAGTGATGCATGTGATCCAATATCTGCGCAGGCAAGGGGTGGGTTCTCATACTTCATTACATTCATTGATGATCTCTTTAGGTTCGGATATGTATTTCTCATGAAATACAAATCTGAAACTTTTGAGAAGTTCAAAGAATATAAAAGCGAAGTAGAGAACCCGGCAGGAAAAAGTGTCAAGATCATTCGATCTGATCGAGGAGGGAAGTACTTGAGTACGGAATTCCATGACTTTCTAACAGAGAATGGCATTCTCTCTCAACTTACTCCTCCGTATACACCACAACACAACTGTGTATCAGAGCGAAGGAATTTTACCCTATTGGATATAGTTCGGTCAATTATGAGTAATGTCGAGTTGTTTCTTTCATTCTGGCGATATGCTCTTGAATCAGCTGTATTCCTACTGAAGAGAGTTCCGATTAAATCATTGCTTACCATCCCATATGAAATATGGAGTGGGGTGAAACCATAACTTAATTACATTAAGATATGGGGATGTCATGCTTTTATTAAAATGCAAAACCCAGTTAAACACGAGGCATGATTAGTATTGTGCAAGTTTGTGGGATACGCCAGGTATTCAAAGGGATATCTTGTCTGCCACATCAAGGAACAGAAGGTGTTTGTCACTCGCCACTTAGTATTCTTAGAAAAAGAATTTCTTACAAAAGAAATTAGTGAGAGCACGGTAGAACTGGAAGAAATTTCGTAACTATAAACTGAAGCTGAAGATTTGGTAGAACCTCAAGATTCTGTAATCCTAGATGAACTTCAGCCACTCCGCAGATCTGGTAGGATTTCTCATCCACCCGATAGATACTACGGTTTTCTTATAGACGGGGATCATGAGGACTGTATCTTGGAAGAAGATGATTCTACTAGTTTCAAGCAGGCCATTACCAATAAGGACTCTGATAAATGGCTGGATACTATGCAATCCGAAATAAAGTCCATGTACACCAACAAAGTTTGGACTATGGATATTGCTCCTCCTGGGGTAAAATCCATTGGATGCAAATGGACCTTCAAAAAAAAGATTGGTGTAAATGGACTGGTGGAGACCTATAAGGCTAGACTCGTTGCAAAAGGTTTTCGTTAAAGACCTGCTATGGACTATGACGAAACATTTTCTCCAATGGTTATGCTCAAATCCATTCGAATCCTACTTTCCATTGCTACCTTCCATGACAATGATATCTGAAAGATGGACGTAAAAACAAATTTTCTAAATGGAAATTTAGAAGAGTGCGTTTATATGGATCAGCCGGACGAATTCGTAAACAGTAAGAGCAGCGGGAAGGTGTGCAAGTTGCTTAAATCCATTTATGGATTAAAACAGACATCACGGAGCTAGAACATCGGTTTTGATAAGACAGTCAAGGAATTTGACTTCATCAAGAACGAGAATGAGCCGTATATATATAAGAAGATTGTAGAAAGAACTGTCGTATTCCTAGTCTTGTACGCGGATGACATTCTCTTGATAGAAAATAAAATTTCTATACTACAATCGGTCAAGTTGTTCTTTTCACAAAGGTTCTCCATGAAATACCTGGGTGGTGCCTCCTACATTCTAAGGATTAAGATCTACAGAGATAGATTTAAGAGATTGTTGGGACTTTCATAGTCAAGATACATAGAAGCCATACTAAAGTGATTTAGTATGGAAGATTCCAAGCACGGTAATATACCCACTTTGCATGGAATCACCTTCTCTAAAGAGATGTCTCCCAAGACTGATGAGCAGAGGGCTCGCATGAGTATTATACCCTACGTTTCGACAGTAGGATCTATAATGTATGCAATACTATATACCAGACCAGATGTAGCTTACGCACTTAGCGTGGTGAGCCGGTATCAATCAAACCCAGGGGAGAACCACCGGACAACGGTGAAGAACATTCTTAAGTACCTGAGAAGGATTAAGGAATTTTTCTTGGTGTATGGTAATCGGAACCTCCAGGTGGAGTCTTTTATCGACTAGAGCTTCTAAAGTGACAAGGATGACAGCAAGTCTGTCTTGAGTTTTGTGTTTACCTTCAACGGAGGGGCGATCTGTTGGAAAAACTCCAAACAGGACACCATCGCAGACTCGACGAAGGAGGCCGAATACATTGCTGCCAACGATGCCACAAAAGAAGCGGTCTGGATGAAAAAGTTCATTACTGAACTTGAGGTGGTATCATCCATTATTGATCCAATACCTTTTTATTGCAACAACAATGAGGTTATGGGTTTAGCAAAGGAACCACAGTCCTATCAGAGATCCAAACACATCTTAAGGATGTATTACCTGATCAGGGAGATTGTAGATCGCCAGAAGATCGAGATTCGGAGAGTAGACATAAAAGATAACACAACGGATCCAATCACCAAGGCCCTCCCTTAAGCATAGTTCGAGCGACTTTTTGAGATGTTGGGTATGCGATATGCCAACAACTGGCCTTAGAGCATGTCACGCCCCGCTTCCCAGTGTACGGAAATGGTGATGTGGCAGGCCGCAATGCATTTACAAAGAAATAAATACGTTATACATAATTAAGCAATATATATATATATATATAAGGCACAAAAATGACAAGAGGTATAAAATAAACAGCAACTTTTATTAATATTCATCTTTACAATACTACTGCTTTGAAAAGGAAAGTTACAATGATATAAAGCAATGCCTATACAGTGGCATACAAACTAAAATAAGTACAAGATGAGCTAGAAGTCCGGCCGGGCAGTGAACCGGTCCAAGTCCTCCTGGCTCGGCTCGATCTCCTGAGAGTCCGTTCCTCCTGACGAACATTCCAAAGAAAGAAAAGATAGGGATGTCATCAACGAACTAGGCTCGGTAAGTCCCAAAAGAAAGAATGGAATATAACGGTAGTAGAACTGGTAAGTTGTATAAGTATATGAGTGTTATTCTAGCACGGTTGTTTGTAACTTGGTACGGAAGGTATTTGTGTATACGAAAGGAGTTCATCTTACCCTGTGGACTATGGTAACATGTAGTACAAGGCCCCATCAAAACCCACGGGACAACGGCACGAGAGTTCATGTAGGTGTCTTTGAAGTGACCATCTCATGCTACGTTATTACGTTCCGTACTAATCTACCCCGTTATCCCCGTGTAATGTATTATATAAGTTATATTACAAGGCTTGCCAAGACCATGGATACAAGTTGTTCAAGTAGTCAGGTTCAGGATGTAATCTTATAGTCATGTCAAGTTATAGCCATGGTTTGGTCAAGTCAAGTCATGCATTCAGTTTTGATATTGGTGTTTGAATTCAGGTTTTCATGTTCATGTTCAAGTATTCATGTTAGCCTTTGGATTTATATTTGAATTGGACTCTGATTTCAGTTTAGATTCAGGTTTAGATTTAGACTCAGACTTGAGTCAGACACTTGTGACTGATTTAGATCTCGAATTAGATTCGGGAGTTATCGGTAACTGCTGTACATAGACGACATGATTTATGTTTTTTTCCAAGATAATTACCATTGATAACTCCGTTAAGTTTTCTACCTTAAATAGGCAAGCACTCACTTTCTCCGGCTCCCGGCTCAAGAGAATTGATTCCGCTTAAACCTATATTTACTAAAATCCTTAAATGTTATTTTATATAACTCGAGGGAGTTTTATGAAAGATATTTTTAATAAAATTAAAAATAAACCTCGAGAAGTTTTTTTATATTATTTAGGGTTTTCATGGATATGAATTTTAAGGATTTGAGGTATTTTAGTGAGAATTACATAACTTGGAAAGTTCATGGTATTTTATTGTAAAACTTGTCTTTTGTTGGTATCTTAATGGTATTTTGGTGAAACTGGTAATTCTATCACTTTAAAAAATGTAATTTTATTATATTTTGAAAATATATGGATTTGTAATTTTTATATAATTATTAAAAATTAAATTTTATTTAAGTAGAAAAAAATGTGTTTTCCTTAAAAACCGTATTTAAAACCTTTCGAGACCGAATGCTCCTGAGGAAGTCTGCATCTCGCTCTACTAGCCCAAAAATGTGCGATAATCTGCACCATCTAATAGCGGGTCCCCTAAAGAGGGTTGTGGAGGCATATTTGCAAAGGAATTTAAAATACAACTTAAAATAAATCTGGTTTTATAGTAAATGGTATTTTCTTGTAATATTGTATTCGTAACAAAAATTTATACAAGGATATATCGTGCTGTGGAACCATTTGTATACGTGAGGGGTAGATCGTTACTCCGTGAAGTTTTATAAAGGTATGTTTTAACAAAATACGAAAAGAGGTGTTATCTAAAGTTCATGGTATTGTAATGATAAAGTTAAATTGTGGTTGTTTTACAAAAGATTCTTAGATAAAATTTATTCTAGACATGAGTATTAAGCTTATAAGTGAAGTGGTACAATTTGTTTGATCAAAAGGTAAAGAAAAATGGAGTTATATGTTTTAGAAAAAGGAATATCGGTAATAACTCCACTTTTTACCGATTTTGATTAAAAAGAATTTCAAGAAATAGAAAGGAAGATTGAGAGGGACTTACGATATAGGAGGATTAAAGAAAGATGTAGGAAGAGAAGGTTGTCGTCATAGCATTGTGAGGTCGCCGAAATTTGCTTCGATCCTCGCCGGAAGTTGATCGCTTGCTAACTCCTCTTTTACTCCACTTGTACTTAAGAAATTTTGAGCGTTTTGGTTAGAATTTTCAGAATAATGAAGGGCTAGGGTATGGGATAGTATTTATAGTGTAGAATTAGGGTTTTGGAATTAAAATGGTGAATTAAAATGCATTAAAAAGATAATAAATTAGGAATTGAAGGGGCTCTGTTTGATTGCAGGGCAATCAAACAGTGCAAAGGAGTTAGGGATAGGCCAAGAGTCGAGTGTGCAAAACATGGGGCTCTTTGGCCATGGTTCACCCGTCGGTATCGGCCCAAAATCAATTTTCGCTGGCCGATTTGACGATTTGGGTCGTTGGATTTGTGCCACGTGTATAAGTCTGTATTTAAACCCTTGTGCACATGTTTGATTTTTCTGTCTTTTCATTTTTGTGTGTATTGCAGGTGTAAACTTTTGGGCTTCCAAAAAGATTAAAAAGAAAATCAGAAAAAAATAATGTGTTTGATGGGATTCGAACACAGGGGCTACGTCACAGCAGTGCAAGGGCTTTACCAGTGAGCTACAAGTTGTTTCTTGCTATTTTTTAACAAAATTAACTTATAACTCAATCTCAAGCTGTATAACTCATTTCTGTACATTAACTGGAAAATTTCGTACAGTAAATTCAGATTCGTTACATTCTACCCTCATTATAAAAATTTCGTCCTCGAAATTTACATTTACATAGAGACTAATTTAAAAATAAGTGAGGGTAGCTTGCAGGTATGTCTTCTTCTCATTCCCACATTGATTCACCTGGCAAATCTTTCCTCCACATTACTAGGACCAAGTTTACTTCCTTGTTCCGCAGTGTCTTCACCTTTCGGTTCAGGATCTTAACGGGTTGTTGCTCGCATGTCAGGCCAGTCTGGACTGTGAGCTCGGAGTGATCAAGGATGTAGCTAGGGTCGCTCATATATCTTTGTAGCTGGGATATGTGCAACATGTTGTGCATTCCTTCCAATGAGGATGGTAGTGCTAAACAGTATGCCACTTCTCTGACTCGTTCGAGAATGTCGAACGATCCTATGTATCTAGGACTGAGCTTACCCCTCTTGCCAAAGCGGATCACTCCTCTGTTTGGAGAGATCTTCAAGAAAACATGGTCTCCAGATTGGAACTCCAAATGTCACCGCTTTACATCAGCCCAATGCTTCTATCTGTCTTGGGCTATGTGCATTCTTTTCCTGATCGTGCGAACTACGTCCATAATTTCCACTATCATCTCTGGTCCAAGTAGTTCACGATCTCCGATGTCGTCCCAACTTAGTAGTGAGTGACACTTTCTTCCGTAGAGTGCTGCAAATGGTGCCATTCCAATACTTGCCTGATACCTATTGTTGTATGAAAACTCCACAAAGTGTAGGTGATCTTCCTTCAAACCTCCGAAGTCTAACATACAAGCCCATAGCATGTTCTCCAGAATCTAAATTGTTCATTCAGACTGTCCGTCCGTTTGTGGATGGTAAGCCGTGCTGAACTTCAGACTCGTTCGCAGGCTAGCGTGCAGACTCTATCAAAACTGTGATCGAAATCTGGTATCACGATCGGAGACGATACAAACTGGTACTCTATGAAATCTCATAATCTCCTGCATGAGTTCATGGGTATTAAATATAGTACACTTTGAGGTTAAATCTTACTTTAGATTCATGCTTACCTCCATATACTTCTTTGCTAACGTCTCGATAGATTGGCCAACTCTAAAGGGAATAAAGTAAGCCGACTTGGTGAGTCGATCCACAATAACCCATACCGCGCCGTTACCCTTCGTGCTACGAGGAAGGGCAGTCACGAAGTCCATGGTAATGTGCTGCCATTTCCATTCTGGGATTGGTAACGGCTGAAGTAGCCCAGCAGTTTTATGATGTTCAGCCTTTACTTGCTGACACACCAAACACTTGGCTATGGTTCTGGGTACTTTGCGCTTCATTCCATGCCACCAGTAGTGTTACCGTAGATCCTTGTACATCTTTTTACCACCGGGATGTACAGAATAAGGAAAGCTATGAGCTTCTTTCATCAACTCTTCTCGAATTGAGACGTTTGGTACACATAATCGACTTCCATACTGCAAGGATCCATCTTCGTGGATGATGAAGTCAGTTCGAAGTCCACTTTCTACTTGTTCTCGGATCTTTTGTAGCTTGGAATCATTTGCTTGAGCTGCTTTGATTTGATTGACAAGAGTAGACCGGACTTGTAAGTTCATCAAATATGAAGCGTTACCTGGCATAACTATTTCGATTGCCAATCCGTGCAATTCCTGCTGTAGCTTCTACTGAGCGGTGAGATTCATTGCTAATGGTTGGCGGCTAAGTGCATCAAGAACTACATTCACCTTCCGATGATGATACTGTAGGTTGATGTCGAAGTCCACCATGAGTTCTATCCGTCTTCTCTGCCGCATGTTCAATTCCTTCTGAGTAAATCCATACTTCAAACTCTTGTGGTCAATTTATATATCCACTTTTTCTCCCAGAAGATAGCGGCGCCAAATCTTAAGTGCAAAGACAATGGGTGCCAACTCCAGATCATGTGTTGGATAGTTGCGTTCATGAACTTTCAGCTGTCTTGATGCAAAATCTACAACTTTTCCATGCTGGTATAAAACACATCCTAATCCCTTACCGGACGCATCACAATGTACGACTAAACCTCCAGATTGATCCGGTATCACAAGGATAGGAGCAGAAGTTAATCTTTACTTGAGTTCTACAAAATCTCGTTCACATGCTTCTGACCACACGAATGCTTCGTCATTACGTGTGAGCTTGGTCAGAGGTGCTGCAATCTTCGAAAAACCTTCGATGAATCTTCGGTAGTATCCTGCTAACCCCCAAGAAACTTCGTACATCCTTCACTGTTTTTGGTGTCGGCCATTCGCTGACAGTTGACATCTTAGCTGGATCTACTGAGATTCTTTCGTCTGAAACGATATGTCCGAGAAATCCGACTTGATCTAGCCAAAATTCATACTTTTATACTTGGCATTGAGATGATGTTGTCGCAATGTCTCTAGGACAATCCATAAATGCTCGGCGTGTTCTTTCCGATTCTTTGAATACACCAGGATGTTGTCGATGAAGATGACAACGAACCTGTCTAAATACTCTCGGAAAACTTGGTACATCAGATTCATAAACATAGCAGGTGCATTGGTCATTCCAAATGGCATTATGAGATACTCATAATGACCATATCGAGTCCTGAACGCCGTCTTCGGAATATCATACTCTTTGACCTTCACCTGATGATAACCCGAACAAAGGTCTAGCTTTGAGAATACACAAGACCCACTTAGCTGATCGAAAAAGTCATCGATGCGAGATAGTGGATACTTGTTCTTAATCATCACTTCGTTCAGAGCTCGGTAATCTACACACATCCTGTATGAACCTTCTTTCTTCTTCATGAGCAAAACTGGAGATCCCTAACTTGAAGTACTAGGACGAATCCCACCTTTCTTCAGGAGTTCGTCCAACTGAGTACGGATCTCCTTCAATCCTTCTGGACTTAACCCGTATGGAGCTTTAATCACAAGTTGAGCGCCAGGTATTAAGTCAAAGCTGAATTCAAGAGCTCGATCGGAAGGCAAACCTGTTATATCTACATGGAATACATCCTCGAACTCTCAAACTACCTTTGAATTTTCTTCTTCTGTCAGGAGAGAAAACACTTCTGCATTCTTTGGTTTAGCACGGAAGATTCCTGGCTCCAAATTTCTATCTCCACTCTTGTAACAACTCCAATTTTAATATACATAAAATTGTTTAAAAGTTAATTTACACTTGGGGTATTTACAATTCCTGTGAGTACTATAAATATTTGATTCAATTTTGAACAACAAGAAAGAGCTTGTGGCTCACTGGTAAAACCTTGCACTACTGAACTAAAGTACCAGAGTTCAAATCCCATCAGCCATACATTCTTTTTATTTAAAATTCTTTTAATCTTTTAGAAGCCCAAGAGTTGCATGTGCACTACACGTAATAGGGTAAGTTACAGAATAATCTAACAGGTGTAATAAGCTAGTTGAAGCGTCATGGACACGTGTCACCAATACGAGCCCCCACCTTATGACTCGGGCCGGCGAGATGGTGACTCGGGCCGGGGCCGCCGATCCAACTCGGGCCAAACCTAAATTTTCTTTAACCCTGGCGACTCTTGGACCCCCCCATAACTCCAGTATTATTTTTTTTCCTGCACATTTACAGAGCACAATAAAACTCACATTTAATCCATTTTTATTACAAATTTTAATACACCCTTTCAATACCCTAAACCCTAGTTTTTCCTATAAATACCACCCCTCAAATCACCCCTCCTCACTCACAAATCCGTGCCCAAACTCTCAAGAAAATTCCAAGATCTTTTTGTGTGCAAGTGGAGTTAGCAAAGGGCGAAGCTCCGACGAACTTCCAGCGACAACTCAAGAAGTTTTCGACGACGAAACGACGCACCGGAAACTCCCACCTCTTCATCTTTCTCTCCTCTAGCCAATCATATAGTAAGTCGCTACTTCTCTTTCTTTTCTCTATTCTAAAAATATTCAAAACTAAAACCCGACGGAAGTGGAGTTAGTCCGACTTCCGATTCAGTTTTCTTTAAAAACTAAACTTTTCTTTAACGAAATAAAACCATATTCTTATATGTTGATTAATAAACATTAACAAACTTAATAAAATAAGTTTCACATCAAACTAATCATTTTTTTTAACTTTTATTATATCTTTTCAGAAAAATATCATATAGTTTAGTTTCAACATAAACCATCATAATTCCTTATTATACCTATAGATAATTCACGAGATAATGACCTATTTCCTCACAACACACATATATAATATAGCACGATGGAATTTGGGAATATTGATTTGGGAAATATACAACTTTACATATAACTATCTTCAACTTATTAAAACCTTTTTCTATAAGAAGTGTATTTAACAAATCTTTGCAATTGTGCCTCTACAACCCATTTTGGGGAACCCATTCGGGATGGTGCGGATTATCGCACATCCTCGGTCCTAGTAGAGAGAGATGCAGACCTCCGTAAGGAGCATACGATCTCGAAAGATTTTTAATACATTTTTTTCTTTAGAAAATGTGATTTCTATTATAAATAAAACTTATATTTTTAATAAATAAATATATATGTAATTAATATCAAAATATCTATTTATAATATTTATAAAATTCCACATTTCCAAAATTCAAGAAAAACATCCCATTTACAAGAAAACACCATACAATTCCAATATTTCAAATAAATACCTTATACTTTAAAAACAAGGTCATATTCACTAGAAATTTCACATTGAATAAAAGAAACATTTATAAAAACTCTAAAGATGATAATTAAATACTTGAGGTATATTTTGGAAGTATAATAAAACTGTTTTACATAAAAAAAAACCTCAAGTTATACTAAATTACAATAATGACCCTAGTAAACATAGGTTTAAGCGGAACCAGTATCTTGAGCCTCATGGAGCCAGAGATATGGGTGCTTACATATTTAAGGTAGACAATCTAAACAACGGTGTTATCAACACGGTAATTGTCTTGGAAAAAGATACAAATCCTGCCGTCCATGTGCAGCAGTTACGGATAACACCAAAACCTAATTCATGATTCAATTTCTTTTCTAATTGTCTGACTCAGACTGAGTCTCAATATAATCAATCTGACTTGAATATGATTTAAGTATGAAATTACAAAACTACAATTCAATATGAATCCATATATTTAATCTATTCAATCTATATTGACTGAACCGAACCATGGATATACATCCATCTACATGATTCTCCAGTTACATCCATTTAATGATATTATGGTTTCGGCAAGTCATCCATCTATATAAATCAAGACAATACAATACAAATAATACAATCAAGACATCGCGGGGTTTATAAGGGGTAGATTGGTATGGAAGGTGTTAGAAGTGGTATGAGACAGCAACTATAAAGACACCTAAGCTAAATTCAATTGCCGTTGTACCATGGTTGAGCGGTTCCTTGTACTCCATATAAAGTAGTCTCTAGTATAGTGAGACTCCTCTCGTATACACTGGCCTCTTCTGTACCAAGCTATAAACAACAGTGTTAACACTAAATACAAAATTATAACAATATACTCTCCATTCTGTCTATTCCATTCTTGTCTATTTATGGGACTTACCGAGCGATTTGTTCGCTGACGACATTCTTTTTCTTTTCTTTGGAATGCCGTCAGGTGATTCGGACCTTCACGAGATCGAGCCCACCATCGAGGACTTGGATCAACTAGCCTTTGACCCGGAGCTCTAGTTAGTTGTACATTTCATTTCAGTATTTTCATTTCTGTTATGCCACTGTTTAGACATTGCTTTCATTCCATGTATTTATTTTTCAGTTGTTTTGTAAAAAGAATGTTTAATAAATAAAGTTGTTGTTCAATTACATCTTGTCTCTTGTATACATTTTATTTTATATTGCTTAAATACGCTTAGCGTGTTTACTTCAGAGTAAATACGTAGCGGGCTCGTCGCGTCCTCTGACCGTACACTGGGAAGCGGGGCGTGACAGGTTTTGTTGGTGGCCCATGCAGGTTAGTTCTGTGTGGACAACCAAAGAAATATAACATAAGAACCAGCAACCTGAAAACATTCTTTACAATTCATACTTTTTGAATTTTATGATTTCAAATACTTTGAATCTGTCCTAACCCAAATTTTCTTTCTAGGTTATGGATTCCCCAAACAACACCAGCATGAATGTCAACAACACTCTCCCACCACTACCACTCACACCTGCCGTCACTGCTCCAATCAACAAGCAGACGATTCTGCTTGAGGCAATCCGTAGCCTCCTGAAAGGACAGTGATTAAAAGAGGTTTTGTCGATCAAAAATATTTACCGCAATCAAGAACGGCGTCGCATGAAGCCAGCCGGTGAATACGGGTCGGTCCACAGGGATGTGTAAATCTCCTTTAAGTTCTTACGAGTTAATTCCAAATGGTGTTTGGATTTATAATTAAACCTAAAAATTAAAGTTGTATGAGACTAGGATTAGAAACTTGCTAGGATTAGGTCTAGGGAAAATTTGGTAAACAAAGATCTACATCTCTTTCCATTGCTATTAATTAAAGATATCATATTAGTGTTATGGTAAATCTTAACAAAGGGGATTAGGATGATTGGGATGATTGATTCTTCCTCTAGATCCTTGTCCTTTCTTTATTAATCTTTACCCTAACCTCCATGGAAAACCTTAAAATCCGGGCCTTTAGACTACGGAATTCACCGTTACCTCGAGGGTAGAAGTGCCGTAGGGAGCGGAATAAAAAGGTATGCATGGAGTTCTAATGTTCATGAAAGTTTAGCAACGAAAAGAGATGAGAGATCTTCGTCTTTCAAATCCTTCCCTATTCCTAACCCTAACAAGCGAGGAAACTACTCGCTCATTGAGGGGATGAAAGAAGACATGAGTTTATTAAAGAGAGAAAACATCATTGCAAATTAATAAAAGCTAAAATAAATTAAACTAAGGCGAGAAAGTAAATTACCTAGGGCAGATAAAAAAAACTAGAACTACTGCAAGAAAAATTACCTACTTACTTTTGATGCGCTCTAACTTCAAGAAAACAGAATTTTATTCATGAGAAGAGGCATAAGAAAATACAAGGTCTTAGGTTCTATTTATAGGACATAGAAACCCTAGGTTTACAATTGCACCGCATGTCTAAAGTTACAAATATACCCCTATAAAATCTTTTCAGAGCCGCCACAGAATTTTGGTAAAATTTCCTCGAAGTACGTGCATAGGACGGCCGCGGATCCGCGGCATGGGCGCGCTTGGGCCGCGGATCCGCGGCCCTTTGATGAGGTCAACTGATGGGCTTTTCTGGTATGCTTCAAGTTCTTCTGGGGTTTTCATTTCTTTAATTCTTTTTCCATTTGGGCTTCTGCAGTGATTCCAGATCTTCAGTTAACACTTTGCGATGGATATTTTAACCGTTTTTCTCGCAAATTTGGATCTTGCGTCGCCTTGTTGATGGTGAACTGTTCTTCTGCTGGGCTTTACTAAGATCCTCCTAATTGTTGGTCAAAATTCCTTCTTTTGTGTCGTCTTTTGTGTTTTTCACTGTTTTCGCGCCAAGAACCTGTAACCTGTAACATGTAGCAGACATGGGTCAAAAGCACCTGTTTTTATTGTAAAATGCATAAGAATGGGGAATACAAAATGCAATATTATGTTATGAACAAATACCCCCAAACTTATCTTTTGCTCGCCCTCGAGCAAACTTATTGTTTTATTTAGTCTCGATAAAAAATCTAACCTAGCCGCACTTTCGCAGGAAAACGCGATTGCACTGAGCTCGTGCAACAAGCCGTTAAACCTCTAGGTGTCCCTAGTAGGAGGAGTGTTGTCTCCTGAGGGTTTTCAGCGGATTACACCCACAAAATCCTATCAATTTGGTTTTTCGACTTTTGTTTTCTGATTAGGTTTCTAACAAGGAATTCTATTATCGTCAACCCGCAAATTATCCACCCATATTCTTCACACTTTCTCATCATTTAACTTAGATTATATATGTTCTATAGAATTACCTAGCTTTCGGCATTTCTTAAGTTTTCCTTCTAGGGTTCCATCTCTACTTAGGAATTTCTATCAACTCTATTAAAGATACAAGTTTTATTCTTCACTCCTTTCTCTCATCTAAACTCTAATCACATATCCCCACGTGTGTGTAAATATCACCCCTACACTTGGAAATTCAAATCAAGCAATCGTACTCTCGTCCATTGTCAAAAGCACTTATTAATTGGTGATCTTTCGCTTTCACATCCTTCATGCGACTGTTAATACTTCTTGAGGTACCAACAACCGATTATAAGATGCGTTAGCACTTTAAAGCGTACTTCCTAGCTTTGCAATACCCAAGGCTTTTAGCAGTGACTCCCAAACCAGTTGGTCTAAGGCACTAGGTGATGAAGCACCCTCGCTAAATATTTTTCTATTTTTTACAGCCTTAAGTAATCACAAAAACCAGTGTCCATTTTTTTATTCTTTATTCACTTTTTTTTTTTTGTGCTAAGGACTTTAGACAAGAGTATTTCAAGGTCTCTTCTACTAATCCAAGTTTCAAGGTGCGTGTTTGTGCGTTTTGTAGGGTATATGTTTTCAGAATCTAGACTTAAGCTAGGAACTATTTTTCAAACTTATTCTCTAATAAAAGTTTTAATACTTTTCCTTCGTTTCGACTTAGCCCAAGAACTGAACCCAAAATTTGCCTATTTCTAAATAATCTACATAGACAAATACTTTCTACCGTTAAACTCTAAGAAAGGTTATTTTTAGGGTTTTTAATTTGCTAAGTCTAAGATTTAGTTTTTCCTAGCCAGTTACCCTATTTATCAAACTCAAGTCAATTAACCAGAATTGAATACATTAATTTTTATAATTTTTGAATTTTTTCAATTTTTATGGGTTTTTCTGTTTTCTAATTTTTTTTATTTTTCAAATTTTCAAATTTTTATGATTTTTTTTTATATAAAGATGCAATGCAGAAATATACATATGAATGCAAAAGGAAAACTTACCGAACATACCCCCAAACTTACAATGGACAGTGTCCTCACTGTCATGCTGCACCAAGTGGGTTGATAATATCGGCGAGTTCCTGCTTATTATTATATTTACATATTATATACACACCCCCAAACTTATTTGAAATAATATTTTGGAAGAAAAGAAATCTGGGGGTGAAAGTGGAGGAATATTACTCAGTGTAGATCGGCTCCTGCAAGAACAGGAGCTCCTCCGAAGGGTCCGCTGTGAGGAACGGTTTCAAACGATGCCCATTTACTTTGAAAAGCGTACCGTCCTCCGGGTTTTCCAGATCAACCGCACCGTGCGGATAAACGGTGCAGACTACAAAAGGTCCCCTCCACCTAGAACGGAGCTTGCCGGGATGAAAATGTAACCGAGTATCATATAATAAAACCTGTTGACCTGGTTTAAATGTTTTGCGCAAAAGGTTTTTATCATGAAATACCTTAACTCGGTTTTTAGCAATCACGGCATTATCATATGCCTCATCCCGCAGCTCTTCTAGTTCATTTAACTGCAGCTTTCGGTTGTTGCCCGCATCTCCTAAGGATAAATTCAGCTCTTTAATGGCCCAAAATGCCTTATGCTCAATTTCTACTGGAAGGTGGCAGGCCTTCCCGTAAACAAGCCGGTATGGAGACATGCCAAGATCGGTTTTGTATGCAGTACGGAAAGCCCATAGTGCGTCGATCAATTTTAGTGACCAATCTTTACGGTTTTTAGAAACCGTTTTCTCCAAGATTTGCTTAATTTGTCGATTCGAAACCTCGGCTTGCCCACATGTTTGGGGATGGTATGGCGTTGACAGCTTATGGGTGATAGAGTATTTACGCATTAAGGACTCAAAAGTCCTATTACAAAAGTGAGAACCATTATCACTTATTATCGCACGAGGGTGCCCAAATCGAGAAAAGATGTGTTCTTTAAGAAATCGAACGACAACCTTGTTATCATTCGTTCGACTAGGCATCGCCTCAACCCATTTTGAAACATAGTCAACAGCCAAAAGAATATACACATTTCCAAAAGAGTTGGGAAATGGCCCCATGAAGTCTATACCCCAAACATCAAAAATGTCTACAACCAAAATAGGTTGGAGCGGCATTTCGTTTCTCCGCGATATCCGGCCCAAGTGTTGGCACCGGGAGCAAGTTTTGCAGTATTCGAAAGCATCTTTGAAGAGTCGTGGCCAATAGAAACCACACTGCAAAACTTTCTCGGCTGTCTTCTTTGGGCCAAAGTGCCCGCCACATGCTTGATCGTGGCAAAAAGACAGCACACTCTTGACCTCATTTTCTGGCACACACCGACGAATGATTTGGTCAGGACAATATTTAAAAAGATAAGGTTCATCCCAGTAAAAATGCTTTACTTGGGACAAAAATCGAAGTTTATCTTGTTTCGACCAATCTTTAGGTATCAAGCCGGTGGCTAAGTAGTTTACAATATCGGCGAACCATGGTTCGCAAGAAACAGTCAAGAGTTGCTCATCGGGAAAAGCATCAGTGATAGGCAGTTCAAGTGTAGGCGACGAAGGAAGTCGTGAAAGGTGATCGGCCACTACGTTTTCACATCCCTTTTTGTCCCGTATGATAAGGTCAAATTCTTGTAGCAAGAGGATCCAACGTATGAGCCTAGACTTAGCATCCTTCTTCGCAAAAAGGTGGCGAAGAGCTGAGTGATCCGTGTACACTATAACTGGAGAGCCGATTAAATAAGGCCGAAATTTCTCAAGTGCAAACACAACCGCTAAAAACTCTTTTTCTATTATTGTGTAGTTTAATTGGGCCTCATTTAATGTTCGGTTAGCGTAGTAAATTACATGCGGCATCTTGTTAATGTGCTGTCCAAGAACAGCACCAATTGCAAAATCTGATGCGTCGCACATAATTTCGAAGGGATGCGTCCAGTCTGGAGATGAAAGGATGGGCGCAGAAATGAGTGAGTGTTTCAAAGACTCGAACGCTTTCATGCAAGTTGAGTCGAAAACAAAAGTAGTGTCTTTGGCCAACAAGAGAGTCAAGGGTCTAGCAATCTTGCTAAAGTCCTTGATGAACCGTCTATAGAAACCGGCATGGCCAAGGAAAGCTCGGATATCTTTGACGCATTTAGGAGGAGGAAGATTAGAAATGACTTCGATTTTTGCTCTATCAACCTCTATGCCGTTTTGCGAGATGACATGTCCTAAGACAATGCCTTCTCGTACCATAAAGTGGCACTTCTCCCAATTCAAAGTCAGGTTCTTTTCCCTACAGCGGGTGAGAACTGCGTCAAGATGTCGTAAACACTCATCGAAGGAGTCACCAAAAATGGAGAAACCATCCATAAAGATTTCCAAAAACTTCTCCACCATGTCCGAAAAGATCCCCATCATACACCGCTGAAATGTAGCGGGTGCATTGCATAACCCAAAGGGCATGCGACGATAAGCAAAAGTGCCAAAGGGACAAGTAAATGTAGTCTTGTCTTGATCCTCTTTGGATATGAGGACTTGATTATAACCGGAATAGCCATCTAAAAAGCAGTAGAATTCGTGCCCCGCCAATCGTTCTAGCATTTGGTCAATGAATGGTAAAGGAAAGTGGTCCTTCCTTGTCGCGGCATTGAGTTTCCGGTAGTCGATGCAAACTCGCCACCCAGTTTGGGTGCGAGTGGGAATTAACTCATTTGCCTCATTGGTGATGACCGTGATGCCCGATTTCTTTGGCACGACATGAATGGGGCTAACCCATTGGCTATCCGAGATAGGGTAAATGATACCGCTATCCAGACACTTAACAATCTCCTTCTTAACCGCCTCTTTCATGATGGGGTTGAGGCGTCTTTGTGGATCCCTTGCCGGCTTGGCATCATCCATCAAGTGTATATGATGTTCGACAATGAGGGGACTAATCCCCTTGATGTCCGCCATAGACTAGCCGAAAGCTTGCCGATTATTGTATAAGACCGTTAAAAGAGCCTTCTCTTGCTCAAGAGCTAGAGAGGCCGAGATGATAACGGGTAAGGTCTCATTTTAACCTAGATAAGCATATTTTAGGTGCGACGGCAAAAGCTTTAGTTCGAGTTTGGGTGGTGAAACGATAGATGGTAACAATGGAGTAACTGTTTCAAACTCGAAGGATTCCATCAAAGGTTCAAATTGAGTGTACGCCTACCGAGTCGGATGGTTCAACTAACTCATCCGCAAAAGCAAAAGACTCAAACTCGGGTGGAGAGTCTTCAAGATCATCAACAAAGGTGAAACACTCATAATCTTTGTCCGACGTGAAAGCTGTGTCGGATTCTAGGAGGAACGCACTAGTGGCGTCAATATTACTGTGATCAAACATGAAATTCTCGAACTCACAGTCCTCCTCCGCGATCTCATCGATCGAGCACACATCAAGTACGCTAGAATTAGGCTCGCAAGGCTGACTTCCTAACTTGAAAATGTTAAGTTCAACTGTCATCTTCCCAAAGGATAGATTCATTGAACCATTACGACAGTTGATTACCGCGTTAGAAGTCGCGAGGAATGGTCGACCAAGTATCACCGGAATTTGATTACGGGGGTTAGCGACAGGCTGTGTATCCATAACAATAAAGTCCACGAGGAAAATGAAATCCCCTACTCTAATTAACACATCCTCCAACTCTCCCCTAGGGTGGGTGATTGATCGGTCGGCCATTTGGAGAGTGCAATGAGTAGGCTTGAGCTCTCCAACGCCTAATTGTTCGTACACCGAATAGGGTAGCAAATTGACACTAGCACCAAGATCTAATAGTGCTCTATTGATGGTCTTGTTCCCAATTATGATCGAAATAGTAGGACAACCGGGGTCCTTGTGCTTTGGGGGTCAAGAATTGACAAGAGCATCACTAACAGCACTAGCCACGAAAACTTTCTTTGGTACTTGTGACTTCCTCTTTTTGGTGCATAAGTCCTTTAGGATTTTTGCATATGAAGGAACTTGTTGGATTGCATCCAAAAGAGGGATATTTATGCTAACCTGCTTGAACAACTCTACAATCTTCTCCATCTGTGGAGTTGGTTTATTGGATCTCAACCGATTTGGAAAATGAACATTTTGAAAAGTAGTTGAGTCCAATTTTTGCGGATCAAATTGTTGAGTTGGAACGGAACCCCGTGTAGATGTGTTCGTGTTGTGAGAAGAGGGTCCGTTCGAGCTAGAAGAAGTAGAGCCATGTGAAGGATGGAGAATAGGCTCTAACGAAGAAGAAGAGGAAGATGAAGAACCACCGGCAGAGGTGTCATGGTGAATACCCACATTGTTTTGCAGCACTCTTCCGGATCTCAACGTAGTCACAGCATTCACGTTATGATTCTGCTGTTCATGTGCAACATGTGCATGACCGGGGTTTGGGAGTGGTTGAGACGGAAGCTTTCCTTTCTCTCGCTCTTTCAATGCTGCGTTGAGTTGTGCAATTTGTGCCTCAATAGCTTTGATGCTTTGATCGTGTGAGGCACTGTTTTGGACCAAAGATTGAACAGAAGTCTCTATCCTAGCTGTGGACTGTGCAGATTGCTTTAGGAATGCTTCTAGACTTCTTTCGAGCGAGCTAACAGCATTTTGAGGGGGAACAAAATTGTTGGGTACAAAATTGTTCATCTGATTAGGGTAAGGTTGCTGTTGGAGAGGCTGCTGAATTTGAGTTTGTGGAGGTGCTTGTTGTTGTGGGGGAGGAGCCCTTTGAAAATTGTTGTTTCCTTGGGATTGTTGATTGTGGTTCCAAGCGAAATTAGGGTGGCTCTTCCAACCCGGATTGTATGTTGAAGAGTATGGATCATTTCTTTGTCGTTGCTGAAAGGCAGCATTGACTTGATCTTGTCCTTGAGTGGAAGCAGTGTAAGGACACTCTTCGGTGAGATGTGATGGATCCGAACAACAAGCACAAACAGTTCGTGGGGGCACAACAGGGGCAGGAGAAGGTGCTGAGATTTTGGTCTCAAGCGCTTCTAGCTTTTTCGTAAGAGCGGCCATCTCGGCCTTCATAGCAATTGACATCTCTACTTGATGTATGCCTGCCCTAGGTTGACCAATAGAAGAAGATGATGTGGTCTTGGTGCTCTCCCATTGAATTGTTTGCTCACTAAGATCCTCAAGAAACTGCCACGCTTCCTCACTAGACTTGGACAGAAAGTGACCTTGACTAATGGTTTCTAGCAACTGCTTCGTTGCCGGGTTCAATCCCTCGTATAATGTTTGGCAAAGTTGCCATCTTTCGATTCCATGGTGAGGGCATTGAACGAGAAGGTCTTTGAATCTTTCAAAACATTTCCAAAATGGTTCGGCAGGAAGCTGTGAAAATTGTATAATCTCATTACGGATTTTAGCAGTTTTGTGATGAGGATAGAACTTTTTAAGAAAAGCTTTCACAAACTCGTCCCAATTTCTAATTGAGTGTGATGCGGTGCTGTATAGCCACTTCTCGGCTAGGTCACATAAGGTGAAAGGAATGACCTTTAGCCTTATAGCGTCATCACTTAATTGGGTAGTTTTCATCATGGCGCAAACGTTTTGGAATTTGTTGATAAAGATATATGCATCTTCGGATTCCAAACCATGAAACTTAGGCAGCATGTTGATGAAGTGGGGTTTGATCTCAAAATTGTCCCCATTAGCCGGTGGGAGGGAAAGACAAGTAGGAAGGGCGGTGCGGATGGGGTAGAAAAGATCCTGGAGCGCGACTCGTGCGGGCGCTTCGACAGGCGGAAGATTCGGGTTATTCGCACCTAACGGAGGTGGAATCCTTCCCGTCGGTAAGGTATTGTTAGGATCGTATCCCGACATACCTTCGGAAGAATGTGATGGTGAAAGTGAAGAAGTGGACAAGATTTCGACTTCGGAGTCGAAAGGTTCGTCGGTCGGTACCAACGAAACACGGACTAATCGGGTGCTAGGGTCCCTAGTCCAACCGGACATACACTAAAAGGGTTAGTGTAGTCGAAAGATGAAAGACAGAATGTGAAGGTAAGAAGACGTCAATAAGAAGAAGTGGTGTAAGTGAGTGCAAAGATTCTTTAGCGACAAGTTGCAAGTTTTGAAAAGATTTTCCTTTTTCTTTTTAAGTGAGCTTTTTGCAAAAAGATTTTGAAAAGAGACTAGTGACACAAATGCAATTAACCACACATGCACAATCAGGCCTAAGTCTAGGGTCACCTAGGTCAGCTAGACAGCTCCTAACTGTTCCAAAGGGCTAGAGATAGGACCTCAAACCGCCTCTTCACGGACAAGTATGGCCAGGTAAGTAGGAAGGAACCACCACGACAGTGGGCCTAATTAAAAACCACTAGCCTAGACACCGCAATATCGGTTAGGATAAACGGCCGATGCCTATACTAGTCCTCTGTTCTATTGAGCTCGAGGTCCTTAGGGCTGAGTCTAATATTTTTTAAATTAAAAGTGGTCAATGCAAATGCTTTACGTGATTTCTGGGGTCCTGGGAAGGGTGATGAAATCCCCACTCAATCTGAATTGGTCAAAAGCCCCTTAAAGTCAGATTAAAGTATGCAAAGCAGTAAATCACTTGCAATCAATTTGCTTTTTAGCGCGGCGCAAAGAATCCTGCAGAAAATCAATTATTGGAAGGGGGAAGAAGATTTTTAGCGCAAAGAATCCTGCAGAAGATTTGACAGAAGATATATGAAGATTTGCAGAGGAGGGAAAGAGGAAGCAAACCAAGCAAAAATTGCGCAGAGAACCCTCCAGACGGCGGCGGAAGCGCGGCGTGAGGTGGGTTTATGCGGCGGAAGCGCGGCGGATTGGGGGCTTCAGGTCTCTGGATTTCTTCGGCTGCTCTGTACTTTCAGTCTCCTCCTGTTTTGATGTATCTTTTTCTGTGTCCCCTTCTGTGTTGTTTCAGATCCGTCAATCCTGCAAAGATCCACAAAGAAAACCCTTCAAACAATAAAAGATGATAAAAAAAATTTTTTTTTTTTTTTTATTTTTGGAATTTTTCAGATTTTTATGATTTTTTATATTTTAGATTAACCCGAAATTACAAAAAGAAAATTTTACGCCATCCCCGGCAGCGGCGCCATTTGATTAAAAGAGGTTTTGTCGATCAAAAATATTTACCGCAATCAAGAACGGCGTCGCATGAAGCCAGCCGGTGAATACGGGTCGGTCCACAGGGATGTGTAAATCTCCTTTAAGTTCTTACGAGTTAATTCCAAATGGTGTTTGGATTTATAATTAAACCTAAAAATTGAAGTTGTATGAGACTAGGATTAGAAACTTGTTAGGATTAGGTCTAGGGAAAATTTGGTAAACAAAGATCTACATCTCTTTCCATTGCTATTAATTAAAGATATCATATTAGTGTTATGGTAAATCTTAACAAAGGGGATTAGGATGATTGGGATGATTGATTCTTCCTCTAGATCCTTGTCCTTCCTTTATTAATCTTTACCCTAACCTCCATGGAAAACCTTAAAATCCGGGCCTTTAGACTACGGAATTCACCGTTACCTCGAGGGTAGAAGTGCCGTAGGGAGCGGAATAAAAAGGTATGCATGGAGTTCTAATGTTCATGAAAGTTTAGCAACGAAAAGAGATGAGAGATCTTCGTCTCTCAAATCCTTCCCTATTCCTAACCCTAACAAGCGAGGAAACTACTCGCTCATTGAGGGGATGAAAGAAGACATGAGTTTATTAAAGAGAGAAAACATCATTGCAAATTAATAAAACCTAAAATAAATTAAACTAAGGCGAGAAAGTAAATTACCTAGGGCAGATAAAAAAAAACTAGAACTACTGCAAGAAAAATTACCTACTTACTTTTGATGCGCTCTAACTTCAAGAAAACAGAATTTTATTCATGAGAAGAGGCATAAGAAAATACAAGGTCTAGGGTTCTATTTATAGGACATAGAAACCCTAGGTTTACAATTGCACCGCATGTCTAAAGTTACAAATATACCCCTATAATATCTTTTCAGAGCCGCCACAGAATTTTGGTAAAATTTCCTCGAAGTACGTGCATAGGACGGCCGCGGATCCGCGGCATGGGCGCGCTTGGGCCGCGGATCCGCGGCCCTTTGATGAGGTCAACTGATGGGCTGTTCTGGTATTCTTCAAGTTCTTCTGGGGTTTTCATTTCTTTAGTTCTTTTTCCATTTGGGCTTCTGCAGTGATTCCAGATCTTCAGTGAACACTTTGCGATGGATCTTTTAACCGTTTTTCTCGCAAATTTGGATCTTGCGTCGCCTTGTTGATGGTGAACTGTTCTTCTGCTGGGCTTTACTAAGATCCTCCTAATTGTTGGTCAAAATTCCTTCTTTTGTGTCGTCTTTTGTGTTTTTCACTGTTTTCGCGCCAAGAACCTGTAACCTGTAACATGTAGCAGACATGGGTCAAAAGCACCTGTTTTTATTGTAAAATGCATAAGAATGGGGAATACAAAATGCAATATTATGTTATGAACAGACAGCAACAACAGACTGCTATCATAATGAACCGACTAGAGGCAGAAGCACCTGGGGTGAAGCAATTCAGAGCTTTGCACCCCCAAGCAATTCTCAGGAAAGGAGAGCCCTCTAGAAGCGGAGGAATGGGCTCAAAGTATCGAAGATGATCTGGCAGCGGCACAAGTGCCAGAGATAGTTTGGGTCCGTGTTGCGAAATTATAGCTCACGGACAATGCACAGGTTTGGAGGAAGGCGGAAGAAAGCTATCTTGATCAACCCATCGAATGGAAGACTTTCCGCGATATGTTTGACGCAAAGTACTTCCCAGAGACTGCCAGGTTCGACATGGAACAACAGTTCATCCACTTACAACAGGGTTCGATGTGGACCAAATCAGTGGATGAATACGATATTGAGTTCACCATGCTCAGTCGGTAAGATATGTCTCAATAATTCGATTTTTCAATAAATCACATACTACACAGCTAACACAATACTTTAACAGATTTGCGGCATACTTGATACCGACGGATGAGATCAGAGCCCGTCGATTTCAACAAGGGTTAGATTTGGAGATCCAGGCTGCATTAGCCACATGAGATTTTCCGACTCATGAATCTGCTCTGAAAGCGGCCCGCCGTTATGAGGCGGTGGCAAAGATGAGGGGCAGATCTCAATTTGCTGGAGTTAAGCGCCCTGCCACCCAGATGGCAGGAGGAGCCTCATCAAACCCAGCATTTGTGCCCAAGAGACCAGGAGTACCAATCAACCGGTCCAGCCCAGCATTTTGCATATACTGCAGGGATTGGATTCACAGAAGCAATTCACCTTGGAGGGCTCCAGTTCTTCTAGTCAAGAAGAAAGATGGCACAAGGAGGATGCGCATCGATTATCGAGAATTAAACCAGGTGACTATTAAGAACAAGTACCCGATCCCTCGCATTGGCGAATTGTTCGAGCAACTCAGTGGCACGAGGGTATTCTCGAAGCTAGATTTGCGATCCGGATATTATCAAGTTCGAGTTAAATCAGAGGATATCTGCAAGACTGCGTTCCGAACTCGATATGGACATTATGAGTATTTAGTGATGCCATTCAGAGTCACGAATGCACCGGAGATATTTATGGACTTGATGAACCGAATCTTTTCACCATTCTTGGACCAGTTTATAGTGGTGTTCATAGATGATATTCTGATCTACTCGAGGAGCCTAGAAGAGCATGCAGAACACTTGAGGATCGCACTGCAGACATTGAGGCATGAAAAATTGTATGCAAAGATGAGCAAGTGCGAGTTTTGGCTTGAAAAGGTGAAGTTTTTGGGGCATGTCGTATCCAGAGATGGAATCGCCGTTGATCCTGAAAAGATTGCAGCAATTCAAGATTGGCCGATTCCGAAAATTGTAGCAGAGATCAGAAGTTTTCTTGGACTTGCTGGATATTATAGAAGGTTCATGGAGAATTTTACTCGATTGGCTGAGCCTTTAACCAAGCTTACGCGGAAGGAAGTACCGTTCGTTTAGACGGATATTTGTACTTCGGCTTTTGAGGCGTTGAAGCAAAAGTTGATAACCGCTCCTATTTTGACCGTACCAGACGGTTCCGGAGGATTGCTGATTCACAGCGACGCATCTGGGAAAGTTTTGGGATGTGTTTTGATGCAGCATAGGAAAGTTATAGCCTATGCATCGAGACAGTTGAAGACCCATGAGAAGAATTACCCAACTCACGATTTGGAGCTAGCAGCTATGATTTTCACTTTGAAGATTTGGAGACGCTACTTATTGGGCGAAAAGGTCTAAGTATTCACCGATCACAACAGCCTAAAGTATGTGTTCACGCAGAAAGAGCTTAACATGAGGCAGCGTGGATAGTTGGAGCTGATGGCTGATTATGATCTTGATCTCAAGTACCATCCCAGGAAAGTTAATGTAGTACCGGATGCGCTTAGTCGGTTTCCAGCAATTCGAATCTTGACTGCACAGAAGGAGCTTATCAATGATTTTCGGAGATTCGAGTCGGAGATTGTGTTACCGCATTCTTCAAGATAGTTGATGCAGCTGCAAGTACAGTCATCGTTGATCGATAATATTAAAGAATCGCAGTCACAGGACCCAAGATTGCAAAAGTTTCGAGAACAGGTAGAGGCGGGACTTTGAATGGACTTGTTGATTCATGAAGATGGTTCGTTGCGATTTGGTAGCCGTTTGTGTGTACCAAGGGGAGACATTCGCGGAGAATTTATGAAGGAGTCGCACAGTTCCACATATTCCGTACATCCAGGAGGTACGAAGATATACGTGATCTACGACAGTGTTTCTGGTGGGAAAGCATGAAAAGGGAGATAGCCCGTTTTGTAGCGGAGTGCTTGGTGTGTCAGCAAGTTAAGGCTGAACATCAAAGGGTAGCTGGTTTATTGCAACCACTTCTGATTCCTCAATGGAAATGGGAACATATAACCATGGATTTCGTGACAGCTTTACCACGGAGTCCAAAAGGCAACAATGCAATTTGGGTGATTGTTGATCGATTGACCAAGGCAACTCATTTCATACCGTTTTGAGTTGGTCAGTCAACAGAAGCGTTAGCAGAGCGGAACATGCAGGAGATTGTGAGATTGCATGGAGTACCTGTGAGCATCATCTCCGACCGTGATACCCGATTCTTATCGCACTTCTGGAGGAGTTTACAGGAAAGTTTAGGAACATGATTGAAGTTTAGTACTGCTTATCATCCCCATACAGATGGCCAGTCAGAGAGAACGATCCAAACTCTTGAAGACATGTTGAGAGCTGCATGTTAGACTTCAAGGGTTCGTGAGAGGATCATCTACACTTGGTGGAGTTTTCTTACAATAACAGCTTTCATGCGACTATTTAGATGGCTCCATTCGAAGCATTGTATGGTCGCAAGTGTCGCTCACCCGTTTGTTGGGGTGATGTTGGAGAACGGAGATTGTTGGGACTTGATCTTGTCGTGCAAACAGTAGAGAAGGTTAATACTATCCGTAATCACATGAAGGAAACACAGGATCGGCAGAAGAGTTGGGCCGATACATCGATAAGACCTCTAGAATTTGCTGTTGGTGATCTTGTATTCTTGAAGATATCACTGACTAGAAGAGTGATTCGTTTTGGGAGTCGAAGCAAGCTTAGTCCTCGATTCGTGGGGCCTTTCGAGATTACTGAGCGTGTTGGAGAAGTGGCTTATCGATTGGCTTTACCACCTCTCTCCAATCCCCGAGGCTACCCCTGCACAACCCGAGAACCCAACAACATCAACCCAAGAAACCCCTCACCGCCTCCAACCCTCGCCTCGCCGCCGACCACCCTCGTCGGCCTCCCCTCGCCTCTACACCTCGCCGAATACCTTTCCTCCTGCTCTTCCCTGCATAAGACCCCGATCCCCGACTTCAAGAACCTTGATCCACTACCTCGCCGGAAAAACACCATCGTCGGTGACCCACTACCTCGTCTTCGCCCCTCGCCTCTGCCTCCTCTGTCCCATACTCAAAGCCAAACCCAGAGGACCACCACAGCCCTCTTCTCTTCTTCTTCTTCTTCCCTTTCTTCTTGTTTCAAGTTTTCCAGTCATCGTCGTAGCCATGCCGCCGCCGACTATCCGGGAAACCCAGTGGGCCTCCCAGCCAGCGTGGTCACGTTCTTTCTTTGCTTGGTTCAGTTCTGTACGCCCGTGTGTGCATCGCGAAAGTTACCAACATCGTACACGGCGTACGCTCCCCGTCGTGAGATCCGTTCAGACAAGTTTATCTTGCTACATGCTATGTTATTATATTTACATCCATATGAATAAAAATATCACATGTTTACTGTATTGTATATCCATGTTATAGTTTTACAATATCTGTTCGCATCCGTACAATTTATTACATATCTAGTCGCATACAATTTTATCTCGCTACAGGCTATGCAACATATTTTACATGTATAGGTATAGAATTATTACATGTTTATGGCATTTCACATCCATGTTACAGTTTTACCGTTTTTCCGATATTCGTTCATATCTATGTTATTTATTATATATCTAGTTGCATGCCATGTCATATTATATCTTGTTACCGGTATATTAGCACCTCATACTTGATAATGTGTATCATGCGTAGTCATAGAGTTATAGATGTAATCCCTGATAGATATTTGTGCATCCGTATTTTATCGTGCATCCGTACTTGCTACAGTTTTATTACGAGCATCCATTTGATACCTGTGCACTACCTGTCATGACCTGATACATCACTACTTGACCTGTTACCTGATCCTGTTTCTAATGCCGACAATCCTGACATATTGTCCCGATGGACATATCCTGTTGTCTATTTACAAAAACATGTACCTGCTTGATTCTGTGTTGGCATTAGCTCCAGTTTATCAATACCCGACTCGAACACATAACCTTGGGGGTAGAGGAAATCAAAGGTGTAACCGAGTGTAACTTAAAAGGGTATTACATAATCCGTGGTCCCGGGGGGTAACGGGACAGAATCATTCATGATTCTTCTTAGTCCGTGGTCCCGGGAGGTAACGGGACAGAGTCTTTCATGACTCTTACAACTTGATCCGTGGTCCCGGGGGGTAACGAGACAGAACCATTCTTGGTTCACATATCCTGATCCGTGGTCCCAGGGGGTAATGGGACATATTCTTTGAGTTACATGAGGAGTACATCAATTGGTTTCGAATAACTTTAGAATAGATAACCCAGTAGCACAGTTTAGATTATTTACCGCACTTCACCTGCACGTATACACTTCACTGTTTCACACCCGTGTTACTTGTTATATTCATGTTATCGTTTATATTCATGCCTGCATATATCGTTGCATTCTAGTTATATTTTGTTCTTTGATATTATGACGCACTGACGTCTGGGTTTTGCATGGCCCAGTTCCTCTATCTTTATCGCAGGCTGACCAGAAGTATTTTAGCCGACAGGCTGAACAGTGAGGATCATGTTAGTGTTTAGTTTAGTTCAGTTTTCCTTCAGTACTTTCATTTCTTGATGTAATCCCGTATTTGGGATGTACTTTCCAGATGTTATTGTTTATTGGATTTATTGCTTCCGCATATTATTTCGTGACTCGTTTATTCTGGCATATGGACATGTACTAGATAGTTTATTTTACTTTATTGTTCCTGATATCTTATATACAGCCGTAATGTGACTATGGAGGGATGTTTTTCTAGCCACAGGTAGCATGGTTGGCTCTGTCACGTGCCGATCTTAGCGCACTCTGGGAAGCGGGGCGTGATAGTCCAGCCCAGCATTTTGCACATACTGCAGGAGAGATGGGCATCTGATGAAAGATTGCCGGCATGCAAATCGTCTTTGCTTAGTCTGCGGCTCAGCTACTCATGATATTGGGTCTTGTCCTCGTATACAAAACCCATATGTTGCACCCAGGCCAGCAATCACATACCAGCAGCGCCTAGCCATTCAGATACATGCTCCGAGACTTGCACTACCTGCTCCACCTACTCGTGGACCGACTGCACCCCCTTCCCGTCAGTTTCATCAAGCTCAAAGGAACCCACCACAAGGACCAAGGAACGGACAGAGGAATGCTCCTCCAGCAAGGAGGAATGTGCCGAGGCAACAGGCTTTCACGATGACTGTGGAAGAGGCTGAAGCCACCGGCCAAGTTATTACTGGTAACACTCCCCTTTCAAAATCTCTTTTGGTTCTTAGACATACCTATATATCTTTTCCCTTATACCTAAAACCTATCCTACATATACCTTAGGTACAATTTTAGTAGCATCAATCCCTGCACTCGCACTTTTTGATACTGGAGCATCTCATTGCTTTATGTCTCGTTCGAATTCATGCGATACCAATCACACCGCTTGTATCCAGCTGGAATGTCAGTTCAGGGAACGGCGTTCTAAAGGCAATAATGGAATACAACTTATGTCCAGTAGTCGTCTGCAGTAGAGAATTCTATGCTGACTTCAAGGTGCTGGACATACTGAACTTCGATGTGGTTCTAGGTATGGATTGGCTCGGAACATTTTATGCTACTATTGACTGTCGTCAAAGGAGGGTAGTATTCGAGATTCCAGAGTATCCGGTTTTCTATTTCAAAAGTGGAGACCGTGCCTTAGAGCCAAGTACTTACAAGGCGAAACCAAAGAAGGCGGTGATTGCAGCAATTCAAGCGGAGGAAGGATCAAAGCCAGAAGTACTTCGAGAGTTCGACGATGTGTTTCCTGACGATATATCAGGTTTGCCTCCCGATCGGGCTCTTGAATTCAGCATTGATTTAGTACCAGGAGCACAACCGGTGATCAAAGCACCTTATTGATTAAGTCCAGAATGTTTGAAGGAAGTCCGAACTCAGTTGGACGAATTATCGGCGAAAGGATGGATTCGTCTCAGCACGTCAAGTTGGGGATCACCAGTACTACTTGTGAAGAAGAAGGAAGGTTCATACAGAATGTTCATCGATTATAGAGCCTTGAACGAAGTAACGATAAAGAACAAGTATCCACTCCCGCGCATCGACGATTTATTCGATCGGCTAAGTGGATTTTGTGTTTTCTCTAAGCTAGATCTTCATTCAGATTATCATCAGGTGAAGGTCAAGGAATATGATATCCATAAAATGGTATTCAGAACCTGCTATGGTCAATATGAATTTTTTGTGATGCCATTTGGAGTGACCAACACACCAGCAATATTCATGAACCTAATGGATCAAGTTTTCTGAGAGTACCTAGACAGGTTTGTTGTCATCTTCATCGAGGACATCCTGGTGTATTCAAAGAGTCGGAAAGAACACGCCGAACACTTGAGAATTGTCCTGGAAACTCTACGACAACATCAACTATATTCCAAGTACTGCAAATGCGAGTTTTGGCTAGATTAAGTCGGTTTCCTCAGACATGTTGTATCAGGCGAAGGAATCTCTATGGATCGAGCGAAAGTTTCAGCAGTAGGCGAATGGCCGACACCAAAATCAGTGAAGGACATTCATAGTTTTTTGGGTCTAGCTGGATATTACAGAAAGTTCATTGAAGGCTTTTCAAAGATAGCAAGACCCCTGAACAAGCTCACACGTAAAGATGAAAAATTCGTGTGGTCAGAAGCATGCGAACAAGCTTTCGTAGAACTCAAGTCGAGGTTGACATCAGCGCCTATTCTCGTTATACCGGACCAATCTAGAGGTTTCGAAGTGCATTGTGATGCATCCGGTAAGGGATTAGGATGTGTTCTACATCAGCACGGAATGGTTGTGGCTTATGCTTCAAGACAGCTGAAGATTCATAAGCGCAATTATCCGACGCATGATTTGGAATTAGCAGTCGTTTTATTTGCTCTTAAGATTTGGCGCCATTATCTTCTTGGTGAACGAGTGAACATATACACAGATCACAAGAGCCTGAAATATTTGTTTACTCAGAAGGAGCTTAATATGCGGCAGAGACGATGGTTAGAAATCATAGCGGACTTTGACATCAACCTGCAATATCACCCAAGAAAGGTGAATTTGGTACCTAATGCTCTTAGTCGCCAACCATTAGCAATGAATCTCACCGTTCAGTGGAAGATTCAACAAGACTTGAATCAGATGGAGATTGAAGTGATCATGCCAGGTAACGCTTCAAGTTTGATAAATTTACAAGTTCAATCTACCATTATCAATCAGATCAAAGCAGCTCTAGCAAGTGATGCTAAGTTGCAAAAAATTAGAGAACAAGTAGAGAATGGACTCAGAACAGACTTCATCATCCATGAAGACGGATCTTTATGATACGGCAGTAGATTGTGTGTACCAAAAGGTTCTGTTTGGGAAGTGTTAATGAAAGAAGTTCACAGCTCTCCCTACTCAGTACACCCTGGAGGTACAAAGATATATAAAGATCTACGTCAAAATTACTGGTAGCATGGAATGAAGTGTGAAGTAGCCAGAAGCGTCGCTAAATGCTTGGTGTGTCAGCAAGTAAAGGCTAAATATCACAGGACTGCTGGATTACTTCAACCGTTACCTATCCCAGAATGGAAGTGGCAACACATCACAATGGATTTTGTGACTACACTTCCTCACAGCATAAAGGGTAACGATGCGGTATGGGTTATTGTGGATCGACTCACGAAGTCAGCTCACTTCATCCCATTTCGAGTTAGCCAATCTACTGAGACATTAGCAAAGAAGTACATGGAGGTAAGAATCTAAGTAAGATTTAAACTCTTCAAAATGTACTATCTTTGATACCCATGAACTCATATAGGAAATTGTGAGACTTCATGGAGTACCGGTCTGTTTTGTCTCCCGATCGTGACACCAGGTTCCGATCGCAATTTTGGCAAAGTCTGCAAACGAGCTTGGGAACAAGTCTGAACTTCAGCACAGGTTATCATCCACAAACAGATGGTCAGTCTGAGCGAACTATTCAGATCTTGGAAGATATGCTCAGAGCATGTATGTTAGACTTCGTAGGATCATAGGATGATCACCTACATCTTGTAGAGTTTTCATACAACAACAGCTACCAAGCAAGCATAGGAATAGCACCCTTTGCAGCACTTTATGGAAGGAAGTGTCGATCGCCATTAAGGTGGGACGACATCGGAGATAGAAAACTCCTTAGACCTGAAATGATAGTAGCAACAGTTGACGTAGTTCGTACTATCAGGGAAAGAATGTGCATAGCCCAAGATCGACAGAAGCACTAGGCCGATGCAAAGCGCCGTCATTTGGAGCTCCAGCCAGGAGAACATGTATTATTGAAGATATCTCCGAACCGTAGAGCGATCCATTTTGGAAGACGGGGTAAGCTAAGTCCAAGGTATATTGGACTGTTCGACATACTCGAACGAGTCGGTGAAGTGGCATACCGCTTGGCACTTCCACCTTCATTGGAAGGAGTGCACAACGTGTTCCACATATCCCAACTCAGAAGGTATGTGAGTAACCCCAGCCATATTCTTGATCATTCCGAGCTCACTGTACAGCCCGACATATCTTGTGAGCAACAACCTGTTGAGATCCAGGACAGGAAAGTGAAGTCACTTCGAAACAAGGAAGTTAACTTGGTTCGAGTGATGTGGAGGAAAGACACTCCAGGAGAATCGAAATGGGGATGCAGGGCGTGATAACTCTTGAAGTAGAAGACTTGGTGATCTGGTATCTCAAATACTACCCTCTTTTGACGGCAGTCAATCGTAGCATAGAAAATTCCCAACCAGTCCATTTCCAACACAACATCGAAGTTTTGGGATGTCCAGTTCTTTGAAATTCGTGTAAAATTCTTGTCCGCAAACTACAACTGGACACTGATCAAATCCCATAGTTGCTTTCAATACTCCATTCCCAGAACTGACATTCCAGCTTGAAATGAGTGGCTTCACGGGAATCGCATGCGTTCTCATGAATCGTTGCGACATGAAGCAGTGTGACGCTCCAGTGTCGAACAGTGCGAGTGCAGAAAGGGTGGATACTAGTATAATACCTATGTTGTGTGAGGTTGGTTTTAGATACAGGAAAAATATAGAGATATACAAGTATTGAAAAGATGAAAGGATTAGGAATTACCAGTGATTACTTGGCCAGTGGCTTCGGCTTCCTCTAACGTCATTGTGAAAGCCTAATGTCTGGGTACATTCCTCCTTACTGGAAGCACATTCCTATGTCCCTGGGGTATGTTTCTATGCCATTGAGGCATGTTTCTTTGTGTTTGATGGAATTGACGAGGAGGCTGTGCAGGAGGTCCACATGGAGGTGGAGCAGGTAGGGTTAGTCGAGGTGCAAGAGCCTGAATAGATGGCCGCTGTGGGACTGTGATTACGGGTCTAGGTGTTGGAGCTGGGTTGAGTCGATATGGACATGCTACTATGGCATGAGTGGATGCGCCACAAACCAAACACAGGCCATTTGCACGCCTGCAGTCTTTCACCAGGTGTCCATTTCTCTTGCAGGAGAAGCAAAAGTCTAGACTAGGACGATTAAATGTTCCTCCCGATCTCCTGGGTGCAAATGTTATAGCCTGGAGAGGCTCCTCCTGCCATCTGGGTGGCAGGGCGTTTCACACCGACAGTCTGCGGTCTGCCCTTCTTCTTCACCACTACCTCATAGCATCAGGCTGCCTTCAAAGTGAGATCATGGGTTAGGAAATCCCCTGTAGCAAGTGCAGCTTGGATTTCCAGGTCCAACCCATGCTGAAATCGTCGTGCCCGGATCACAGCAGTAGGAATCAGGTGTGCCATGAACCTGTTACGGTCTTGTGTTAGCAGTGTAATAAGTGATATCAGGAATTTGAATTTGAGATAATATCTTACCTGCTAAGCATGGTAAACTCAGCATCGTATTCATCCACGAACTTACTCCACATCGAGCCTTGTTGTAAGTGGATGAACTGTTGTTTCATATCGAAACGGGCAGTCTTAGGGAAGTACTTAGCATTGAACATATCGTGAAATGTCTTCCATTCAATCGGTTGGGCGAGACAGATTTCTTCAGCCTTCCACCAGACTCTGGCGTTGTCTGTTAGTTTCACCTTTGCAACTCTCACCCAAGCAATTTTTGGCACTTGTACTGCTGTCAGATCATCTTCTATTGACTGGGCACATTCTTCTGCCTCTAGTAGGCTCTCTTTCCCAGAGAAATGTTTCGGGTGCGGTGCCCGGAATTGCTTGACTCCGGGTGCCTCGACCACTGGACGGTGCATGAGGATAGCAGTCTGTTGCTGCTGACCCTCCAAGAGACTTTTAATTGCCTCAAGCAGTACCGTTTGCTCGTTGATGGAAGCTGCAACGGTAGGAGGTGGTGGTAGAGTAGGCGGTGGAGTGTTGTCATTAATGTTTGTGCTTGTGTTATTGGGAGAATCTATGACCTTGATAGAAAAAGAAAGGTTAGGATAGATTTAAGTAATTTAAAATGTAAGCAATGTATAGTTGCTGATTCTTATTATTCTTGTGATATATTGCTTAAGATTCCATACAGATTTGACCTGCATGGGCCACCAAAAAAACCTGTCACGCCCCGCTTCCCAGTGTATGGAAACGGTGACGTGGCAGGCCGCAACGTATTTACTAAAAAATAAATACGTTAAGCGTAATTAAGCAATATATATAAAATGCACAAGAATGAAAAGAGGTATAAAGTAAACATCAACTTTTATTAACATTCATGTTTACAATACAACTGCTTTGAAAAGGAAAGATACAATGATATAAAGCAATGCCTAAACAGTGGCATACAACTGAAATAAGTACAAGATGAGCTAGAAGTTCGGCTGGGCAGTGAACTGGTCCAAGTCCTTCTGGCTCGACTTGATATCCTGAGAGTCCAGTCCTCCTGACGAACATTCCAAAGAAAGAAAAGATAGGAATGTCGTAGGCGAACTGGCGCTCGGTAAGTCTCAAAAGAAAGAATGGAATATAACAGTAATGAGAATTGAACAGGTAAGTTGTACAAGTATATGATTTTTATTCTAGCGTAGTTGTTTGTAGCTTGGTACAGAAGGTATTTGTGTATACGGGAAGATTCCATCTTACCCCGTGGACTATGGTAATATGTAGTACAAGACCCCGTCAAAACCTACGGGACAACGGCACGAGAGTTCATGTAGGTGTCTTTTAAGTGACCATCTTGTGCCACGTTATTATGTTCCGTACCAATCTACCCCGTTATCCCCACGTAATGTATTTTATAGGTTATATTACAAGGCTTACAGAGACCATGGATACAAGTTGTTCAAGTAGTCAGGTTCAGGATGTAATCTTGTAGTCATGTCAAATTATAACCATGGTTCGGTCAAGTCAAGTCATGCATTCAGTTTTGATATTGGTGTTTGAATTCAGGTTTTCAGGTTCATGTTCAAGTATTCATGTTAGCCTTTGGATTCATGTTTGAATTGGACTCTGATTTGAGTTTAGATTCAGATTTAAATTTAGACTCAGACACTTATAACTGATTTAGATCCTGAATTTGATTCGGTCGGTAACTGTTGCATATGGACGACAGGATTTGTGTTTTTTTTCAAGACAATTACCATTGATAACTCCGTTAAGTTTTATATCTTAAATAGGCAAGCACTCAATTTCTCCGGCTCCCTGGGGCTCAAGAGAATTGATCTCGCTTAAACCTATATTTACTAAAGTCCTTAAATGTTGTTTTATATAACTCGAGAGGGTTTTATGAAAATGTTTTTAATAAAATTAAAAATAAATCTCGAGAAGTTATTTATATTATTTAGGGTTTTCATGGTATTTTATTGTAAAACTTGTCTTTTGTCGGTATCTTGATGGTATTTTGGTGTAACTTGTAATTCTTTCACTTTAAAAAATGTTAGTTTATTATATTTTGAAAATATATGGATTTGTAATTTTATATAATTATTAAAAATTAAATTTTATTTAAGTAGAAAAAAATGCGTTTTTCTTAAAAACCGTATTTAAACCCTTTCGAGACCGAATGCTCCGTGAGGAGGTCTGTATCTCGTACTACTAGCCTAAGGATGCGCGAAAATCCACACCATCCAATAGTGGGTCTCCTAAAGAAGGTTGTAGAGGAATATTTGCAAAGAAATTTAAAATACAATTTAAAAGAAATCCGGTTTTATAGTAAATGGTATTTTCTTATAATATTGTTTTCGTAACAAATATTCATACAAGGATATATCGTGCTATGAAACCATATATATACATGAGGGATAGGTCATTACCTCGTGAAGTTTTCTAAAGGTATGTTTTAACAAAATACGAAAAAGAGGTGTTATTTAAAGTTCATGGTATTTTTATGACAAAGTTAAATTCTATTTGTTTTACAAAATATTTTTGGATAAAATTTATTCTAGACATAAGTATTAAGCTTATAGGTAAAGTGGTACAATTTGTTCGATCAAAAGGTAAAGGAAAATGGAGTTATATATTTTAGAAAAAGAAATATCGGTAATAACTCCACTTTTTACTGATTTTGATTAAAAAAATTTCAAGAAATAGAAAGGAAGATTGGGAGGGACTTACTATTTAGGAGGATTAAAGAAAGGTGTAGGAAGAGAGGGTTGTCATCGTAGCATCTCGGAGTTGCCAGAATTTTCTTTGATCCTCGCCGGAAGTTGATCGCTTGCTAACTCCTCTTTTACTCCACTTGTACTTAAGAAATTTTGAGAGTTTTGGCTAGAATTTTCAGAATGATGAAGGGCTAGGGCATGGGGTAGTATTTATAGGGTAGAATTAGGGTTTTGGAATTAAAATAGTGAATTAAAATGCATTAAAAAGATGATAAATTGGGAATTGAAGGGGCTCTGTTTGATTGCAGTGCAGAGGAGTTAGGGATAGGTCAAGAGTCGAGTGTGCAAAATACGGGGCTCTTTGGCCATGGTTCACCCTTCGGTACTGGGCCAAAATCAATTTCCACCGGCCGATTTGATGATTTGGGTCGTTGGATTTGTGCTACGTGTACAAGTATGTATTTAAACCCTTGTGCACATGTTTGATTTTTCTGTCTTTTCGTTTTTGTGTGTATTGCACATGTAAACTTTTGGGCTTCCAAAAAATTTAAAAAGAAAATTAGAAAAAATAATGTGTCTGATGAGATTCGAACACAGTGGCTATATCACAGCAGTGCAAGAGCTTTACCAGTGAGCTACAAGTTGTTTCTTACTGTTATTTAACAAAATTAACTTATAACTCAATCTCCGGCAGTATAATCATTTCTGTACATTAACTGGAAAATTTTGTACAGTAAATTCAGAGTCGTTACATTCTACCTTCCTTATAAAAATTTCGTCTTCGAAATTTACATTTACCAAGGGACTAATTTATAAATAAGTGAGGGTATCTTGCACGCATGTTTTCTTCTCGTTCCCACGTTGATTCTCCTGGAGAATATTTTCTCCACATCACTCGGACCAAGTTTACTTCTTTGTTCCATAGTGTCTTCACCTTTCGATCCATGATCTCAATGGGTTGTTGCTCGCAAGTCAGGTCAGTCTGGATTGTGAGCTCGGAGTGATCAAGGATGTGGCTGGGGTCGCTCACATATCTTCATAACTAGGATATGTGGAACACGTTGTGCACTCCTTCCAATGAGGATGGTAGTGCTAAACGGTATACCACTTCTCCGACTTGTTCGAGAATGTTGAACGGTCTTATGTATCTAGGACTGAGCTTACCCCTCTTGCCAAAGCAGATCACTCCTCTATTTGGAGAGATCTTCAGGAAAACATGATCTCCAGGTTGGAACTCCAGATGTCGCCGCTTTGCATCAGCCCGATAATTCTATCTGTCTTGGGCTAAGCGCATTCTTTCCCTGGTCGTGCGAACAACGTCCACAGTTGCCACAATCATCGCTGGTCTAAGGAGTTCACGATCTCCGATGTCATCCCAACTTAGTGGTGAGCGACACTTCTTTCCGTAGATTGCTGCAAATGGTGTCATTCCAATGCTTTCCCGATAGCTATTATTGTATGAAAACTCCACAAGGTGTAGGTGATCTTCCCACGAACCTCCGAAGTCTAACATACAAGCTCTTAGCATGTCCTCCAGAATCTGAATTGTTTACTCGGACTGTCCGTCCGTTTGTGGATGGTAAGACGTGCTGAAGTTCAGACTTGTTCCCAGGCTAGCTTGCAGACTTTGCCAAAACTGAGATCGGAATCTAGTTTCACGATCGGAGACGATGCAAATGGGTACTCCATGTAATCTCACAATCTCCTTCATGAGTTCATGGGTATCAAATATAGTACACTTTGAGGTTAAATCTTACTTTAGATTCATGCTTATCTCCATATACTTCTTTACTAACGTTTCGGTAGATCGGTCAACTCGAAAGGGAATAAAGTGAGCCGACTTGATAAGTCGATCCATAATAACCCATACTACGTCGTTACCTTTCGTACTGTGAGGAAGGGCAGTCACAAAGTTCATGGTAATATGCTGCCATTTCCATTCTGGGATTGGTAACAGTTGAAGTAGCCTAGCAGTTCTGTGATATTCAGCCTTCACTTGCTGACACACCAAACACTTGGCTACGCTTCCGGCTACTTCGCGCTTCATTCCATGCCACCAGTAGTGTTGCCGTAGATCCTTGTACATCTTTGTACTAGCGGGGTGTACAAAATAAAGAGAGCTGTAAGCTTCTTTCATCAACTCTTCTCGAGCTGAGCCGTTTGGTACACATAATCGACTTCCATATCGCAAGGATCCATCTTCGTGGATGATGAAGTCTTCGAAGTCCACTTTCTACTTATTCTCGGATCTTTTGTAGCTTGGCATAATTTGCTTAATCTGCTTTGATCTGATTGACAAGAGTAGACTAGATTTGTAAGTTTATTAAATACGAAGCGTTACCTGGCATAACTACTTCAATTGCTAATCCGTGCAATTCCTACTGTAGCTTCTACTAAGCGGTGAGATTCATTGCTAATGGCTGGCGGCTAAATGCATCAGGAACTACATTCACCTTCCTAGGATGATACTGTAGGTTGATATCGAAATCCGCCATGAGTTCTAGCCATCTTCTCTGCTGCATGTTCAATTCCTTCTGAGTAAATACATACTTCAGACTCTTGTGGTCAGTGTATATATCCACTCGTTCTCCCAGAAGATAGTGATGCCAAATCTTAAGTGCAAAGATAACAGCTGCCAACTCCAGATCATGTGTTGGATAGTTGCGCTCATGAACTTTCAGCTGTCTTAATGCAAAAGCTATAACTTATCCATGCTGGTATAGAACATATCCTAATCCCTTACCGGACACATCACAATGTATGACGAAACCTCCAGATTGTTCCGGTATCACAAGGATAGGAGCAGAAATTAATCTTGACTTGAGTTCTACAAAAGCTCGTCATATGCTTCTGACCACACGAATGCTTCGTCTTTATCGCAATGTGTTCGATTGTTAAGGATTCGTCTCTCCCAGTATATGGAGTCGATATCGCACTGCGTTCGGTTGGCCAGCACTATAAGACCTTGGGCAAGACAGTTGAGATTTATAGATCAGTAGTTTCTCGGATTGGTCCTGAGCCATATCGACACGAATTATCGGGATATTATGGTATGACATTTACTACCCCTAGAACCAGTATGCGATACTCTTAGACGAAGATGCCGGACTGTATGGAGATTGTCACAGATAGGTTCAGTAGAGGTTTGGATGAGTTTTCTCGTCAGCCTTCCTTTCACCAGATACCCAGGTAGCCGTTACGTACAGGTAATGTCGCTGATGTGCTTATGATTATAGATTTATCCAGTAACTCACTGCCGGCGTACTGTCGAGTCTTTAGAGTCCCACACAGAGAGTTTCCCTGGTTCAGACGAAATGATGTAGTGGCCATATTTTGAAACATGCAGGGTTCTGATTAAATACGTATACTAGATATCCGGAATTTAATCGGGCGGATGATAATACTAGCTGGTATAGGATTAAGCCGGATTATTAAATCAAGTATTGATTTAATAATTTACATATATATTTTTGATATGTATATTCTAGTATTATATTCATTGTATTATTCTATCTCTTTGTGTATTCGTATTTTGATACGAATTCGGGTATATATAGACGGAGAATGTATTTTGTATTTATACAAAACACATTCTAAAAGGTAGACATCTCATCATGGATTTTCTATTTTGTTAAAAATAGAAATGAGGTGTAAAGGTGAGGCATGAAGGAAGCATGGTGTTGGAAATGGCTTTGTATTTATCACGTCCCGCTTCCCAAAAGACGGAAACAGGCACGTGACAAGCCTGCGGCGTATTTATTTCGAGAAGGTCACTTCCCGGAGTAAATACGCTAAGTATAAAATAAGCAATATAAAATGACAAGAAATTAGCATGAGATTTAAACTTCAACAACTTTACTTACATTCAACTTGATGCATTTACAATACATGAGTTCAACTGAAAGAAAATACAAGAAGAGAAATGCCTAAACAAATGGCATACATAAACTGAAAAAGATGATAAGTAGTCTAGGCTTGAGTCGCGATCTGATCGTGCTCCTCCTCGGTGGTGTCTACCTCCTCAGTCTCCACAGTCTCTGACGAACATTCCAAGAAACAAAAATGGGTGGAATGTCCGTCAGCGAACTATCGCTCGGTAAGTCCCCAAGAAAAGGGTGTGATGTATAAAAGTATAATGACGAAGAAAATGTATATCATGAAACAATGGACTAAGAGATATGGTGTTTAAACATGTAATTTAATATGAGCATGGAAATTCTATTTAACATGCGGTTATATATATATATATATATATATATATATATATATATATATATATATATATATATATCATGTCAAAATAACATGAGTATAGTATGGTCGTGTAGTGTAAGTGTAGTGGACATGAAGTGAATGTAAGTGTTCTAAAAGGTCTTTATATGGGTAAACTAATGTAACATAAGTTCAAGGGTGAATGTCAACCAATCTCAAGAGTGTTCTCGAACCCAACAGGCTGTAATCCAGGGGTAAGGAACCACGGGCTCGAATCAAGTGTTAGTAACGGAACTTTAATCTAGTGTTGAAATATTCCAAACTCAACAGAGTATAATCTAGGAGCAAAGAAACACGGGAGCTCATGATAGCTTGTTTGTGTTAGTAGACATGGATTCATGATCTATGGGGACTGCTGAAATTTCGTTGGATTCATACATGAACTACCCCAACACGCCGTGTATTCTAAGTTACAGTTAAAATTACTAGTCTTACTCGAATCCATAAATACATCAAGTTGCAAGATTGAGTTCATGTCAATATCAAGTATTCGTGCCAAGTGTTCATGTATTCATATCAAGTTGTATTCATGGTTCGAGTCAAGTCGGTTTTAATAGCAGTCACTGTGTTCTTGTATTCATGTTAAGTTCATGTCAAGTCATAGTATTCTAGTATTCTATTCTTGAGATATTCACATTCAAGTGTTCTATTTCATGATCAAAGGTTCAAGTTTATGTTAAAATTAGGATCATGGTTGAGTTTGTATTCAAGTTAGAGTAAATATCTTATGAAAGAATTTAGCTCTTGAATTTCTTAAGTTTTGGAGTAATCGGCAACTGCTGCACATGAACGGCAGGATTTGTGTCTTTTTCCAAGACAATTGCCATTGATAACTCCATTAAACTATTTAACCTGAATAGGCAAGTACTCACTTTCTCCGGCTCTCTGGGGCTCAAGAGAATTGATCCCGCTTAAACCTATATTAAACTAGAGTCTTTAAAATATTGTTTTGCATATCTCAAGGGGTTTTATGAAAAATTCTTTAATATAGTTTAAAAAAATAAATCTCGAGGGTGATTTACAAGATTTAGGGTTTTCATAAGCATGTATTTTAATTATTATGGTATTTTGATGATAAAACTTAGCCTTTTTTTAAAAGATTATGGTATTTTATTGAAAATTAGCTCTTTTAGAAACTTGATGGTATTTTCTTAAAATTCTAATCTTTCATTTTAAAAATATAGTTTTATAATACGTTTTTATTAAAAATACGAATTCATGGTTTTATATAATTTTTTCAAAAATTTAATTTTTATTCAGAAATTCGTATTTCTTAAAAACCGTATTTTATTTCCTTTCGAGATCGAATGCTCCGTGCGAAGTTCTGCATCTCGCTCTTCTATCCCAAGGATGTACGATAATCTGCACCATCCATTAGCGGGTCCCATAACGAGGGTTGTAGAAGCGTAATTGCTAAGGATTACAAAATACCGCTTTAAAAGAAACCCGGTTTTGAAAAGATGTGGTATTTTAATGTAAAAGCTGTTCTTTAAACCAACCATATACATATATAGATATCATGCTATGATACCATGGTGTGCGTGTGGGGTAGGTCGTTACTCTGAGAAGTTTTCCTAAGGTACTATTTTAACAATTATCGAAAAGAGGTTTATACTAGAGTTCAAGGTATTTTAATGAAATGTTCGTTTATATTTGTTTCACATGTAAATTTTGGTTAAACTCGAAGTTAGAAGATTGTAATTAAAGTTACAAGTAGGATGGTAAAATTTGTTTGACATATGTATAAAGGAAAAGGGAGTTCTAAGTTTAAAAAGAAATATATCGAAAGTAAATTCACTTTACCGATATATGTTTAGGAGATAAATTGGGATGAAAAGATGAAGAGATGAGAGGGACTTACAGTTTGGTAATATCGAGAAAATGATAAGGAAGAAGGGAGGGGGCTTTAAGGCATAGCGGGTGTTCCGAAAACGGTTTCGATCTTCGACGAAAGAAGCTTGGTTACCAACTCCACTTTAGGAGCTTAACTCCACTTGGCACTTAGAGAGTTTTGAGAGAATTTTTGCTAGAATTTCAGAATGGTGAAAACTAAGGCATGAGGTGGTATTTATAGTTGAGAATTAGAGTTTGGGAATTAAAATTTTGGATTAAAAAGTATTAAAAATGTGTTAATTGGTGAAATGAAGGGTCTCTGTTTAATTGCAGGGAAATCAAACAGTGCAGAGGATTTAAGGGGCGTCAAAGGGGTGTGTGTGCAAAGCATGGAGCCAATTAGAGCATTACGGACCATCGGTGCCAGCCTATATGGGAGAATGGGCGGTCAGATTTGAGGCAATCGTCTCGAGATTCGTGCCACGTGGGTTTTTGGGTGTGTACACCTCATTGCGCCTGTTTGATTTTTCTAAAACTTTTTATTTCTCCGTGTATTGCACGTGCAACTCTTCGGCTTCCAAAAATTAAAAAGAAAATTCTAAAAAAATAATAGGATCTGATGGGATCGAATGCACAGGCTATATCACAGCAATGTAGAGACTTTACCAGTGAGCTACAAATTGCTTCTTGCTTTTATTGAACAAGAATAACTTATAACTTCACATCAGGCTGAAATACTCTTTTCTGTACAATAAACAAGAAATTTTTGTACAAGGATTTCAGAGTCGACAGTATTTGTTTATTGCATTTGTATGCAGTATTTGAGTATGGTTGCTATTTTCTATTTAGAAAATATTTTGAACAAAACCATGCTAGCCATTTTCATTTTGTGAGACTTGATATTAATTTCACCATTTTCTTTCTCTCTCTTGACTTAGCTGCTCCTTCTTTCTCGCACTTACACTCTTATGAGTTGAGAATCAAAGTGAGAAAGAGATAGAAAAATACTTGAACACTTCACCACATCTCTAAGCACTCTAGATTAGCAAACTAGGATTTTTAGTTGCTCCACTTGATTGTTTGTGTGGAGCTAGAGTCTTGAACCAAATCTCTTGGGTGGATCATCTGCGACAAAGGGAAGACCGACTTACAAGCTCGATCCCGCCGCCTCAAGGAGCTAAAGTAGAGGATTTGAAGACCCGAAAGACTTTATCTCTTTGGTATAAACTTTTTCATTGTAGCTAAAACTATTTGTAGTTTCTAGTTTAAGTGTTTGGTTAAGATTTTAGGGTTTAAGTTTCTAGCACCTCTCAAATTTTCGTTTTTCATTCCGCATAGACCGCAGTTGTAGCAGCATGAGCGCTAGGAACTATAACAAAAACTATTGAAATCAGTTTGTAAATACATTATAAGTTCATTAGAAGAAGAAGAAGTAGAAATAGTGGTTCTTTGTTTCTTTTTACTTATAAATGCAAATACAAACAACAACAACTGAGCCTTTTATCCCAAGCATATGGGGTAGGCTACATGAACCAACATGAGAATCACGCCGGGTCCAGCACATGAATCCTCTGTCTCCACTCACTTCTATCGAGCAATATACTTTCATTGAGTCCTTTGGCAACCATATCGTTTCGTATCACCTCCATCCATGTTTTCTTCGGTCTCCCTTTTGCCCTTTTGCCATTACCCATATCGAGAGTATCTATTCGTCGAACCGGTGCTTCCATAGGTCTGCGTCGCACATGACCAAACCATCTAAGCCGGTTTTCCCGCATCTTCTCCTCCACGGGTGCTACACCAACTTTTGCACGAATATCCTCATTTCGCACCTTGTCTTTTCTAGTGTTACCGCACATCCAACGAAGCATGCGCATCTCCGCTACGTGCATCTTCTGTGTATGATGCTTCTTAGGAGCCCAGCATTCTGTACCATATAATAAGGCAGGCCGAATAGCGCTCCGATAAAACTTCCCTTTCAATTTTAACGGAAAGTTACGATCACACAAAATCCCTGTTGCACTCATCCATTTCAACCAACCAGCTTGGATCCTTTGATTAACATCACTATCGATCTCCCCATTCCTTTGGATGATGGAACCTAGATATCTAAACTGGTCGCTCGGTGATATCTCTTGCCCTTCCAATGTTATACCAATATGGTTTTGACTTCTCTGGCTACTAAATTTGCAGTGCATATATGCTGTCTTGGACCTGCTCAGTCTGAATCCCCGAGATTCCAATGTTTGTCTCCATAATTCCAATTTGGCATTAACCCCTGCTTTCGTCTCATTTACTAGAACAATATCATCAGCGAATAGCATACACCAAGGGACCTCATCTTGGATAGTTCTAGTAAGCTCATCCATCACGATGGTAAACAGGAAAGGACTTAATGCAGATCCTTGATGTAAACCAATAGTAATCGGAAAATCACTTGTTAAGCCACCGCAAGTTCTGACATTTGCCACTACTCCGTCGTACATATCCTTGATTATGTCAATATACTTGACGGGGACCCCCTTTTTCATCATTGTCCCCCATAATACCTCTCTAGGTACCTTGTCGTACGCTTTTTCTAAATCAATAAATGGAAATATTCCTTTTTTAAAAGTTTGAAGTGAAGAGCCAGATGAAGAAGATGTCCTGTTTTAACCATACTGTGCATCATACACGGTATACATATGTTGTAAATAAGAATTTAAAATATTTTTATAATCTATTATATCAGTACCCAAATTATCATGGTATCTCTCTAATAAAACAAATAAACTATCTAGTTTAATTTTAGGATAAAAAACTGTAGCTAAACAAAACAATACAGGAATTTCCCCCAATATTTATTCAATTTGGAAACCATGTTATTTAACATTCCAGCAAATGCACTTTTAGGGTCAAATAAATGTTAATTAATAACTTTAATAACATAAAATAATTTTTTTACTGATAAACATGTAGTTGGGTAATAAACACCAGATAAAATTTTAGTTGCAGTATAAAATATTTCAAAAAATTCCATAACATATCCACAAACAAACTAATCAAGCTCCTCTAAATTATTAGCGGATATTTGTTCCTGAAAAAATAAAGTAATCTGAACCTTATATAGTTATATTTTAAAACGCATTTCATCATTTCGTAAGTAGGATTCCACCTATTTAGAATGTTAAATTTGAAAGATCTAAATTTTAAATTTATCTAGGTACAAAATTTCTTAAAAGTTTGTTGTCTGGGTTCAGAAGTTTCAATAAATATCATTGCATCTTTAAATTTTGATAAATGAGGATCAATGATTTTAAGAATATCTTGTACAATTAAATTTAAAATATGGCATGCACATCTTGTTGGATATAGTGTCCTCAAGTTAATTATTGTAATTGCGGGTATACGATTATGATAATTGATGGAGGACCTATACAGGTAGAATAGTCTTATTCAAAATAATAGTGTGGTATATGGTTTTCTTTATCATTAATGTGTATACGTTTTACTTGTTATCACATGTCGCTGATACATAATGATGAAGCCCGTAGGATTTTTATATAGCGATCATATATGTGAGAGCTAGGTAGTCTATAAGCACATCCTTAAATGTCCCTAGTCGAGGGAATATCGAGACTGGGCATCGATATTCCGGAGTAGGCTAGTGTATACGTTTCTAGACCCCGACGATGGGCGATGGCTAGTCTCACAAGCCATTGGTATTGTGTCATCTAAGATAGTCTATATGTGCTCTCTGGAGGTGAGTACACTGGACGGACTCGCTAAGAACTTCTAAATGGTATTATATCTATCGTCAGATAGCAGTTCTCTAATGACATGAGTATAAGTTAGTCCTTTGACCTGAGATCGTCATTTATCTCGTGTGAGTTCCTATTGTACTTAGATTACTACCCTACCATGGCTCAAAGGAGTCGTGCAAACAGGTTTTCGTTTGGTACAGTACCAAGCTACATGGAGACAGTGAGCGATTGTCAGAGATTCGTCTCTCCTGATATTAGGAGTTGATGTCGCACAGTGTTCGGTTGGCCATCACCCTAATTCCATGGCCACGGTGGATGAGATTTATGATAGGACTTCAGTAGTTTCTCAGTTGGTAATAAGCTTGACTTCAGCACACTTATCGGGTTATTAAGGGTCTGACATTATCCACCCTCTAGACTCGGTATGCGATACTCTTAGATGAAGAGACCGTACTGTAGGGAAATTGTCACATTTAGGCTCAGTAGGGTATGGTCAAACTTGATTGTCGACCTCCTTTTCAGCATATACCTGGGTAGCTGTTACGAACAACTAGTGCCGCTGACGTGCTTATGGTTTTGGATTTATCCAGTAAATCATTGCCGGTGTATTTTCGAGTCTTTAGAGTCCCACATAGAGCATTTTTCCGGTTCAGGCGATATGATATAGAGGCCATATATTGATACATGCAGGGGTCCGATTAAATACGTGTACTTGCTATATGGAATTTAATAGGACGGTTGATAATAATAGCGGCATAGGATTAAGCCGGATTACTAAATCAAGTTTTGATTTAATAATTTATATATTTTTTTAATATATATATTCTAGTATTATTGTTCACTATTCATTTTCTCTCTTTTGGCTATTCGTATTTTTATACAGATACGCGTATATGTATTTCGATACGTATAACGGGTTGTATTCCGTATTTATACGGAATACCTTCAAGAAGGAGGACACCTCATTTGTGAATATTTATTTATGAATATTCAAGGAAATGAGGTGGAGGGTGAGGTGTTTTTTAGCATGGTTGTGGAAATGTAGAGAGGGATGGGTTTCATTTGTTTGTTACAAAGTGGCTATGATATTTTTATTTGTTGGTAAAAAATTATTATAATACCATTCTTTCATTCCTTCAAGAATAGATTCATTTTTTTATGGCTACCTCTTCATCCTGCTCATTCTTCTTCTTCATTTGCTCTCTTGAGTTTTGTATTAGAGAGAAAATGATAGTGGAAAATTGATACATCCCCACTCTCCATTTCTAGCAAGTTTAGACTATCGATTGCTTCACTAGGTGAAACTGGAGTTTGGATCAATTCTCTGGGCTGGATCATCTTTGGTAAGGGTGGTCGCCTCTCAAGTTTGTTCCCGACGGCTTACGAGAAACTTGGAGGGGTCTTCCACGATTGGGTAGACATGCGAGAAAGGCTGTAATTTCTAAACCTTGCATGCTTTGTTTTCTAGTTTAGTATTTAGAACAATCGCTAGTGATTAGTTTCTAGTGCTCCACGTAAATTTTTTATTTTGCGAATCCACATTAGCCGCAGTTGTAGCGGTAAGGGCACTAGGAATTTTCAATGGTATCAGAGCCAGTTATACACTTAAACTAGCTTCATGACCATAGAATTGCATCATAAAACGTTTACGAAACAATGCCATTTTCTGTGCAGAAAATTCAACCGGGTTTAGTGTTTTAAAGTCATTTTTTAAAGCTTGTACTTGATTCCCGGAGCTCACGTTTTGGAATGGGAACTCCGTAGGGTATTTAGAGTGACCCCGTAGAGTCTTGGGAAGTCATTTTCAAACACGATTTTCAAAATAGGGGCTGGTTTTTGGTGACTGAATTCAGCCGTGGTATTCTGTTAAAATCAGCAACTCATTTAGTGTTTTCTTGCTTAACTCGGTCCCCGTAGCTCTCGTTTTTGAACAGGGACTTCTTAGTGGGTAAAGGTTGAATCGTAGCATCTCGGAGAACCTTTTCCAAGACGTTTTTCTAATTTAGTCGCTGTTTTTGTCGGTTGAAAACTGCCGTTGTTTTTGTTATTCATGGCTGTCCATATCTGTCTAAAATCCATTGTTTTGCGTTGTATCCGATCCCCGTAAAGTCTTGGTTCGAACCAAGACCCGCGGTAGGGATCGGGGGTACCTCGGGAGTTCCCAGAGGGCTTACGGTAGGCAAAATGATGGATTTTCGGACGTCGGAACGCACTTGATTTTTGTCTTTTGGAATTTCGAGTGTGAGCTTCGCTCGTGAGGAATTCTATGTTCATGGTTTCCGTATTTGTGTATATGTGTTGTTAAACGTCGTCTAATTGTTATATGTTCGATTAAACGGGGTGGCATATATTGTGATGTTGCTTGTTGTTGTATATATTTCTCTGTGATGGTTTAGCTGGATTGTCATGACAGATAGCCCCACATGCGATTACTTGTACAGTTTATGTTTTATAATGTTGTATTTATTTGTTCAGAACAAGCTCCAACTTGTGGCCTCCATTTCCGTGTTATATATATTCTTTTATTAGGGCTCGACCAGGATGCGATCGATATCACCATTGTATATATTTATTTTCTGTACTAGGATTAATCCAGGAGAAGTGCTCGAGTAACCGGGTTCTAGAGTGCGGTAGGTAGCCTTATTATGGTGTTTGAGACCGAGCCTTCTCGCTCTAGAATTGACGGGTTACTCGCCGCACTTGCAGGGGTTATAGGATCGACCCGCGACGGAGTGCCCAAGTTACCAAATTCTAGAAAGCGAAGAATGTCCGACTCATATTATTGAGGGCAGGTTATCGAATTTCTAGAATTTGCAGGTGGATTTCTGCACTCGTAGGTGTCTAGGATCGATATTGTACGGGTTATCCACACGACCGGGGAATGTCGCATTTTATTTGCGGCTCAATTGAAACGCGGAGCTCCTACTTTATCCGCTATTCCATATTGTTTACTGCATGCCTATGATATTATTACATGCCTATGATGATATATATTAAATATAGTAGATGCTTCTATATGTTTTGCATTTGCGCTAGCCCTGTCTCTGCCCTGCCGTAAGTTAAGTAACCTTACGGTGAAAACCCGGGACCCCGTGGCGAATGTGTATGTCATATAAAAGTATGTTATTTTGGTTGTTTTTGGTGGCTTAGAAACTTATTTGATGGGACTGCGTTATAAGTTTAATGTAAGGATAACAAACCTATTTGATATTATTGGAACTAATTTTTAAAACTACTCGGTTTTCTTCAAGACTATAGTCATATTCTTTTACTTTGCATAGAGATATTCGGTTAGGAATATTCTGCACCTCATTCTATGAGGAAAGATCCTTGATCCCTACATGGGGAGTTCGCTCTTGAGCAAAAGTTTATGTTACTAGTTTTAAAAACGAAGTCTAAACCACTCCAATTCAAAGCCACTCGAGTTCCTTCAACGATATCAAGTTCATTACGTTAAAGGTTTTTGCCAAAAACCATTCGTAGCCCTCCGTCATTTCGGATAAGTAGCACATAGTATTCATGCGGTGTTTTTTGGCCAAAGTCGGGGCATTATGAATGGTAGCTATATGTTGTTTATCCGTAGCATAGATAGATACATTGGTTTACGACAGTCATACCATCTTGTTGGCCAAAGTCAAGGGTGAGTACGGATGGGTTTAAATTAATCTGGATAATGACGGGTAGAACTTAACTTGCGTGTTATGATTTATTGGCTAAAGTCAAGATCATAAGCGCATGGGACAAAAACTATATTGGGAGTTTCAAATATAAGGGAAACTTGCCAAGTTTGCGTATACCTTCTGGAGTGTGGTAATTTTGGTTGGCTTCCGTCAAAATTATTACATAATGATAGTTGGATCCCGATTCCTACTGATGAGTAGGTATTACATCTCGGGAGATTTTCACTTCAGAACCAGCTAACCTATTAGGGGTCTAGAAAGTGTTAACGAGGTTACACCTTTGCGGAAACGGAGTTATTTAATTGGGTCCGTGCAAAAGAACAGGAGACTTCCTTCAGAGTACTAATACTGACCTGACTGAATAGTTAGCGAACTTGTAAGGTGTATATAATCTCGACTAGTTCTCCTTTTAGGGTTAGAAGGAGAATTCAAGAAAACAGTGGAAACCATCTTGATTACAAAAGTGATTAACCAATCTATTTTTGATAGAGTGCACACTGAGTATTTCTTTTCCCTCTTTCTGGATATGCGACCATCATTTACCTTTAACTAAAATTCATCAATAAAGTTAACCGAACCTTCTTACACACTTTGGCTTTCGGTTGTCATGATTCATGACAAAGTCACATATTTCCTTGCTACTCCTACTTTCCCTTTGCTTTTCTCCATAACACTCTGTATCACTACGATGATCCATATTGCTTGGAAAGGCCATCGTATAATTACATACGAACTCGAAAAAATTATTTCAGTCGAGCATGGCCACTGGTTTTGAAGAAATTAAATAGGATTATTTGGTTCTTTCTTCCTTTTACCTTCTCTCAGGTTGTAAGAGCTCTTTGTATTCGGAGATTACACATATTACGCTTATTGGATAGTCTTCTTCCAAATCTTAGGCTGGTGTCGAAAGGTAGGGAAGGAAGATAACCGATCGGCCTAAATACGGTATACAGAAGGTAAGATGTAGAGACATATAAAGGGATTGAAATGAGAGGAAAAAAATTATGACTACTATCATGAATCTAGATAGTGAAAGATGTATTAGTAGGAATACCCGGTCACCCTCTTGAAACATTTTATGTTTTAGATTTTCTGTGATTTTATTATTGAAAACCGATTTCCCAATTAGTTCTGACTCCAGGGTTTGTATATACTAGATTTAAATCTCATATCTGTATGAAGTTACAGATTCTGAGTAGGAGTAGGATATTGGGAAATGGATGATTTGATTCTCAATATCTAAATTCGTAGTGATTGGCGAAATTGGATTAAATTGCCTGGTTTTGCCTAATGACAAATATTTGGTTTTGAATAACCGTTATACACCAATTTTTAAAATTGAATATATGTATGTTTATTTTATAAAGTGAGATATAAATTTTGAAAATTTTGTTCTAAACATTTACCTTTATCAGTTGAAAATAAGGTAAGGTGCATTTAATAACGGTATAGACGTTCTAAACTAAAAACAGTTTTTCAATTTACTAACACACGAAATTTGAGTTGGTATACTCTTGGAATTTATACATGATAATGTATGTTGTCTGGTGTTCTTTACGACAAGGGGATGATACTCTTACTTCATTTAAGTTTACCTATGAGTTCTCTGGTTTTAGACAGGCATTCATTTAAATGCAAGGTCCAAATATTTTAAGAAGTTTATAGGTATAAGAATAAAGTAGAGAATCATATGTTAGAAGTATCAGGATTCTTCAGAGTGATCGAAGATGTAGATACTTATACTAGGTATTCCATCATAGTAATTTGAGAACTTGATTCTCTCACAGGTTACTCATCCGTGGGAGCGATCCTTGATGAGTAATGCTGTATTGACTCTTTTTCCATTTAGGTGATATTCACTGGAAATAGTTGTATGACATTTGAATCCGGTTCCATCTAAATTAGTGCCTTTGATTCTATATGGACATAGATTGGTTGCATATCCTGAGCTTGTTAAGATATGGAGTTATCCAGTTTTTGTTTAAAAGTAGAATTCGGGCAAACTCAATGCACGTTTCAATAATGACAGTATGTGGATTATCCCAAGAATTTGCTAGGGTTTTGCTTCTACCATTTTCAAGATCAATAGTTACATTGTTCTTGACTCGCCACCTTTTATAAAAGGAATCTTTTTACAAAAGAAACTAATGGGAGTATGGTAGAACTGGAAGTGATTTCAGAACCAAAAACGGTTACTGAAAATTTTGTAGAACCTGAGAATTCAATTGGACTTAACAAACCTGAGCCACTTCGCAAATTTTAGACCTCAGTCATGAGAGATACTTCGGTTTTCTCATAGACGGTGACATGGAGGTTAGCATCACGGTGATGAAGGCCTTACTAGTTATCAGCAGGTCATGAGAAGTAGTAATTTTCAGGTAACCAGATGTATCATATTCAAGTTGAACTTCACGCACTTCAGCAAATTATTAAATTTGTTGAGTGCTCCTGAAAGGGTAAAGCCCATTAGGAGCAAGTAGATCCTTCGAGATCTGTGCAGGTGGAAAGGTATTAACCTAATAAGGTTAGACTTGTTATAAAGATTTTCATCAAATGCCTAGTGTAGATTGTGATGGGACTTTTACTTCAGTGTCTACGCTGCAATTCATATGAATATGTCTTGGAACTGCTACTGTTCTAGACTATGATATCTGACAGGTCGATGACTATAACGTCTTTCTAAATAGGAATTTAGAAGTGCACACGTATATAACTCTGCCAGAGAGTTATCAAAGTCAGTGGGAGCAGCGGAAGGTGTGCAAGTTGGTTATGCTTATTCGTAGACTAAAGCAAGTATAGCGGAGATGAATCATCTGTTTTGATGTGATAGTCAAGCTGGTTAACTTCATCAAAACAACAGATGAACCTACTAAGAAAGATGTAGGGAGATATGCCTTGGGATTTGGATAACATACTCCTAATAGGAAGTGATGTTCATATACTACAATCGGTCAAACTTTGGTTATCACAGGTGTTTTTTCCATAGAGGATCTAGATAAGATATCATGAATTCTGGTGACTAGATCTATAGTTTTAAATTTAGATTTGGGAAGTGTCCCAATCCGGGTACTTAGACACCATTCTAAAAGTGTTTTAGAATGGATAACTCCTAACGTGGTAGTGTACCCGCAGGTGATGGGGTCACCCTCTCTAAAGAGATGTCGTCTAAACTGATAAGGAGAGGGGCTTGCATGAATGACATATCACTTATTTAGGCAATTGAGTCAATCATGTGATGTCATATACCAAACAAGAAGTTGCTTTTGCACTTGTTAAGATATCAGGGATTCTGGTGATTAGATCTATATTAATAGATCTAGATTTGGGAAGTGTCCCAATTCGGGTACTAGGATACCATTCTAAAACAGTTTAAAATGGATGACTCTTAGCGTGATTGTCCACCCGTGGGTAATGGAGTCACCCTCTCTAAAGAGATGACTTTCATGTTGGCTATAGTGCCCTCAAGTCAATTATTATAATCGCAGGCACGCTATTGTGATAATTGAAGGAGGGCCTATACGGGTAGAACACTCTTACTCAAAATGATACTATGCTAACTGGTTTGCCTTTATCATTATGTGCATACATTATGTGGTATTACGGATCAGTATTACATGTTGATAAAGACCATAGGATTCTTTCTTGACTACCAGCATTACGATGGCGATCATATACGTAGGAGCTGGGTGGTCTATAAGCACATCCTTAAATGTCCCTAGTCGAAGGAGTGTTGAGACAGGGCTTCGATACTCCGGAGTAGACTAGTGTATACTTTTCGAGACCCCGATGAGGGGCGGTGGCTGGTCTTACAAGCCATTGGTGTCAGTTAGTCACCTAAGATAGTATACAGGTGCTCATTGGGTTATGAGTTTCACTGGACGGACTCACCGGGAACATGCTAGATGGTATTATACCTATTGTCAGATAGTAGTTCTCAGGTGACATGAGCACAGGTTAGTCTATCGACATGAGATCGTCATTTGTCTCGTGTGAGTTCCTACTGTGCTTTGATTACTACCCTACCACAGCTCAAAGGAGTCATGAAACAGGTTTTAGTTAGGTACAGTCCCGAGCCATATGGAGGCAGTGAGCGGATCGTCGGGGATTCGTCTCTCCCGGTATTGGGGGTTGATGTCGCGCGGTGCATGGGTGGCCATCACCAGAAATCCTTGACCAAAGTAGATAAGAATTACTTATTTGGATCAGTAGTTTCTCAGTTGGTGATGGGTTTCATACCGACACGAAATATCGCGTTATTAGGGGTCTGATTTTATCCACCCCCTAGACTTGATATGCGATACTCTTTGACGAACAGAATGGACTGTATAGAGATTGTCACTGACAGGCTCAGTAGAGGTACGGATGAGTTTGCTCGTCGGCCTTCCTTTCGCTCAATACCTGGGTAGCCGTTACGTATAGCTAGTGCCGCTGACGTGCTTGTGGTTAAACCCACTACCAGCGTATTGATGAGTCTTTAAAGTCCAACACAGAGGGTTTTTCCGATTCAGACGATATGATGTAGATGACGTATGTTGGTATATATAGGTGTCTAATTAAATATGTGTACAAGCTACACAGACTTTAATCGGGCGGTTGATAGTACTAGAGGCTTAGGATTACGCCGGATTATTAAATCAATTTTTGATTTAATAATTTATATATATTTTTTAATTTATGTATTCTAGTATTATTGTTCACTATTCTTTCTCTCTCTTGGCTATTCGTATTTTTATATGAATACGCGTATATGTATTTCGATACGTACACCGGGTTGTATTCCGTATTTATACGGAATATCTTTTAGAAAATGGACACCTCATTATATGATTTTCTTTTTAGAAAATTATTTGGAAATGAGGTGGAGGGTGAGGTGGGATGAGTATGGTTGGAGGTATGTAGAGAGATATGGGTTTTGATTATTTATTGTAAAATGAGATGAGATATTTTTTAGATGGTTGAAAAATGAGGAGCCATTCTTTCTACATGCTATGATTCACTCTTCATTCTATCATGCTTGATAGGTCTTCTACACTTAGCTCATTTCCTTTCTTGAGTTGCTCATGCCTTGTTTTTCCTCACCACCTCATCCTTCTTCTTTGATTGCTCACTTGAGCTTTAGAGATGAGAGAAAAAAGATAGTAAAAAATTCTTACATCCCCACTCTCCATTGGTAGCGACCTTGGAGCGTCGGTTGCTTCCTAGGAGAAGCTAGAGCCTTCATCGTTTCCCTTAGGTGGATCATCTTCGGTAAAGGAGGACCGACTTCCAAACTCGATCCAGAAGACCTCTAGGAGCTAAGGATGATGGTAGAAGACCGAAGGACACAGATCACTCGGTATAACAACTCTTAACCTTGTAGCTAGTATATCTTTTGTAGCTAGTGTAGGTTTATGGTTCGATTCTACAACGGTTTCGTTAGCGCTAAGTTTTTTAAACGCCAATTTTTGTTCTACACCGGCCACGATAGATGGCCAGGGCGCTATCAAACCCCAACATGGTATCAGAGCCATCCCATAAACCTTTACTAGCTAGTTTACACAAGTTGAAAGTATCAATCGACAGAATTTTCCGAATTGTATTTCCCAAACTGTTCCTTGCTGTTCGAATTTCAAAGTTGTTGAAAAAAAATTTCTGGTTGTATTAAAATTATGTGCAGGAAAAACTAAAGCTAAGAAAAAAATTTGGATAGCTAACTCCAAAATTCGGCGGCTAAGCAGAAGCAAAATGGCATATTTTGCGGCTGAACCGCCGTGCTTTTTGGGATACAGTGCCCCAAATTTTTTCTGGGGCTCTAATTCATGGAAATATTATTTTTGGGATGTATGTTTTTGGCCCAGATTTGTTTGAGTGCTGGTTTGCATTTGGGGCCAATGTGGAAAATTTTTAGTCGATCGAAATTTTGAATACGTGTTTATCGGTACATATGTTAATATCTGCAACTGTGAATATCATTGAGCGGTACAACCCGACTGGTTGCTATACATTCAACTAGACAGGTTTGCGAACGTAATATTCACGTTGATGTTCTGTATTGTGCTGATATTGTGGTTGGATTGTCGTGTTGGATAGACTATGGTGCAATGGTAGTAGTACAGTTTGGATTCATTTGTTTATTCGTTATTACGGGGCGAGCGTCCGACATGTGGACCGCCGTCTCTGCCAGATTGTATATTCTTTTATTGGGGCACGACCGGGTTGAGGTCGATGTCACCATTGTATATATACTTTTCTTTTCTGTACTAGGATAACCCCACGGTGGAGTGCTCGAATAGCCGGGTTATAGAGGGCAACGGGCCCGCATCGCATTGAGACGGAGAGGGCCTTACTCTAGTATTAGCGGGCTATTCTCCGCACTCGTAGGGAGTATAGGATGACTTATGGAGGGGTGCTCAAATTACCGGATTCCATGAAGTGTTGGGTGGCCCATTCACTTTGTTGATTTGGGTTGCCTCACTTCTGGGATTGGCGAGTAACTTGCCACACTCGTAGGGGTCTTAGTTAAACATTACACAGGCTATCCACACGACCGAGGAACGTCGGGTTTCATTTGCGGCTCAAAGGAAACCCGGGCCTCCTAGATTATCCGTTATTCTGTATTACTTATCGCTTTTCTGTGATGTTGGTTATATCATACCCGGGATGAATGTTATATATATATATACACACACACACACACACTAGTAGATGTTGTATATATTTTGCACCCGCGCTAGTTCAACCCCCGCTCTGTCGTTAGTTAAGTAACCTAACGATGCATGACTGGGCCCCATGGCGAATGCGGATGGCATATACGTACATTGTATTTTCGTTCTTTTCTGGTGTGATATGGATTAATTGATGGGACTACGTTAATTTTGATTAATGCAAGGAAAAATAAACCTAAATGATGTTGTTGGAACCAATTTTTGAAAACTGTTATTATAGACGTTTCTTTTTGTTTTGCACAGCGGTATTTAGTTATGAATATCCAGCACCTCATTCGACGAGGCAAGAGCCGAGATCCTTTTATAGGGAGTGACCTCTTGGACAAAAGTTTGTGTTTTTGTAATAAGTTCACTATAGTCAATTCTTTTACTTTGCATCGTGGTATTCAGTTAGAAATATCCTGCACCTCATTCGATGAGGAAAGTGCCGAGATCCCTTTAAAGGGAGTGACCTCTTTGGCAAAAGTTTACATGACTATAAACTTCTCGGTTTTCTTCAAAATAATGGTTTTCTACAAAACCACTAGTTTTAAAAATGCGGAGCTTAAACCACTCCTTTTCAAAACTGCTTAGGTTCCTTCAACGATATCAAGTTCATTACGTTAAAGGGTTTTTCGCCAAAAACCCAGCCATAGCCCTCCTTCATTTCATACAAGTGTTAGTATTCGTGCTGCGTGTTTTGACCTAGTCAAGATGTAGTGTTCGGTTGTTGAGTGGTGCTTGTTTGTTGCAAGTGTTGCGATTATTTAAAACAGCCGCATAACCATTTTGACCTTGTCAAGGGTATATGCGGGTGGGTCTAAATTAATCTAGGATAATGACGGATTGAACTTGACTAACGGTTTATGATATGTTGACCCGGTCAAAGTCATAAACTGTTAGGGGAAAAAACCACATCAGGAGTTTCAAATATAAAGGAAACTTGTCAGACATGCGCATACCTTCTAGAGTGTGGTGACTTGAGTGGGTTCCATCAAGTTATCATACGATGATAGTTGGGTCCCGATTTCCATTGATGAGTAGGTGTTACTCCTCGGGTGATTTTCATATTATCCCGACGAATTCTCCTTTTAGGGTTTGAAGGAGAATTCGAGAAAACGGTGCGAGCCATCCTGATTAGATAAAGTGATTAACCAATCTGATTTAGGTTAAAGTGCACGCTGAGTGTTTCTTTTCTCTCTCTCTCTTTGACAGCAACCATGACCTGACCTTAAACTAAAACTCATGAACCAAGTTAACCGAACCTTCTTAAACACTTTGGCTTTTGGATTGTCATTAAGTCGCATATATCCCTACCGCTCCTACTTCCCCTTTGCATTTCTCCACAGCACTCCGTATCACTACGAAAATCCATATTGCTTGGATATTCCATCGTATAGTTACATACGAACTCGAAGAAACTTGTTTATGTTCGAGGATGGATTCCGGTTCTGGAGAAATTGAATAAGATTATTCGGCTGTCTTTTCTCTTTACCTTCTCACAGGTTGCGAAAGCTCCTAGAATTAGGAGAGTACACCTATTACGCCTATTAGATAGTCTTCTTCCAAACCATAGGTAGGTGCCGAAAGGTAGGGAAGGTAGAAAACCAATTAGCCTAAATATGGTGTACAGAAGGTAAGAAGTAAAGACATATAAAGGGACTAAAGTGAGGGCAAAGGAAATTACGACTACTATCATTCACGAAGAAGCCGCGTATATCCCTGCCACTCCTACTTCCTCTTTGCTTTTCTCCTGAACACTGTGTATCACCACGAAGATCCATATTGCTTGGATATGCCATCGTATAGTTACTTCTGAACTCGAAGGAACTTGTTTCGGTTCGAGGACGGTTTCCGGTTCGGGAGAAATTGAATAGGATTATTCAGTTATCTTTTCCCTTTACCTTCTCTCAGGTTGCGAGGGCTCCTAGTGTTAGGAGAGTACACCTATTACGCTTATTGGATAGTCTTCTTCTAAACCTTAGGCTGGTACCGAAAGATAGGGAAGGAAGAAAATCAATTAGCCTAAGTATGATGTACAGACGGTAAAAAGTAAAGACATATGAAGGGATTGGAGTGAGGGAAAGAAAATATACGGTTACTGTCATGAATCTGGATAATGAAAGAGGCATTACAAGGAATACCTGGCTACCCATTCGAAACATTTTCATGTTTCAGTTTTATTGTGCGGAATTAATTGAAAACTGTTTTCCTAATTAGATTCTGACTCCAGGGTATGTATTTACCAGACTTGATTCTCACATCTGTATGGTGTTACAGATGCTGAGTGGGAGTAAGATATTGGGAATTGGGTGATTAGATCCTCAATATATCAGAATTCTTTGTAATTAGTAATATTTGAGGAAATCATCTGGGTTTTGCCTAACGGCAAATATTTGGTTTTGAATATCCGTCGTTATGCACCAATTTCAAACTGATATATCTATACATTTATTTATAAACTGAGATATAACTTTTTGAAATTATGTCTATGATATTTACCTATATCAGTTGATGGTTAGATAAGGAGCATTCAACAGCGGTGTAATTCTTCTTAACCATAACACCGTTTTCAACCTACGACGCACAGGGTTTAAGTTATTAAACTCAGAGGACTTATATTGTCCGATGTCCGTTAGGACAAAGGGGTTGGTACTTGTACTATATTCCGTTTACTTATGACTTCTCTGGTTTTAGACAAGTATTTCGTTGAAATACAAGGTCCAAATTTTGAGAAGTTATAGGTATAAGAATAAAGTGGAAAACCATATTTTGCAACTATCAGGATTCTTCAAGGTGATCGAAGATATAGATACTTGTGCTAGGTATTCCGTCGTAAATAATAGTTTTGAGAACTTGCTTTTCCTTCAGGTTACTCATACGTGGGTGCATTCCTTGATGAGTAATGCTGCTTGGCCTTCTTTCATTTAGTCGATATGCACTGGAAATGGCTGCATGTATTTTGAATCTGGTTCCAATTAAACTAGTGCCTGTTCCCCGCCGAATCACGCAGACGCGACCGCGCAGGTCCGTCTGGCCTGAAATTCGGGGCAGATGCTAATTAGTGCTATCCGTCCACCTCTCCGAAGATGCTAAGTTGATTTATGGCACCATGTATCGAAGGTTTAAATGGATACGGCCGATGTAACAGACTTCGTCAGATTCCCCCTCGCTTGAGGGGTTTTTGATTGTGGGGACGCTCTTCCCTACAGGCGCAAGCCCCTGCAGTTAATTACGCTACCACATCGCGGTAACAACTTTCTCCTTCTCCATATGGTCAATTCGTGTCGTGGGTGTTTGTTTTGTTTGTAGTTGCCCGTGGATTGTATACGGAGACTAATTTATGTTGTCGCCCGTAGGGCGTGGATTAGTCCAAATCTGTATCTTTTTAGATTTGGATTTAGGGGTTTGGTTTAAGGATACGTTAGCCTCATTTGAGACTAAGATCAACTTAAACGTTTGTTAAGGATACGTTAGTCTAATTTCTAGACTAAGATCAACTTAACAGGATCGTTTAGATCCAACAAAAGAGCATTTAGACTCTATTGTTTAGTTTACGGACATTTCGGCCGATTACCAGTTTAAGGACATGGCGGTCCATTGTTAGTTTAAAGACGTTTCGGTCCAGGTTAAGGACGTCATAGTCCATGGAATATATGGCTGTCGGGACCCGTCACCTCTCTGAAGACGTTGAAGGATTACAACGACAAATATCAGAGGAGTTCAGAGATGTACCTTTGAACCAAAATTGATTTGGGGATCTATAGTCCAATTTGGGACTAAAGTCTGTTTGAAGTTTTATGAGCATATGGGCTCAGTTGATATGAGTTGAACATTTTATTGTTTTGGCTATTGAGCCTTTACTTGGGCTCGGCCCTTTTAATAATGCATAGCATTTATCAGAACAATGTTCTGACGGTGCGCCACGTGGCACGTCAGGCGCTTTGCGCCAAGGAAAGAGCGCATTGCGCTTCTGCTGGATAGCGCACACGAGGAGGACACGTGTCGCGCTTAGCGCTGAGCGCTAGTTTGTTGGTGCATTGCGATTTTAATTTATGAGCGCGCTGCGCTAGTTTGTTGGCGCACCAGTGAGTGACACGTGGCGCACTCGGCACTGAGCGCAGTGCTCTGTTTTTAGAAGCGCAAAGCGCAGATTGTGTCTCTGGTTGACACGTGGCAGGTTTTGGTGCTGAGCGCCGGTCCAAGGAGCGCAGGGGCGCAGTTCATGAGTGCAAGGAACTTTCCAATAGCGCAGAGCGCATTTTTGATCAAATTAAGATCAAAGAACAAGTTTTTTGTTCTTCAAAGGAGGCCTTGCCTCAAGATCCAAGAACCAAAGTTCTTGTTCTCATCAAAAGGCTCTGCCTTTATATATCAAAAGATCTGTTAATGAAGTAAATTACTTCTTTTATTATTTTATGATTAGATTTTTTGATCCTTTTCTTTTCTATTGAAGATCTTGATCTTGTTCTTAGATCTTTGATCTTTTTAGAAGATGATTCTTCTTTTTTAATGGGATGATTTCATCTCTGTTCTTCAAGAATATAATTATTTACCTTTAAAGATGAAGAAAATGATCTTCTTTCTTCAAAGGCTTGCATTTCTTTCTCTTTGAGTTCTTCTCTCAAAGTTTGCAGAGGGTTCTCTCTCTTCTCTGTATCTCTATTAGACTTGAAGTCTAGAGTCCTTTATATAGGGCCAAATGATTTGTTGAATCAGTTTAAGAGATTTTTCTCTGATTGATTTGGGAATTTCCCCACTGTTAGATCCTTGATCCAAGGGCTTCTGATTTACATAAGATAATCTTCTTGTTTTAACAAGATTGAGAAATATTTCCTTCTTTACAGAATTTGTTCTGTATTTTGGTAATTTTTATTTACCATTGGATCATTGATCCAACGGTGCTCTGATTTACAGAGCACAATCTTATTATTTGGAAAGATTTTGAGGAATCTTTCCTTAACAGAATTTAATTTCTGATTAATTAATGATTTATCATTATTATTAGATTTTTGATCTGACGGTTGGGGAGCTTTTAGGTTCCAGCGCTGGCGCACCCGTGCTTTGCACGTGGTGCGCTGCTTAAAAGGCAGCGCACACGTGTATGACACGTAGTGCACTGCTTGGAGCGCAGCGCACCTAGCGCTAGCGCACACGTGCTTTGCACATGGTGCACTGCTTAAAATGCAGCGCACACGTGTATGATACGTAGTGCATTGCTTGGAGCGCAGCGCACCTAGCGCTAACGCACACGTGCTTTGCACGTGGTGCGCTGCTTAAAAGGTAGCGCACACGTGTATGACACGTGGTGCGCTGCTTGGAGCGCAGCGTACCTAACGCTAGCGCACGTGTGCTTTGCACGTGGTCCGCTGTTTAGAGCACAGCGCACTTGGCGCTGCATCTGAAGCGTTGCTTCACAATATTTTAACTCTTGGTTTTGAGGCATTTGTTACATTCTTTGCATGTGAAGTTTTTCCCTTCTTTTTTATTTTATTATTATTTTTTATTTTATTATTTATTTATTTATTATTTTATTATTTTTTTAATTATTTTTTAATTATTATTTTTTTTTTAATAAGGGAGCAGGTTGTGAGCCAAAATTTTGGCAGGAACAAATGCCCCTCACTAGTTTGCCCACGTAAGCATGTACGTGGATGAACTAGTGCAGAGTTATGCAAGGCCACAGAATTGAGGGCTTAGGAGACAAGTTTACGGTCCTTGTAGCCTAAGACTTTCCAACTTTATGAGCCGTGAGGGTCTCATAAAGTCTTTTCTCCCTACGAGTCGAGAGGATCCCGTTGGTGTATTTTCTCCCTAGGAGTCGTGAGGACTCCTAAGTGCGTTTTCTCTTAAGAGTCGTAAGGATCTCACAAGAGAATTTTCCCTCTTACAAGTCGAGAGGACCCATAAGCGGTTGTTTCCCTCCTTATCGAGATTCGACTTTGGAGAGTGTGGTCTGCAGATAGTCTATCTTGACCTCCTTGTAAGGAACCGATGGCTTAGGAATCAGCGTTAGGATCTGCCACCTAAGTCTTTTCAAATTTATGAGCCGTGAGGGTCTCATAAAGACTTTTCTCCCTACGAGTCGAGAGGATCTCGTAGGTGTATTTTCTCCTTAGGGGTCGTGAGGACTCCTAAGTACGTTTTCTCTTGAGAGTCGTAAGGATCTCACTAGAGAATTTTCCCTCTTACAAGTCGAGAAGACTCGTAAGGGGTTGTTTCCCTCCTTGTCGAGATTCAACTTTGGAGAGTGTGGTCCATGAATAGTATGCAAGAGTCCGTTTTGGACCGACTTGCAAGGCCCCAGTGCTTAGGAAACAAGTTTTTTTTAATCCCCGCTGCCTAAGGCTTTTCCTCACGAGTCGAGATGAATCGAGCATTTCTCGCAAGAATATCCTAACGTCACAGTTAACCTCTACTCTTTACGACAGAGGTCCGTTAGGGTCTGTGGTACTATGGTTTTATCCGTCGTACCGTCGCGTTGGCTGATGTATTCCTCGATAGGCAACCTTGCTGTTCGAGTAGCCTTGCGACTGTCATGTCTTAGATCCCTTCGGGGGATGGACAAGACGTCTTCAAGCAATCCTCCTAGGCAGTTTGACCATCGGAAGAGCAAGCGTTAGTAATTTTGCTATGTCGCTTTTTACTTGAGGTTAGGCTCATTTTGGAGAGCCCCGATGAGTCATAACCACTCCACGCTGGTATGGGATGATCTTCGATAGTCTTTCAGGTTTTATATGAGTTGTCGTCAAGACCCTGAAGCTAGGAATTTGGCCTTTGCTTCGTTCGCTAGCATTGCGCCTGCTATATCGAGACGAATGTCGCGGTTGTCTCTAGGCTGTTGATGAACCGTCGAGGTTTGGAACTAGGGATTTTGCCGTGGCTTCGTTGTTTAATTGTCGCGTCTGAATCCTACTGGAAGAAGAACGCTGTAGTGACATTTCGTATGTTGTATCGAGACGAACGTCGAGGTGGTGATTACTCCATGCTGGTGTGAGATGATCTCCGATGGTCTTTCAGGTTTTATATGAGTTGCCATCAAGACCCTGAAGCTAGGAATTTGGCATTCGCTTCGTTTGCTTTGGCGTGTCCGAATCCTGTTGGAGGAAGGACGCTGTAGTGATATCTCGTCTGCTGTATTAAGACGAACGTCGAGGTGGTGACCACTCCGCGCTGATGTGGGATGATCTCCGATAGTCTTTCAGGTTTTATATGAGTTGCCGTCAAGACCCTGAAGCTAGGAATTTGGCCTTTGCTTCGATTGCTTTTTCGCGTCTGAACCCGGTTGGAGAAAGGACGCTATAGTGACATATCGTCTGCTGTATCGAGATGAATGTCGCAGTTGTCTCTAGGTTGCTGGTGAACCGTCGAGGTTTAGAACTAGGGACTTTGCCGTGGCTCCGTTGTTTGATTGTCGCGTCTAAATCCTGCTGGAGAAAGAACGCAGTGGTGACATCTCATCTGCTGTATCGAGATGAACGTCGAGGTGGTGACCACTCCGCGCTGGTGTGGGATGATCTCCGATAGTCTTTCAGGTTTTATATGAGTTGCCGTCAAGACCCTGAAGCTAGGAATTTGGCCTTCGCTTCATTTACTTTGGTGTGTCCGAATCCTATTGGAGGAAGGACGCTGTAGTGACATCTCGTCTGCTGTATCGAGACGAACATCGAGGTTGTGGTGGGATTTTGCCATCACTCCGCTTTGTTTGATCCGTGAGGTCTCTTGTTGACGTTGCGTCCACATCCTGCTGGACTGTTGAGGAACACCATTGGTGATCTCTCGTCTGCTGTATCGAGACGAATGCTGAGGTGGAGCTAGGATTTTGTCGTCGCTCCGTTGTTTTGACCCTGGGGTGACATTGCGTCTGCTGTAATGAGACGAATGCTGAGGTGGAGCTTAGATTTTGCCATCACTTCGCTTTGTTTCGACCGTGAGGTCTTTCGTTGACGTTGCATCTGCATCCTATTGGACTGCGTAAGAACCCCGTCGTTGACATTGCGTCTGGTGTAGCAAGACGAACGCTGAGGTGGTCTCTAGGTTGTTTGTGAACCGTCGAGACTTGGAACTAGGGACTTTGCCATGGCTCCGCTTAGTGATGTCGCATCCGAGTCCTGTTAGACTGAGGAGGATCACCTTTTTTTGATTTTTAGGCTGTAGATATTGCCATTAAGATTTGGAACTAGGGACTATGCCATGGCTCCGTTTCGTTGTGTCGCTTCCGTGCCTTGCTGGCATAAGGAGGAACACTGTTGTTGGTTTTCTAGGATGCAGATGTGACCGTCGAGACTTGGCTCTCTTTCTGATGGAGCCTGGGGAGGGAAGGTGTGCTTCCTTCTTTGTTTATGCCATGGATTGTATACAAGGATTGATGTGAATTGCCTGTAGGGCAAAAGTTTCATTCTTTCAGAATTTTTTTTTTCCCGCGATACTCTATCATTTCAGCTTTTAAATCGCGAATGTCGCGATTGCCTAATCATTTCGGCTATTTTTCGCAGTGTCCAATCATTTCGGCTATTTATTTCATTTTTACTCGCTGCTTTTTATTGCGAGTTGCCTAATCATTTCGGCTATTTGGCATGCATACATTTTTACTAGCTGATTTTGTTGCAAGTCGCCCCATCATTTCGCCTATTTCGTATGCATGTGTGGCTCTCTAGTTTCTTACTGCAAGCTTGGGATTAGACACCGATTTCGGCATCAGCACCGCTACAACTGGAATATTGCCAGGAGCGAATCATCATTTGCCTCTGCCGATGTCAAATAAAGGTGGCTTACCGAACAGGGTTAGGATCCTGTCGACTAAGGCTTCTAACTTCATGAGCCGTAAAGGTCTCATAAAGGTATTTCTCCCTACGAGTCGTGAGGATCTCGTAGGTGCGTTTTCTCCTTAGGAATCGTGAGGACTCCTAAGTGTATGTTCTCTTATAAGTTGTAAGAATCTTACAAGAGTGTTTTCTCCTTATAAGTCAAGAGGACTCACAAGGGTTGTTCACCGTGCAAACATATCCCTAGTCGCAAATGGGACTTTGTTAGGGAGATGTTTATTCGTGCCCATGGATTGTATACAAGGGTCAATATTGAGCCGCTTGTAGGGCAGTATCGGAGGTTGTGGGGACTGCTTAAGAATAGGTTCAGATCCCTGTAGCTTAAGACTTTCAAATCATATGAGCCTTAAGGGTCCCATAAGAGGGTTCTCCTTACGAGTCGTGAGGATCTCGCAAATGTAATTTCTCCTTAGGGATCGTGAGGATCCCTAAGTGTGTTGCTCCCTTATGAGTCGTAAGGATCTCACGCAGGCGGTTTCTCCTTACAAAATCGAGAGGACCTTGCAAGTGTCTTTTAACAAGATTGCGCATTTTCGGGTTTTCACAAAACTCGCCGGTAGCCCTGCTGTTTTTACTCACGGAGCCCTTTCAGGTTTTCATCCGTGCCCATTTCGCTTATGGACATACCGTTTTTTTTGTTTTTTTTTAACGAGGTTATGCCCTTTCTGGTTTTCACAAAACTCGCCGATAGCCCTGCTGTTTTTACTCACGGAGCCCTTTTGGGTTTTCATCCGTGCCCATTTTGCTTATGGACATACCGTTTTTTTTTACGTCAGCCGGAGGATGCCGCGGGTTGGTAGTAGTTTAACGGCGTTTCGGTCATTTGCAAGTTTTAGGACATTGCGGTCCGTTGTTAGTTTAGGGACATTTCGGTTTTTTGCAAGTTTTAGGACATTGCAGTCCGTCGTTGCCGTATTTGAAGCGAATTTCTAGTTTACGGACTTTTCAGTCCATGGGGCTTTCCCTATGAATGAGCATGATGCCCCCGGCATATCCATCATTTTCAGAGCATGTGGTTGTGGCGGGTTCACCTTCCAGTTTTCGGACAGCGCGAACTTGCCCTGTTGGTATTGGTCTTCAACCCAGTTTTTGAAGACGTAGCAGTTTTCAATCGGATGGCCCAATACTCGGTGGTAAGGGCAGTAATTAGAATTGTTGACATCGTTCAGTTGTAGTAGGTGTTTCGGCTCCGGTAGAGTGATAAGTCTGTTGCACACTACTAGTTCGAACAGTCTCCTTGTTTCATTCCGGAGAAATGAGTAAGGACGTTTCAACTTCTTATAGAGGGGTTGCCGCTTGTTGCTTTGGCGAACAACCAGTCTAGGGCCACTCTATTGTTGTTGATCATTGGCGACGAAGGCCAATTTTCCCTTCCCCTTATCCTTTTTGTTCGATCCCTTGTTTGCGGGTCCGAGATTCTTTCCGGGTAGCGTGCGATTGCACGGCTGAATGTTCTCGCAACTCCTCAATTCTTTCATTTCAGAGATGAATTCCTTGAAGAGGGGGCCGAGGGCTACTTCTTCGTCGGAGTCGCTCCCGAAGGTGAGAACTCGCGATCCCCCGGGATCAACCCTATGACAATTGCCGGCAATTCTTTTACACTCATCTGTCGCATTTTTCCGCTGTCTATGAGCTTCACGCTTTGTCATCTTGAAGTGTTTCCTGTGAGCGTCATACCCTTGCCACCAACACTTAAAGGAGTTGCAGTCTTCAGTAGGATGTGCGATCTTTTGATGATATAAGCAGAAGTTAGGATGTACGTCCTCTTCATCAAGATGTATACCACCACGAGAATTTTCTCTGAACGAGGGCAGCTTCATCCCCATCGATATGGCTTTGGCGAATCGCTTCCTTATCTTGATCCTTCTTTTATTTGCGGCGGATGTACTTTGATCTGGTGGGAGTGTTTCGACCCTTTTGTCTAGTCACCGGCATTTGGCCTTTTCAAATATGGCCATCTCACGCTCCCGATCTTCTTTGCTTTTTAGACGGGCTTCATTCAGGAATGCGTCAATTGTTTCGTCTGATGGCCCTAGAAGTTCTGGCTCGGGATCTGCCCCCAAATTCTCTGCGTCAGGAGCTTCTTCACTGTCTATCGACGAGTGAGAGATCATATGGCAGCTTGCCATATAATCCTCAGGTTCATCCGACAAGTCTTTATCATCATCTCCGTCCTTAAGGACGTGGCTGAGGAATTCTCGGATTGTGACTGGGGTCCGCGCCTTCTGATTATATTCTTCCAGTGCGTCAATATGTTTTCGCAGATCCGTGCGCTTGTCATCAAACTGCGCGAGCTTTTTGGTCTTCTTCTTTTTCTTTGAAGACTTTGACGGCTGTGCCTGGGTGTTTTGCCCACTGCTATCAATTCTCGGTGTTGGGCGTGGTTTCAGCATCCCATCAATGACCTTGGGCTCTGGCCGACTTTTCCACCTGATAGCTGGGCATGTGTGAAGATTCTTCAGTATTCTTTTAGTTTTGGCTGAAAGGGCGACCTCCCACGGAGTTTCTTCTATAAAAGAGCACGATGCCCCCGGCATGTCCACCTTTTTAGGAGCATGAGGTTGTGGCGGGTTCATCTTCCAGTTTTCGGATAATGCAAACTTGCCTTGTTGGTATTGGTCCTCAATCCAGCCTTTGAAAATGAAGCAATCTTCGATTGGATGGCTTACTGCTTGATGGTAAGGGCAGTAATTAGGATTGTTGAGATCGCCTGGCTGCAACGGACGTTTTGGATCCGGCAAATTTATGAGCCTGTTGCGCACTGCCAGCTCAAACAGTCTTCTCGTTTTGTCTTGAGGAAATGAGTAAGGATGTCCTAGCCTTTCCTCGAGGGATGGGCGTGGAGGCATATTGCTTTGGCGAACGACCGGTTTTAAGTTACTCGACTGTTGTTGAGTATTGGTGACGAAAGTTGCTTTTCCTTTCCCCTTTTCATTCTGAGGATCCGTCTTTGAAGGAGATGGTCTATGACCCATCTGATCCATTTGGGCCAACTTGTCAATCAAGGCCTGAAAAGTAGTTGGCTTGAAGAACATCATGAATTGCGAGATGGTCGCTTGAGGGTCAAAAGTGCCCACGAACATGCCCACTGCCGGCGCTTCTTCGATGCGTTGTTCGCACTTCGACCATAAGTTTCGCCACCGTATTGCGTATTGAACCCACATTTCGCCTGGCCTTACCCTGGCATTGATCAATGCGGTGACTGGGATGCGCTCGCTGGCGCTTGCAAATCTTTGTGTAAACAGCAACTCCATCTCTGCAAATGTTTTGACAGGGTCGTTAGATAGGTCCGAATACCATTCGAAGGCCGTTTCCACTAAGCTGCCGATGAATTAGCGAAGCAACAGTTTGTCGTCACCTCCAGTGTTTCCGCATAGAGCCCTGAATTGAGCGACATGCTGATGTGGATTCCCCGTCCCTTTATACACATGGAACTTAGGGATCGTATATCCCGGCGGGTAACTTATTTGGTCATACCAGCCCGGATAGGGTCGTCCGGTCTTGACAACTTAGCCAGCCGTTTCGTTCGCTCGGTGAGCTCGTATTTGCTGAGCTATATAATCATCGAGTGCGGCCTTGGAGATGGTTTCCTCCTTGGCTGCTGAAAGAGCCGGAGGAGGATTAGATGTCTCCCCTCTATCGTCCTCAATTATCACTGGAGGATCTTCGGCTGGAGGATCCGGCTGTAACATCATCCCTACCATGTCTTAGAAGAGAAGCGCCATTCTCTTTATATTAGCCGCTTGCTCTGCGGCTTCTTTGTCCTTCTTTTCGAGGACTCTGCGAAGGAAGTCAGCATCAGTTTCTTGTTCGTGACGCTGTTCCGCGGATGTTTCCGGGCTTTCTTTTGGTCTGGTGAGTGCAGCCACCGCAGTCAGCATCTCTTGAAGCTTCTGCTGCTGTTCTTGGGCTTTTGTCACAGATCGCGTAAGCGTTCGATGACCTATGGAGATATGGCTATCCTCTTTTCCGGATGCCATATAGACGGTATGCACCACCATGACCCCGACTTAGGGCGTTTGGGCTCAGTGCCTTTAACATTTGCCGCAAGCATGGGGACTTTCTCCGGCCTCCTTCTTTTATGAGCGGTCGAAGTTGAGGGGGTCGTTGCAGTGGGCACCCAAGTGGTTGTCGTTCATTGTGTTTTGACAGGACGGTGCTCTTCCTTCTGAGCCTTCAGCTTCTTCTGTCGGTGGAGATAGTCCTGATCCACCACCAACTCTCGGACTTGTCGCCAGATTTTGTAAACTTTGGAAGACAGCCGTTGAGGGGACTGCTTTGGTTTCATTTCTGTGACCGTCTCCATCGGTGGAGGAGATCTCTTCAGCATGGCGATAGGAGAGTTCCTGCGCACCTTGTTAAGTAGTTCAAAATTGTTCCCGGTTAGAACAGCAGCATCAACTTCCACCGTTGGAGCTGGTGGAGTAAATCCAGACGGAGAGCTACCTCCAGCCTTCCGTGCTCGGCGCCAGTGACGACGGCGAGCATGTCGCGCAGATGGTGTTGGTTCGGCTATGGGGATGGTTTTGTCCTGCCCCCTGTTTTGAGGAGAGGCTGTTATTGGCACTAGCCGGTCGAAGACTGACGTTCGTTGAGAGGGGATAGTCAGTCTTGCGAAGACCGACTTTCGAACAGGGGAAGCAACCTTTGTGACTTCGCATGGAGTGGGAGCTGAAATGGGCAGTCTTGTGAAGACCGACCCTTTAGCGGGGGAGGTTGCCTTGACGACTTTAGGAGTAGGAATGGCTATCCGCTTTGGGATGGCCGCTTCAGGTATCTTGGGCTTCTTCATAGGCCCGCTTAAGCTTCGGCCCAGTTTGCTGAAAACTGAGGTATTGGACTTGGGCGACCCGTTGAGAGGGGCCTCGGTATTTGTAAGACGATCAAAGACCGACTTCTTTGGAGCTTCTTGCGACGACATCGGGGCATTGAAACTCATCGGTGGGATCATGTTCCCAAAGAACAGCCCAATGGTGGCCTGAGTCATCTGCTCCATCGGCATAGCGAAGATGGAGGCAGCTTAGGGCCCGTAAGTCACTCCTCAAGGCGGGACGGAGCGAGAGTTGTAGTTGCAGTTAGCGCAGTTTGAAGCCATTAATCTTATGTTTTCTGCACGGAGCAAGACACCAAATCTAAGTACCTCGAATCCACAGGCAACCATAGCAAACCGCGATTCGTTCGCGAACACGACACACGAAGTGTGGAGTGGAAAGAGGAAAAAGTCCCACCGGGCGTGCCAGAATCTGTTCCCCGCTGAATCACGCAGACACGACCGCGCAGGTCCGTCTGGCCTGAAATTCGGGGCAGATGCGAATTGGTGCTATCCGTCCACCTCTCCGAAGATGCCAAGTTAATTTATCGCGCCATGTATCGAAGGTTTAAACGGATGCGGCCGATATAGCAGACTTCGTCAGATTCCCCTTCGCTTGAGGGGTTTTTGATTGTGGGGACGCTCTTCCCTGCAGGCGTAAGCCCCTGCAGTTAATTATGCTACCGCATAGCGATAACAACTTTCTCCTTCTCCATATGGTCACTTTGTGTCGTGGGTGTTTGTTTTGTTTGTAGTTGCCCGTGGATTGTATTTGGAGACTAATTTATGTTGTCGCCCGTAGGGCGTGGATTAGTCCAAATCCGTATCTTCTTAGATTTGGGTTTGGGGATTTGGTTTAAGGATATGTTAGCCTCATTTGAGACTAAGATCAACTTAAACGTTTGTTAAGGATACGTTAGTCTAATTTCTAGACTAAGATCAACTTAACAGGATCGTTTAGATCCAACAAAAGAGCATTCAGACTTTATTGTTTAGTTTACGGACATTTCGGTCGATTACCAGTTTAAGGACATGGTGGTCCATTGTTAGTTTAAAAACGTTTCGGTCTAAGTTAAGGACGTCATAGTCCATGGAATGTATGGCTGTCGGGACCCGTCACCTCTCTGAAGACGTTGAAGGATTACAACGACAAATATCAGAAGAGTTCAGAGATGTACCCTTGAACCAAAATTGATTTGGGGATCTATAGTCCAATTTGGGACTAAAGTCTGTTTGAAGATTTATGAGCATATGGGCTGAGTTGATATGAGTTGAACATTTTATTGTTTTGGCTATTGAGCCTTTACTTGGGTTCGGCCCTTTTAATAATGCATAGCATTTATCAAAACAAAGTATGTTCTGACAGTGCGCCACGTGGCGCGTCAGGCGCTTTACGCCAAGGAAAGAGAGCATTGCGCTTCTGCTGGATAGCGCACACGAGGAGGACACGTGTCGCGCTTAGCGCTGAGCGCTAGTTTGTTGACGCATTGCGCTTTTAATTTATGAGCGCGCTGTGCTAGTTTGTTGGTGCACCAGTGAGTGACACGTGGCGCACTCGGCGCTGAGCACCGGCTCATGAGCGCAGTGCTCTGTTTTTAGAAACGCAAAGCGCAGATTGTGTCTCTGGTTGACACGTGGCAGGTTTTGGCGCCGAGCGCCGGTCCAAGAAGCGCAAGGGCGCAGTTCATGAGTGCAAGGCACTTTCCAATAGCGCAGAGCGCATTTTTGATCAAATTAAGATCAAAGAACAAGTTTTTTGTTCTTCAAAGGAGGCCTTGCCTCAAGATCCAAGAACCAAAGTTCTTGTTCTCATCAAAAGGCTCTGCCTTTATAGATCAAAAGATCTGTTAATGAAGTAAATTACTTCTTTTATTTTTTTATGATTAGATCTTTTGATCTTTTTCTTTTCTATTGAAGATCTTGATCTTGTTCTTAGATCTCTGATCTTTTTAGAAGATGATTCTTCTTTTTTACTGGGATGATTTCATCTCTGTTCTTCAAGAATATAATTCTTTACCTTTAAAGATGAAGAAAATGGTCTTCTTTCTTCAAAGGCTTGCCTTTCTTTCTCTTTGAATTCTTCTCTCAAAGTTTGCAGAGAGTTCTCTCTCTTCTCTGTATCTCTATTAGACTTGAAGTCTAGAGGCCTTTATATAGGGCCAAATAATTTGTTGAATCAGCTTAAGAGATCTTTCTCTGATTGATTTGAGAATTTCCCCACTGTTGGATCCTTGATCCAAGGGCTTCTGATTTACAGAAGATAATCTTCTTGTTTTAATAAGATTGAGAAATCTTTCCTTCTTTACAGAATTTGTTCTGTATTTTGGTAATTTTTATTTACCATTGGATCATTGATCCAACGGTGCTCTGATTTACCGAGCACAATCTTGTTATTTTGAAAGATTTTGAGGAATCTTTCCTTAACAGAATTTAATTTCTGTTTAATTAATGATTTATCATTATTATTAGATCTTTAATCTGACAGTTGGGGAGCTTTTAGGTTCCAGCGCTGGCGCACCCGTGCTTTGCACGTGGTGCGCTACTTAGAAGGCAGCGCACATTTGAATGATTATTTTCCAAACTATTGTTAAGTGTTTTAGAATGGACGACTCCTGGTATGGTGGTGTACCACCAGTGAAGAAGTCATGATTAGTCTAAAATATTGCATATTTGAATGATTATTTTCTAAACTATTGTTAAGTTCTAAAAAGTGTTTATTGTAATTATAGAACATATGAGGGTTTATGTGTAAAAAGTTTATCATCACATTTTTCTCATTATAATTAACATAATGAGCGAAAATATATGCATATAATAATGTAATATTGTAATTAAAATATGCATATCATATCAAATATTTCTAATCAATATTCTTAAGATTTAAATCATATAAAATGGTTTGAATAATATCTCAAAATAATAACAAATACTAGTAACACTATGACTTGAGATATTGTGCAAATATTAGCTCGGGTCTGGAGATCAAGAGATCCGAGATGTCGGAATCAAATCTGCTGAAATATTAAAGCAAACCATAAGATCGAGCAATGGCAGAGACTCAGAGTTATATTCTCAAAATCCAGATATCTAGAGGATCTCCACATGTCAACACCAAAAATCATAAGAATTTTCAAGTCATGATCCCACTATGGTGCCGCGGTTGGACGGCCAAACTACCCCAAATGCGGTGGATCCGCGGCGGTTCTGTAGGCTTAGGATTTGAGATTTTTTGTATAGGATTTTAACAGCAAATATTATTATATGGAATCTTGGGTTTCTGTCTATGGTGACTATATAAGAGACCGAGAGCTTCACATGAATGATCATCAACCGAAGAGATCAAAAGGTCCAAGACGATCCATGCATCCGAGTTGATCATCAGCTGTTCATCTATTTCCAACAAGATAAAGATCGAGAGCAAAAACTAGGGTTCTTGTACGCTACTTTAAAAAGGATTTATACATGATATAGTTGATTAATAAAGGTAGAGTTTTTTTAGTCTTTCTGCACTTAATTTCTGCATCTTATATTATGATCTCATTTTTCATCCTTTTTTCTCCAACCATGTGTGAGTAATTCCTAACTTGCTAGGGTTCGTAGGCTAGAGTAGATCAATGGATGATAAAATATTTTAACTTCTTTTACACATTTTAAAGTTCATAAACTTTAGCAAAATAAATGTTAATATCCTTAACGGACGCGCTACCAATGTATTGATAGTCTCGACCACAATATGAGATTAGATTAACGCTTATTTTGTTAGGGGCTAGACATGAATAGAGATCAATGCAAAGACAAGGGTTAGGAGTGGGGAAACCCTGGTTTCTTCCAAAAGAACCCTAATCTACATTCATCACTATCAATCAAAAGTATGAATTTCAATCGATTCTGGTTCTAAGATGGAGGTGTAGAGGTCAAAATGTTTAGGATTGGTTTCACTTGGAAGGGACCCTTCACAATCGGGTAAATCAAACACTACAAAGTCGCACAACTCATTAATCATTCTATCTTCAATTGATAAATCATGTGGGATACTCGATAGACTTTCAAAACAGGAGTTGTGGGATTCAATTTGGGACGGGTAGGTTTGATTTGGAAGGGGGTACATCTTACTCTCTCCACTCAAATTCTCAGCCTGTCCTGCCGCCTCATCATACATTGGAAAATTAGGAGCTAGTTGGAAACTAGCTACCGGGTCAGTAGGTTGTATGAGAGCGGCCATGGACGCATTCAAATCCATCATCTGTTGGCTTGACGCTACCCTAAAGCCTTCCAACGACTGTTCCAGACTAGACATGGGTTGTGATGGGGTTTCAGTAAAAGATACGAAGTTGTTTGGATACTGGAAACCCCTAAATAGCTGTGTAGAAGCAATGTCTAGGGAAGGTGCAAAAGTAGGGTAGGTGGAAGGAATTGAATGGCTGGACAGGAGCAGGATCAACATTTGGCTAAGAAGGTGAATGGAATTGTTGATCCCAAGAATTTGAAATGGTGAAAAGAGTGAAAGATCGGCTACGGGATTGTTCAATACGTTCAGCAAGAGACATAGGTCTTATGGCTACAACTGGACTTTCAAAAGGGGTATCAACGCAAGAAAGGGTGAATCTTTGAAATGGTTGATACGAAATGGATTGCGGGGTCCAGTTGTTCGTCCTAGACGCGTCTATTCGATCTTCCAAAGAAATTTTGGGCATGGAGGGGTCGTTCGATGTTCGGCCAAAGCAAGAACCGTAAGAAGTAATGTCTGGTTGTGGATACCAAAGTTCGGCAAGAGTTTTTCGAGGTGGGGTACCCATGATATGAAAGGAAGAGAAAAGGAGGGGAAAAAGAATGTGATTTTTTTTTATTTTTTATTTTTTTTTATTAACAAAAGAATAAAATATACACACAAAAAGAATATGGACAAGAACAATCACGACACAAAAATACCACACACCTAATCGTTCTAGGGTTCACCTAGGTCAACTAGACCTGCTCCAGAACTTGATGGTCGAAGTAAAACTGTGTTGAGAAACGGGCTCAAGATACACTGATCACGAGGCCAGATAAGTGCAGAGATAAGGGGAGGTTTTCCAACGCTTTCACGAAGTTCCTTAATTAAATAACCCTTTCTCTTTTGGCGGTTTCGCCGTTAACACTTTCATAGACACCCCGTAAACAATATACCGTTAAGCGAGGTTCTAAACACAGTTAACTTCTCCTAGTGAGCGCGAAGTCCTTAAGGCTTAAAGTCTAGTTTCTTTTAAATTTTGTGCGGGTAGACGTTATGCTCAAGTTCGTGATTTGTGGGCCACGGAAAAGGTGATGAAATCCTTTACCGTATGTTGTGGGGTTCGCTTGCCCTTAAGTCTGTATTAATGTATGCAATGCGCAATTCAAAAAATTCTATAAAGAATCAAACAATCGTTTTTTAGTTTAAGCACGGCACTGTAACAAATACGGGTTAGTCAATTTTTAGCATTTGCTAGCGAACTTGCAAAGAATCCTGCAAAGAATAGTATATTGGAAGCGTCGGATTTGAGAAGAAGGTGTTAGTAAAGTACGTACCGTTAAGTTTTGGGTTAGGAAACCCCCGTTGAGTCAAATCCGGTAAGCTTGAAAAGTTCGCTTGCGCGGGTCAAACTACCCGGATCTTTGGCACTGTACTTTGCAATCACCTTAGCCTTGAATGCACACTTTGCTCCCCACAATCGCAGTTTGCAAATCCGCAAAAATCTGCACTCTTGCCCACAAAAATGATCAAAAATAACAAAAAGATTTTTTTTTATAAATATACACAAAAAAGAATATTAACCCGAATAACAAGAAAGAAAATACGCTACCGTCTCCCCGGCAACGGCGCCATTTGATCGCACGCTTTTGGCGTGTCGGATGTTCAAAGTTCTAAAGTTATAACCGCGATCAGGACGGTGTCGCTATGCAGCTAGCCGGTTGAGCACGGGTCGATCCACAGGGAGATGGTTGTATTTCCATTCTTGTCTTAGACGAGTCAATAAAGAATTTGTATGTGTTTGTTCAAACTAACCTATGTGTTTTATATGCAAGTATGAAGTTGTTAAGAAAAAGATACGAAATTGTAAGCTAAAGAAATCCGTACTCAAAACCTTTGAGCCGAGTCTTGACCAATTGAAGCTAGAGCAATCGGCAACAACGTGGATTAGGGGATTTAAGCACGGTATTCGTGGAATCCGGCTTATTTACCCTTGTCCTTCCGTTCTTGTCTCTTGCTTTCGCCTCCGGCCAAACCGAACGCAACCGGTCGCGGTTAGGAATCACCGTTACCTTGGTAGGGTAGGGTGCCTAACGGAGCGCTTGCGTAACGTTTGGCCGGAGTTCAATGGAAAATAACGGGAAAAGGAAATGAGCAAAGAAACATTAACTTACAATACCGTATTTATTCTTAACAACGATAATTACAACCATTCACAAAAAGAACCAAAAAGAGAGAACAAAAAGAACAAAGAAAAGAAAAGATTACAAGTAAGTAAGTGCATGAATATAAATTGCAAGAAAGTAAAGCACGATAATAAAAAGCAAGTAATAAAAAGCAAGAAAGAAAACTAGAAACTAGAACTCAAGACAAGTATGGGATCAATATTCAACCCTTAAACTTGCAAGCTCAATCAAGAGGTTGCAAGATCAAGAGAAGGGTAAAGAACTCATGTGAAGTAAAGAACTAATTCCATAAGAAAATACGACCCTTGAGATCAATAACAAACTCTTAACCTTTCAAGCTCAATGAAGAGGTTGAAAGATCAAGAGAAAGCAAGAATCTCAAGGGGAAGTTAAACAAAAGAGAATGATACAAAAACCCCCATCTTTATTCACATCCACTCAATGCTCTCACTACATTTCCATGGAGGATGAATGAAGAAGAAGAAGAAGAAGAAGAACTAAAACTACACTAAAGGACGCTAAAGAAATTAACACCTTACAATGGTTCGGATCTGGGGTATTTATAGGAGGAGAGTTGAAACCCTAGGGCCAAATTCTGCCCCTAAATGAATGTACCAATATGCCCCCAAAATACGACAGAGAGAGGAGTCAACATGGCCGCGGTTCCGCGGCCTAGACCCCCCATTGGCCGCGGAACCGCGGCCGTATGGTGGGTTTGGGTGATCGGGTTTTGTGGGTTTTCCTGTTTACATATTTCCTCGTGTTTGAAAACTTTACACTGCACAAAGTCTTCCAGAATATCTTCAGATTTCTTAGTCCAAGATTGCTTTCTTTTCTTTACTTTTGACTTCTATCTCCCTCGAGCTCCGCGCACCCATTGATTCTTGTGCAGCCCCCCTCGTGCTCTGTGCATGTCTGAGACACGAATGACCACTGTCATATGTCTTGTCTCAGGAACTGGTACTCGGCACTGGACGGATATGGATGACCGAAACCCGGCTTTTATCTGCTGTCAACAGATGTTCTGCTTTTGGCGTAACTGTGGAGATTTTGTCTTGATTTGCAATATTTGGACTGGAAACCTGTAATCTGTAAATATGTAACAAACACGGATTAAAAGCACATACCTATAAACACACGAGCATAAGAATGGGCGGTATAAAATGCAATATTCTGTTATGAACAAATACCCCCAAACTTAACTTTTGCTCGTCCCGAGCAAAACCAATTATTCACAAAAATAAAATCCTAACCGCACTTTCGCAGGGAACGCGATTGCACTGAGCACGTGCAACAAGCCATTAAACCTCTAGGTGTCCCTAGTATGAGGAGTGTTGTCTCCTGAGGGTTTTCAGCGGATTACACCCACAAAATCCCGTCAAACTAATGTCATAAGTTAACATCGACTATACTCCTACAGTTTAGTATTTACGTTAGAAACTCTATCATCCTAGGTTAGAAATATCCAACCCTTATTTTTCACACCTCCTATCTATTTAACCGTGGTTCTCCTGAGTTTTCCTTCTAAAGTGCGGCCTCAAATCAGGGATTTTTATCAACTCTACAGAAAACACAAGTCTTATTCTTTATTTCTATCTTTTATCCAAATATCGATTGTATACCCCTACGTGTGAGTATATTTGCACCCCTACACTCAAGAATTCAATTCAAGCTATAATACCCTTGCCCTAATACCTAATACTACTTCTTTTCATTAAGGATGGACGGATTTGCTCACACACCTTTCATGCGACTATTAATACTTCTTGAGGCACTAACGACCGATTACTGAATGTGTGAACTTTAAAGCGTAAATAGCAGTTTCCAGGTCTTGACTTTATTCTATTTTTTTTATTTTTCTTTTTCTTTTTCAAGACCGGATATATTTTTCAATAATGCTCTTTTGGTGTTTAGCTTTAAATACCGTTTTTTCTTTCATACTAGGCTTTCAGGCAAGAGTATTTCTAGGTATCCTCTACTATCCCAAGTTTCAAGGTGCGTGTAAGTGCAGTTTGTAAGATATATACTTTCTAAATTTGAACTCAAGAAAAGAAACTATTTTTCAGACTTATCCTCCAGTAAAGCTTCAATACTTTCCCTTCATCTTGACTTAACTCAAGAACTGAACTCAGCGTACTTACCAAAGTTAGACAGAATGAGGGTTATTTTTAGGGATTTCAATTCCTAAGCCTAGAATTTAGTTATTTCTAATATATCAACTAAACTTTCGGAATAAAGATCTAAATTACCCTATTAGCTAAATTGACGACAAAGTTTTTATATTTTTTGGAAAATTTTCTGATTTTTGTGGGTTTTTTAATAAGGTATGCAAATGCAGAATATACAAATGAATGCGAAGGAAGAAAGCTTACCGAGCACAAATACCCCCAAACTTAAACTTGACAGTGCCCTCACTGTCAGGCTACACCAAGAGGATCAAAATTGTCGGCGCTCCCTAGAAACAAATTATATACAAAAAAAAAAAAATATATATATATATATACAAAAAGGAGTCCCCCCTAAACTTAAGTAAAACAGTGTTTCCACTGTTAAGCGTTGAAGTTCAGGATTGGGGGGAAAGAGCAGTGTCAAGCTATACAAGGCCTTACACAGGCCAAAAGTTAACACCAACCATTCAAAGATCTTATCGTGATAAAGCAGTAGCTGGTGAAAGAAGGCGTAGAGAAAAGAGATAGAGAATACGCGAGACCATATGCGGAGAGAAGTGGGATACGGTCTCGGTATATGAGAGGAAGAAGAATGGCGGAAGGGAAAAAGAAGTGGAATACGAACTTGAGGGTGCAAATGGAGTAAATAGATTAGCACAATTTGTGATGACCGATGTGTGAAAAGCGATTGTGCTAATATATTTACCCGTCAAGAAATGGGGTCAAATCCCTCAAGATTCGTGAGAAACCATGGGTACACCGAACTTGGTAAACCAGACATAGTAAATGAAAGTGAGACGGTTTCTTGCAAGGTCGGAACGATGGAAAGAATGGAGGGAAGTGATCGAGGAGGGGTATCGGTTAAAGGTTCAGGAGGGTGTACACAGTCAATGACAGGGACAGGATGAATGGGAAAATCCGACTCATTAATTAAAACTGGTTCATCCTCAATATTCTCCTCAAAATTTAGCACATCCATGCACTTATCTTCAAAATCCAGACGCATATGGGGTTCGGGAAAAACATTTAATGACTCGGGATGATGAATTGGAGAGAAAAACTCAGCTAAATATACGGGTTCATCATCCAAAATATTCCCAGCGTCAATATCCTCAATCAAGTGAAAGTCAATTTTCTCAGACACCTCATCAAAAGTATGGATTTCAATCGATTCTGGTTCTAAGATGGAGGTGTAGAGGTCAAAATGTTTAGGATTGGTTTCACTTGGAAGGGACCCTTCACAATCGGGTAAATCAAACACTACAAAGTCGCACAACTCATTATTCATTCTATCTTCAATTGATAAATCATGTGGGATACTCGATAGACTTTCAAAACAGGAGTTGTGGGATTCAATTTGGGACGGGTAGGTTTGATTTGGAAGGGGGTACATCTTACTCTCTCCACTCAAATTCTCAGCCTGTCCTGCCGCCTCATCATACATTGGAAAATTAGGAGCTAGTTGGAAACTAGCTACCGAGTCAGTAGGTTGTATGAGAGCGGCCATGGACGCATTCAAATCCATCATCTGTTGGCTTGACGCTACCCTAAAGTCTTCCAACGACTGTTCCAGACTAGACATGGGTTGTGATGGGGTTTCAGTAAAAGATACGAAGTTGTTTGGATACTGGAAACCCCCAAATGGCTGTGTAGAAGCAATGTCTAGGGAAGGTGCAAAAGTAGGGTAGGATTGGTAGGAATTGAATGGCTGGACAGGAGCAGGATCAACATTTGGATAAGAAGGTGAATGGAATTGTTGATCCCAAGAATTTGAAATGGTGAAAGGAGTGAAAGATCGGCTACGGGATTGTTCAATACGTTCAGCAAGAGACATAGGTCTTGTGGCTACAACTGGACTTTCAAAAGGGGTATCAACGCAAGAAGGGGTGAATGTTTGAAATGGTTGATACAAAGTGGATTGCGGGGTCCAGTTGTTCGTCCTAGACGCGTCTATCCGATCTTTCAAAGAAATTTTGGGCATGGAGGGGTCGTTCGATGTTCGGCCAAAGCAAGAACCGTAAGAAGTAATGTCTGGTTGTGGATACCAAAGTTCGGCAAGAGTTTTTCGAGGTGGGGTACCCATGATATGAAAGGAAGAGAAAAGGAGGGGAAAAAGAATGTGATTTTTTTTAATTTTTTTTTATTAACAAAAGAATAAAATATACACACAAAAAGAATATGGACAAGAACAATCACGACACAAAAATACCACACACCTAATCGTTCTAGGGTTCACCTAGGTCAACTAGACCTGCTCCAGAACTTGATGGTCGAAGTAAAACTGTGTCGAGAAACGGGCTCAAGATACACCGATCACGAGGCCAGGTAAGTGCAGAGATAAGGGGAGATTTTCCAACGCTTTCGCGAAGTTCCTTAATTAAATAACCCTTTCTCTTTTGGCGGTTTCGCCGTTAACACTTTCCTAGACACCCCGTAAACAATATACCGTTAAGCGAGGTTCTAAACACAGTTAACTTCTCCTAGTGAACGCGAAGTCCTTAAGGCTTAAAGTCTAGTTTCTTTTAAATTTTGTGCGGGTAGACGTTATGCTCAAGTTCGTGATTTGTGGGCCACGGAAAAGGTGATGAAATCCTTTACCGTATGTTGTGAGGTTCGCTTGCCCTTAAGTCCGTATTAATGTATGCAATGCGCAATTCAAAAAATTCTATAAAGAATCAAACAATCGTTTTTTAGTTTAAGCACGGCACTGTAACAAATACGGGTTAGTCAATTTTTAGCGTTTGCTAGCGAACTTGCAAAGAATCCTGCAAAGAATAGTATATTGGAAGCGTCGGATTTGAGAAGAAGGTGTTAGTAAAGTACGTACCGTTAAGTTTTGGGTTAGGAAACCCCCGTTGAATCAAATCCGGTAAGCTTGAAGAGTTCGCTTGCGCGGGTCAAACTACCCGGATCTTTGGCACTGTACTTTGCAATCACCTTAGCCTTGAATGCACACTTTGCTCCCCACAATCGCAGTTTGCAAATCCGCAAAAATCTGCACTCTTGCCCACAAAAATGATCAAAAATAACAAAAAGATTTTTTTTTTATAAATATATACAAAAAAGAATATTAACCCGAATAACAAGAAAGAAAATACGCTACCGTCTCCCCGGCAACGGCGCCATTTGATCGCACGCTTTTGGCGTGTCGGATGTTCAAAGTTCTAAAGTTATAACCGCGATCAGGACGGTGTCGCTATGGAGCTAGCCGGTTGAGCACGGGTCGATCCACAGGGAGATGGTTGTATTTCCGTTCTTGTCTTAGACGAGTCAATAAAGAATTTATATGTGTTTGTTCAAACTAACCTATGTGTTTTATATGCAAGTATGAAGTTGTTAAGAAAAAGATACGAAATTGTAAGCTAAAGAAATCCGTACTCAAACCCTTTGAGCCGGGTCTTGACCAATTGAAGCTAGAGCAATCGGCAACAACGTGGATTAGGGGATTTAAGCACGGTATTCGTGGAATCCGGCTTATTTACCCCTGTCCTTCCGTTCTTGTCTCTTGCTTTCGCCTCCGGCCAAACCGAACGCAACCGGTCGCGGTTAGGAATCACCGTTACCTTGGTAGGGTAGGGTGCCTAACGGAGCGCTTGCGTAACGTTTGGGCGGAGTTCAATGGAAAATAACGAGAAAAGGAAATGAGCAAAGAAACATTAACTTACAATACCGTATTTATTCTTAACAACGATAATTACAACCATTCACAAATAGAACCAAAAAGAGAGAACAAAAAGAACAAAGAAAAGAAAAGATTACAAGTAAGTAAGTGCATGAATATAAATTGCAAGAAAGTAAAGCAAGGTAATAAAAAGCAAGAAAGAAAACTAGAAACTAGAACTCAAGACAAGTATGGGATCAATAGCCAACCCTTTAACTTGCAAGCTCAATCAAGAGGTTGCAAGATCAAGAGAAGGGTAAAGAACTCATGTGAAGTGAAGAACTAATTCTATAAGAAAATACGACCCTTGAGATCAATAACAAACTCTTAACTTTTCAAGCTCAATGAAGAGGTTGAAAGATCAAGAGAAAGCAAGAATCTCAAGGGGAAGTTAAACAAAAGAGAATGATACAATAACCCTCATCTTTATTCACATCCACTCAATGCTCTCACTACATTTCCATGGAGGATGAATGAAGAAGAAGAAGAAGAACTAAAACTACACTAAAGGAGGCTAAAGAAATTAACACCTTACAATGGTTCAGATCTGGGGTATTTATAGAAGGAGAGTTGAAACCCTAGGGCCAAATTCTGCCCCTAAATGAATGTACCAATATGCCCCCAAAATACGACAGAGAGAGGAGTCAACATGGCCGCGGTTCCGCGGCCTAGACCCCCATTGGCCGCGGAACCGCGGCCGTATGGTGGGTTTGGGTGATCGGGTTTTGTGGGTTTTCTTGTTTACATGTTTCCTCGTGTTTGAAAACTTTACACTGCATAAAGTCTTCCAGAATATCTTCAGATTTCTTAGTCCAAGATTGCTTTCTTTTCTTTACTTTTGACTTCTATCTCCCTCGAGCTCCGTGCACTCATTGATTCTTGTGCAGCCCCCCTCGTGCTCTGTGCATGTCTGAGACACGAATGACCACTGTCATATGTCTTGTCTCAGGAACTGGTACTCGGCACTGGACGGATATGGATGACCGGAACCCGGCTTTTATCTGCTGTCAACAGATGTTCTGCTTTTGGCGTAACTGTGGAGATTTTGTCTTGATTTGCAATATTTGGACTGGAAACCTGTAATCTGTAAATATGTAACAAACACGGATTAAAAGCACCTACCTATAAACACACGAGCATAAGAATGGGTGGTATAAAATGCAATATTCTGTTATGAACAGATACATTGCTTCAAGTTTTCCTCCAAATCTCTGAATGCAAACCAGGTTATTTTAGACAAATCAAACAGTATCTGGATGATGTTGGAGTAGACACGAGACCACCACATCAATACGAGCCTCATTGCTCGGACCAAGACCGGCGACACACCGTATAAATCCGAGCTTGCCGGCCCTCCTTGCCCCGTTTGTCCCCATCTTTCTTCTGTCCCTCCCTTGCAGTCACATCACCTTATTTTTATTACTTGTTTAATATTTTTTGGTGCCTATAAAAACCAGATCAGTGAGCAAGGGAAAGGGCTCTTGCATAGAGTGTGCATAGATATTATTCATTTTTCTAATTTTTTTTTTATAGTTTTTGGTTTAGCTTGAGAGTTGAGTGGGACTCATCTTGGCTTCTTCTTCTTCCCTCTTGAAGCTTTCTTTTGAGAGCTTCATTATGGAGGTTGAACAAGTTACCAAAATCTTGTATCTAAGCTTCATCAAGTGTTAATAATATTGTTGTTTCTTTGATTACTTGTTTCTTTTTCTTATTTGCTTTTCTTTTTATCATGCTTAACTAATCTCTTTAGTGGTAATGGTAATGGTAAGGAAGTGAGATGAAAAGCTTTGCCTCCTCCTCCTCCTGTTTATGTTTAATATGCTTAACTTGATTCTAACTTAAAGATTGTTTAATATATTGATGTGATATGGTATGTTGAAACCATGGTTATTTTGTAACCTTTTCATATAGCATACTTACTCCCTTTCCCTATTTCATAATGTTTAACTTAAAATCAATTTGGTGTTAAATTTGCTAAGTTTAGATACGGTATTTTGTGACCAAGTGCTTGACAAACCCTCGGTTTTCATATACCCTATACTATCACAAATCCTTAGCAAAGTTAACACTAAAACTAATTGCTCTCACTCACTAATTTGTGTTTTTGAAGTTGCGGTATGCTTGCTAACCCTTGTGCTTAGTGTAGATACCCCAAACTTGGACATACAAACGGTAAGTGAACAAAACGGACTCGTTTCGTGTTTTGCGGCGAATATCGGAATTTGATGATTTGTTGTTCGCAACCACCTTGACAAGTCATGCTTCATGCCAGGATCGACGTAAGGATGGACAACTCATGATCAAGGGAGCGTCGAAGGAATCGTCGCGATTCGACCTTCCGAGCCAAAGCCCCAACCACTTCTTTCTTAACTTGTTTTCTTTGTTATCTTGTTTTCGTATTCTTTCTATTTTTGGTGACAAACCAAACCATTCATTATTTGTTGAATCTTAAACAATAAGACCTAATACACAATTTCCTGCGGATCGACCCATACCTGCCGGCTTGCTATAACGCGCCGTACACTTGCGGTTTATAAATTTTGAAACGAGAACGAGCTCGCGTGCGCAATCCATTTTCTTAAAACGTTTCCATTTCCAAAACATACGCGTTTGCGCGCGCGGGTGAGCTCCCAACAAGTTTTTGGCGCCGTTTCCGGGGAGTTGCTAGTCATTAGGAATTGTTATTTTTGGTTCCTACTAACAACTTAACTTCTAACTTAAAAATTTTCAAAACTAACATAACACACAATTTTCTGACTTTGCTCTCTGTTGCCGATCCTGCTAACACCCTGAATTTTATTTTAAAAATCAAAGTATACTAGTAGAATACTAATATAACCTAGAGAGTACACACAAAATTTGAGCACCTAACTCCTAAAAAAGACCGGCGACATTGCTAGAAAATCCGGCGCCGCCAGGTCTATGATGGGATTTTTAGTTTTTTCTTTTTGTGTGATCTTCAGTGCAGTGTTGGTATTCTAGTGGTATTGTTTGATTTTTATAATTTTTAGTATGCAGGAATTGGGGCAGATATATCGCTTTTTGACACTAAATATCATATTTTCCGACATTTCAGTTTTTAAGGAATTACGACCAGCGATCATGCAGAGCAAGGCTCAAACTCAATTGCAAAACGTTAGTGAAGTATAGTGCCAAAGATCCGGGAAGTTTGACCCGCGCAAGCGAACATTCAAATACCCTTAATCACTTTAAAGGGGTTTCTTAACCTAAATCATATCAGTACATATTTCCTAACACATTCTTCTCGAATCCGACGCATTCCAATATTTCTATCTTATACAGGATTCTTCGCACAAATTGGCCACCAATTGCATAGAGAACTAATCCGTATTTGTTGCAGCGCTTAAGCCTAAAACAGAAAAAGAATTGCTTTAATTGATTGAATTCTTGAATTCTTTTATTGAATGCACATTTTCTTCTTAATACGGATATTAAGGGCACGACCAAACAAGATACGGTAAAGGATTTCGTCACCTTTCTCCGTAGCCCACAAATCATAAAACAGCCTTTTTACATACCCACAGTAATTTAAAATCAACTAGAACTTTGACTCTAAGGATTTCGCGCTCATTAGGAGTAACTGTGTTTACAACACCGTTTAACGGTATATCGTTCATGGGGTGTCTAGGCAAGTGTTCAAGAGAAAGGGTTATCTAATTAAGGAACTTCGCGAATAGATTGGAAAAACCTCCCCATATCTCTGCACTTACCTGGCTTCGTGATCCGTATATCTTTAGCCTGTTTCTCGACACAGTTTTACTTCGACAATCAGGTTCTTGAGCAGGTCTAGTTTACTTAGCATAACATAGACTGCTAGGTGAATGATATTCTTTATTTTTGTGATATTTGTGAATTCTTGTTGATATGGGTGATACACGATTCAATTCAATTTTTCACAATTCTTATTCCTCTATTTATACTCAGTCACAATTCTTTTGTTCAAATTGCTACGATTCTTCCCACATTCATGAAAATTTTCCTTTTCAAGGGGGTGACCAACCGTCCTAGGGTTTTGATAATGGTCATCCACCTAACACCCTTGAACCCAGTCCCACTTCAATTAGAGACCTAATGATTAAAGATTTAGCGAAAGAGGTCGACAGGGTAACTGCTTTAGCATCACCACCATCACAACCCTCTCTTCCTGAAACAACCGACCCATCCTTAGGGAACGATGGTGAGATGAATGCTAGGTTGACCGCTTTAGAGATAGGTATTGAAGTAATGATTGCGGTCGAGAATCAAACAGCTGCTGCGCTAGCCCTGCTTATATAGCAGTCTGAGCAATTGTTTCACACTCAAGCTCAATCTTTGGCTAGAATTGAAGAGCATGTAGTTATAGTGATTCCAAAGAGTGAACAGAGTCAATTATAACTACATAGTGTAAATGTCTGTCATCTAGGAATTCACCCAAGTAAGATAACCGATCAATTGAATTTTGATGATTTCATAAATGACGATATAATTAAATTGACTAAGGGTTATCAGGACACACAAGAAAAACCTCCGACAGAATTTTGCATTCCAATTTTAGAGAAGGAAGCTTGTGGTTTTGACGGGTATGGTTTGAATAGATTGTTAGAAGAGATCAATGATTAGGAACCCATAATTTTTGTATCACCTAGTGATATTATTTCGGAAGAAACGTTAGGGTAGGAACTGTTACGACCTGAAATTTAGTTCGTGACCGATACTTAAATCACGCAACGTCTAAAGGCGCAACGTAAATTAAGTAAGCCGAAGCCCAGAAATCTAAACATTTTTAAGAAAATAAAAGAGGTGAAGTTTTGAAATAAAGTTATGATGAAATCAAAAGTTTTCTTAAATACATAGATAATGGAACATGAAAATGCAAGTGGATTATATTAGTTGAAAAACATGTTTCGTCTTTTTAAAAATTTGGGCAGCACCTCCCTTGTATATTTTGATCCAAAACTATAAATACATGATAATATAAAAGGCATCCCTAAGTGGGAGCTAGCTCTTCGCCAATCGGCGAATCACAACCACGCAAGTCATAATATAAGTATACGACGCCCAACGGCAAAGATCAACACAAAGGATAAAGAATAAAGCAAGACATCAACCCACCAAACGAATATATAACTCATCGCTATAAGTCTCGCAACCACAAGTCTCTTCTAAGTCTTACTACTTATACAAATACTAGTTTCTGATTGATAGAGTTGACTAGATACAACAGGAATAATAAATACAATAGTGGCACGATCCAATATGTCCCTCTTACCAAAGCAAATCACCCGAAAGCAAACTATGTGCCAGCGATACCGCTACTGATCCATGCTGTCAACCTACAAGAACTGTGGCACAACGGGGGTGAGTTGCGAACTCGTGAGTAGAAAACATCAGCAGGTAGAAATCGAATAAAATAACGACTCCTAAGTCAACTATATCATAAAGGTAATACTTTGATATCAAGGGTGACCGTATCTGCATATATGCCAACAATATAATAAATGCCTGTATGCATGTGGATATCATCCACGTGCCCATCAACAGTCGAACATCATGTATGTAAATATCATAAAAGCATATGCATTTAAATATGAGGATATCAACTATCGTGTGTCCATCAACGACACATCAAAATCATGGAACCTAAGTGCCCAACATCGACACTCGAAACATCGTGAAACCCATGTCCAGTATCGACACGTAAATCCCCATATCTCAGGCGCCGCATCCTCAGATCGGTACTCATGCGCCGCATGCTCTAGTCGGCCCTCATAACCATCTCACAACTCCGGTCGGTATCCTCCGGATAACCTCCGAGTCCAAATACTATCACCGATAGGTAGTGCTCCCGTGCCCCGAGGTAGGTAGTCCAAATATGAGTCTTCTTTCCTCGGGGTATCTCACCGGGTCCACCATGTACCCGCAGACGGTGCCTACCGCTTCTCGAATCGGGTTTCACATACCAATCTCAGAACCGAGAAAACTCATGGTGGACGTCTCGAAATATCATATCAAGAGAAACCGTGTTTTAAAAACAATACATATTTTTCCTTTGAAATATAACCACGATTCTCAAATCCAGAATCTCATAAAAACAACATCTCAATGCGTAATATCATAAAGCATGGTGTATGCAAACATAGAACAGAAATGTGAGCATATCCGTATATCATGCAAAGAGTCATATGACAGTACTGAACAATTAAGAGTCATAGCATGATGTATCCATTCTACTGTGTAGTGACATAGCAATTATCGATGATGAAAGTGTGTGAGCCGGCCAATCTGTGTAAATGTAACATACGCATCATCGATAATAGTGTAAGTGTACTAGCACAGGTATATGTAATGCAATGAAAATATTATGAACAAAGCATAAAGTACATCGTAAGCGAAATGCTACAAGGTATACGTATCTATAACATAACCGAGTCGGTGAATCTATCAATTGGCATCCAGCCTCATAATATCACGTACGGTATAATCCATCATATGGCATCCTCTAGTCAAGGGTATGGATCAATCATCAAGTAAAACTCATCACGTACGGTATCCATCGTACGGCGGCATACCATTAGGGATCCTATCAACCTATATGACAATAAGGGTGCGGACCTAACGTCCCGTACGGCATATCACTCATGATTCACAACATTATATATATCTATATACCTATATCTCAGGTCACATCCATATCCATCTCATATCATGGGACTGACAAATGTATCAAGTATCTCAAATCGACTCGCATCCGTATAACGACATATCAAACTAATTCATCATATCTCATCGTATACTCTTTTCATCACATCATTATCTCACATCAAGTCATCTTATATATATATATATATATATATATATATATATATATATATCATTTTACCGGTCTCGTAACCCATCTAACTCAATCTTATCATATTCATCGATATCATGTCATATCCTTATATATCTCGTTTTATATCTTATAGCAATCATATCCGCTCATATTATCTTATCTCATCGCTTACTAACACTTTTAACCATATCCACAAGTTTGTCACATGGTTTCTCTAACCATATTCTATATATCGGTTTCCATTTAAAATTTGTGGGGGTACTATACGCCATCCACCCGACTTCTTCCGTAGATATAAATCTACTCACCTGCGGAACTCCTTGTTCAGCCGTAGTCGATGCGCTTCGTCGTTTCGGAATCCACGCGAAGGTACCTACAATAAATACACAGTCGCAATGCTATTAAAATCAAATCTGGAAAACCAATACGGCACACGGTGCGCTCATAGGTTAGAACCTATAGCCTACGCATGCAAAACAACCAAACAACCTTCGTCGCTGACGTACAAACATCAAACGACCCAAAATAATACCAAATACCAAATCCCAAATTCATAAATCACAATTACCAATTTCAGCAACTCAGGAAACCACTCCAGATTTCATCTCAGGCTAATTGGGATTAAACTAGCAAGTACAGGGGATAGGTTATATGGTAAATGAGCTACAGAAAAAGACCCAACCCCAGAACCCTCTGGAAATCCGGCGACATCATCAGAAAACCCGAGCTCGCCGGCCTAGGTGGGAGAGAACGGGCTCGTATTTTGGTGGTGGGTTTCTGGTGGTTTATATAAGTCTCTGGACTTGCTAGATTTTCTTAGAAACTTCCTAATTTGCCCTAGATTCCTTGTAGGCCAACACAACTTCACAAAACCGACACGGGTAAATTCCTAAGTTCGTATTTTGGGTTCTATTCTCTGTTCTAGGCCAGTAAATCAACACTAGGGGTTAAGTAAACACCCACTACGGATCACAAGTCCACAAAATCACTCAAACCCTCTCTTGAAATTTCTAAACATCACTAATCAATATCGATTTAATTCTAAACTAACAATAGGATAAACTAACACAATAACTTAACTAGGGTCTAGAATTATACCTCATTTGGCAACTTAAGAATTTTCTTGAGTTGCTCAAAATCTTGAAAATCCAATTTGAAAGGTCCAAAGTGTTGAGAATGAAGTGGGGATCAACTTTAATGAAGGGACTGTGGGGTTTTGAATGAGTTTTAGGGTAGCTGCCATGGGGTAGAGAAGGTGGAGGAGGAGATGAAGATGATGAAGTGATGAAGGAAAATAATGGATGAAGGAAAAATGAATGAGGGCAAAAGGTCAAGGTCTCTCTCTCTCTCATGGCATGCCATGCCTCGTGAGTGTGTCCCCTCTCTCTCTCCTCAAGTCATCATGCCACCTTTTCTTTTTCTTTTCTTTTCTTTTCCCCTCTCACAAATAAAACCAGCCACAATTAAAACAACATGTAACCAAAATGTAACATGACATGGTGTACTAGCCATGGAAAAATGTAGAAATACGGATTTGGCTTAATCGCGATTAGTAGTGCACTAATCAATTTTTATTTAAACTGCATATAATTAGTTATAAAAATGCCAAATGCAATAAATATATTATTAAATGAATAAGTCATTTTACATCTCCAATTATTTCATAATTATTGGTATATATTTATACCATTTTACGAAAACCCCAAATTCGCAAATCGAATAGTTTTCGCGAAATATATTATTTTAATATTAAATTCCAAAAGTAATATTTTATATTTTCTGAAATGTTACAATCTTCCCCCTTAAATAAATTCGGTCCTCGAATTTAAATTTAAACTTCCAAATACTAAAACATTTCAATAATCAGCGCAAATCAACGGGGCTCCGAAATCACGGAAGATATAGAAATAACACAGCGCATCGTGTGCACCTGAAAACGAGTACGAAACTCAAAATCAAACTCCGTCAAGCGTCACGCAAATTATCGGATTTGCACGCAAATCATCGAAGTTACAATGGAGATACAGATCTTGAAATCCACTACTGAAATCCAATATACACTAGTCGAATACTATAATACGTATAGAGTACGCATCCTTGAAAAAATTTCTAAAAACTGAATGAAACTCATGCGAAAATCTTTTCTGAATCGCCGTGTGATGCGTAACTCACGGAACAAGTGACGGACGCTCATTTTTAAAGTAATAAGTATACATTCATATATGTTTTGCTCAAATATACGTTCTGCCGTTTTGAAATATCCCAAAAGGTTTTCCTTTATAAACGTTCGTGTCGCTCGCGGACACGTAAGAAATAGCGAGACTATAGCTTCTTTTTGAAAAGCCCTTGGTAAACTTTTAATGCATGCAAGTACTCGGGTACTGTTCTCAGATCAGTCATGTTCGGCTACTACATAATATAGTATCCATCATGAAAACAAGGTGCTCAAGAGCAAAATCAGCCCCAAAAGGCGTATCCAATAATCACGTGCGTCTAGTGCGCATGGAAATCAAATCCAAATACAAGTGCCACAATATGGATGAAAGCAAAACTAAGTGCAATGGGTGTGCACGAAGGCATCTGTCCAGTGCAACGGGTGTGCACGACAACAATATCTAGTGCATCTATAGTGCACGAAAATCTCAATCCAGTGCAACTAACTTGCACGAATGAAAATCCCAATCGAGTGCATCCGGTGTGCATAAAATCACATCTCGTATCATGCGCCCAACATGCGCAAAAATCCAAATCAAGTGTATCCGTCATGCACAAATGAAATCTAAATAAAGTGCATCCGACATGCACGAATAAAATCTAAGTCAAGTGCATCCAACATGCACGAATAAAATCTAACTCAAGTGCATCCGATGTGCACAAAGTCCAATACCAAGTGCCTAATATGCGTAAAAAAATCCAAATCAAACGCGTCAGGTCCATATAAAGCATCTAGTGCAGTAGCATGCACGAAAACGAAACGAACGTCAAGTGCAAATGCGCACAAAAACATAAATCCGGTAAAACAAATGCTCAATACATAAATCGGGTGCAACCAATGTACGGAGTATAAATCTAGTGCAACAATTGCACGAAATACAAATCCGGTGCAACAAATGCACGAAAACTCATCCGTAACTCAAATGCGTATAAAAACAACACCGAGTGCACCAAGGTGTATAAAATCATAAACGTGTGCAACTGCGTGCACAAAACACATATCAATGCACTGCAAGCACATAAGAACTATACCGAGTGCAAAATCAAATCGAGTGTGTACCACATGCGCAAATCAAATCAACCATATGAAATCCACGAAATCATAACACATGCTGCCAAGGCACAAATAGATATCAAATGCAATAGATATGCACAATCGCAAACCGATATAGCGGTGTATGAACATAAATCAAGTGCAATAACTATGCAAAAAAACGTAAATACCCAGTAAGTGCAGCCATGGTGCACGAAAACAATATCATGAACTCAATTATCAAAACTCAAATCCAAATGATATAAGCGTGATACTCGGATCACAAACGCAAATCGCAACAAATGACATTGAGGTACACCTCCTACAATGTCGGTACGCCCAAACTGGCAGAGCAAGAACATCCACTTGCCTCCTGTTCATGGTCTGGCGTCCTCTGTCTCTGGGTCCTTATTTCTCTATGGATTACCAATCTCGCAATCCATCGGCTCATCGACCCGGTCAGGTGTACTAACGGATAAGATTCCGCCCTGACACTCCTCTGGTCATTTCTCGGCCAATTAGCATGACCACTCGTAAAGCAGCTGGCGTCGGCCTCTGGCCTTCTGAATACACATGACACAACTGATCCTCGGTGCAACTCTTATCGCAGCAGTGTCCTGAAAGGCACCTGCTCAAGGTCTCTTCCGATCTTGCCTATACCGAACTATAAGGAGGCTGGTACTCTTACAAAATCTTCTCTCATTTTCTAGACGTCTGCGTTTTGAGCACAGCATTTTCTCGGGAACTGGCTGTATCCTAACGCCTCTGTATACATATTCGGTCTCTAATCTCAACGGGGAGTAACAACAGCTCGTCAGCATTTCGCACGAACCTCTTGTTTCACTCGTCTTTATTATCATCCACTTCGACCTCACGTCATGCTTGTTGGGATATGGCAGCGCCCCGGCCATCTAAACGAGGCCAAATGCGGAACAAAAACTTTTTACGAAACCGGCGCTACCGCGACCCAAATACCCTGATAGTTCCATTAACTGTAAACTAGCAATCTATAAAAGGAGTTAGGAAATTATACCGATCGATCCGTGTCCTTTGGTCTTCAATCTCCGCGCCAAACTCCTCGCTGCTGTGCTGACGAAGTTTGCTTTCTGATCTCGCTAGTGTAAGTGCACGGCGGAGCCCCGGCCTCCATCCCAAGGCCAAATGCGGAAGCGATGGTTAACTTTAATTTTCAAACCGGCACCACCGCGCACTAAAACCCGGATCGGGCCATTAACTAGTTCTAGCTAACTACAAGATGGGGAAGAGAGATATACCGAGCGATCCGTGTCCTCCGGTCTTCTCGTCGTCATCCCGATCTCCCGCGGAATGTCCGGTCTCCACCTCCTCGCTGGAAGGGCACCACGTCGCCGGCTTCTTTTACGGGCTCCCACCTCTATACCGAGGCAACTCGGGCACGAAGTTGGCGAGCCGACGTGCCCAAGGTTTGCTGTAGAATGCGTGTAGTGCTCATGTCTCATTTTGGGGTTCATGGAGGTTGCCTTTTGGTGGAAGGATGATACAAACTAATGGAGATTGATCTTGTGGGATTTTTATCAAAGCAAAAGCACAAAAACCCCACCTTTAGAATTTTGGACAGCCCCCAAGGAGCTTGGTCGGCCATGGCTTTTTTGGAGAGAAGAGAATGAAAGAGGGAGAGGAATAATCCCAAAAGATAAGCCATAAGAATATTCAAGAGAATAAGAAAGGAATGGTGATAATCAACAATGATCACAAAACCAACCTCATACTCCATCTATCATCATAACAACCAAAAGTCATGCAATGATGCACCATCATGAAGTGAGCAAGTCAAATGATGGTGCAACCATCATGACACAAGAAAATGCAAAGAACACCCTCCACATTGCTTATTTGCACAAATGCAAATAAGCCCTCCTCCACCAATCTTCGGCCAATGAACGATACAAAGGAAATTGGCCGAAACAGAAAGCAAACTGGCAACTCCAGAAAACTGGTCCCGTAATAAATTACAGGAAAACCTCGATACTGTGTATACACACCTGCATCTGTATTCCGACCGAATACAAATGCAATGAGACAAAATCTACACTGTACTATACTAGGATCCGGCTTAAACCAAAACCGGCTAGTATTATCTGTCCGATCCTGATCCGTGCAATACCGCACGTATCTGATCGAACCCTGCCATATCTCCATATGTCCTCTACAGCGTTTCGCCCGAAAACTTGAGCAACTGAATGTGAGGGACTCTAAAGACTCGTCAACTCCTTGGTTGTGGATTTAACCACTAGCACGTCAGAGGTATAAGCCAATACGTAACGGGCTACCAGGTATTGACCAAAAGGGACGTCAATGAGCGAACTCATCCTGACACCCTACTGAGCCTGTCAGTGACAATATCCGTACAGTCCGGTCCGTTCGTCTATGAGCATCGCATGGCGGGCCTAGGGGGTTGGTAAAAGTCAGACCCCCAAAAGCGGTACAAGTCGTGTCGGAGTGTAGCCCAGAACACCCTGAGATACTACTGGAATACCTACCAGTAAATCTCCTGCCTCGGCCGAGGGCTTTGTGTAATGGCTCTCCTAGACACAGCGCGACCTCACCCCCAATACCGGGAGAGACGAACCCCTGAAGATCCGCTCACTGCCTCCATATGGCTTGGGACTGTACCCAACTAAAACCTGTTTGCACGTCTCCTTTGAGCGTGGTAGGGTAGTAATCAAAGTACAGTGGGAACTCACACGAGACAAATGACGATCCTCAGGTCGATGAACTAACCTGTACACATGTCACCAGGGAACTGCTATCTGACGTCTGGTATAATCCCAACTAGCAGGTTCCCGGCGAGTCCTGTCCGGTGTACTCATAACCCAATGAGCACCTGTATACATCTTAGGTGAACCAACTGACACCAGTGGCTTATGAGACCGGCCACCGCCCCTCGTCGGGGTCTCGACTGTATACACTAGTCTACTCTGGAGTATCGATGCCCTGTCCCGAAACTCCCACGACTAGGGACCTTTTAAGGATGTGCTTATAGACTACGAGCTCCCACTTATATGATCGCCCTCATACTGCTGGTGGTCAAGCAAGAATCCTAGGGGCTTTATCAATGTGTAATAGCGACATGTCAGGTCACCTAAAGCAGTACACGATGATAAAGATAAACCAGATAGCATACTATCATCTCGAGTAAGACTGTTCTAATGGGACAGGTCCTCCCTCAATCATTGCAATCACGTGCCTGTGATCCAATAATTGACTCTGAGGGCACTATCTCCAACAATCTCCCACTTGCACTCAAAGCTAATTATTGCGATGTCGCATACTCACAGCCCGTGTGATACCGAACACCCAACTCCTTTACTAGTCAGTCTCACAAAGCCCGTTTGCGAAACTATTGCGTTCGAGGAATAGCCTCAGTGAGTGGATCCGCTTTGAAGTTTCTTTCTATGTCTCTCTATAATCTCAAGTTCGCGGAGAAACCTATCTCCCGAAATGAGCAACACCTGTCTTAGAATATGTCTGGATGTCTGATGGGACCTAGCTCATAAATGAACTCTAAATCCAAACTCCTTAGACTGTATTGTCAACTGAACTTAATCAGTATCCTGCGCCATGCCTCCCTCAGTATTGCCTTGGACCACCTGTCCAAAATACTGCCCCTCGTCAGAAGGAAAAACTATAACTCTGACAACCTCCTTATCGTCCAGGTCACCTTGGAAGCCTGGAATGATAACTGTCTCCCGAATGAGGCTGTCGTTATCATATCCCTAGAACATCCACTTATGTTCTAAAACTGCTTCCGACTGTTTCTCCAGGATTGGATCAATGTCAACTTATTGCATGTAGTGCAAGAACAACATCTGGTGTGGTACTTGACATTTCATGATTGACTCGATTGCCTGAGCAAGTGATCTGCCAATCATGCACATCCCTCTCCCTTTTAGTCTGTAAGACACCTTTAGAGAGGGTGACTCCATTACCTGCAGGTATACTACCATACCAGGAGTCGTCCATTCTAAATACTCTTAGAATGCTGTCTAAGTATCCTGATTGGGAAACCACCCAAATCTAGATTTAAAACCATAGATCTAGTAACCAGTATGTCTGATATAATATCCAAGTCCCATATGGAGAAACTACTGTGTGACGACCAAAGTATAACCGATCGTAGTATAGGAATATCACTTCCTACTCTGTGTATGTCATCCAAATACCAGGACATCACACTCTACTACCTTCTCAACAGATCCATCCCCTATTCTGATGAAGTCAAACCCATGACTTTCACATCAGAAATAGATGATCTATCTCCGCTGCATCTGCTTTAGTCTATAAATAGACATAAGCCACTTGTCCACCAATGCTTCCGCTGCTCCCACTGACTACGACAACCCTCTGGCAGAGTCATATAGACGTACACTTCTAAAGCAAGTTTAGAACGACGCTATACTCATCCTCCTGCCGGGTCTCACAGTCTGGAACAACAGCAATGGCAAGTCTGGGTAAACAAGAACTTCCCTGTCACCGTCCTTGAGGCTACCGAAGTACCTCTCGGGTGCCTGAAGTTACCCACTTTATTTGCGGAGTGGCCAATGGAATGTCAAACCAGATTGAATCCTTAGGTTCTTTATCAAATCTTCAGTAATCGTTTGCGGTTCTGGAATTACTTCCAGTTCTACCATACTCCCACTACTGTTTTCTGAAAAAATCCATTTTTATTAAAACTGTGGCTAGTCAAGAACAATATCACTATTGATCTTTCTTATGGTAGAAAGTCAACCCTCGTCATAGCCTGGGTCAACCCACAAACAGCCATTACAGAAACATGCCTTGAGTTATCCAGAGTCTGGTTTTAAGCATAGGCCGGACAACTCCCCGTACCTTAACATCGTTAAGATATGAACTGTTCTATATCCAATATAGAAACAGAGGCACTGATTTAATTGAACCAGATTCAAATCATGCAGCTGTCTCCAGTGCATGTTAACTAAATGGAAGGAGGCCGATCATCGTTACTCAACTTAGGAATGCTTCCAATTATGAGTAACCTGAAAAAGAAGCAAGTTCTCTTTATCATTACTATCAACTGAATACCATACACAAGTATCTACATCTTCGATCACTTTGAAGAATCCCGATACTTGCAATACCTGGTTCTCTACTTTATTCAAATACCTATAACTTCTCAAAATTCGGACCCTGTGTTTCCACGAAACACCTGTCTAAAAACTAGAGAAGTCATAAGTAAACCGAATATAGTACGAGGACCAACCCCTCTGTCCTGATGGATCCTGGACAACATACAATACTCTGTATAAGTCCCTTGAGTCTGATAACTCATTCGCTGTATGTCGTAGGTTGAAAACTGTACTTATAGTTAAGAAGAATTACACCACTGTTTAATTCTCCTTACCTAATCATCCACTGATATAGGTAAATGTCGTAGACATAATTTCAAAAAGGTATATCTCACTCTATGAAAATAGACGTACAGATATATCAATTTGAAATTGGTGCATGACAGAGGATATTCAAAACCAAATATTCGCCGTCCGGCAAACAACTCAGGTGACTTCCTCAAATATCACCAATTACAACGAATTCCGATATAATGAGGATGATCACCTAATTCCCAATAACTTACTCCCACTCATCATCTGTAAAACCATACAGATGTGAGAATCATACCTGGTAAATACATACCCTAGAGTAAGGACTAATTGGGAAATCAGTTTTCTTTTAACAGTACACAGTGAAACTGAAACATTGAAATGTTTCGATGGGGTGTCCTGGTATTCCTAGTAATGCCTCTTCCATTACCAGATTCACAACTGTAACCGTGTAATTCTTTGCCGCCTCTCCAAATCCCTTTATATGTCTTTAGTCATTACCTTCTGCACACCCCTTAGGCCAAATGGTTTTCTTCCTTCCCAACCGTTCGGCACCAGCCTATGGTTTGGAAGAAGACTATCCAATAAGCATAATGGGTGTACTGTCCTAATCCTAGGAGCACTCGCAATGCGAGAGAAGGTGAGGATAAAAGACAACCGAATAAACCTTATTCCTATTTCTCCTGGACCAGAATCCATCCCCGAACTGGAACAAGTCCCTTTCGAGTTCGTATATAACCATACGATGGAGTATCCAATAAACTGTGGATCTTCGTAGTGATACGGGGTGTTCTGGAGAAATACAAAGGTGATTTTAGGATTGGCGAAGAAATACTTGGTTTGGTCGTGAATATTAGTCGGAATTTACTTTGCCCTTCTTATAATCCCTTTCTTTGTCTTTACATAATACCTTCTGTACACCATCGTTAGGCTAATTGGTTTTCTTCATTCCCTACCGGTCGGCACCTGCCTATGGTTTGGAAGAAGACTATCCAATTTGCGTAATAGGTGTACTATCTCCTAAACCAAGGAGTACTCACAACTTGAGAGAAGGAAAAAGGAAAAGACAACTGAATAGTCCTATTCGTTTTCTCCAGAACCGGAAACCATCCTCGAATAAATTCCTTCGAGTTCGTATATAACCATACGATGGTTTTGTCCAATGGAAGTGGACGTTCGTAGTAATACGGGGTGTCCTGGAGAAAAGGGTAAAAGTAGGAGTGGCAATGAGGTTTGCAACTCTGACAATCCAAAAGCCAGTGTTTAAGAAGGTTCGGTTAATTTTGGTCACTGAGTCATAGTCTTAGGGTCGGGTCAATGGTCACTGCCAAAGAGAGAGAGAAAAGAAACACTCAGCGTGCACTCTAACCTAGATCAGAATGGTTACCAATTTATCTAATCTGGAAACCTCCCACTGTACCTCAAATTCTCCTCCAAACCTGAAAGAAGAATTAGTCGGGATCACCCGAGGAGTAAACTAACTCATCAGTGGGAATCGGGATCCAACTATCATCGCATGATAACGTGACGGAATCCGCTCACGTCATCACACTCTAGAAGGTATGCGCATATCTGGCAAGTTTCAGTTCTTTTGAAACTCCCGATGTGATTTTTGCCCCATGCTCTTATGACCTTGGCGTGAGGTCAAAATATCATAAGTCACATGTCAAGTTCTACCCGTCATTGTCCAGGTTAATTTGAACCCACCCGTACATACCCTTGACGTAGGCCAAAATAGTAGTACGACTGTCCCAAACCAACGCATCTATCTATGCAACAGATAAATACCCGGCAGCTACCAATCACTATGCCTTGGCGTGAAGTCAAAATACATAGCTTGAATACTACCGAATATTTAACTGAAATGACGGAGGGCTACGAATGGTTTCTGGCGAAAACCTTTAACGTAATGAACTTGATATTGTTGAAGGAACTGGATAGCTTTATAAAAATATGGTGACGAAAACCTTTGCTAAAGAGGTCACTCCCGGTGAAGGGATCTCGGCTCTTTCCCCGTAGAATGAGGTGCAGAATATTCCAACTGAATACCACGGTGCAAAGCAAACGTAATTGGCTATAGTGAAGTTAATGCCCTGACGCAAACTTTTTTTCCAAGGGGTCACTCCCGGTGAAGGGATCTCGGCCCTTGCCTCGTCGACTGAGGAGCTGGATATTCATAACCGAATATCACTGTGCAAAACAAAAGAGAGCGTCCTTGCAATAACAGCTTTTTGAAAAGTGTTCCAACAACATCAGATTAGGTTTGTTTTTAACTTGCATTGATCCGAATCAACGCAGTCCCATCAATTGATCACACCACAAGGAACGAAAATATACTGATGTACGTATATGCCATCCGCATTCGCCACTGGGTCCCATCATTACCCGTTAGGTTAACTAACTAACGACAGAGCGGGGACTGGACTAGCGCGGATGCAAAACATATACAACATCTATTAATATATATACCAATATATTATATTCGCTCAAGGCGTAATAAAATGCAACATCACAGAAATGTACAGCATCACAGAACAATACAGATATCTGGGATCCCCGGGTTTCACAGAGCCACTACTGAAACCCGACGTTCCCCTGGTCGTGTGGATAGCCTGTGCAATGAAATCCTAGATCCCTACGGGCGCGGCAAGTTACCCGCCAAAACCTGAAACGAGGCAGCCCCCTTCAGCACCGTGAATGGACCACCCAGCACTTCACGGAATCCGGTAACTTGGGCACCCCTTCTGGGTCAACCTGTACCCCCTATGAGTGCGGCGAATAGCCCGCCAATTCTAGAGTGAAGCCCCCTCCGTCTCAATGCCATGAGATGCGGGCTTGTTGCCCTCTAGAACCCGGCTATCCGTGTACCCCTCCGCTGGATAATCCTAGTACAGAAAGTAAAATATACATACAACGGGTACATCGACCGCAACCTGGTCGTGTCCCAAAATAATAATACAAACAGGCAGTGACTGCAGTCCACATATCGGACGCTCGCCCCGCAATATCAAATGTTCATAATACAACAAAAACAGTACTAGCATTGCATCCAGGCTATCCCCCACGACCGATCCGCAACATCACAGCAAAATCACAGAACATCAACGTGAAAGTCACGTTCGCAAATCCGTCTAACCGGGCTATAGCAGTTAGACAGGATTTACCGATCAAGTGACATTCGCGGTCGTAGATATAATGTAAATACTGTGAACTAATATGTTTAAAATATCCGATCGATCAAATTTTACCAAGTGGGCCCCCAAGTACTACTGTTGCACATCAAGAAATTCTGGGCCCAAAAAGAATGTTCCAAAAACCCTATTTTCAAGTCTGGAGGCCTCTGTAAAAAATTGGTGCACTGATCACTCAAAACAGCGGCGGAACCGCGGCCCAAGCAGGGGTTTGGCCGCGGTTCCGCGGTCGAATAATGAGATCTCGCCACCAAATTTCTATAGTAGGCTTATACTTCCATGTACAGTATTCTGAGACTACCTAAAAAAATTTTCGAGACAAAAATATTTCGACAGAAAACTGTTGTTTTGAAAAACACGGTTTTGGAACATTTGTTCGATCGGAAGTGAAAAACACATTAGACAAAACTAGACTATATTAATGGCGAGGCTCTGATACCACTGTAAGTGCACGGCGGCGCCCCAGCCTCCATCCCGAGGCCAAATGCGGAAACGATGGTTAACTTTAATTTTCAAACCGGCACCACCGGGCACTAAAACCCGGATCGGGCCATTAACTAGTTCTAGCTAACTACAAGATGGGGAAGAGAGATATACCGAGCAATCCGTGTCCTCCGGTCTTCTCGTCGTCATCCCGATCTCCCGCGGAATGTCCGGTCTCCACCTCCTCGCCGGAAGGGCACCACGTCGCCGGCTTCTTTTACGGGCTCCCACCTCTATACCGAGGCAACTCGGGCACGAAGTTGGCGAGCCGACGTGCCCAAGGTTTGTTGTAGAATGCGTGTAGTGCTCATGTCTCATTTTGGGGTTCATGGAAGTTGCCTTATGGTGGAGGGATGATACAAGCTAATGGAGATTGATCTTGTGGGATTTTTATCAAAGCAAAAGCATAAAAACCCCACCTTTAGAATTTTGGACAGCCCCTAAGGAGCTTGGCCGGCCATGGCTTTTTTGGAGAGAAGAGAATGAAAGAGGGAGAGGAATAATCCCAAAAGATAAGCCATAAGAATATTCAAGAGAATAAGAAAGGAATGGTAATAATCAACAATGATCACAAAACCAACCTCACATTCCATCTATCATCATAACAACCAAAAGTCATGCAATGATGCACCATCATGAAGTGAGCAAGTCAAATGATAGTGCAACCATCATGACACAAGAAAATGCAAAGAACACCCTCCACATTGCTTATTTGCACAAATGCAAATAACCCCTCCTCCACCAATCTTCGACCAATGAACGATACAAAGGAAATTGGCCGAAACGGAAAGCAAACTGGCAACTCCAGAAAACTGGTCCCGTAATAAATTACAGGAAAACCCCGATACTGTGTATACACACCTGCATCTGTATTCCGACCGAATACAAATGCAATGAGACAAAATCTACACTGTACTATACTAGGATCCGGCTTAAACCAAAGCCGGCTAGTATTATCTGTCCGATCCTGATCCGTGCAATACCGTACGTATCTGATCGAACCCTGCCATATCTCCATACGGCCTCTACTGCGTTTTGCCCGAAAACTTGAGCAACTGAATGTGGGGGGCTCTGAAGACTCGTCAACTCCTTGGTTTTGGATTTAACCACTAGCACGTCAGAGGTATAAGCCAATACGTAACGGGCTACCAGGTATTGACCAAAAGGGACGTCAATAAGCGAACTCATCCTGACACCCTACTGAGCCTGTCAGTGACAATATCCGTACAGTCCGGTCCGTTCATCTTTGAGCATCGCATGGCGAGCCTAGGGGGTTGGTAAAAGTCAGACCCCCAAAAGCGGTACAAGTCGTTTCGGAGTGTAGCCCAGAACACCCTGAGATACTACTGGAATACCTACCAGTAAATCTCCTGCCTCGGCCGAGGGCTTTGTGTAATGGCTCTCCTAGACACAGCGCGACCTCACCCCCAATACAGGGAGAGACGAACCCCTGAAGATCCGCTCACTGCCTCCATGTGGCTCGGGACTGTACCCAACTAAAACCTGTTTGCACGTCTCATTTGAGCGTGGTAGGGTAGTAATCAAAGTACAGTGGGAACTCACACGAGACAAATGACGATCCTCGGGTCGATGAACTAACCTGTACACATGTCACCAGGGAACTGCTATCTGACGTCTGGTATAATCCCAACTAGCAGGTTCCCGGCGAGTCATATCCGGTGTACTCATAACCCAATGAGCACCTGTATACATCTTAGGTGAACCAACTGACACCAGTGGCTTATGAGACCGGCCACCGCCCCTCGTCGGGGTCTCGACTGTATACACTAGTCTACTCTGGAGTATCGATGCCCTGTCTCGAAACTCCCACGACTAGGGACCTTTTAAGGATGTGCTTATAGACTACCAGCTCCCACTTATATGATCGCCCTCATACTGCTGGTGGTCAAGCAAGAATCCTAGAGGCTCTATCAACGTGTAATAGCGACATGTCAGGTCAGCTAAAGCAGTACACGATAATAAAGATAAACCAGATAGCATACTATCATCTCGAGTAAGACTGTTCTACTGGGACAGGTCCTCCCTCAATCATTGCAATCACGTGCCTGTGATCCAATAAATGACTCTGAGGGAACTATCTCCAACGGCTAGTAGAAGAGGCTCCATATTGATGAATCTGTATACGGGCTCCCGCTTCAAACCGAAGCAACTCGGACATGAAGTTTACTAGCCGACAAGTCCAAAATTGAAGTAGAGAGAGTGTAGGATAATTTTTCTCAAGGCACCCAGATGTTTGGGTGGAGGTAAATGAAGTTGCCTTGGTGAAATTGTGATGAAAAGAACCATGGGATTTTACTATGAAAAATTTCCCCACCCTTAAGAATTGGGCTCGGCCAATTTTTCCAGCGAGCAAAAAATTGCTCTTGGGATTTCTGATGGAGTTGTGTTTGTTTTCATCATGTGAGTGTGTATATATTGTTACCACAAAAAAACCCTGCAAAGAGAAGTGGCGAAATTCCAGGGAACCCCCCTGCCCAAATCAGCCCCCATCCCTAAATCCCATGCTCATTAAATGCAGCATGGGTGATCACTGTGGGGAATGGGTGGGGAATGGTCAAGGGTCAATGGCTCACAATAAATAAAGATATATCCAGATGTTTGAGACGGAAAAAGGAAACTGACAACTCCCAAAATAATCCTATAACGGATTAGGAAATTACACCTCAACTGTAGATATATACCAGCATTTGTATTCCGACTGAATATAAATGTAACGAGACAAAAATATTCCTACAATACAATACTAGGATCCGGCTTAAACCAAAGCCCGCTAGTATTATCCGTCCGATCCTGATCCGTGCACAGGTGCACGAATATGATCGAACCCTGCCATATTACCATACGGCCTCTACAACGTTTCGCCCGAATTAGGGAAACATTCTGTGGGAGACTCTAATGACTCATCAATACACTGGCACTGGGTATAACCACTAGCACGTCAGAGGTACTAGCTGTACGTAACGGTTGCCCATGTATTGAAAGAAAGGGAAGCTGATGAGCGAACTCATCCTGAAACCCTACTGAGCCTTACAGTGACAATATCCGTACAGGCCAGTCTGTTCGTCTATGAGTATCGCATATAGGGCCTAGGGGCTGGTAAATGTCAGACCCCCAATAGCGGTATAAGTCGTGTCGAAGAGTAGTTCAGAACACCCTGAGATACTACTAGAATACCTACCAGTAAATCTCGATTACCCTGACCAGGGATTTCGTGTAATGGCTCTCCTAAATACAGCGCGATCTCACCCCCAATACCGGGAGAGACGAATCCCCGACGATCCGCTCACTACCTCCATGTGGCTCGGGACTGTACCAACTAAAACCTGTTTGCACGACTCCTTTGAGCCATGGTAGGGTAGTAATCAAAGCACAGTGGGAACTCACATGAGACAAATGACGATCTGAGGTCGACAGACTAACCTGTACACATGTCACCAGGGAACTGCTATCTGACGATATGTATAATACCAACTAGTATGTTCCCAGCGAGTCCTGTCCGGTGTACTCATAACCCAATGAGCACCTGTATACATCTTAGGTGAACCAACTGACACCAATGGCTTGTGAGACCGGTCACCGCCCCTCGTCGGGGTCTCGACTGTATACACTAGTCTACTCTGGAGTATCGATGCCCTGTCTCGAAACTCCCACGACTAGGGACATTTTATGGATGTGCTTATTGACCCCAGCTCCCACGTATATGATCGCCATCATACTGCTGACAGTCAAGCAAGAATCCTATGGGCTCTATCAACATGCAATAGTGAACTAAAGCATGTACACGATGATAAAGAAAACCAGATAGCATACTATCATCTCGAGAAAGACTGTCCTATCGATATAGGTCCTCCCTCAATCATTGCAATCACGTACCTGCGATCCAATAATTGACATTGAGGGCACTATATCCAACAATCTCCCACTTGCACTTAAGGCTAATTATTGCAATGTCGCGTACTCACAGCTCGTGTGATACCGAGCATCCAACTCCTCTACTAATCAGTTTCATAAAACTCGTTTGTAAAACTATTATGTTCGAGAAATAGCCTCAGTGAGTGGATCCGCCCTGATGTTTCTTTCTATGTCTCTCTTTTTCTCAAGTTCGTGGAGAAAGCCATCTCCCGAATTGAGTAATACCTGTCTTTGAATATGTCTGGATATCTGATGGGACCTAGCTCACATGTGAACTCCAAATCCAGCAAACTTCTTAGACTGTATCGTCAACTGAATTTAATCAGTATCCTGTACCATGCCTCCCTCAGTATCCGCTTGGACCACCTGTCCAAAATACTGCCACTCGTCAGAGGGAAAATTATAATTCTGACAGTCACTCTGTCATCCGGGTCACCTTGGAAGCCCGGAATGATAACCGTCTCCCGAAGGAGGCTGTTGTTATTAAATCCCTAGAACAACCACTTATGTTCTAAAACTGCTTCCGAACGTTTCTCTAAGATTGGATTAATATCAACTTATTGCATCTAGTACAAAACAACATTTAGTGTGGTACTTGACATCTCATGATCAACTCAATTGCCTAAGCAAGTGATCTGCCAATCATGCACATCCCTCTCCCCTTTAGTCTGTAAGACACCTTTAGAGAGGGTGACTCCATCACCTGCAGGTTCACCACCATACCAAGAGTCGTTCATTCTAAAATATCTTTAGAATACTGTCTAAGTACCCAGATTGGGAAACTGCCCAAATCTGGATCTAAAACCATAGATCTAGTAACCAGAATGCCTGATATTATATCCATATCCTATGTGGAGAAATGACTGTGTGACAACCACAGTATAACCGATCGTAGTATAGGAATTTCACTTCCTATTCTGTGTATGTCATCCAAAAACCAGGACATCACACCCTACTACCTTCTTAACAGATCCATCTCCTATTCTGATGAAGTCAAAGCCCATAACTTTCGCATCAGAAATAGATGATCTATCTCCGCTTTATCTGCTTTAGTTTATAAATAGACATAAGCTACTTGTCCACTACGCTTCCGCTTCTCCCACTGACTACGACAACCATCTGACAGAGTCATATACACGTGCACTTCTAACGCTAATTTAGAACGACGCTATACTCATCCTCCTGCCGGGTCTCATAGTCTGGAACAACAGTAGTGTCAAGTCTGAATAAACAAGAACCTCCCTGTCACCGTCTTTGAGAATACCGAAGTACCTCTCGAGCGCCTGAGGTTACCCACCATATCTGCGGAGTGGCTAATGGAATGTCAATCTTGATTGAATCTTTAGGTCCTATTAAATTTCCGTAATCGTTTGTGGTTCTGTAATCTATTCCAGTTCTACCATATTCCCACTACTGTTTTCTGAAAAAAAGATCCATTTTACTAAAATTGTGGCGAGTCAAGAACAATATCACTATTGATCTTCCAGATGTTAGAAAATTAATCCTCGTCATAGCCCGGGTTAACCCACAAACAGCCATTACAGAAACGTGCCTAGAGTTATCCAGAGTCTGGTTTTAAGCATAAGCCGGACAACTCCCCGTACCTTAACATTGTTAAGATACGAACCATTCTATATACAATATAGAAATAGAGGCACTGATTTAATTAGAACCAGATTCAAATCATGCAGCTGTCTCCAGTGCATGTCAACTAAATGGAGAGAGGCCGATCAGCATTACTCAACTTAGGAATGCATCAAATTATGAGTAACCTGAAAGAGAAACAAGTTTCTCAAAACCATTACTATCAACTGAATACCATACACAAGTATCTATATCTTCGATCATCTTGAAGAATCCCGATACTTGCGACACCTGATTCTCTACTTTATTCTTTTACCTATAACTTCTCAAACTTGAACCTTGTATTTCTACGAAACACTCGTCTAAAACTTGAGAAGTCAGAAGTAAACAGAATACAGTATGAGGACCAACCCCTTTGTCCTAATGAACACTGGACAATATATAATACTTTGTATAAGTCCCCTGAGTTGAATAACTCAAACTCTGTGCGTCGTGGGTTAAAAACTGTAGCCAGGCAATTTCCTCAAATATCACCAATTACAATGAATTCCGATATAACGAGGATGATCACCTAATTCCCAATAACTTACTCCCACTCATCATCTGTAAAACCATACAGATGTGAGAATCATACCTGGTAAATACATACCCTGGAGTAAGGGTCTAATCGGGAAATTAGTTTTCAATTAATAATGCACAGTGAAACTGAAACATGAAAATGTTTCTAAGGGGTATCCGGGTATTCCTAGTAATGTCTCTTCCATTATGCAGATTCATGACTGTAACCGTATATTTCCCTGCCATCTCTCCAATTCCCTTTATTTGTCTTTAGTCGTTACCTTCTGTACACCATCGTTAAGCTTAATAGTTTTCTTCCTTCCCTACCGTTCGGCACCAGCCTATGGTTTGGAAGAAAACTATCCAATAAGCATAATAGGTGTACTCTCCTAATCCTAGGAGCATTCGCAACATGAGAGAAGGTAAGGATAAAAGACAACTGAATAAAGCTTGTTCCTATTTCTCTTAAACCAGAATCCATCCTCGAAAAAGTTCCTTCGAGTTCGTATATAACCATACGATGGATTTATCTAATGGAATTGGATGTTCATAGTGATACGGGGTATTCTGGAGAAATACAAAGGTGAATTAGGAGTGGCGATGAAATACGTGGTTTGGTCGTGAAAGTTAACAGTCGCAATTTACTTTGCCCTCTTTCTGATCCCTTTATTTGTCTTTACTTATTACCTTCTGTATACCCAACTTAGGCTAATTGGTTTTCTTCATTCCCTACCTTTCGGCACCTACCTATAGTTTGGAAGAAGACTATCCAATAAGCGTAATAGGTGTACCCTCTCCTAATCCTGGAGCCTCACAACCTGAGAGTAGGTAAAAGGAAAAGACAACTGAATAATCCTATTCAATCTCTCCAGAACCAGAATCCATCCTCGAAGAAGTTCCTCCAAGTTCGTATATAACCATACAATGGATTTATCCAATGGAAGTGGTTGTTCGTAATAATACGGGGTGTTCTGGAGAAACTCAAAGGGTAAAAGAAGGAGTGGCAATGATGTATACAACTCAGACAATCCAAAAGCCAGTGTTATAAGAAAGTTCAGTTAACTTGGTTACTGAGTTATTGTCTAGGGTCGGGTCATGGTCGCAGTCAAAGAGAGAGAGAGAAAAGAAACACTCTGCGTGCACTCAGACCTAGATCAGAATGGTTAATCACTTTATCTAATCAGGAAACCTCCTACTGTATCCTCAAATTCTCCTCCAAACCTGAAAGAAGAATTAGTCGGGGTCACCCGAGGAGTAAACCAACTCATCAGTGGGAATCGGGATCCAACTATCATCACATGATAACGTGATGGAAGCCACTCACGTCATCACACTCCATAAGGTATGCACAAGCCTGGCAAGTTTCCTGTATGTTTGAAACTCCCGATATGTGTTTTTACCCCTAGGACCCAAGTGACCTTGACACAGTCAACAAATCAAAGAGTCCTAGTCAAGTTCAACCCGTCATTATCCAGGATTGCATTAAACCCACCCGTATGAGCCCTTGACACAGTCAACAAAGCCGCACGACTGTCCTAACCAATCGCATTAATATGCTACAAACAAGCACTACTTAGCTACCGCACACTACGCCTTGACACAGTCAACAAACGTAGCACGAATACTAAGCAATACTTGTAAGAAATGACGGAGGGCTACGGCTGGTTTTTGGCAAAAAAACCATTAACGTAATGAACCTGATATCGTTGAAGGAACCGGATAACTTTTTATAAAAATATAGTGGCGAAAACCTTTGCTAAAGAGGTCACTCCTGGTGAAGGGATCTCGGCTCTTTCCCCGTGGATGAGGTGCAGGATATTCCAAACTGAATACCACGATGCAAAGCAAAAAGTAATCGACTATAGTGAAATTATTACCCTGACGCAAACCTCTGTCCAAGGGGTCACTCCCGATGAAGGGATCTCGGTCCTTGCCACGTCGAATGAGGTGCTGGATATTCATAACCGAATACCACTGTGCAAAACAAAAGAGAACGCCCTTGTAATAACAGCTTTTGAAAAATTAGTTCCAACAACATCATATATAGGTTTGTTTTCCTTGCATTCATAAGAATCAACGCAGTCCCATCAATTGATCACACCAGAAAAGAACGAAAATATGATGTACGTATATTCCATCTACATTCGCCACTGGGTCCCGTCATCACCCGTTAGGTTACTTAACTAACGACAGAGCGGGGACTGGACTAGCGCAGGTGTAAAACATATACAACATCTACTAGTATATATATCGATATATAATAATCGCTCCAGGTATGATAAATGCAACATCACAGAAAAGTAATAAGTATCACAGAACAATACAGATAATCTGGGAGCCCCGGGTTTCTTTTGAGCCGCAAAAGAAACCCGACATTCCCCTGGTCATGTGGATAGCCTGTGCAATGAAACCTAGACCCCTACGAGAGCGGCAAGTTACCCGCCAAAACCTGAAGCGAGGCAGCCCCCTTCAGCAAAGTGAATCACCAAGGACATCACGGAATCCGGTAACTTGAGCACCCCTCCTTGGGTCAACCTATACCCCCTACGAGTACGGCGAATAGCCCGCCAATTCTAGAGTGAAGCCCCCTCCATCTCAACGGCATGAGATGTGGGTCCGTTGCCCTCTAGAACCTGGCTATCCGTGCACCCTACCGTGGGGTAATCCTAATACAGAAAATAAAATATGTACAATGGGTACATCGACCTCAACCCGGTCGTGCCCCAAAAGAATAATATACAAACAGCCAGTGACGGCAGTCCACAAGTCGGACGCTCGCCCCGCAATATTAAATGTACAAATAAATCCAAACTGCACTGCCATTGCACAGGAGCTATCCACCACGACCAATCCGCAACATCACAGCACAACACAGAACATCAACATAAATGTCAAGTTCGCAAACCCGTCTAAAAGAGCTATAACAATTAGACAAGATTTACCGCTCAAATGACATTCACGGTCGCAGATATAATGTAAGCACTGTAAACAAAGATATTTAAAATTTCGATCGACAAAAATTCCCGAAGTGGGCCACAAGTACAAATCCAGCACTCAAAATAATCTGGGCCAAAACTAAAAAATTCCAGAAACCACATTTCCACACAGAAAACCACCTTAAGAAATATGGTGCACTGAAGCCACTTAACTGCGGCGGAACCGCGGCCAAAACGTGGGTATGGCCCCAGTTCCGCGGCCTTACAGTGGAATCACCTTCCCAAATTTCTACAAATGTCTTAGAAAAGCCTGCCTGATTTTCTGACGTACCCAAAAATATTTTTAGACCACAAAAAAATTCGACAGAAACTTTGAACTTGAAAATGCGGTTTTGGAAATTTTGTCCGATCGAGCTTTTAAACATGTTAGAACAAGCTAGTATAGGTTAATGGCGTGGCTCTGATACCATGTTGGGATACGATAGCGCCCCGGCCGTCTAAACGAGGCCAAATGCGGAACAAAAACTTTTTACTAAACCGGCGCTACCGCGACCCAAATACCCTGATCGTTCCATTAACCGTAAACTAGCAATCTGTAAAAGGAGTTAGGAAATTATACCGATCGATCCGTATCCTCCGGTCTTCAATCTCCACGCCAAACTCCTCGCTGCTGTGCTGACGAAGTTTGCTTTCCGATCTCGCTCGTAGAAGTGCCTCTACATCGATGAATCTGTATACGGGCTCCCGCTTCAAACCGAAGCAACTCGGACATGAAGTTGCTAGCCGACATGTCCAAGATTGAAGTAGAGAGAGTGTATGATAATTTGTCTCAAGGCACCCAGGTGTTTGGGTGGAGGTAAATGAAGTTGCCTTGGTGAAATTGTGATGAAAAGAACCATGGGATTTTACTATGAAAAATTTCCTCACCCTTAAGAATTGGGCCCGGCCAATTTTTCCAGCAAGCAAAAAATTGCTCTTGGGATTTCTGATGGAGTTGTGTTTTTTTCATCAAGTGAGTGTGTATATAATGTTGCCACAAAAAATCCCCTGCAAAGAGAAGTGGCGAAATTGCAGGGGGCCCCCCACTGCCCAAATCAGCCCCCATCCCCGAAGCTCATGCTCATTAAATGCAGCATGGGTGATCACTGTGGGGAATGTGTGGAGAATGTTCAAGGGTCAATGGCTCACAATAAATAAAGATATATCCAGATGTTTAAGACGGAAAAAGGAAACTGACAACTCCCAAAATAATCTCGTAACGGATTACGAGATTACACCTCAACTGTAAATACATACCCGTATTTGTATTCCGACCGAATACAAATGCAACGAGACAAAAATATTCCTACAATACAATACTAGGATTCGGCTTAAACCAAAGCCCGCTAGTATTATCCGTCCGATCCTGATCCGTGCACAAATGCACGAATATGATCGAACCCTGCCATATTACCATACGACCTCTACAAAGTTTCGCCCGAATTAGGGAAACATTCCGTGGGGGACTCTAATGACTCATCAATACACTGGCACTGGGTATAGCCACTAGCACATCAGAGGTACTAGCTATACGTAACGGTTGCCCATATATTGAAAGAAAGGGAAGCTGATGAGCGAACTCATCCTGAAACCCTACTGAGCCTGACAGTGACAATATCCATACAGTCCAGTCTGTTCGTCTATGAGTATCGCATATAGGGCCTAGAGGCTGGTAAACATCAGACCCCCAATAGCGGTATAAGTCGTGTCGGAGAGTAGTCCAGAACACCCTGAGATACTACTGGAATACCTACCAGTAAATCTCGATTACCCTGGCCAGGGATTTCGTGTAATGGCTCTCCTAAACACAGCGCGATCTCACCCCTAATACCGGGAGAGACGAATCCCCGACGATCCGCTCACTGCCTCCATATGGCTCAAGACTGTACCCAACTAAGACCTGTTTGCACGACTCCTTTGAGCCGTGGTAGGGTAGTAATCAAAGCAAAGTGGGAACTCACACGAGACAAATGACGATTTCAGGTCGAATGACTAACCTGTACACATGTCACCAGGGAACTGCTATCTGACGATATGTATAATACCAACTAGTATGTTCTCGGCAAGTCCTGTCCGGTGTACTCATAACCCAATGAGCACCTGTATACATCTTAGGTGAACCAACTGACACCAATAGCTTGTGAGACCGGCCACCGCCCCTCGTCGGGGTCTCGACAGTATACACTAGTCTACTCTGGAGTATCGATGCCCTGTCTCGAAACTCCTATGACTAGGGACACTTTAAGGATGTGCTTATAGACCCCAGCTCCCACGTATATGATCGCCATCATACTGCTGGCAGTCAAGCAAGAATCCTATGGGCTCTATCAATATGCAATAGTGAACTAAAGCATGTACACGATGATAAAGACAAACCAGATAGCATACTATCATCTCGAGCAAGACTGTCCTATCGATATAGGTCCTCCCTCAATCATTGCAATCACATACCTGCGATCCAATAATTGACTTTGAGGCCACTATATCCAACAATGCTATCTGCGTACTGTAATTGTTCTCAGCTACAGTCAATCCGGAGTCTCTCACACAGACTCAAAATTACGAACTTGGTATCTTCATCACTCTGTAGAAGATATCTAGCCGAACACGTCCTCGAGAACTCGTCCCAACTATCGGAGGAATACTCTATACTCGTCCGTTCTCGATCAACTCACAACGCATCTGGGTAAGGTCCTTTATCCGAAGATGGTCAACTTACTGATCTCCTATCGGAGCATCCAACGAACAACGTCCTCTCTGGTTCGATCTACTCTAGATCTGAGTAAGATTCTCCACACAGGAAATCTTCAACTCAACTGAGCCTGCGTCGGCACAATAAATCAGATGAATCGTCTCAGTCGCTCAACTCAACTCAAGATAGACTAGATAACTTCTGTCGCATCTCTTCCTGGATGCTATAGCGATCTTAACTCATAAGCTCTGAAAGCGACATCCCATCAATCTTAGCAACAGCTGGGTCATCTGTCTATAGTTGTACATCAACGGTCCTCTCACAACAGGCAGCCTCTATCAGTGGCCCGATCATCCGGTATAAAACCGAACACTCGTCTCAAACGAGAGGTCACAACACAAACACTAAATTGATATGTTCCCACGTCACCAGCAAACACGATGGTCAGTCCTCATCCATGACGAGCTAGTCCTGACCACATCACTAGCAGCAGCTCAATCTGCGCTCAAACCATGATGACAGGAACCTCAAGCATGTATCGATAAAGATAGATCAAAGAAATAAAAGGAATCAACAGATCCCAAAATGGATACATGATCATAAGGAGGAACGAAATCAATGAGAGTATGATCATGGACACGAATAGAATCAAGGATCTCAAATGGATGTATGATCAAGGAAATGAAGAAAATCACAAGTCTCAAGATATGTACATCCTAAGGTCACTTAAGCGGAGTATCGTATCGTAAGTATACCGCGGAACATACGCACGGTAACTCACTCTGCTTGAGTTACCTACTCTATCAATCAGGGTCAACCTATGAAACGAAAGTACGGGTCTAATACCCTCATGTTCAACTCTAAGTTCCGTAAGATCAAGCCAAGGTTTCGAAATATATACGCCCTAGACTCCGCATAGTCAAACCTAGACTTGAACCAAGATTAAACCTAGCGCTCTGATACCATATTTGTCACGACCCGAAATTTAGTTCGTGACCGGCACTTAAATCACGCAATGTCTAAAGGCGCAACGTAAATTAAGTAAGTCGAAGCCCAGAAATCTAAACCTTTTTAAGAAAATAAAAGAGGTGAAGTTTTGAAATAAAGGTATGAAAAAATCAAAAGTTTTCTTAAATACATAGATGATGGAACATGAAAATGCAAGTAGATTATATTAGTTGAAAAACATGTTTCGTCTTTTTAAAAATTTGGGTAACACCCCCCTTGTATATTTTGATCCAAAACCAAAAATACATGATAATATAAAAGGCATCCCAAAGCGGGAGCTACCTCTTCGCCAATCGGTGGAATCGCAACCATGCAAGTCATAATATAAGTATACTACGCCCAACGGCGAAGATCAACACAAAGGATAAAGAATAAAGCAAGACATCAGCCCACCAAGCGAATATATAACCCATCGCTCTAAGTCTCGCAACCATAAGTCTCTTCTAAGTCTTACTACTTATACAAATACTAGTTCTAATTGATGGAGTTGACTAGATACAACAGAAATAATAAATAAAAGAGTGGCACGATCCAATATGTCCCTCCTACCAAAGCAAATCATCCGAAAGTAAACTATGTGCCAACGATGCCGCTACTGATCAATGCGGTCAACCTGCAAGAACTGTGGCACAACGGGGGTGAGTTGCTAACTCATGAGTAGAAAATATCAGCGGGTAGAAATCGAATAAAACAACGACTCCTAGGTCAGTTATGTCAAAAAGGTAATACTATGATATCTAGGGTGACCGTATCTGCATATACACCAACAATATAATAAATGCCTGTATGCATGTGGATATCATCCACGTGTCCATCAACACTCGAATATCATGCATGTAACTATCATAAAAGCATATGCATGTAAATATGAGAATATCAACTATCGTGTGTCCATCAACGACACATCAAAATCATGGAACCTGAGTGCCCAACATCGACACTCGAAATATCATGAAACCCGTGTCCAATATCGACACGTAAATCCTTATATCTCAGGCGCCGCATCCTCAGATCGGCCCTCAAGCACCGCATGCTCTGGTTGGCCCTCATATCCATCTCACGACTCCGGTCGGTTGTTAGTTATATGTATGCCCTAGAGGCCATTACTGTACATACGATGTATATTGTAGTGGATGCTAGGACATATATAGGGAGGACTTTCTTGCTCGACATGATAGTATGCTATCTGGTTGTACTTTATCTCAACATGTACTCAGATTGTCTCTATAGTACATGTTGATAAAGCCCTTAGGATATGTACTCGACTACTGGGACTATGATGAGATCATACTAGTGGGGCCACGGTAGTCGACGAGTACATCCTATAACAGTTCCTAGTCGAGGGTGTATCGAGACAGGGCATCGATACACCAGAGTAGACTAGCGTATACGCATCTTGACCCATATGATGGGCGATGGATGATCCCATATCCATCGGTGTTTGACATCAAGGATGGTGTACGGGTGCTCAGTGGAGACTGGGTACACTGGATGGACTCGCCGAGAACTCCCAGATGGTATTATACCTCACGTCAGATGGCAGTTCTCCGGTGACACTGGTACAGAGTAGTCTGTTGACCCAAGATCGTCATAGAGTCTTGTGTGATTCCTACTGTGCTTTGATTTCCATCATACCACGTCCAAGAGGGCATGCAAAAAGGTGGCTTTTGGGTACAGTCCCGAATCACATGGAGGCAATGAGCGATAGGAGGGGATTCGTCTCTCCCGGTATAGAAAGTTGATGTTGTGCCGTGTTCGATTGGCTATAACCGGAAATCCCTGGCTAGGGTTGCTGAGATTTACTAGTAAGTGTTATCAGTAGTTTCTCGAACTGTTATAGACCTCATATCGACACGACTTATCAAGCTACTGGGGTCTGACGTTAACCACCCCTAGACGAGATATGCGACATATCAGACGACGAGACCGGACTGTACGGGAGTGTTACTGTTTGGATTCACAGGAGAATGTACAGGCTTGCTTTTTGATCTTCTAAGCGCTCAATACCTGGGTAGCTGTTACGTTTAGCTGACCGCTTGCAGCTTGTGGGTGTTTGATATGATCATCACCTACTGCCAGCGTATTGACGATTCTTTAGAGTCCTACACAGAGGTTTCTTGGCTCAGGCAAAACGGAGTAGGAGAACATATGTGATATGTGCGGGACCGAGGATAATGCGATATATGATACCGTATTATATTCTCGCGATATTTGATATCAGCCGGGTCATCGAATCAAGTGTTGATTCGATTAATCGGTACGGATATATATTAGTCGGTTATATGCGATATAGCCGGATTGTCGGATCAAGTGTTGATTCGATAATTTAATGTATAATAATATATATGATATATTAAATGACATTAACTAATATTAGCTCACTAAAAGATTCTTTTTCTCACTCGGATAATACATTGATATATATGCGATATATGTTAATTGTATTATTTTATTTGGTTACAACAAATATTATATATATGATATATAATATTGTAACATGATATGATAAATAATGCAACATGTTTAGTAGAGATTAAACAAGATTAGGGTTTGATTTGGGTTAATGCTTTCTAGATGATTCTAGAAGGTTTAGTTTTGTTTTGTGAAAGATATTTTGTTATGACTCATCCTTAACCTAACCCAAACCCTACACCCTTGGTTAAATCTCTACAATGGTTTGGATAACCATGGTTGCATAATTCATCATTATCATCTTTGCATTATTCATCACAAAAGAAATTCAATATTCATTGTTCATCTTCTTCCTTCATTCTCTTCATGAAAAAGCTTTCTAGATTTTTCCAAAGTGATGAAAATATGTGAGAAAAAGATAAATAAAGAGAGAAAAAATCCTACTTCATCATCCTCATCTTCCCTTGCCATTTAGATGAGGGTGTTCACATCATTTCATGAGTGTTAGCTCATGTTAACGGAACTTCAAGGTAGATCATCTTAGTATCGAAGATCGGAAGCAAAAGTTGCATCTTTCTCTTCGTGGAACCTCTCGAGAGTCCGGAACCCGATGATCGCAGCGAAGGGACCACAACACGGAGCATATGAAGTCAAGGACCGGATCTACAAAGGTTGTAATCTCTCTCACTTAGTGTTAAAGTTGTTAACATGCCAGTTTTCGCCTAATCTCTAGTTTAAAGATCCGTATTCGGGTTGTTCGGCACGGCTAAATTTTTAATCGGGCATGGTTGATGCCTCGTAGACCCTTGTGTGCGTGCCTAGCAACCCTACAGTGGTATCAGAGCCAAGATAGAGCCTTAGGCGATGCGTAGACGATGTTAGAAACCCGATCGAACCCGAAACCCCAATTTTACATGCTCTCTGGACTTTTTTCAAAAACAGGGATTTTTGTGAATTAAAAATTCTCAGAAAATAGAGCAGGAAATTCTAAGAGTTACTGTAGAAAACGAACCCCTAACTCCACTAAAGAGCCGCGGAACCGCGGCAATAGCCTCCTTTTGCGGCAGTTCCGCGGCCGTCTGTAATGATTAGGGAGTCGTTTTGATACAGTAATGCCCGTATCTGTTTCCTGTGTTCTCTGGCAAGTTTTAATCTGCACTCAACAGTTGAGTTTTCTGGGGTTGTATTGGGACTTCGGTGATTCGATCGGATTGTCTAATCTTGTCTGTGTTTTTCCGGATATTTTTTGAATATGTTAAAAAGTTCGACCGGATATAAATACCCAATTTTTCCCCTGTCGGGAAATTTCCAAGTGTTAGATTTTTTCCGTGGTTTAAAGACGTTCTAAGTAGTGCAAGTAACGCGATGGTCCCTCTAGAAGACAACAAACCTTAACTCGATTATGTGACCGTCTTGAACTGCCCTTTGAACCTTAGGGTTTGGGGCAGTACGGCGTGCCACATGTGAGGCGTTGGCTTGACCCTTCTACGGCTGGACCGTTGGTACTGAGGCATGAAGTGAATGTCTTTGAACCTATTTCATGTGTTGAACGGTTTCGGGAAAACTTGGGTGTTCGAATGTTCGATCGAAAAGTTTAATATTTTCTATTTTATCTGGAATGTGATACAATAATTGGAATTCACAAGTAGTTATGTGATAACTGAATGAATGTTATAAACATAGCAGTTTAGTCTCACTTGATCGGTTGCCACGGAATTTTGATGTGATCGAAAGTCCTTCGCAATCACGTAGCGTACGCGGATACTCGCCGGGTAAACATAATAGACAGCTACGCCCCATAGCCCCGACCAAGTGACTGTAGGAGAACCCCGTCGCCGAAAGCATCCGTTCGGGTGCTCGCGGTAGCGGTGTTCCGCCTTGGTGCACTTCGTCGACGGTATCGGGGGTGCGGCCGTCTACTAAAGTTTGCGACGAGCATTCGATCAGTTTTTCGGGAATCTTGTTGAATTACCCGACTTGATATTGAAAAGTGTTTTCGATAATAAGACTAAAATGCGGGGTTTATAATTGTTAGGCATGCGATGTCTAAGGAATTCATTTGGATAGGCATGCGATGTCTAAGGAGGTTGCGGATTCCAACTGTTGTAGTTTTACACTTTCTTTTCTGTGACCGTAAGCGTAGTATGTGGTGTATCGCCGGCTTCGTTGCTATACATCAACGACAATCGGGATACGCGTACTTGCTTACGTTGATGATATGAGATATTATGTGTTGCTGTGATATGTTGTATTGGATCGTCGCGTTTGAATAGCCGGGGGTTTTATGTGAGATGAGAGTTTTTCTTTTTCATTCATGTAAAATTCATTTGTATGTAATATTCTTTTATTGGGGCACTTCCAGGTAGCGGAAGATGTCATCGTTGTATATTATTTACTTTTCCGCATTAGGTAGACCCAAGGCGGGGAGCACAAGTAACCGGGTTCTAGGGTCCAGTGGGAGACCATCTCGAGGAGTCGAGACCGGGTCTCCTAACCCTAGAATTGGCAGTGTTGCTTGCCGCTCTCGTAGGGGTCTAGGGATGTGGGTTTGGCTATTCATCGCGACCGTGGAATCCGTGTTTTATACAGGCTCGTATTGAAAACATGGACGTCCTAGTATATCCAATATTTCATATATGTTCTTCTGCTGCAATGTTCTGTGATGAGATCATATTACTGCCTGAGACGAATGTTTATATTTTATATATATGAGATATATGTTATATTGCAGATTTCGTTTCAAAAGAGATGCTTGTGAAGCATAATAAAATAGGACTTCATTAATGAGATTAATGAAACTAAAAGAAACCTAAGATGTTGTGGAATCGAATTTTCAAAAACAGGTAGCTACAGTTCTTGCTTTGCATCGCGGTGTTCCTTGTAGAACATCCTGCACCTTATTCGATAAGGAAAGGACCGAGATCCCTTCACCGGGAGTGACTCCTTTAGCAATAATTGGCAGATGCTACAAACTCGGTTTGTCTTTTGATTGCTTCTATAGTTCTTGCTTTGCATAGTGATATTTGTGAAATATCCTGCACCTTCTTCGATGAGGAAAGGGCCGACGATCCCTTCACCGGGTGTGACCCCTTTAGCAAACCTAGAAAAGCCTCAAAAACACTCCATTTAAAAATCACTCGATTCTACAACGATATCAAGTTCATTACACAAAAGGTTTTCTTAAAAACCTGTCGTAGCCCTCCGTCATTTCAGATAAGGACTGTTTAGTATTCGTGCTACGTTTGTTGGCCTTTGTCAAGGCGTAGTGTGCGGTAGCTGAATAGTACTTATCTGCTTATGCATATGATGCAGATTGGATTAGGGTAGTCGTGCGACCTTGTTGGCCTTTGTCAAGGGCCGTGCGGGTGGGTTTAATTCAATCAAGAAATAACGGGTTGAACTTGACTAGCAGCCTATGGTTTGTTGGCCTTTGTCAAGGTCATAGGACGCTAGGGGTAAAATATTATTGGGAATTTCAAGTGTTGAAATTTGCAATGAGATTGCATACCTTCTATGAGATAGTTGGATCCCGATACCCGCTGCGAGTAAGAGTTACTCCTGGGAGAGTTTTACACATTACAATTAGCCGATCAAGTAGGTGTCTAGAAAGGTGTTAACGGGATTACGCCCCTGGGAAAATGAGGTTTACTTTAATTAGGTTCGTGCGAAAGCACGGGGGACCTCCCTCAAAGTACCGACACTGGCCTGGCTGAAAGATTGGCGAACTTGTAGCGTGTAATTAATCCCGGCTAGTCTTTCCTTTTAGGGTTTGAAGGAAGATTTGACTAAAACAGTGGGAGACATCCTGATTAGATATATTAGATAACCAATCTAATCTTGCAAGAGCATACGCTGAGTGTTTTCTTCTCTCTCTCTCCAGGTAGCGACTATATCACGCCTTAATCAAGATAATAATACGGATATATTTGACCGAACCCGCTTGTTATACTGAGCTGGGAAACGTTGGTCCCGCTCCAACTTATAAGTGTTATAAGACAGAGCAGGAAATTGGGGAATACCAGATTTCCCGTGCCGCCCAAACGAAGAAAGTGCATGCTGATGCATCATCTTCGGGTGCGTTCATTACACAGAACTGTTTCTCAGTATCCTTTACATCCTGGGTATGTAATACCGGATCAGGATCCCGTATATGTAATCTGTTACATGGGCTATAGATAGGTAAAGAACTGAGAACGGGTGATAAGTTTCATGAGACAGAAAACGGTGCAAGTGTTGCAGCCAAGTCTGTTGGTCACTATCACCCTGTATTACCAGAATACATTGATTCTGAACAAATGTTATTAGATACCGAACCTGATATACAAAATCATATCGGTCTCTTTATTAGTAAAGAAGGATATAATTTTGTATTGTGGGATAATGTTTTGAACATTTCCTATATCAAGAGTTGATCGGTTCAGGCACGTTATCTAAAAGCATTGACGTTCTAAATCAAACCACAGTTCTTAGTATACAGAATACATACAAGAGGAAGAGTTCAGAAATGAACGAATCCTTCTTGAGGCATTGTAGACTAGGTCATATCAATGCGACCCGGCTAGCTAAGTTACATTTAGATGCATATTTAAATCTGTTTGAATTTACATCTTGTGAAACTTGCCGGTCATGTCACAAAGATAAGATGACTATAGCTCTGTTTATTGGAAACAGAGAAAGAGTTAGTGAACTCTTGGGATTGATACATGCTGATGTATGAAGGTCCCCTGTCTATACATGCCAAGACCGGTTCTTTGTACTTTATTACATTCTCTGATAATCTCTCGAGATTCAGACATGTGTTCCTGTTGAAACATAAGTCCGAACCTTTTGAGATATTCACAGAATATAAGTTACAAGTAGAGAACCAAAATACGGGTATAAGTATTATGTCCTTTGATGAGATCAAGGAGGAGAATACTTGAGCATGGAATTCCTGGATTATTCTAAAGGAGAATGAGATTCTCTCTCAGCATTACTCCTTCGTATACACCACAGCACGTCGGTGTATCGGGGCGGAGCAATAGCACCCTATTTGATATGGTGTGCTCTATGATGAGTACTACTGAGTTTCCTATTTCCTTTTGGGTGTTATGCGCTTGAGAAGCTGCATACCTATTGAATAGGGTTCAAATCAAATCAGTTGCCTACCACTTCATATATGATATGGAAAGGGAAGAGCCCATATCTTAAGCTCGTTAAGATTTGGGGTTGTCCGGCCTATGTCTAAAAGCAAAATCCGGACAAGCTCGAGGCAAGGTCTGTTATGTAGAACTGGAAAGGTTCAAGCTATACAAACTGCAGCTGATGATTTGGAAGAACCAAAGGATTCAATAGTTTCAAACGAACCTCAGCCTCTCCGCCGATCTAGTAGGGTTCCTCACCCACCTGAGAGACACTTCGGTTTCTCTATGATAGTGGGAGCGAGGATTGCATCATGAGATGATGACCCAACTAGTTTCGAGCTGGCCATCAGGAGTGGGACTCTGTAAGAATGGCTGGATGCTTATCGATCTGAGATGGAATCCTTATACACCAACAAAGTATGGACTTTGGTTGCTTTATCTGAAGGGTTAAATCCCCATCAGGAGCGAGTATATCTTGAGAAGATTACTTGGTGTACATGGAAAAGTTGAGACTTTCAAAGCTATGCTTAGGTCCATCCAGATCCTACTTGCCACGGCTACATACCATGACTACGATATCTGGTGGTTGGGTGTCATGACTGATTTTCTAAATGATGTTTTAGAAGAGAGCGTCTATAAGTACACAGCCAGAGGGCTTCGCAGTCAGTGGGAGCAGCGGAAACATGAGCAAGATGTTTTATATGATAAAGCAGGCATCGCGGAGTTGGAACATCTGTTTTGATATGGTAGTCAAAGAGTTTGACTTTATCAAAATGGTAGATGAACCTTGTATATACAAAAAGGTAGTAGAGAGTATGGTGGTGATCCTCGTAGAATACGTGGATGACATACTCTTGATAGGGAAGGAGTTTCCTATGCTACGCTCGGTCAATCTCCGCTTATCACAAGGATTCTCCATATAGGATCAAAGTGATACCTCCTAAATCCGGGGTTTTGGATCTATGAGATAGATCTAATTGGATGTTAAGATACTCACTAGTTGTAGTGAGATGGTATCAATCAATCCTGAGGAGAATCACTGGAAAGGTTCCAGAGTGATAAGGACGACTGAATGTCAGTCGCAGGCATTGTCTTTATCCTCAGTGGAGGGACGGTATGTTGGAAGAGTTCCAGGCAAGATACCGTGACAAAACTAGACGATTAAAGGCAAGATACATCGTTACCAAGGATGCTACCAAAGAGGCAGTCTGGATACATATAAGTTCATGCGATGAACTTCGTTCCTACCATTGTGTGACAATGGAGTTGTGGCTTATGCCAAGGAACTACCGTCCCATCAGAAATCCAAATATAATTCTTAGGCAGTATCACGTGATCATGGAGATAGATGATCTCCAGGAAAATCAAGGTTAGGAGAGTAGACACAGAGGACGACAGCGTGGATGCACTCACAAAGGCCTTTTTCCCAGTAAAGACTTTTATGGGATGGTTGAGTATGGGATACTTCAACCGTAGCTAATTGTTGGGTATGCGATACCATAACAGATGGCCCTAGTGCAAGTGAGAGATTGTTAGTTATATGTATGCCCTAGAGGCCATTACTGTACATACGATGTATATTGTAGTGGATGCTAGGACATATATAGGGAGGACTTTCTTGCTCGACATGATAGTATGCTATCTGGTTGTACTTTATCTCAACATGTACTCAGATTGTCTCTATATTACATGTTGATAAAGCCCTTAGGATATGTACTCGACTACTGGGACTATGATGAGATCATACTAGTGGGGCCACGGTAGTCGACGAGTACATCCTATAACTGTTCCTAGTCGAGGGTGTATCGAGACAGGGCATCGATACACCAGAGTAGACTAGCGTATACGCATCTTGACCCATATGATGGGCGATGGATGATCCCATATCCATCGGTGTTTGACATCAAGGATGGTGTACGGGTGCTCAGTGGAGACTGGGTACACTGGACGGACTCGCCGAGAACTCCCAGATGGTATTATACCTCACGTCAGATGGCAGTTCTCCGGTGACACTGGTACAGAGTAGTCTGTTGACCCGAGATCGTCATAAAGTCTTGTGTGATTCCCACTGTGCTTTGATTTCCATCATACCACGTCCAAGAGGGCGTGCAAAAAGGTGGCTTTTGGGTATAGTCCCGAATCACATGGAGGCAATGAGCAATAGGAGGGGATTCGTCTCTCCCGGTATAGGGAGTTGATGTTGTGCTGTGTTCGATTGCCTATAACCGGAAATCCCTGGCCAGGGTTGCTGAGATTTACTGGTAAGTGTTATCAGTAGTTTCTCGAACTGTTATAGACCTCATATCGACACGACTTATCGAGCTACTGGGGACTGACGTTTATCACCCCTAGGCGAGATATGCAACATATCAGACGACGAGACCGGACTGTACGGGAGTGTTACTGTTTGGATTCACAGGAGAATGTACAGGCTTGCTTGTTGATCTTCTGAGCGCTCAATACCTGGGTAGCTGTTACGTTTAGCTGACTGCTTGCAGCTTGTGGGTGTTTGATATGATCATCACCTACTGCCGGCGTATTGACGATTCTTTAGAGTCCTACACAGAGGTTTCTTGGCTCAGGCAAAACGGAGTAGGAGCATATATGTGATATGTGCGGGACCGAGGATAATGCGATATGTGATACCGTATTATATTCTCGCGATATTTGATATCAGCCGGGTCATCGGATCAAGTGTTGATTCGATGAATCGGTACGGATATATATTAGTCGGTTATATGCGATATAGCCGGATTGTCGGATCAAGTGTTGATTCGATAATTTAATGAATAATAATATATATGATATATTAAATGACATTAACTAATATTAGCTCACTAAAAAATTCTTTTTCTCACTCAGATAATACGTTGATATATATGCGATATATGTTAATTGTATTATTTTATTTGGTTACAACAAATATTATATATGTGATATATAATATTGTAACATGATATGATAAATAATGCAACATGTTTAGTAAAGATTAAACAAGATTAGGGTTTGATTTGGGTTAATGCTTTCTAGATGATTCTAGAAGGTTTAGTTTTGTTTTGTGAAAGATATTTTGTTATGACTCATCCTTAACCTAACCCAAACCCTACACCCTTGGTTAAATCTCTACAATGGTTTGGATAACCATGGTTGCATAATTCATCATTATCATCTTTGCATTATTCATCACAAAAGAAATTCAATATTCATTGTTCATCTTCTTCCTTCATTCTCTTCATGAAAAAGCTTTCTAGATTTTTCCAAAGTGATGAAAATATGTAAGAAAAAGATAAATAAAGAGAGCAAAAATCCTACTTCATCATCCTCATCTTCCCTTGCCATTTAGATGAGGGTGTTCACATCATTTCATGAGTGTTAGCTTGTGTTAACGGAACTTCAAGGTAGATCATCTTAGTATCGATGATCGGAAGCAAAGGTTGCATCTTTCTCTTCGTGGAACCTCTCGAGAGTCCGGAACCCGATGATCGCAGCGAAGGGACCACAACACGGAGCATATGAAGTGAAGGACCGGATCTACAAAGGTTGTAATCCCTCTCACTTAGTGTTAAAGTTGTTAACATGCCAGTTTTCTCCTAATCTCTAGTTTAAAGATCCGTATTCGGGTTGTTCGGCACGGCTAAATTTTTAATCGGGCATGGTTGATGCCTCGTAGACCCTTGTGCGCGTGCCTAGCAACCCTACATCGGTATCCTCCGGATAACCACCGAGTCCAAATACTATCATCGGTAGGTAGTGCTCCCCTGCCAGGCTCACCGCCTAACTATACGAGTCTTCTTGCCCCGGGGTACCTGATTTAACGAATTCTCGGTGTGTAGTTAGAAAATGTATAGAAATCACAACCAAAGAAATTTTTGACCGCAATCAATAACGGTGTCGATTGTAGCGCGTTAGCGAGTGCGGATCGTCCACACGGAAAGTGAGATCCGTTCGAATTCGAATTAGATGAATTGAAAATTAAAGAAAAGAAAGAAAAGACAATTCAATTCAAGATTTAAAAGTGAATTCAAGAATCATCTAGATCTAAATCTAATTAATAAGAAAACATTTAAAATCAAGAATTAAGAATTGATGATTTCCAATCCAATAATCAAGAATCGAAGTAAGGCTCGTAGGAATCGATCGAATCTAAAGACGTGATGAAATCTATTGTTTACGTATTCTTATCCATCGATGAAATTGATACTAGAATGATGATGATCAACGAGAATTAGGGATTTCTTGCGGAAACTAGGGTTTCATCATCTATCCCTTGTCCTTTCGTTGATCTCATTCACATTCTAGCCTCTACTAAATTCAAGAATCGATCGTGGATCTCTAATTAAGAGCGAACACAATCAAGAAAGCATCACTCGAAACTAGGTCATCGATTCTTCAATTTACTAAGGTTTACAAAACTCATAGAACTTAAGAATATTTTTAAGATTTGTAACATCATCATCTATTGATTCTCTCGACTCCTTCACGAGCGGAGTTTTACTCAAACATCATAACAAGAAACACAATCAAGAATTGAGATCGAATCATGATGCAAGAATGTAAAGAAAGCAAGATAAAAGAATTTCACCTTTTATTTATCAACAATTTCGTTACAAATCACTCAAGAACTACAATGAGGAAAGAACTCGATCGTCGATTTGGCTTCGCTCGTCTTCGTGAGTCGCGGATCGGCTTGGATCACTTGCTCTGATGAAGATCGGCTTCGCTCCTAAAAGGTTGAAGGCTTCTCGCTTGAATTGTACTCGGTGTTCTTGATTTTGGCTTGGATTTTGAATTGGGGATTAGGGTTTAGATTTACAAGTTGTGTCACTCAACTTATGTGAAGAGATGATGGAATGAACAACTTAATGAACAACCCAAAACCCTAGATCAAGGTTTCCTTTTATAGCCATCTTAACCCTAAATCTAGAATTCTAATTTCAAATTTCCCTCCAAAATGAACCACTTTTCCCTCCAAAATGAACTACCTCATTTGAATTTTCCCTCCAAAATGAACTACCTCATTTGAATTTTCCCTCCAAAATGAGGTTGTTAGAAAGAATCTTCTAGAAGAAGTTTGTTGGAGGGAATATTCTAGAATGAAGTTGTTACAAGGAGGCTTCTAGAAGAAGGTTGTTATAAGGAGGCTTCTAGAAGAAGGTTGTTGGAGGGAATATTCTAGAATGAGAAATATTCTTGGGTAAGGTTGTTAGGATGAGCCTTCTGGATGAAGCCACGTGGTGTTTCTGGAGACTTCTGGAAGCTTTTCTGTTACAGGGAAGGCATGTGTGGAAAATTGAACCACTGATGACGTCATCAAGTCGCGGATCCGCGGCGCCAAGGGCACTCTGGCCGCGGATCCACGACTCTATAGTAGCCTTAGGGCATGGAACTTCTGGGCTTTTGTTGGGCTGATTTTTGGCCTTTGTAAAATGTGTGGAATCTCATTGTACTTTCTCTATTTCTACCAGATCTCAAGTCTTGGACTTGGCGCATTTTTATCAGCACTTTTGACAGTTTCGGCTTTTCTCCTGAAATTTCCTGCACAGATTCTCGAGACAAGTGTTGCGCTATACAAAGATTATGCGATGTAATGATAAACACTCAATTTCCCTCAGAAATGTTGGTTTTAATATATAACACAAGTTATTTGATATTTTACGGCTGTTTTGCTAATATGTGCTATATTAATACCGAACACCTCTAGATGAGTACAAATGGTAGGGAAATTGACGTGTTAAAAACGTAATATTTTCGACTGATCAAATTCCCCCAAACTTATTTTTGGTCGTCTCGAGCAAACTGTTTTATTAGAAAGAGAAGGAGAAAATAAAAAAAAAAAAGAAAAACTAACTAGCACACTTTCATAGGCAACACGATTGCACTGAGCACGTGCAACAAGCCTTTAAACCTCTAGGTGTCCCTAGTAGGAGGAGTGTTGTCTCCTGAGGTTTTCAGCGGATTGCACCCACAAAATGCAATAATAAAAGGAAGACCGTGAAAATTACATATAAAGAAAAGAATTATAAAAGAAAAGTTTTGAAAATTAGAGTTTCCAACTATACTAGCTTTTCGGTTGTCATGAGCCCTATCTTAAAAGTCATGAAAAAATGTCAGAAATCACATCATCCCTCAATAAAACATCGTCTTTATTCTTCATTCCTATCTTTCTTCCAAACATCGATCATATAACCCTACATGTGTGTAATAGACATCCCTACATCCGGAAAATTCAATTCAAGCCATCATACTCTTGTCCATCTGCCTCAGTACTTTTTAATTTGATGAATATTTGGATGAATTTGCTCACACACTTTCTTGCGACCGTTAACACTTCTTGAGGTACTAACCGACCGATTACTCATGTGCATGCTTATTAGGTGTTTTTCCTTGTCTTCGACCACCTAAGGCTTAGCAGTGACTCCCAGACCAGTTGGTCTAAGGCACTATGTGAAGAGACACCCTCGCTATATTTTTTTATTGCTGCCTTGGCGATAACAAAACCAGTGTTCATTTTTTTCGCCATTTTATTTTTTATTTATTCTTTTTATTTCCTTCATACTTTTGGATTTAGACAAGAGCATTTCAAGGTATCCTTTACTATCCCGAGTTTCAAGACGTGTGTAAGTGCGTATAGTAAGGCATCAACGTTCAAAATGTTTGGCTTCCAGAATAGGAACTATTTTTCAGACTTAATTTTTTCCTCAGATTAGTAACTTCCGTTATCTTACTAACTCTTGGGTCAACGGCTCATAACTACTTATTACTAGTTCGTTTAAGAAAACTTCTAATTTTCTTGGTTTTCTTAAATTTTTCCAATCTTTTGGATGTAATTTTTCACTATCTAATCTTTTATTATCTTATTTATATACAAAAATTTTATTTTTTTTGAAAATTTTTAAATTTTTATAGGTTTTCAAAAATGTTTGGTGCTTATGCGAAGTATGATGCAAATGATGTGAAAATAAGCACAAACCTCCCCCCAAACTTGTTTTCAACAGTGTCTTCACTGTTGCCTTCTGTTAAATCTCAAAAACCTGTAAGCTTGGGAGGAAATTTATTAAAGGGGGCAAAATATTTAAGTGAAGATCCTCCCCCAAATCTATTTTTGGCTCACCATTTTCAGAAAAATAATTTCTTTTCAAGAGCCAGAAAATATAAACCCCCCCTCCAAACTTGAGTTAAACAATGTTAATCTTTGAAAATCACAAGAGGGGGTCAAGAATCATTGGTCGATACCAAGCTTTGCAAAGACCGAAAGTTAACACCAACCATTCGAAAATTTTATCAATGTAGTGCTCAGGTTGGTGGAAGAAGAAGTGGGGAAAGGGTAAGTGGTGGAATAGAATGTGTGTGCGTCTCATTTTGGAAAGACGATGCAGTGAATGTGATGGATTACTCACATTCTTTTTACAGTCCAGAAGAAGGGGTGGAGATTCAATTTCATTGCTTGGGAAATGATTCTTCTCAACACCCGTGTCATTCAAAAATGCGAGTTCATCAGCGAAAATTTTCTCAAAAGTTCCATCAATACCCCGAGAAATAATGTCATCACAAAGCGCGGGGTGATCTTCAGACTCCAAAAACAGTTCATAATCAGTGTTAGTTGTTGACCCGGACATCTCGGTGGAAGAGTCCGTATGTGTATGATACATAGTTGGGTCAAACAACAACATATGAAAAGAGTCTAGATCGGTATCATGAGGATCATCAAATTCGCTGCTGTCGACATCCATTAATTCGACAGAATAGACTTGAGCAGTAGGTTCGGAGGGTACACTTCCCAACTTGTAAATGTTCAGCTCAATTGACCTATTCCCGAAGGATAGGGTCATAGAGCCATTACGACAGTTGATGATAGCGTTGGAAGTGGCCAAAAGGGGGCGACCTAAAATCACCGGAATTTGATTCCGTGGGTTCGCTACAGGCTGTGTATCAAGTACAATAAAGTCCACAGGGAATACAAATTCCCCGATTTTTATTAACACATCCTCCAGTTCACCCCTAGGTTTGGTGATTGATCGGTCAGCCATCTGGAGAGTTATGCTTGAGGGCTTTAACACCCCGATACCTAGTTGCTCGTAAACCGAGTATGGAAGCAAGTTAACACTAGCGCCAAGGACAAGTAGAGCACGGTTGATGTGTTTTTCCCCGATAGAAATAGAAATAGTAGGATAGCCAGGGTCCTTACGTTTCCGTGGCAATTGTTGAGGGAAAACCGTGTCTACAGTCTTTGCCATAAATATCTTCTTGGGCACTTGAGTCTTCCTCTTCCTAGTGCACAAGTTCTTAAGAGTTTTCGCATAGGACAGAACTTGTTGGATAGCATCTAGGAGAGGGATGTTGATATTAACTTGCTTAAACATGTCCACAAGCTTCTCCATTTGGGCATTGGGTTTGTTGGGCCTCAACCTATTTGGAAATAGAGCTCTGGGTCCAACATTTGTGGAGAAGGTTGTGGGGATGGGAAGGATGAAGTGGGTGGAGGGTTCGAGCCTTTGGGAAAATGGAGAATAAGCTCGGAAGAAGACAGTAAATTAGACGAAATAGGATAAGAAGTACAAGTGTGAGTGGAAGTGGAAGTGGAAGTGGAAGCCTGAAGTTCACTTGATTCCTCAACATCAATCTGTTTACCCACATGATTGTCTAGCACTCTTCCAGATCTCAACGTGGTAAATGCATCCACATTTGTATAATGTGAAGGTCCAGGATCAGGTAGGGGTTGAGTTGAAAGATTCCCTTTCTCTCTTGCACTTATTTCGGCTTTTAATTGTGCAATTTGTTCTTCCATCGATTTAATACTCTTACTTTAGGAGTCAGAGTTTTTCTGGATTTTATCGACGGAAGATTGAATTGTCAAAAGCCAGTTCATGAATGAAGAGGATTCCTCAGTACCAGTCAACTGCAAAGGATTATTCGGTGCGGGTGTGTTGACCGGATTTTGAAAGTTTTGTGTTTGGAAAAGGTGCTGACTCAATTGGAGTGGTTGTTGTTGTGGTGGAAGAGCCCTTTGGAAATTGTTTTGGGTTGGAACCGTGTTTTGAGTTTGTGATTGGTTCCAAGCAAAAGGACATTCTTCCATCAAATGTGAAGGGTTTGAACAGCAGCCACACACGGTTTTGGGAAGTGTGTATTGGTTTAGGGAGGCTGAAGAGATTTTATTTTCTATAGCATCGAGTTTCCTTTATATTGCGGCCATTTCGGCTCTCATTATGACGGAAATATCGAGTTGATTGACCTCTTCCCTAGGCGGTGGTGGTCTAACACTTTCCCATTGTAAAGTGTTTTGAGCTAAATCTTCTAGATATTTCTAAGCTTCACCATCATCTTTGGTCATGAAAGTGCCTTGACACATGATTTCAAGCATCTGTCTAGTAGCGAGATCAATACCCTCATAGATAATTCGACACAAATCCCATCTAGAGATTCCGTGATGAGGACATTGGATAAGAAGATCCTTGAACCGTTCAAAACATTTCCAAAATGGTTCAGTAGGAAGTTGGGTAAATTTGAAGATTTCGCTCCGAACCCGGCTGGTCTTGTGATTGGGATAAAATTTCTTAAGGAATGCTGTAACAAATTCATCCCATTTTGAAATAGAATGTGCGGTTGTATTGTAAAGCCACTTCTCAGCTAAGTCGCACAAAGTGAATGGGAGAAAACGTAAACGCAGAGCATCCACAAACAGTTGTGACGTTCCAATCATTGCGCATACGTTTTCAAATTTGGAGATAAAAGCGTATGCATCTTCAGAATCAAGACCGTGAAATTTGGGTAACAGTTCGATGAATTGGGGATTGATTTCAAAATTTTGCCCCGTTGGCTGGTGGAATGGAAAGACAGGTGGGAAGGGGAACACGTGAAGGATAGTATCTCTCTTAGAGAGAAATGCGTGGAGGATTTTGCGCACCTGCGGGCGGTGGCTGAGTGGTGTAAAAGTTTAATGGATATCCGTCCATCGCGGTGGTGGTGGGAAAAAGAAAAGGTAGAAATACCGACTTTGGGGTCGATAGGGGAAAACGCGGACAAGACGGGAACTAGAATCCCGTGTCCAGCCGAGCTTATACTAAAGGGTTTAGTACAAGTGGCAGCATTGATATAATTAGGGGAAATGATGTAATTGGTGTTTGTTTTGAAAAATATACGGATTTTTTTTTTGAAAAAAATGATGCAAATCACAAAAAATGTAACAAGCAACGCTAAGTCTAGTGGTCACCTAGGTCAAGGCTCTAGACCACTCCTAACTGCCAAAAGACAAGTCGCGGGATCAATCCTCCACTACCTCTTTGTCCCTCCTGTGGTCAGGTAAGTGGCAGGTTCTCCACTGCATAAGTAGTGGGCCTAATTAAGTAACCACTTGCCTTAGACACACTTGCCTTAGACACCACAAAAGAAACGCGGATAAGCAATAGATTACCCACGGCCTTCTTCTGTCCTAAGTGAGCGCGACGGTCCTTAGAGTCATGTCTAGATTTCTTTTAGTTAATGAGAGTAATGCGGATGCAAGTTTGTGATTTTCGGGGCTTAGAAAGGGTAATGAACTCCCCACCTAATCTGAATTTGGTCTTTACCCCTTAATTTCCGTATTAAAAATGCAAACAACCAAGATCAAACGCGCACAATTTTTTTATTTTTGCGGCGCTGCGAATTTTGCAAAGAAACCTGCAGCAAATTTGTTATTGGAGCAGACAGAGAAGGAGATAAAAAAGTGAAGAAGTCACCTGAAACAAATGGTACAGTAATTCAGCTAAACAGCCGCGGAACCGCCGCAATTGTCGCCTTAAACCGCGGATCCGCCGCGGTTCTACAAAATCTCTGCATAAAAATTTTTGCTACTGTTCCTTCTTGCCTCCTGAGCTCTCTGGAGTTCTCTGAAAATTTTTCCTGTTGCTCCACAGATTCCAGATTTCCTCGCAACAAATCACAATGAATCGTTTAGTGTTTGCGCGAATTTAGATCTAAAAATTTTGATGGAATAAATTTTCAACTCAAATTTCAAAAACAAACAAATTAGCACACGATCCCCAGCAACGGCACCATTTGATTGAATGAATTCTCGGTGTGTAGTTAGAAAATGTATAGAAATCACAACCAAAGAAATTTTTGACCGCAATCAATAACGGTGTCGATTGTAACGCGTTAGCGAGTACGGATCGTCCACAGGGAAAGTGAGATCTGTTTGAATTCGAATTAGATGAATTGAAAATTAAAGAAAAGAAAGAAAAGACAATTCAATTCAAGATTTAAAAGTGAATTCAAGAATCATCTAGATCTAAATCTAATTAACAAGAAAACATTTAAAATCAAGAATTAAGAATTGATGATTTCCAATCCAATAATCAAGAATCGAAGTAAGGCTCGTAGGAATCGATCGAATCTATAGACGTGATAAAATCTATTGATTACGTATTCTTATCCATCGATGAAATTGATACTAGATCGATGATGATCAACGAGAATTAGGGATTTCTTGCGGAAACTAGGGTTTCATCATCTATCCCTTGTCCTTTCGTTGATCTCATTCACATTCTAGCCTCTAGTAAATTCAAGAATCGATCGTGGATCTCTAATTAAGAGCGAACACAATCAAGAAAGTATCGCTCGAAACTAGGTCGTCGATTCTTCAATTTACTAAGGTTTACAAAACTCATAGGACTTAAGAATCGTTTCAAGATTTGTAACATCATCATCTATTGATTCTCTCGACTCCTTCACGAGCGGAGTTTTACTCAAACGTCATAACAAGAAACACAATCAAGAATTGAGATTGAATCATGATGCAAGAATGTAAAGAAATCAAGATAAAAGAATTTCACCTTTTATTTATCAACAATTTTGTTACAAATCACTCAAGAACTAAAATGAGGAAAGAACTCGATCGTCGATTTGGCTTCGCTCATCTTCGTGAGTCGCGGATCGGCTTGGATCACTTGCTCGGATGAAGATCGGCTTCGCTCCTAAAAGGTTGAAGGCTTCTCGCTTGAATTGTACTCGGTGTTCTTGATTTTGGCTTGGATTTTGAATTGGGGATTAGGGTTTAGGTTTACAAGTTGTGTCACTCAACTTGTGTGAAGAGATGATGGAATGAACAACTTAATGAACAACCCAAAACCCTAGATCTAGGTTTCCTTTTATAGCCATCTTAACCCTAGATCTAGAATTCAAATTTCAAATTTCCCTCCAAAATGATGTAGGGTTGCTATGCACGCTCACAAGGTTCTACGAGGCATCAACCATGCCCGATTTAAAAATTAGCCGTGCCGAACAACCCGAAGCCGGATCTTTAAACTAGAGATTAGGCGAAAACTAACATGCTAAACATTTTAACACTAAGTGAGAGGGATTACAACCTTTGTAGATCCGGTCCTTCACTTCATATGCTCCGTGTTGTGGTCCCTTCGCTGCGATCATCGGGTTCCGGACTCTCGAGAGGTCCCACGAAGAGAAAGATGCAGTCTTACTTCCGATCTTCGATACAAAGATGATCTACCTTGAAGTTTCATTAACACAAGCTAACACTCACTAAAATTGAGTGAACACTCTCATCTAAAGGGCAGGGGAAGATGAGGATGATGAAGTAGGATTTTTGCTCTCTTTATTTATCTTTTTCTCACATTTATTCATCACTTGGAAAAAGCTAGTAAGCTTTTTCCATGAAGAAAAGAAGGAAGAAGAAGATGAATAATGTTAGAATTTCTTTTGTGATGAATAGAAAAAGAAATAATATGATGAATAATGCAACCATGGTTGACTAAACCCATGTAGAGAATTAACTAGGATTAGGGTTTGGGTTGGGTTAAAGCATGAGTCGCTTGAAAATATCTTTCACAAAACAAAACCAAAACCTTCTAGAATCATCTAGAAAGCTTAACCCTAATCCAAACCCTAATCATGTTTAAACTCCACTAAATATGTTGCATTAGTTATCATATCATGTTACAATATTATATATCACATATATAATATTTATCGTAACAAAATAAAATAATACATTTAACATATATCGCATATATATCAATGTATTACCCGAGTGAGAAAAAGAATCTTTTAGTGAGCAAATATTAGTTAATGTAATTTAATATATCATATATCTTATTATACATTAAATTATCGAATCAACACTTGATCTGACAATCCGGCTATATCGCATATAACCGACTAATATATATCCGTACCGATTCATCGAATCAACACTTGATCCGATGACCCGGCTGATATCAAATATCGCGAGAATAGAATACGGTATCTCATATCGTATTATCCTCGGTCCCGCACATATCACATATGTGCTCCTACTCCGTTTTGCCTGAGCCAAGAAACCTCTGTGTAGGACTCTAAAGAATCGTCAATACGCCGGCAGTAGGTGATGATCATATCAAACACCCACAAGCTGCAAGCGGTCAGCTAAACGTAACAGCTACCCAGGTATTGAGCGCTCAGAAGATCAACAAGCAAGCCTGTACATTCTCCTGTGAATCCAAACAGTAACACACCCGTACAGTCCGGTCTCGTCGTCTGATATGTCGCATATCTCGCCTAGGGGTGGTAAACGTCAGACCCCAGTAGCTCGATAAGTCGTGTCGATATGAGATATAACAGTTCGAGAAACTACTGATAACAATTACCAGTAAATCTCAGCAACCCTGGCCAGGGATTTCCGGTTATAGCCAATCGAACACAGCACAACATCAACTCCCTATACCGGGAGAGACGAATCCCCTCCTATCGCTCATTGCCTCCATGTGATTCAGGACTGTACCCAAAAGCCACCTTTTGCACGCCCTCTTGGACGTGGTATGATGGAAATCAAAGAACAGTGGGAATCACACAAGACTCTATGACGATCTCGGGTCAACAGACTACTATGTACCAGTGTCACCGGAGAACTGCCATCTGACGTGAGGTATAATACCATCTGGGAGTTCTCGGCAAGTCCGTCCAGTGTACCTAGTCTCCACTGAGCACCCGTACACCATCCTTGATGTCAAACACCGTTGGATATGGGATCATCCATCGCCCATCATATGGGTCAAGATGCGTATACGCTAGTCTACTCTGGTGTATCGATGCCCTGTCTTGATACACCCTCGACTAGGAACAGTTATAGGATGCACTCGTCGACTACCGTGGCCCCACTAGTATGATCTCATCATAGTCCCAGTAGTCGAGTACATATCCTAAGGGCTTTATCAACATGTACTATAGAGACAATCAGAGTACATGTTAAGACAAAGTACAACCAAATAGCATACTATCATGTCGAGCAAGAAAGTCCTCCCTATATATGTCCAAGCATCCATTACAATATACATCGTATGTACAGTAATGGCCTCTAGGGCATACATATAACTAACAATCTCCCACTTGCACTAGGGCCATCTGTTATGGTATCGCATACCCAACAATTAGCTGCGGTTGAAGTATCTCATACTCAACCATCCCATAAAAGTCTCTACTGGGAAAAAGGCCTTTGTGAGTGGATCCGCGCTGTCGTCCTCTGCGTCTACTTTCCTAACCTCGATCTCCCTGGAGATCAACCATCTCCATGATCAGGTGATACTGCCTAAGAATTATATCTGGATTTCTGATGGGACGGAAGTTCCTTGGCTAAAGCCACAACTCCATTGTCACACAATAGTAGGAACGAAGTTCATCTCATGAACTTATATGTATCCAGACTGCCTCTTTGGTAGCATCCTTGGTAACGATGTATCTTGCCTTTAATCGTCTAGTATGTCACGGTATCTAGCTTGGAACTCTTCCAACATACCGTCCCTCCACTGAGGGTGTAGACAATGCCTGCGACTGACATTCAGTCGTCCTTATCACTCTGGAACCTTTCCAGTGATTCTCCTCAGGATTGATTGATACCATCTCACTACAACTAGTGAGTATCCTAATATCCAATTAGATCTATCTCATAGATCCAAAATCCCGGATTTAGGAGGTATCACTTTGATCCTATATGGAGAATCCTTGTGATAAGCGGAGATTGACCGAGCTTAGCATATGAAACTCCTTCCCTATCAAGAGTATGTCATCCACGTACTCTACGAGGATCACCACCATACTCTCTACTACCTTTTTGTATATACAAGGTTCATCTACCATTTTGATGAAGTCAAACTCTTTGACTACCACATCAAAACAAATGTTCCAACTCCGCGATGCCTGTTTTATCATATAAAACATCTTGCACATGTTTCCGCTGCTCCCACTGTCTACGAAGCCCTCTGGCTGTGTACTTATAGACGCTATCTTCTAAATCATCATTTAGAAAATCAGTCATGACACCGAACCACCAGATATCGTAGTCATGGTATGTAGCCGTGGCAAGTAGGATCTGGATGGACTTAAGCATAGCTTTGAAAGTCTCAACTTTTCCATGTACACCAAGTAATCTTCTCAAGATATATTCGCTCCTGATGGGGATTTAACCCTTCAGATAAAGCAACCAAAGTCCATACTTTGTTGGTGTATAAGGATTCCATCTCAGATCGATAAGCATCCAGCCATTCTTACAGAGTCTCACTCCTGATGGCCTGCTCGAAACTAGTTGGGTCATCATCTCATGATGCAATCCTCGCTCCCACTGTCATAGAGAAACCGAAGTATCTCTCAGGTGGGTGAGAAACCATACTAGATCGGCGGAGAGGCTGAGGTTCGTTGGAAACTATTGAATCCTTTGGTTCTACCAAATCATCAGCTGCAGTTTGTATAGCTGGAACCTTTCCAGTTCTACATAACAGACCTTACCTCGAGCTTGTCCGGATTTTGCTTTTAGACATAGGCCGGACAACCCCAAATCTTAACGAACTTAAGATATGGGCTCTTCCCTTTCCATATCACATATGAAGTGGTAGGCAACTGATTTGATTTGAACCCTATTCAATAGGTATGCAACTTCACAAGTGCATAACTCCCAAAAGGAAAATAGGAAACTCAGCAGTACTCATCATAGAGCACACCATATCATATAGGGTGTGATTGCTCCGCCCCGATACACCGACGTGCTGTGGTGTATACGGAGGAGTAATGCCGAGAGAGAATCTCATTCTCCTTTAGAATAGTCCAGGAATTCCGTGCTCAAGTATTCTCCCCCCTGATCACATCAAAGGACATAATACTTATACCTGTATTTTGGTTCTCTACTTCTAACTCATATTCTGTGAATATCTCGAAAGGTTCTGACTTGTGTTTCAACAGAGACATATGTCTGAATCTTAAGAGATTATCAGAGAATGTAATGAAGTACAAAAAACCGGTCTTGGCATGTGTAGACAGGGGACTTTCATACATCAGCATGTATCAATCCCAAGAGTTCACTAACTCTTTCTCTGTTTCCAATAAACAGAGCTATGGTCATCGTATTTTTGTGACATGACCGGCAGGTTTCACAAGATGTAAATTCAAACTAATTTAAATATGCATCTATATGTAACTTTAGCCAGTCGGGTCGTATTGATATGACCTAGTCTACAATGCCTCAAGAAGGATTCGTTCATTTCTGAACTCTTCCTCTCGTGTGTGTTCTGTATACTAAGAACTGTAGTTTGATTAAGAACGTTAATGCTTTTAGATAACGCGCCTGAACCGATCAACTCTTGATATAGGAAATGTTCAAAACATTATCCAACAATACAAAATTATATCCTTTCTTTACTAATAAAGAGAGTGATATGATGTTGTATATCAGGTTCGGTATCTAATAACATTCGTTCAGAATCAATGTATTCTGGTAATACAGGGTGATAGTGACCAACAGACTTGGCTGCAACACTTGCACCATTTTCTATCTCATGAAACTTATCACCCGTTCTCAGTTCTCTACCTATCTGTAGCCCATGTAACAGATTACATGTGCGGGATCCTGATCCGGTATCACATACCCAGGACGTAAAGGATACTGAGAAACAGTTCTCTGTAATGAACACACCCAAAGATGATGCATCATCATGCACTTTCTTCGTTTGGGCGGCACGGGAAATCTGGTATTCCCCAATTTCCTGCTCTGTCTTATAACAATTATAAGTTGGAGCGGGACCAACGTTCCCCAGCTCAGTATAACAAGCGGGTTCGGTTAATTCATCCGTTTTATTATCTTGATTAAGGCGTGATATGGTCGCTACCTGGAGAGAGAGAGAAGAAAACACTCAGCGTATGCTCTTGCAAGATTAGATTGGTTATCTAATATATCTAATCAGGATATCTCCCACTGTTTTAATCAAATCTTCCTTCAAACCCTAAAAGGAAAGACTAGCCGGGATTAATTACACGCTACAAGTTCGCCAATCTTTCAGCCAGGCCAGTGTCGGTACTTTGAGGGAGGTCCCCCGTGCTTTCGCACGAACCTAATTAAAGTAAACCTCGTTTTCCCAGAGGCGTAACCCCGTTAACACCTTTCTAGACACCTACTTGATCGGCTAATTGTAATGTGTAAAAGTCTCCCAGGAGTAAATCTTACTCGCAGCGGGTATCGGGATCCAACTATCTCATAGAAGGTATGCAATCTCATTGCAAATTTCAACACTTGAAATTCCCAATAATATTTTGCCCCTAGCGATCTATGACCTTAACTAAGTCAACAAATCATAAATCGCAAGTCAAGTTCAACCCGTACATTTTCCGATTGAATTAAACCCACCCGTACGACCCTTAACTGAGTCAAGAAGGCCGTACGAATACCCTAATCCAATCACATCTCATGTTTTAGCAGATAAACATTACTTAGCTACCGTACACTATGCCTTAACTAAGTCAACAAACATAGCACGAATACTAAATAATATCTATCTGAAATGACGGAGGGCTACGCAGGTTTTTCAGAAAACCCTGAGCGTAATGAACTTGATATCGTTGTAGAATCGAGTGATTTTAAATGGAGTGTTTTTTAGGCTTTTCTAGTTTTGCTAAAGGGGTCACACCCGGTGAAGGGATCGTCGGCCCTTTCCTCATCGAATAAGGTGCAGGATATTTCACAAATATCACTATGCAAAGCAAGAACTATAGAAGCAATCAAAAGACAAACCGAGTTTGTAGTATCTGCCAGTTATTGCTAAAGGAGTCACTCCCGGTGAAGGGATCTCGGTCCTTTCCTTATCGAATAAGGTGCTGGATGTTCTACAAGGAACACCACTATGCAAAGCAAGAACTAGAGCTATCAGTTTTTATACAAGTTTCTACAACATCTTAGGTTTCTTTTATTTCATTAATCTCATTAATGAAGTCCTATTTTATTATGCTTCCCAAGCATCTCTTTTGAAACGAAATCTGCAATATAACATATATCTCATATATATAATATAAACATTCGTCTCAGGCAGTAATATGATCTCATCACAGAACATTGCAGCAGAAGAAACATATATGAAATATTGGATATTCTAGGACGTCCGTGTTTTCAATACGAGCCTGTATAAAACACGGATTCCACGGTCGCGATGAATAGCCAAACCCACATCCCTAGACCCCTAAGAGAGCGGCAAGTAACACTGCCAATTCTAGGGTTAGGAGACCCGGTCTCGACTCCTCGAGATGGTCTCCCATTGGACCCTAGAACCCGGTTACTTGTGCTCCCCGCCTTGGGTCTACCTAATGCGGAAAAGTAAATAATATACAACGGTGACATCTTCCGCAACCTGGAAGTGCCCCAATAAAAGAATATTACATACAAATGAATTTTACATGAATGAAAAAGAAAAAACTCTCATCTCACATAAAACCCCCGGCTATTCAAACGCGACGATCCAATATAACATATCACAGCAACACATAATATCTCATATCATCAACGTAAGCAAGTATGCGTATCCCGATTGTCGTTGATGTATAGCAACGAAGCCGGCGATACACCACATACTACGCTTACGATCACAGAAAAGAAAGTGTAAAACTACAACAGTTGGAATCCGCAATCTCTTTAGACATCGCATGCCTAACCAAATGAATTTCTTAGACATCGCATGCCTAACAATTATAAACCCCGCATTTTAGTCTCATTATCGAAAACTCTTTTCAATATCAAGTCGGGCAATTCAACAAGATTCCCGACGTCCTGATCGAATGCTCGTCACAAACTTTAGTGGACGGCCGCACCCCCAGATGCCGTCGACGAAGTGCACTAAGGCGGAACACCGCTGCCGCGAGCACCTAAACGGATGCTTTCGGCGACGGGGTTCTCCTACAGTCACTTGGTCGGGGCTATGGGGCGTGGCTATCTATTAAGTTTACCCGGCGAGTATCCGCGTACGCTACGTGATTGCGACGGACTTTTGATCGCATCAAAATTCCGTGGCAACCGATCATCTGAGACTAAACTGCTATGTCTATAATATTCAAATCAGTTATCTCATAACTACCTGTGGATTCCAAATATTGTATCACATTCCAGATAAATAGACAAAGTTAAACTTTTCGATCGAATCATCAAACACCCAAGATTTCCCCAATATATCTCAACACTTGAAATCAGTTTAAAAACATCCATCACATGCCACAGTACCAATGGTCCAGCCGTAAAAGAGTCAAGCCAACGCCTCATATGTGGCACACCGTACTTCCCCAAACCCTAAGGTTCAAAAGGCAGTTCAAGACGGTCACATAATCGAGTTAAGGTTTGTTGTCTTCTAGAGGGTCCACCGCGTTACTTGCACGACTTAGAACATTCTTAAACACGAGGAAAAATCTAACTTTTGAAAAAATTTCCGATAGGGGAAAAAGTGAGTTATTGATATCCGTTCGAACTTTTTAACAATTTCTAAAAGTTATCCGGACAAAACACAAAGACGCAGTTAAAGTTCCCGATCGAATCATCGAATCCCCAATACAACCCAGAAAATTCAACAGTTGAATAAATATTAAAAATTCCCAGAAAATACAGCACTAAAAGACAAGAATTACTGTGCAAATTTCAAACAGTGAAGTGACTAAAGTGCCGTGGAACCGCCGCACATGCCATGCATGTGCCGCGGTTCCGCCGCGCTTTGGTGGAATCAGGCGCACGTGCTTCACAGTAACTCTTGTATTTCCCTGCTGATTTTTTTGAGCATTTTTAATTTGGAAAAAATCACAGTTTTAAAAAATTTCCAGAAACTAGGGTATATCGGGTTTTCCGGGTTTGATCGGACTTTAAACTTCGTCTAGACTTCGCCTAAAGCTCTAGCTTAGCTCTGATACCACTGTAGGGTTTCTATGCACGCTTACAAGGTTCTACGAGGCATCAACCATGCCCGATTTAAAAATTAGCCGTGCCGAACAACCCGAAGCCGGATCTTTAAACTAGAGATTAGGCGAAAAGTAACATGCTAAACATTTTAACACTAAGTGAGAGGGATTACAACCTTTGTAGATCCGGTCCTTCACTTCATATGCTCCATGTTGTGGTCCCTTCGCTGCGATCATCGGGTTCCGGACTCTCGAGAGGTCCCACGAAGAGAAAGATGCAGTCTTGCTTCCGATCTTCGATACAAAGATGATCTACCTTGAAGTTTCATTAACACAAGCTAACACTCACTAAAATTGAGTGAACACTCTCATCTAAAGGGCAGGGGAAGATGAGGATGATGAAGTAGGATTTTTGCTCTCTTTATTTATCTTTTTCTCACATTTATTCATCACTTGGAAAAAGCTAGTAAGCTTTTTCCATGAAGAAAAGAAGGAAGAAGAAGATGAATAATGTTAGAATTTCTTTTGTGATGAATAGAAAAAGAAATAATATGATGAATAATGCAACCATGGTTGACTAAACCCATGTAGAGAATTAACAAGGGTTAGGGTTTGGGTTGGGTTAAAGCATGAGTCACTTGAAAATATCTTTCACAAAACAAAACCAAAACCTTCTAGAATCATATAGAAAGCTTAACCCTAATCCAAACCCTAATCATGTTTAAACTCCACTAAACATGTTGCATTAGTTATCATATCATGTTACAATATTATATATCACATATATAATATTTATCGTAACAAAATAAAATAATACATTTAACATAGATCGCATATATATCAATGTATTACCCGAGTGAGAAAAAGAATCTTTTAGTGAGCAAATATTAGTTAATGTAATTTAATATATCATATATCTTATTATACATTAAATTATCGAATCAACACTTGATCCGACAATCCGGCTATATCGCATATAACCGACTAATATATATCCGTACCGATTCATCGAATCAACACTTGATCCGATGACCCGGCTGATATCAAATATCGCGAGAATAGAATACGGTATCTCATATCGTATTATCCTCGGTCCCGCACATATCACATATGTGCTCCTACTCCGTTTTGCCTGAGCCAAGAAACCTCTGTGTAGGACTCTAAAGAATCGTCAATACGCCGGCAGTAGGTGATGATCATATCAAACACCCACAAGCTGCAAGCGGTCAGCTAAACGTAACAGCTACCCAGGTATTGAGCGCTCAGAAGATCAACAAACAAGCCTGTACATTCTCCTGTGAATCCAAACAGTAACACTCCCGTACAGTCCGGTCTCGTCGTCTGATATGTCGCATATCTCGCCTAGGGGTGGTAAACGTCAGACCCCAGTAACTCGATAAGTCGTGTCGATATGAGGTCTATAACAGTTCGAGAAACTACTGATAACACTTACCAGTAAATCTCAGCAACCCTGGCCAGGGATTTCCGGTTATAGCCAATCGAACACAGCACAACATCAACTCCTTATACCGGGAGAGACGAATCCCCTCCTATCGCTCATTGCCTCTATGTGATTCGGGACTGTACCCAAAAGCCACCTTTTTGCACGCCCTCTTGGATGTGGTATGATGGAAATCAAAGCACAGTGGGAATCACACAAGACTCTATGACAATCTCGGGTCAACAGACTACTCTGTACCAGTGTCACCGGAGAACTGCCATCTGACGTGAGGTATAATACCATCTGGGAGTTCTCGGCGAGTCCGTCCAGTGTACCCAGTCTCCACTGAGCACCCGTACACCATCCTTGATGTCAAACACCGATGGATATGGGATCATCCATTGCCCATCATATGGGTCAAGATGTGTATACGCTAGTCTACTCTGGTGTATCGATGCCCTGTCTCGATACACCCTCGACTAGGAACAGTTATAGGATGTACTCGTCGACTACCGTGGCCCCACTAGTATGATCTCATCATAGTCCCAGTAGTCGAATACATATCCTAAGGGCTTTATCAACATGTAATATAGAGACAATCAGAGTACATGTTAAGACAAAGTACAACCAGATAGCATACTATCATGTCGAGCAAGAAAGTCCTCCCTATATATGTCCAAGCATCCATTACAATATACATCGTATGTACAGTAATGGCCTCTAGGGCATACATATAACTAACAAATGAACCATTTTTCCCTCCAAAATGAACAACTTTTCCCTCCAAAATGAAGTACCTCATTTGAATTTTCCCTCCAAAATGAACTACCTCATTTGAATTTTCCCTCCAAAATGACGTTGTTAGAAAGAATCTTCTAGAAGTTTGTTGGAGGGAATATTCTAGAATGAGATTGTTACAAGGAGGCTTCTAGAAGAAGGTTGTTATAAGAAGGCTTCTAGAAGAAAGTTGTTGGAGGGAATATTCTAGAATGAGGAATATTCTTGGGTAAGGTTGTTAGGTCGAGCCTTCTGGATGAAGCTACGTAGTGTTTCTGGAGTCTTCTGGAAGCTTTTCTGTTACAGGGAAGGCATGTGTGGAAAATTGAACCCCTGATGACATCATCAAGCCGCGGATCCGCGGCACCAAGGGCACTCTGGCCGCGGATCCGCGACTCTATAGTAGCCTTAGGGCATGGAACTTCTGGGCTTTTGTTGGGCTGACTTTGTGGCCTTTGTAAAATGTGTGGAATCTCATTGTGCTTTCTCTATTTCTGCCAGATCTCAAGTCTTGGACTTGGCGCATTTTTATCAGCACTTTTGACAGTTTCGGCTTTTTTCCTGGAATTTCCTGCACAGATTCTCGAGACAAGTGTTGCGCTATACAAAGATTATGCGATATAATGATAAACACTCAATTTCCCTTAGAAATGTCGGTTTTAATATATAACACAAGTTATTTGGTATTTTACGGTTGTTTTGCTAATATGTGCTATATTAATACCGAACACCTCTAGATGAGTACAAATGGTAGGGAAATTGACGTGTTAAAAATGCAATATTTTCGACTGATCGGTACCTCACCGGGTCCACCATATACCCGCAAATGGTGCCTACCACTCCTCGAATCGGGTTTCACATACCAATCTCAGAACCAAGAAAACTCATGGTGGACATCTCGAAATATCATATCAAGAGAAACCGTGTTTTTAAAACAATACATATTTTTCCTTTGAAATATAACCACGGTTCACAAATCCAGAATCTCATGAAAACAGTATCTCAATGAGTAATGTCATAAAGCATGGTGTATGCAAATATAGAACAGAAATATGAACATATCCGTATATCATGCAAAGAGTCATATGACAGTGCTGAACAATTAAGAGTCATAACATGATATAGCCATTCTACTGTGTAGTGACATAGCAATTATCGATGATGAAATTGTGTGAGCTGGCCAATCTGTGTAAGTGTAACATACGCATCATCGATAATGGTGTAGGTGTACTAGCACAGGTATATATAATGCAATGAGAATATCATGAACGTAGCATAAAGTGCATCGTATGTGAAATGCTACAAGGTATACGTATGTATAACATAACCGAGTCGGTGAATCTATCAATCGGCATCCAGCCTCATAACATCACGTACGGTATAATCCATCGTATGACATTCTCTAGTCAAGGGTATGGATCAATCATCAAGTAAAACTCATCACGTACGATATCCATCGTACGGCGGCATTAAACAATTAGGGATCCTATCAACCTATATAACAATGAGGGTACGGACCTAACGTCCCGTACGACATATCACTCGTGATTCACAACATTATATATATCTATATACCTATATCTCAGGTCACATCCATATCCATCTCATATCATGGGACCGACAAATGTATCAAGTATCTCAAATCGACTCGCATCCATATAATGACATATCAAACTAAGTCATCATATCTCATCGTATACTCTTTTCATCACATCATTATCTCACATCAAGTCAACTTATATATATATATATATATATATATATATATATATATATATATCATTTTACCGGTCTCGTAACCCATCTAACTCAATCTTATCATATTCATCGATCTCATGTCATATCCTTATATATCTCGTTTCATATCTTATAGCAATCATATCCGCTCATATTATCTTATCTTATCACTTACTAACTCTTTTAACCATATCCGCAAGTTTCTCACATGGTTTCTCTAACCATATTCTATATATCGGTTTCCATTTAAAATTTGCGGGGGTGCTATACGCTATCCACCCAACTTCCCCCGTAGATATAAATCTACTCACCTACGGAACTCCTTGTTCAGCCGTAGTCGATGCGCTTCGTCGTCTCGGAATCCACGCGAAGGTACCTACAATAAATACACAGTCGCAATGCTATTAAAATCAAATCCGGAAAACCAATACGGCACACGGTGCGGTCATAGGTTAGAACCTATAGCCTACGCATGCAAAACAACCAAACAACTCGCGTTGCTGACGTACAAACATCAAACGACCCAAAACAATATCAAATACCAAATCCCAAATTCATAAATCACAATTATCAATTCCAGCAATGTCACGCCCCGCTTCCCAAAATACGGAATACGAGGGGTTGACAAGGCCAGCCATGCTCCTACGGTCAAGGAAATATCCTGCCGTACTCACACTTCGGCTTCTAGCTTTACATGGTAATCAGTAAACGATGCGCAGGTAATGAGAAATGCAGTAACTGAAATAAAACATATACAAAGAACTGACCAGATGAAGGTAAAGAGTATAACCCTATACGGCTGATCAAGATGTCCGCGATGCACGTCTAGTCCTGGTCCCGGCTAAATCTACTCCTCACACTGAGCATGCATACTCAGGTCGTCAGAGCGACACAATAGCAATATAATATATAAATCCAAGTGACAACTCTAACAGTGATAATAAATATATATAACAGTAAATCAATGACGGTATAGGTATGAATATGCAATAATCAATGCCGTGGAACAGTAAAAGCAGTAAAATAATATGCCAAGTATGTCAACATGGTAAGTATGTATATCGATGCTATCATCCCTATCAGTCTCTAAGTCTCACTGTACAGGTCACTAATCCTATCGTCAGTCCAAGTGTGAGAGTCAACCACTCGCGAGTGTCCTCCACCCAAGGGTAGGACCCAAGGGCAAGGGACCACAGGCCCAACATGTAACTCACGGTAATAATCATGTACCCTGTAAATCTCCATATATCTCCATATATATATATAAGCCGGCATGGGAGTCCCGAGATTCTGTTGAACTCACACTCAAACTACCCCACACCCCGTGGTCTACATCAAATGCTAACCATAACCTCAAATACCAGTCGGTCTGTGGGGAGTCTGCGCGAGAACTGGAGACAGGATCTCCATCAAGCACGTCCCGACTAATACCCAAGGTAAATGGCAGTGTCTGGTGCCTTATCTGTGACACCCATGCAAGAGCTTCCATAAGTGTCCCATACCACTTATAGTCATACGTACACGCGTCCCACAGACGTCGACAATGCAATAGAATAATAAGGTTCACTGATTGTGTACAAGTACGTGTCACTTTCACTTATTCACTCATGCACGAACACTTACGTACTTGCCACAACAATCACTAATACCTAACAATGGGTAATGCACATTATCATTAGGTTATCAATGCAGTGACATATGTATGATATGATGCGTAAATAGTATGTAAAGCATGATTAGGATGTCATAAATCAGTAATCTACCACTTGCACAATTTATCATAAATCATATGTTTACAGTTTAGCGAAACAATGAACGGGGAATAAATAGGATGTTCAATTATCTATCCAGCAAATTTAGTTTCGTGTCAATCGGGTTTCAGAATCACTAGTTATGGCCATTTCCTTTTAAGAGTTCACGGCTGGAAACCCGGTTTCAGAATCGGAAGTCCGTTTCGCAGCGCATTTTAATCCAAATTGAGATCAGATTTTAGCTATGCTACAGTTGAATGAAATCTAGGGTTTTCAGCAAGGTTTTCTAAGCAATAGACGGATTCTCAATCGCATTTGTACGTCAGGAGATATACACTGTTCAATACTGGTATGTCAATTCTGATTCTGTTGGGACTGTTATACGTCCCGATCTTTTAAGTTACAGATTAAATAGCAAACGATGACGAAACAGAATGAAACCACTTGTGTTATCTAGCTAACAGTTTCACCTTTAATAAACAGTGGAGTTCCATAACCTACGAGTTAAGGAAACAGGGTGGTACCCATTACGGGACAGTAAACAACAACTAGAGTCGCTCTGGACTGCAGTCCAGAGTCACACTCCGATCCAAATATCGTCACAATTAAAGTACAGAAATCATTAGAAACTTGCATAGGGTTATAGTACGTTGAGTCGGATTCGATTTAAGCCCTCGAACGCATCATTCCAGTATGTATATAATTTATGGTGATTTTAACAGTTTTCAGATACAAGAAATTTCCAGTTTTACGGGTATATTTGGGGGTAGTCGTTTTAGTCATTAACAGTCGTATCTTCCAATGAGATTTACACACTAAGTTTACTACCCTACGGGCCAGACCATGCAATTGAGTTCCGTCGAATTAAATGAGAATTTCCATTGAGAACATGCATCGAACAGTTGCGTCGTAATATTTAACAGAAAAGTAAAACATGGAATATACATGATTGTAATTTGTAATTATCATAAAGTAGCATGTAGCAAGTAGGGAACTTGCCTGGAAACGTTTCGGGGATGCACGGCGATGGTAACGTCACGAACGCGCGACGAACAGCGACGGCAGCGTCTCGGAATAAGCTCGGGTCTGTTCTGGGGGCAGCGGAGAGCGACGTTGGTTGGCCGGAGCAGGGGAGAGGCGTTGAGGGGGAGCTCATGGTCGAGATGTGCACAGGTGGTGGCCAAGGTGACGCGAAGGAGCTTGGCGGCAACTTGAGGGCTCGATCTCAGGTGAGGGGCGAGATAGGTTGAGAGTGCTCGGGTTTTGGATTTGGAGATGCTCGGGTCTGCTGTTGAGGTTAGGAGGCACCGGTGATCACGGCTAGACGCTGTCAGCGATGTTGAGTTGCTCTCGGGGCTAGGGTTTGAGTTGGCTCGGCTGAGTTAGCTTTGCTCGAGGGTTTTGAGATATGGGGCTCACGAGGAGTTGCAGAGGAAGGAGATGGGGTTGGGTCGATGGTGGTTCGCTCCGGCGATGGATTCGAAGGGCTTGGTGGATGCAGAGCTTGAAGGAGAAGATGGAGGTGATGGAGGCTCGGGCGGTGAAGAGTTTGGGAAGAAGGAGATGGGTTCTCGGATGGTGGCTGGAGACAGGAGACGCTGACGGCCGAAGGAGGTGATGAGTTAGTCGATGCAGGTGAGGATTCGTCGGCGTCGTCGGGGTGCCTGCGGTGGTCGAAGCTTGGAGGTTTGGCCGGCAAGGGGAGTAGCTCGGGTGCAGGCGAAGTGATGGGTGTGATGTGGGCTGGGGACGAGGGTGAAGGCGGCGAGGTGGGGGCGAGCGACGTGAGTCAGGTGAGTTGGAGGCGAGCGACGTGAGGGGACGGCGGCGAGCGCGACACGCTGGCGTGGGCTCGGGTTCGAGAGGGGAAGAGAGGAACGAGAGAAAAAGCGGGGAGTGTGAAGGAGAGGGAGAGAATGTAACGTGTGTGTGAGAGAGAGAGGAGAGAGAAAACGTGAGAGTTAAAGAAGTAAAGGGGAGAGAGAGAGAGAGAACGTGTAAATTGATTTGAAATAATTAAATAAAATTATAAGGAGTGTGTACTGTGAATAGAGAGAGAGAATAGAATAAATGGAAATTAAGTGGTGATTAATATGATTTTAAAAGTGATTAATGGGAAAATCAATTGGGAATTAAAGAGGCATTAATTTGGTGGTTTAATAGGAATTTAGAGGAGATTTGGGTTTGGATTTGAAGGGATTTAAAAGAAATGTGTTGGGATAATTGTTATTTTAATGGGCTAGGGATGGAAATTGAGCTCGAGCCAAGAGATAAAATAGTAGGGAGAAAGAAAGGGGCCGGGCTTGGGATTTTAAGTGAATGAGAAAGGATTAGAGGAGTAGGCCGGTTCTGGGTTCTGGGTTAGGGAAAATATAAAAGAATTATAAAGGAAAGGAGACGGGCCGGGCTTGCTCTAATAAATGATATCGATTTAATTCGTGGGCTGAGGGAATTATGAAAAGAAAATGGGTGTTGGGGCTGGGATTGGTTTAAGAAAGATTTTAATTTAAAGGAAAGGGCTGAAGGAATAAAAGGTGGGAAATTATATATTTGGTTTCAACTGGTTTTTGAATTTAAGGAAAAATAAAATAATTAGAATTAGAATAAAAAAATTTTGTAAATTATATATATATATATATAAATACGGAAAATGTTGTTCAAAAAGAGCTGGGTATTACAAGCAACTTAGGAAACCACTCCAGATTTCATCTCCGGCTAATTGGGATTAAACTAGAAAGTACAAGGGATAGGTTATATGGTAAATGAGCTACAGACAATGACCCAACCCCAGAACCCTCTGGAAATCCGGCGACGTCATCAGAAAACCTAAGCTCACCGGCCTAGGTGGGAAGGAACGGGCTCGTATTTTGGTGGTGGGTTTCTGGTGGTTTATATAGGTTTCTGGACTTGCTAGATTTTCTTAGAAACTTCCCAGTTTGCCCCAGATTCCCTGTAGGCCAACACAACTTCACAAAACCAACACGGGTAAATTCCTAAGTTCGTATTTTGGGCTCTATTCTTTGTTCTAGGCCAGTAAATCAACACTAGGGGTTAAGTAAACACCAACTACAGATCACAAGTCCACAAAATCACTCAAACCCTTTCTTGAAATTTCTAAACATCACTAATCAACATCGATTTAACTCTAAACTAATAATAGGATAAACTAACACAATAACTTAACTAGGGTCTAGAATTATACCTCATTTGGCAACTCAAGAATTTTCTTGAGTTGCTCAAAGTTTTCAAAATCCAATTTTGAAAGGTCCAAAGTGTTGAGGATGGATGGGGATCAACTTTAATGAAGGGACTGTGGGGTTTTGAGTGAGTTTTAGGGTAGTTGTCATTGGGTAGAGGAGGGGAAGGAGGAGATGAAGATGATGAGGTAATGAAGGAAAATAATGGATGAAGGCAAAATGAATGAGGGCAAAAGGTCAAGGGTAGGAGCCTCTCTCTCTCTCTCTCATGGCATGTCATGCCTCATAAATGTGTCCCCTCTCTCTCTCCTCAAGTTATCATGCCACCTTTTCTTTTCTTTTTCTTTTCCCCTCTTACAAATAAAACCAACCACAATTAAAACAACATGTAACCAAAATGTAACATGACATGGTGCACTAGCCATGGAAAAATATAGTAACACGGATTTGGCTTAATCGCGATTAGTAGTGCACTAATCAATTTTTATTTAAACTGCATAGAATTAGTCATAAAAATGCCAAATCCAATAAATATATTATTAAATGAATAAATCATTTTAAATATCCAATTATTTCACAATTATTGGTATATATATTTATACCATTGTACGAAAAACCCAATTCGCAAATCGAATAGTTTTCGCAAAATATATTATTTTAATATTAAATTCCAAAAGTAATATTTTATATTTTCTGAAATGTTACAGGAACCTACCTTTTTAATTGACGTGAACCTACCCAGATATGAATGTGATGAAGAAGAACTTGTTTTAGGAATTGTAAGCTATAGCAGTGAGTGTAGAATTGTGCAGCATTATAAGGAGGAAGACAGCCTTGAAAAACATTTTTTTATACAGAGTTTTGAAGAATTATTTGCGGATGAACTTGATATCCTCTGTGAGTTTGAGTCAGGATCAATTAGGGAACATCCTATGAACCTTTACTTTTCCAAATTTTTTGCGGATGAACTCCGGTTTTTAAACGAGCTTGACTCCGAAACTCGACATGTGCTTTTTGAACATTCAATTCATCCAGGCAACAATTCTTTGACCACTACAAAACTTTATTTTCACTTTCAACGTCTTCTGATCCCTAGTCACACACACCCATGCCCTTCACTAACAACTAACACATTCTTTTTCTTTTTATTTTCTATATACGTATTCTTTTACCAGCCCTTGCATTATATCGATAAATTTTTTTTGTGGCCGGTATTAATTTCTGAACTAACAATGTCATTTAATTTATGAATATTGTAATTAATCTTTGTTTTTCTTAGTTTTTTTTTTTGAAAATAAGATCTCACCCGTTAGGGGGTGAGTGCTGAAGTTTGGGGATAGCATACTGATTTAACTTTTTGTTTGAGTAATTATAAGAAGTGGGGTTTCTTTTTGTTTGGGGGGTTTTGTAAAATGTCCTTTATAAAATCATAACATTCCTGACCCAACCCCTTTATTCTCAGTTCTCAAACTGCACCATATCCCTTTGTTGCTTTCCCCGAACCTTCCTCCAAAACCCTAGCCCCTCTGCTCCGAATCCGACCGGCGAGTCCCTTCAAAAATCCGGCAAGGCCGGCCGTATTGCCTCTGATCGATGTTTGCCTTTGTCGGATCTATAGGATTTGCTTTCCCCCCTCTTCTGCATTGTTTAAATTTTCTGAAAACTTCACCAACCCACATATCATGACCCCTTTTGAATTAGAGCGAAATTTTGTCGATGTATTCACCCACGAGGTGTTTGGGAGCTATTTTCATTATGCTATCCGACAGTTGGAGTGGGAGATTTTGCTGCATGGGAAAGAGGGGTTATGTGCTTGTGAGCACTTGGTAGATGAGTTCTATGACACTCTTAGAAATGGTGAAATACTCCAGGATCGCATTCGATTTCACTTTCAGGGTAGACGGAGGGTATTTTAATCAAATACGATATCCAATGTCACCAACATCCCTACCCGACCTGGTTTTCAGAGACCATTAGAGTTGGCCCAGTATAGGACGATCATGGGGGCAAGGTGCGAGTTACGAGATGCTGGGCTAAATGCCCAGTAGATTTATAGAAACGTCAATACGGCTTGCCACCGGGCTTACCGTAACGTCAGGGGGATCGCTCGAGTTTCATCTTTTCCAGCGATTGTGGGGCATATAGTTCATTGTTTATTGACCAAGGATTATCAATTTTGCATGGCGAGCATGCTATTTGCCACAATCAAGGAAAGTGTTACTGCGCACAAATTGTTACTTCCCGTCCTCGTCACCCAAATTTGTCGCTACTACATGGAGGACGATGATTTCGTAGCCTGCACCACGATTTATGATACCGTCCCTGTGGAGATAGGGAGGATCTCACCAGGCTATATAGACGGCAGGAGTAAGTAGCAGATTTTGTCACCCACTAACCCCAGCGAGCATGCGGCACCACAGACTTCCTCAGAGATTTACTTGGGAGAGGACGTTCCGACAGATCCCTATGAATTACACAGGATGGAGGTCCGTGGCATCAAAACTTTGATCAGGCAGAACAAGGAGATAAAAGAACAACTCAGACGGATCTTAGCAAACCAAGAAGAAGCAAGCGGGAGCTGCAGAACCAAGGGCAAGGCCAAGCGACGATGAGGACATCATCATATTCAGTTTGGGGGTGGATCTGTTTTGGTTGAATTTTGTATCTGCATATAGTTTGCATGTGTATATTGTTTCCCCCAATCAGAGCAAAGCTCTGTTCAAGTTTTCAAAATTTCAAATGAACAGCGCTTCATAAGAGCGCCAACGCTCTGAGGCAGCGCTCACGTGCAAAGCATGAGTGCGCTGGCGCAAAGAGCGCCAGCGCTCTGAAGCAGCGCACACGTGCAAAGCACGAGTGCGCTCACGCAAAGAGCGCCAGCGCTCTGAAGCAGCGCTCACGTGCAAAGCACGAGTGCGCTAGCGCTGGAACTAAATGTTCCCCACTGTCAGATCAAAAATCCAATAAAGATGATAAATCATCAATTGACCAAAATAAAATTCTGTTAAGGAAAGATTACTCAAAATCTTTCCAATCAAAAAGATTGTGCTTTATAAATTAGAGCACCGTTGGATCAATGATCCAATGGTGATTAAAAAATCACCAAAATACAGAATAAATTCTGTATGGGAAAAGATTTCCCAATCTTGTTAAAAAACAAGAAGATTACCCTCTGTAAATCAGAAGCCCTTGGATCAAAAATCCAACGATGGGGAAATCCCCAAATCAATTAGAGAAAAGATCTCATTAACCGATTGAACAAATCAGCTTGCCCTATATAAAGGCCCTAAGACTTCAAGTCTCAGATAGAGGAACCCTCCTATAAATTTTGAGAAATCTTAGAAAGAAGAGAAAGCTCTCGGTAGAAGAACTTTTCTTCAAGGTAAAAAAAACAGAGATAAGAAAAATCTCATTAAAGAAGAAGAACATAATTCTTCTCACAGATCATAGATCTATAAAACTAAGGTCTTTTTACAAAAAGAAATCATGAACATCTCATTATAAAAAGGGGGAGAATAATTCAATTCTCTTAGGATCACAGATCCATAAAGGCAAAGCCTTTCACCAAAATAAAAGATTGAAACATCTCCTATAAAATAAGAACTTTGTTCTTAGAATCTTAAGACAAAGTCTCTTACAAACGAGAATTTATTTCTCAGATCATAAAGCTGATCAGTAGCGCTTTGCGCTCTTGGACTGGCGCACAGCGCCAAACGCACCACGTGCTCCTCACGTGTGCGCCACTTAACAAATAGCGCTTTGCGCTCATGGACCAGCGCTTTGCGCTCGTCGGCTGGCACACAGCACCAAGCGCACCACATGCTCCTCACATGTGCGCCACTTAACAAATAGCGCTTTGCGCTCATGGACTAGCGCTCAGCGCCAAGCGCACCACGTGCTCCTCACATGTGCGCCACTTAACAAATAGCACTTTGTGTTCATAAACCAGCGCTTTGCGCTCATCGGCTGGCGCTAGCGCCAAGCGCGCCACGTGCTCCTCACGCGTACACTATATCACAGAAGCGCTTTGCGCTCATTAACTGGTGGTAGTGCCAAGCGCGCCACGTGTTCCTCATGCGTGCGCTGATAGAACATAAACTGTTCTTTCAATAAAGCCCTAGAGCTATGATGAATGCTCAGCACTCAATAAAAGATAGAAAGGCTGTCAGAACCCAAATCAATACTCAGCATTGTCAAATGTTTAACATTTAACTGAGTGGGCCCATCCTAAGTTGTCCATAAACCCCTCATTCAGATTAATTGAGCCCATATGCTCATAAATCTTAGATCTTAGTCCCAATTGGACTACAGATCTCCCAACCAAAATTGGTTCAAGGGTACATCTCTTCACTCCTCTGATATTTGTCGTTGTAATCCTTCAACGTCTTCAGAGAGGTGACGGGTCCCGACAACCAGACATTCCATGGATTGTGGGGTCCTTAAACTCATGGACTATGATGTCCTTAACCTTGGACTGTGGGGTCCTTAAACCCATGGACTATGATGTCCTTAACCTTGGACTGTGGGGTCCTTAAACCCACGAACTACGATGTCCTTGATCTCGGACTTTGGGCTCCTTAAACCCATGGAGTATGATGTCCTTAAACTTTATAGACTATGACGTCTTTAAACTGGACCGTAACGTTCTTAAACTAATTATGGACCGCAAAGTCCCTAAACTAAAACAATAGAGCCAAAATGCTCTTTTGTTGGATCTAAATGATCCTGTTAAGTAGATCTTAGTCTAAAATTAGACTAACGTATCCTTAACAAACGTTTAAGTTGATTTTAGTCTTAAATGAGACCAACGATCCTTAAACCCAACCCAAACCCAAATCTAAGAAAATACGGATTTGGACTAATCCACGCCCTACGGGAGACCACATGAATTAGTCTCTGTATACAATCCACGGGCAACCAAAAACAAAACAAATACCCACGACATGAAGTGACCATCTAGAAAAGGAGAAAGTGGTTACCGCGATACAGTAGAATAATTAACTGCAGGGGCTTGCGCCTGCAGGGAAGAGCATCCCCACAATCAAAAACCCCTCAACGAGAGGGAATCTGACGAAGTCTGCTACATCGGCCGCATCCGTTTAAATCTTCGATACATGGTGTCATAAATCAACTTGGTATTTTCGGAGAGGTGGATGGATAGCAACAAATAGTATCTGCCCTCGAAATTCAGGCCGGACGTCCCAACTTCCCGGTCGCATCTTTTCGGCGGAGAACAGATTCCGGCATGCCCGGTTGGACCTTTTCCTCTTTCCACTCCACACTTCGTGTGTCGTGTTTCATGAACGAATCGCGGTTTGACATGGTTGCCCCTGGATTTGAGGTACTAAGATTTGGTATCTTACTCCGTGCAGAAATCAGAAGATCAATGGCTTCAAACTGCACTAACTGCAACTGCAGCTCTCGCTCCGTCCCGTCCGTAGGAGTGACTTACGGGCCCCAAGCGGACTCTATCTTCGCTATGCCGGTGGAACAGGTGACTCAGGCCACCACTGGATTGTTCTTCGGGACCATGCTCCTACCAAAGAGCTTCAGTGCTCCTGTACCATTGCAAGAAGCTCTTAAGAAGTCGGTATTTGATCGGCTTACAAATACTGCGGCCTCTCTCAACGGGTCGCCCAAGTCCACTACCTCAGTTTTCAACAGACTGGGCCGGAGCTCAGATAGGCCCATGAAGAAGCCCGTAATTCCTGAAGGTGTTACCCCGAAGCGAATAGCCATTCCTGCTCCTGAAATCGTCAAGGTGGCTTCTCCTGCTAAAGGGTCGGCCTTCGCAAGACTGACTATCCCCTCTCAACGGACGTCAGTCTTCGACAGGCTAGCACTAATAACAGCTTCTCCTTAAAGCAGGAGGCATAAAGAAGCTCATCCAACAGCGGAGGTGATCCCGGCCGCACGACATGCTCGACGTCGCCACTGGCGTCGAGTAAGGAAGGCTGGGGGCAGCTCTCCTTCTGGACTAACTCCGCCAGCTCAAACGGTGGAAGTTGATGTTGTTGTTCCAACTGGGAACATCTTTGAACTACTTAACAGGGTGCGTAGGAATTTGCCAACTACCGTGCTGAAAAAGTCTCCTCCACCTATGGAGAACGTTACAAAGGTGAAGCTGGAGCAGCCCCCTCAGTGGCTGTCCTCTAAAATTTACAAGGTTTGGCATCAAGTCCAAGACTCGGTTATTGATCAAGATTACTCCTGCCGATAGAAAAAGATGAAAATTCGGCGAGATGAGGACCATCCTGTCAATCCACAAAAGGTGTCATCTGTTTGGGTGCCCACTGCAATGGCCCCCTCAACTTCGACCGCTCACAAAAGGAAAAGGCTGGAGAAAATCCCGGTGTCTGCGACGAATTGCAAGAACACTGAATCTAAATCTCCTAAGCCTAAGGGCATGGTGGTACATACTGTCTAGATGGCATCCGCAAAAAAGGATAGCCGTATCTCCACAGGTCATCGACCGCTTACGCGATCAGTGACTAAGGCTCAGGAGCAACAACAACAAAAGCTCCAAAAGATACTAACGGCTATGGCCGCACTCACGGGACCAAAAGAAATCCCGGAAGCGTCGTCGGAGCAACGTCAAGAATAAGAAACTGATGCCGAGTTCCTCCGCAGGATCCTAGAAAGGAAGGACAAAGAGGCAGCGGAACAAGCTGCCAACATAAAATGAATGGCGTTCTTATTCCAAGACATGGTTGGGATGATGTTACAGCCGGATCCTCCAGCTGAAGATCCTCCGATAATTCTCGAAGACGACCGAACGGAGACGTCAAACCCTCTTCCGGCTTGTTCAGCAGCCAAGGAAGAGACCATTTCTAAGGCCGCCCTGGATAACTATTTCGCACAACAGATACGATCTCATCAGGCGAGCGAAGCGGTCGGGCAGATTGTTAAGACTGGACGACCCTATCAGGGTTGGTACAACCAGATAAGATACCCGCCGGGATACACGATCCCCAAATTCCACGTATATAAGGGGACGGGAAATCCACACCGGCACATTGCTCAATTTAGGGCTCTGTGCGGCAACACTGGAGGGGATGACAAACTACTGCTTCGCTAGTTTGTTGGCAGTTTGGCGGAGACGGCGTTCGAATGGTACTCAGAGCTTCCTAACGACTCCGTCAAAACTTTTATGGAGATGGAATTACTATTTACACAGAGGTTCTCCAGCGCTAGCGAGCACACCCCGATCACCGCGTTAATTAACGCCAGAGTGAAACCAGGCGAAACATGGGTGCAGTATGCGATACGATGGCGGAATCTATGGTCGAAGTGCGAGCAGCGCATCGAAGAAGCGTCTGCGGTAGGCATGTTTGTGGGTACTCTTGATCCGCAGGCGACCATTTCGCAATTCATGGTGTTCTTCAAGCCAACTACTTTCTAGGCCTTGATTGACAAACTGGCCCAAATAGATCAGATGGGTCATAGACCGTCTTCTTCAAAAATGGATCCTCGAAACGAAAAAGGGAAAGGGAAAGCGACCTTCGTCGCCAATGCTCAATAGCAGCCTAGTGGTCCAAAACGGCCGCTCGCCAAGGCAACAAATTGCGATCCCTCGAGGAGAAGTTGAGACGTTCTTACTCGTTTCCCTAGGATAAAATAAGGAGACTGTTCGAACTGGCTCTGCGCAACGGGTTCATCAGCCTGCCAGATCCGAGACATCCGTCGCAACCTGGTGACGTCAACTATCCTAACTATTGTCCCTACCACAGAGTAGTGGGTCATCCAATCGAAAATTGTTACGTCTTCAAAAACTGGGTTGAAGACCAGTACCAGCAACGCAAATTCGCGTTGTCTGAAAACAGAAAGGTTAACCCGCCATAACTACACGCTCCGAAAAAGATGGACACGCCGGGAGTATCATGCTCATTTATAGAGGAAGCTCCATGGGAAGTTGTTCTTTCGGCAAAAGCGAAAAGAATGCTGAAAGATCTTCAAACATGTCTGGCGATCAGGTGGAAAAGCCCGCAAGAGCCGGAGATCATCGATGGGATGCTGAAACCATGCCCAACATCGGGAGTTAGTAGCAATGGGCAAAACACCCAGGCCCAGCCGTCAAAGTCTTTGAAGAAAAAGAAGAAGACCAAAAAGCTCGCGCAGTCTGATGACAAGCGCACTGATCTGCAAAAGCATATTGACGCGCTGGAGGAATACAACCAGAAGGCGTGAACCCCGGTCACGCTTCAAGAGTTTCTCAATCACATCCTTGAAAGTGAAGATAATGACAATGATGAGGGAGACGACTCGTCAGAGGAACCCGAAGATTATGTGGCAAGTTGCCACATGATCTCTCATTCGTCGCTAAGTAACAAAGAAGCTCACTCGGCGTTAGAAGATAATATAGAGGAGCTGAGGGCAGGAGCAGTGCCAAAATCCTTGGATTAGGTGGCAAGGTCTATCAAGGGGAAATCTACCTGTTCATATAGCATCCGGCGAAATTTTGCCTCAAAGCTACTTTGGACCGAAAAGTCTGTAAACTAGAAATTTGCCTCAAATATGGCAACAACGGACCGAAACGTCCCTAAACTAACGATGGACCGCAATGTCCTAAAACTTGTAATGGACCGAAATGTCCTAAAACTAACTACGGACCGAAACGTCCCTGAACTAACGATGGACCGCAATGTCCTAAAACTTGCAACTGACCGAAACGTCTATAAACTACTAGAGACTGCAGCATCCCAAGGCTGACACCAAAAGAAAACGGTATGTCCACAAGCAAAATGGGCAAAGATGAAAACCCGAAAGGGCGCCGTGAGTAAAAACAGCAGGACTACCGGTGATGTTTGTGAAAACCCGAAAGGGCGCGGACTCGTAAAAATAAATAAATAAATAAATAATAAAAATAAAAAAGGGTACATCCATAAGCAAGATAAGCACGGATGAAAACCCGAAAGGGCTCCGTGAGTAAAAACAACAGGACTACCGGCGAGTTTGTGAAAACCCGAAAGGGTGCAATCTCGTTAAAAGACACTTGCAAGATCCTCTCGACCTTGTAAGGAGAAAATACCTGCGTGAGATCCTTATGACTCACAAGGGAGAAACACACTCAGGAATCCTCACGATTCCTAAGGAGAAAACACAGTTACAAGATCCTCACGACTCGTAAAGAGAATTCCCCTTTGAGACCCTCACGGCTCATAGGATTCAAAAGGCTTAAGCTACAGGGATCTGAACCTGTTCTTAAGCCATCATCTTTCCCAGACTGCTCTACAAGCGGTTCAATATTGACCCTTGTATACAATCCACGAGCACGAATAAATATTTCCCCAACAGAATCCCACCAGCGACTAGGGATATGCTCACATGGTGAACAAACACTTGTAGGTCCTCTCGACTTACAATAAGAAAACACTCTTGTAAGATCCTTACGACTTATAAGAAAACACACACTTAAGAATCCTTATGATTCTTAAGGAGAAAACGCACTTACTAGATCCTCACGACTCGTAAGGAGAAAAACCTTTATGAGACCCTTATGGCTCATGAAGTTAAAAGCCTTAGTTGACAGGATCCTAACCCTGTTTGCTAAGACACCTTTGTTCGACATAGACAGAAGCAAAGATGATTCACTCCTGCCAATGTCCTAGTGATAGCGATGCTGATGCCTAAATCGGTATCAAATTCCAAGTCCTTTCACGGCAAATGATGATTCGCTCCTGCCAATATTCCAGTCGCAGCGATGCTGATGCTAAGACTGGCATCAGATTCCAAGTTCCATACTCGTGATAAAAAATCCGCGAGCCAAAAATGCATACGAAATAGCCGAAATGAAGGGGCAACTTGCAACAAAATTAGCAAGTAAACATATGTACGCAAAATAGCCGAAATGATTGGGCAACTCGCAATAAAAAAGCAGCGAGTAAAAAGAAAAAATAGCCGTAATGATTGGGCACCGCGAAAAATAGCCGAAATGATTGGGCAATCGCGACTTTCGCGATATAAAAACCTGAAATGATAGAGCATCGCGGAAAGGAATAAAAAAATGATGGAAGAATGAAACTTTTGCCCTACAGGCGAGTCTATACTGACCCCTATATACAATCCATGGGCATAAACGAAAAGGGAACCACATGTCCCCCATCATATCCTATCAAAAGGAAAAGTCAGATCTCAACAGTAATATCTGCATCCTAGAAGATCAACAACGGCGTTCCTTCTTATACCAGCAGGGCACAGAAGCGACATAATGAAACGGAGCCATGGCAAAGTCCCTAGTTCCAAATCTTAACGGCAATATCTACAGCCTAAAAATTAGCAACGGTGATCCTCTTCATTCCAACAGGATTCGGACGCTGCATCACCAAACGAAGCCAGGGCAAAGTCCCTAGTTCTAAGACTCCACGGTTCACGGACAACCTAGAGTCAGCCAATGATTCCATTTCGGAAATACGTCATCCAATGACTCTGTTTCGGAAACAATTCTCAACCCCGGGGAAATCAATGTCCTTGGAAAATACCTCGATTCAGAGAAATCAGCATCCTTGGCAAGAGCATCTCGATTCGTGTCGACCCGCAAGGAAATCGGTGTCTTTGCAGGAATACCTCGATTCGTCTCAACCCCAGGGAAATCAGTGTCCTTGGCAAAACCTCGATTCAGGGAAATCAGCGTCCTTGACGAGAGCACCTCGATTCGTGTCGACCCGCAGAGAAATCGGTGTCTTTGCAAGAATACCTCGATTCATCTCAACTCCGAAGAAAGCAGTGTCCTTGGCAAATACCTCGATTCAGGGAAATCGGCATCCTTGACGAGAGCATCTCGATTCGTATCGACCCGCAGAGAAATCAGTGTGTTTGCAGGAATACCTCGATTCATCTCAACCCCAGGGAAATCAGTGTCCTTGGCAAAACCTCGATTCAGGGAAATCAGCGTCCTTGACGAGAGCATCTCGATTCGCATCGACCCGCAGAGAAATCAGTGTCTTTGCAGGAATACCTCGATTCGTCTCAACCCCAGGGAAATCAGTGTTCTTGGCAAAACCTCGATTCAGGGAAATCAGCGTCCTTGACGAGAGCATCTCGATTCGCATCGACCCGCAAGGAAATCAATGTCTTTGCAGGAATATGTCGATTCGTCTCAACTCCGAGGAAATCAGTGTCCTTGGCAAAACCTCGATTCAGGGAAATCAGCGTCCTTGACGAGAGCATCTCAATTCGCGTCGACCCGCAAGGAAATCAGTATCTTTGCAGGAATACCTCGATTCATCTCAACTCCGAGGAAATCAGTTTCCTTGGCAAAATACCTCGATTCAGGGAAATCAGCGTCCTTGACGAGAGCATCTCAATTCGCGTCGACCCGTAAGGAAATCAGTGTCTTTGCAGGAATACCTCGATTCGTCTCAACTCCGAAGAAATCAGTGTCCTTGGCAAAATACCTCGATTCAGGGAAATCGGAGCCCTTGGCGAGAGCATCTCGATTCGCATCGACCCGCAGAAAAATCAGTGTCTTTACAGGAATACCTCGATTCATCTCAACCCTAGGGAAATCAGTGTCCTTGGTAAAAACCTCGATTTAGGGAAATCAGTGTCCTTGGCGAGAGCATCCCGATTCGCGCCGACCCGCAGAAAAATCAATGTCTCTGCAGGAATATACGACGTCGGCAAAGTGGAGCCACGGCATACTCCTAGCTCCAAATCTCGACGGTTCACAGATAACCTAGAGACCACCTCGACGCCCGTCTCGATACAGTAGACGCGATGTCACCCCAGCGTTCTTCCTCCAATAAGATGCAGACGCGACACCAACAACGGAGCCATGGCAAAGTCCCTAGTTCCAAGTCTCGACGGTTCACCGACAACCTAGAGACAACCGCGACATTCGTCTCGATACAGCAGACGCAATGCCAGCAAACGAAGCGAAGGCAATATTCCCAGCTTCAGGGTCTTGACGGCAACTCATATAAAACCTGAAAGACTATCGGAGATCATCCCACACCAGCGCGGAGTGGTTATGGCTCATCGGGGCTCCCCAAACTGAGCCTAACCTCAAGTGAAAAGCAGTATGGCAAAATGCCTAACGCTTGCTCTTCCGATGGTCAAATCGTCTAAGAAGATTGCTTGAAAATGTCTTGTCCAGCCCCCGAAGGGATCAGAGACACGACAGTCGCAAGGCTACTCGAACAGCAAAATTGCCTATCGAGGAATACATCAGCCAACGCGACGGTGCAATGGGCAAAACCCTAGTACCACAGACCCTAACGGACCTTTGTAGTAAAGAGCAGAGGTTAACTGTGACGTTAGGACATTCTTACGAGAACTTCTAAATTCGTCTCGACTCGTGAGGAAATTAGTGTCCTTACAAGAACTTCTCAATTCATCTCGACTCGTAGGGAAAAGACTCAAACAATAGGGATAAGGACCTGTTTCCTAAGCACTGGGGCCCTGCAAGTCGGTCCAAAATGGACTCTTGCATACTATTCACGGGCCACACTCTCCAAAGTCGAATCCCAACAAGGGGGAAACAAACACTTACGAGTCCTCTCGACTTGCAAGCGGGAAAAATTCTCTTGTAAGATCCTTACGACTCTCAAGAGAAAACACACACTTAGGAGTCCTCACGACTCCTAAGGAGAAAATACATCTACGGGATCCTCTCGTCTCATAAGGAGAAAAGTCTTTATGAGACCCTCACGGCTCATAAAGTTGAAAAGTCTTAGGCAGCAGATTTGAACCTGTTTCATAAGCTATCGCTACCCTACAAAGAGTGTAGGATGCATTGTTCTCATCTACAGACCACCTTTGCCGGAATTACATGCTGGAAAAATGGAAGTGCTACTCAAGAACGCGCAAACTGCTTCACGCCAAGTCAAAACAAAATGCATAACCTACGAGCATCAACCACATACCATGCAAGACAATAAAGAGAACATTCGATTCGCATTTAGTTAGGCATTCAGAGCGTGCCCATTCATGTATATATGAAAAGGTTTAACGCAGAAGATAAAAGAACGGAAAAGCAAAATTTGTCATTCATACATCAAAAAATTCTTACACTGATGAAAATAGTAAACAAAAGCATCATTAAAATGTTTACAATGGAAAGACATTAAATCCAGGACATGGATTAAGAAATTCAAAAGTAAGGCCATCTAAAATGTTTCTTGCATCTCTAACCATTCTCGTATGCTTCCTCTCACGCTCGCAAGCGTCAGGATCTTCACTGATGTCCTCCGTCCTTCGATAGGCAGCGATTATCGTCGCTTTTTGGAAAGTTTAGTGCAGAATATCAACAAGATTGTCTCGTCTTTTCTTTGAGATTAGGCCCATCAGATACACTGAGTGTACCTTATTTTCGGCATCATCCAATTCCTTAAGCGGCATGCCTGCATAAAATAAAGGAAGTGCTTCCCAGATCGCTCTCACAATGAGCTTCAAAAGAGCGGAACGACGAGGAAACAGTCGACCATTATATTCATCAAAGCGACGCATGATTTCGGCACACTGAGCATTGGTGAACTCCTGATTTTGGCAGCGGCCTAGTGCACGAATGTCCCCATAAGAAATAATTTCGTCAAGGTCATACAAATGAGCAGCCATCGCACCTGAAAATTAAAACCAGTGGGAGTTTAGCAGACAGACTGATCAAAACACGAGAATTCAGACAACTCTTCATATCCGCATGAAGAAGATAAGTGCTGATTAAAACACCCAACAAATTCAAATTTGTGCAATTAAGGGGGGATCCTAAAAAGGATTCTCATTTAATAAAAGACTCCTCAAGTCAAGGAGTTAAACTCCTCGAAAGCAACGCTCTGCAGACAAGAGTGACACTTGTCAAAATCAATTATGAAGCGAATAAAAATCCCCAAAAATCCTAAAGAGCAATGCTCTGTGAAGATGATGGAGTAACCCATCAGAAACCCTAAAAGCAAAGCTTTTAATGAATTAAAAGATCCATGAACAAACTTTAAGAGTTCTTCATGTTTTGAAAAGAGAAAAGCTCTATTGAGAAACCCTAAAAATCTATATGATTTGAAAAGACTAAAGCTCTGTTAATGGGTGAAACCTTAGAAAGATTTAATTTTTACCTAAATTTTTGACAGAGTTCTGTCCCTAAGAAAATTCTTAAGACGAAGAGCTATGCTCTAAAGGAGAAATTGATTCTCAGAAAATAAAAAAGAAGATGAACAGAAGTCATCTTAAGGGCCAAAGGCCCTATTTATAGGAACTGAGAACCGTTTCGACTTCAAAGTTGATCTAATGGTGGAGATGCCGCCACCGCTGCACTCACGTGTGAGCCACATGAGCGCAACGGTAGGGGGTATTTGTTTCCCCTAATCAGAGAAAAACTCTGTTCAAGTTTTCAAAATTTGAAATGAGCAGCGCTTCATAAGAGCGCCAACGCTCTGAGACAGCGCTCACGTGCAAAGCACGAGTGCGCTCGCGCAAAGAGCGCCAGCGCTCTGAAGCAGCACGCAGGTGCAAAGCACGAGTGCGCTCGCGCAAAGAGCACCAGCGCTCTGAAGCAGCGTTCACGTGCAAAGCACGAGTGCGCTAGCGCTGGAACTAAATGTTCCCCACCGTCAAATCAAAGATCCAATAAAGATGATAAATCATCAATTGACCAAAATGAAATTCTGTTAAGAAAAGATTCCTCAAAATTTTTCCAAACAAAAAGATTGTGCTCTGTAAATCAAAGCACCGTTGGATCAATGATCCAATGGTGATTAAAAAATCACCAAAATACAGAATAAATTCTGTATGGGAAAAGATTTCCCAATCTTGTTAAAAAAACAAGAAGATTGCCCTCTGTAAATCAGAAGCCCTTGGATCAAAGATCCAACGATGGGGAAATCCCCAAATCGATTGGAGAAAAGATCTTCTTAACCGATTGAACAATCAGCTTGTCCTATATAAAAGCCCCAAGACTTCAAGTCTCAGATAGAGGAACCCCCCTATAAACCTTGAGAAATCTTAGAAAGAAGAGCAAGCTCTCGGTTGAAGAAGAAATTTTCTTCAAGGTAAAAAAAACAGAGATAAGAAAAATCTCATTAAAGAAGAAGAACATAATTCTTCTCACAGATCATAGATCTATAAGACTAAGGTCTTTTTACAAAAAGAAATTATGAACATCTCATTATAAAGGGGGGAGAATAATTCAATTCTCTTAAGATCACAGATCTATAAAAGCAAAACTTTTTACCAAAATAAGAGATTGAAACATCTCCTATAAAATAAGAACTTTGTTCTTAGAATCTTGAGACAAAGTCTCTTACAAACGAGAATTTATTTCTCAGATCATAAAGCTGATCAGTAGCGCTTTGCGCTCTTGGACTGGCGCACAGCGCCAAGAGCACCACGTGCTCCTCACGTGTGCGCCACTTAATAAATAGCGCTTTGTGCTCATAAACTAGCGCTTTGTGCTCGTCGGCTGGCGCACAGCGCCAAGCACGCCACATGCTCCTCAAGTGTGCACCACTTACCAAATAGCGCTTTGCGCTCATGGATTGGAGCTCAGCGCCAAGCGCACCACGTGCTCCTCACGTATGTGCCACTTAACAAATAGCGCTTTGCGCTCATCGGCTGGCGCTAGCGCCAAGCGCGTCACGTGCACCTCACGCGTGCGCTATATCACAGAAGCGCTTTGCGCTCATTAACTGGCGCTAGCGCCAAGCACGCCACGTGTTTCTCACGCGTGCGCTGATAGAACATAAACTGTTCTTTCAATAAAGCCCTAGAGCTATGATGAATGCTCAGCACTCAATAAAAGACAGAAAAGCTGTCAGAACCCAAATCAATGCTCAGTATTGTCAAATGTTTAACATTTTAACTGAGTGGGCCCATCCCAAGTTGGCCATAAACCCCTTATTCAGATTAATTGAGCCCATATGCTTATAAATCTCAGATCTTAGTCCCAATTGGACTACAGATCTCCCAACCAAAATTGGTTCAAGGGTACGTCTTTGCACTCCTCTGATATTTGTCGTTGTAATCCTTCAACGTCTTCAGAAAGGTAACGGGTCCCGACAACCAGACATTCCATAGATTGTGGGGTCCTTAAACTCATGGACTATGATGTCATTAACCTTGGACTGTGGAGTCCTTAAACCCATGGACTATGATGTCCTTAACCTTGGACTGTGAGGTTTTTAAACCCACGAACTACGATGTCCTTAATTTCGGACTGTGGGGTCCTTAAACCCATGGACTATGATGTCCTTAAACTTTATAGACTATGATGTCCTTAAACTGGACCGTAACGTCCTTAAACTAATTATGGACCGCAAAGTCCCTAAACTAAAACAATAGAACCCAAATGCTCTTTTGTTGGATCTAAATGATCCTGTTAAGTAGATATTAGTCTAAAATTAGACTAACGTATCCTTAACAAACGTTTAAGTTGATCTTAGTCCCAAATGAAACTAACAATCCTTAAACCAAACCCAAACCCAAATCTAAGAAAATACGGATTTGGACTAATCCACGCCATACGGGCGACCACATAAATTAGTCTCCGTATACAATCCACGGGCAACCAAAAACAAAACAAACACCCACGATATGAAGTGACCATCTGGAGAAGGAGAAAGTGGTTACCGCGATACGGTAGCGTAATTAACTGCAGGGGCTTGCGCCTGCAAGGAAGAGCGTCCCCACAATCAAAAAACCCTCAATAAGGGGGAATCTGACGAAGTCTGCTACATCAGCCGCATCCGTTTAAACCTTCGATACATGGTGTCATAAATCAACTTGGTATCTTTGGAGAGGTGGATGGATAGCACCAAATAGCATCTGCCCTCGAAATTCAGGCCGGACGTCCCAACTTTCCGGTCGCGTCTTTTCGGCGGAGAACATATATTTCCTGCATTTTAGCACTTACATTATGTATTTTTCTTTTCTTTGCATGTAGTCGCATTTCATATCTGATTTTGTATTGCATTGTATTGAAAAACTTATAAAACTTGAAAAATTTCTTCAAAATATAAAATCTTTTTCATGTTATCTAGCGGGGTAACTTAGATTCGAAGTCCGACGGTTCGGTTGATAAGATAGAAGCAACTAAATCCTTTTCGAGAGATTGAAAACCCGAAAGATAACCTTCCTTTGTGTTTAACCGTAGCCGATATACGTCTTTTATATCACTTTACACGTGTCATACGTGTTTGAGAATTTGATGAAAGTCTGGCATGTCTAAAAAACTTTTGAAAACTGATAAAACATCTTTAGGATCAAACAGATTTGTTCTGAGTTAAGTAATATCAAGAATAGTTCATAAGGTGAAGTGGATATGAAGTATATTATTGAGATTTTAATAGAAGCTATAAGTCTGAAAAATAACCCATCTGGAATCTTATTAGAGTAATTACACACCTTATCCACATGTAACGTCTTCGGAGTTAAAAGAAAAGGCTGGCTAAATCTCCGTTTTCACTAAGTTCTGAATATTTTAAATAAAATGAGTCTTTTGTTGTGTGACCTTGGTAACTTGGGTAATTAAGTCCTTGGAGTGTCTCCACACCTAATGCCCTAAAACCATATGGTTTGAGAGTCATTGACCCAAAACTCGCTAAATTTTCAAGCGCCAAATAAAACAAGCTAAGCAAGTGTTCTCTCCAAGTTAAAAGTCCTCATGGTTCTTTGTGGAAGAATAATATTGGCGGAGACGAGTTTTCTATTAAAAAGGTTTTTCGCGGAGATATGAAGGTATATTTATTAAGACGTTTTGCACGATCACGAAGGGTGTATATGAACAACAACAGGTAAAAGGTTGGAGTGAAAACTAAGACTTAGGTTCTCTGTTAAAAATGATATATATTTTGACTTGAAACCTAACTGGAGAACAAAAACTTGAGAAAATCTTAACTTCCTTCAAACTCGTGTGATCCTTTAGATGTTTATCCTAGTCTGTATTTATGACATAAATGACCATAATCAAGTTCTTAATAATCTTATGGACACTATCCGCACAATCACGTAAATACGCGTATGAGCTTATGTTAAACAAAATGTGAGGAGTGAAAAATAGGGTTTAACATTTCTGACTTGGGTAATAGAACTTCTAACTTTGATCTCTAACTTAAAATTAGAATCAACAGTTTCTCCACGATACTAACTTGACTGGATTTTGTGGGTGTAATCCGCTGAAAACCCTCAGGAGACAACACTCCTCCTACTAGTGACACCTAGAGGTTTAACAGCTTATTGCACATGCTCAGTGCAATCACGTTCCCTGCGAAAGTGAGGCTAGGATTTTGCTTTGCTCGGGACGAGCAAAGATAAGTTTGGGGGTATTATACCTATTGTCAGATAGCAGTTCTCAGATGACATGAGTACAGGTTAGTTTGTCGACCTGAGGTCGTCATTTGTCTCGTGTGAGTTCCCATTGTGTTTTGATTACTACCTTACCATGGCTCAAAAGAGTCTTACAAACAGGTTTTAGTTGGGTACAGTCCCGAGCCATATGGAGGGAGTGAGCGGATAGTCAGGGATTCGTCTCTCTCGGTATTTAGGGTTGATGTCGCACGGTGTACGAGTGGCCATCACCAGAAATCCTTGGCCAAGATAGACGAGAATTACTGATTTGGATCAATAGTTTCTCAGTTACTGATGGGCTTCATACCGACACGAAATATCGCGTTGTTAAGGGTCTGACTTTATCCGCCCCTAGACTCGATATACGATACTCTTAGATGAATAGACCGGACTGTATGGAGATTGTCACTGACAAGCTCAGTAGGGGTACGGATGAGTTTGCTCGTCGGCCTTCCTTTCGCTCAATAACTGGGTAGCCGTTACGTACAGCTAGTGCCGCTGACATGCTTGTGGTTAAACCCACTGCCAGCATATTGACGAATCTTTAGAGTCCCACACAAAAGGTTTTTCCGGTTCAGGCGATATGATATAGATGACATATGTTGGTACATACAGGTGTCCGATTAAATATGTGTACAGGCTACACAGACTTTAATAGGACGGTTGATAGTACTAGAGGCTTAGAATTAAGCCGGATTATTAAATCAAGTTTTGATTTAATAATTTATATATATATTTTTTTAATATATGTATTCTAGTATTATTGTTCACTATTCTTTTTCTCTCTTGGCTATTCGTATTTTTATACGAATACGCGTATATGTATTTCGATACGTATATCGTGTTGCATTCCGTATTTATACGGAATATTGTCTAGAAGATAGACACCTCATTATATAATTTTCTTTTTAGAAAATCATTTGGAAATGAGGTGGAGCGTGAGGTGGCATAAGCATGGTTGGAGGTATGTAGAGAGGTATGGTTTTTGATTGTTTATTGTAAAATGAGATGAGATATTTTTTGGATGGTTGAAAAATGAGGAGCCATTCTTTTTACATACTATGATTCACTCTTCATTCTATCATGCTTGATATTTCTTCTACACTTAGCTCATTTCCTTTCTTGAGTTGCTCATGTCTTGTTTTTCCTCACCTCCTCCTCCTTTTTCTTTGATTGCTCACTTGATCTTTAAAGATTAGACAAAAAAGATAGTGAAAAATTCCTACATCCCCACTCTCCAATGCTAGCGAGCTTGGAGTATCGGTTGCTTCGCTCGGCAAATCTGGAGCCTGCATCATTTCTTTTAGGTGGATCATCTTCGGTAAAGGAGGACCGGCTTCCAAGCTCAATCCAGAAGACCTTTAGGAGCTAAGGATGATGGTAGAAGACCGAAGGACACGGATCATTCGGTATAACAACTTCTAACCTTGTAGCTAGTATATTTTTTGTAGCTAGTGTAGGTTTATGGTTCGATTCTACGACGGGTTCATTAGCGCCAAGTTTTTTAAACGCCGATTTTTGTTCCGTACCGGCTACGGTAGATGGCCAGAGCACTATTAAACCCCAACATTTCAGACTGATCAGGAGAGGGAGTCGCATGAATGACGTATTATTTGCTTAGGCAATTGAGTCAATCATGCAATGTCTTATACCAAATCAAATGTTGCTTCTTCACTTGCCATAGCAAGCATATTTTAATCTAATTCTGGAGAGATAAAGGGAAGCAGTTAAGAACATAAGAGGATATTTTTGGTATATGGTAACAGCGACCTCTTTTAGGAAGCGGTTATCAGTTCTGGGTTTCAAGATGACCTGGATGACAGAAATGCTATCAGAGTTTTGAGTTTACCCTCTTCTGAGGAGCAGTATATTGGATAAGGTTCCAATAGGGATACTGAGGTAGACATGGTGCAGGATTCTGGTTATTACTCAACAGAGAATACAGCCTAAGAAATTTGTTGGATAAAATTGTTCATTTATGAATTTGGTCCCATCAAATATCCATACAAATTCTTGAGGCGAGGTATCGCTCAGTCGAGAGATTGCCGATCTCCGTGAAGTTGAGATATAGAGAGAGAAAGTTGGAACATTGTAGCGGATCCACTCACTGAGGCTATTTCTCGAACACGGATATTTCACAAACATGGTTTGCGGAACTGATTAGTAGAGAAATTGGGTATTCGGTAGCATATGGGATGTGGGTATGCGATACCGCAATAATTAACCTGAAGTGCAAGTCGGGGATTGTTGGATATAGTGCCCTCAAGGAAATTATTGTAATTGCGAGTAGGCGATTATGATAATTGAAGGAGGACCTATATAGGTAGAACAGTCTTACTCGAAATAATAGTATACTATCTGGTTTGTCTTTATCATTGATGTGTATACGTTTTACTTGTTATTATGTGTCGCTGATATATAATGATGAAGTCTGTAGGATTCTTGTTTGACTACTAGTATTATGATGGTGATCATATACGTGGGAGCTGGGTAGTCCATAAACACATCCTTAAATGTCCCTACTCGAGATAATATCAAGACTGAACATCGATATTCCGGAGTAGACTGGTGTATACATTTCTAGACCCTGACGAGAGGTGGTGGCCGGTCTCATAAACCATTGGTGTTGTATTACCTAAAATAGTATGCAGGCGCTTACTAGAGGTGAGTATACTGGATGGACTTGCTAAGAATTTCTAGATGGTATTATATTTATCGTCAGAAAGCAATTCTCTAGTGACATGAGTATAGCTTAGTCCTTTGACCTGAGATCGTCTTTTATCTCATGTAGTTCCCACTGTACTTAAATTACTACCTTACCACGGCTCAAAAGAGTCGTGTAAACAGGTTTTAGTTGGGTACAATCCCGAACCATATGGAGGCAGTAAACGACTGTCAGGGATTTACCTCTCCGGGTATTAGGAGTCAATTTCGTGCTGTGTTCGGTTGGCCATCATCTTAAATCCATGGCCACAATAGATGAGATTTACTGATAGGAGTTTATTAGTTTCTCGGTTGGTGATGAGCTTGACTCCGGCACGACTCATCGGGTTATTAGGGGTCTGATGTTATCCACTCTTTAGACCCGGTATGCAATACTCTTAGACGAAGAGAACGGATTGTACGGAGATTGTCACATTCAGGCTCAGTAGGATACGGTCGGCCTCCCTTTCGGCATATACCTGGGTAGCCGCTATGTACAGCTGGTGCCGTTGACATACTTGTGGTTTTGGATTTATCCAGTAAATCACTGCTAGCGTATTGTCGAGTTTTTATAGTCTCACACATAGGGTTTTCCCAGTTCAGATGATATAATGTAGATGCCATATATTGATATGTGTAGATGTCCGATTAAATACGTGTACTTTCTACACGGATTTTAATCGGACGGTTGATAATACTAGCGGTTTAGAATTAAGCCGGATTACTAAATCAAGTTTTGATTTAATAATTCATATATATATTTTCTAGTATTATTGTTCGCTATTCATTTTCTCTCTTTTGCATATTCGTATTTTTATACTGATACGCGTGTATGTATTTCGATACGTATACCGGGTTGTATTCCATATTATACAGAATGCCTTCTCGAAAGAGGACACCTCATTTGTGAATATTCATTTATGAATATTCAAGAAAATGAGGTAGAGGATGAGGTGTCTTTGAGTATGGTTGTGAACATGTAGAGAGAGATGAGCTTCATTTGTTTATTACAAAATGGCTATGATATTTTTATTTGATGGTTAAAAATTATTATGAAGACATTGTCACGCCCCGCTTCCCAGTGTACGGTGAAGTGGACGCGACGAGGTCCGCTACGTATGTACTCAGAAGTACATACGCTAAGCGTACCTAAGCAATATAAAGTAAATCACAAGAGACGAATAATATAAAAATAACAGCAACTTTTATTAATAACATTCTTTTTACAATGCAGGAAAAGAAAATACAACTGGAATGAAAAGCAATGCCTAAACAGTGGCATAACAGGAAATGAAATAAAATAGAAAGAACAAGGTACAATTATCTAGAGCTCTGGGTCTGTCTGGAACTGCTCCAAATGTTCGCCGGTGGGCTCAATCTCAGCTTGGTCCAACGCACCTGACGACATTCAAAGAAGAAAGAGATAGAATGTCGTCAGCGAACAGGTAGCTCGGTAAGTCCCAAAGATAAGGAAGAAATAGACAGAGAGTAAGAGAGAGAGAGAGAGTAGCTCTTAATATTGTATTGTATTGTTGTAATGTTGTAATGTTATATTAACGATGTTATTGTAGTTTGGTACAGAAGGATGCCGGTGTATACGAGAGGGGTCTCAGTATGCTAGAGACCAGGGCAAATGGAAGTACAAGGCTCCGTTATACAACCCGGAACAATGACAACTGGATTCAGGTTAGGTGTCTTAAATCTGACCACCTCGTGCCACCTTTAACACCTTCCGTACTAATCTACCCCTTAAACCCCGCGATGTCATGTTTGTATTGTTATCTTGTAAACTTGTAATGATTGCATGATTGACTTGATTGACTGACCGAAATCATAATATCAGGAAATGGTTATAACCGTAGAGTCATGTAAATGGAATACTGGGAAACATATAAAAGGAATATACATGGTTCGGTTCAGTCAAGTAGATTGTTAACTGGATTCTGAGATTCATGTATTCATCTTGAGCTGAAATATAAAGAATATGGATTTACTTGAATCATATTCAAGTTAGAAATAGTTAGGCTCTAACCTGAGTCAGACTAAAAGAAAGAGAATTTGAAGTCCAATATTAGTTAGGGGCCTTTTTGTAATTTGTAAAACTTGAGGGGGTTTTCTGTAAAAAGTACTTTTGTATAGTTTTCAAAATACACCTCAAGTATTTAATAATCGTCTTTATTGTTATAATAAATGTGTATTTTATTTGTGTTATTCTAGTGAATATATTCTAATAAAAGTATTAATTGTTTTATTTGAAATTCGTGGTATTTTAACGTAACTTTTAATCTTTTAATTTTAGGAAAAAGTGGAAACTTTAGATTATGGTAAAATAGTTGTTTAAATGTTAATTATATACATATTAACACATGAATAATTTTATATAAATATTTTATTTAGAGAAAGTCTCATTTTCCTTATATATCGTATTTTAAACCTTTCGAGACCGAATGCTCCTTGCGGAGGTCTGAATCTCGCACTACTTGCCTGTGGGTGCACGATGAACCGTACTATCCCTAACAGGTTCCCCAAAAGTGGGTTGTAGCGGCACTTTGCTTAGGTTTTATAAACACTTCTCATTTAGGAAAACGATTTTATAAATATAAGGTATTTATTTGCAACAGAGTTTAGTTTTCTGTATTTTAGTTGTTAGGGTTTCCTAAGCCAACTAGCCTACTTCTAAGGTCTAAACGATGAGTCATTAGAAACCTCAAATCGCCTCTTCACTGTCAATTGCGGCCAGGTAAGTGCCAGGTAAGTGGGAAGGAACCACAGTCGTGGGCCTAATTAAAAACCACTAGCCTTAGACACACTTGCCTAGGCACCACAAGACAGTTTAGATAAACGATCGATGTCCATGACCAATCGTGCTTTCCTTTTATTAAAAGATTTTATTTAGAAAAGTTTACAACTTAATGCTTTCAATAAAGATTATAAAGATTAGGGTATTTTAGTGAAAGTCCTGTAATTTCGTATTCTGTGATTTGATAGTTATCAATTAGGGTTATATTGAGTGTATGTAGAGGTAGGTCATTACCCCGTGACTTATATTAAGTTTTGGTGAAATTTAAAGGTAAAACATGACAAGTTAAAGTTGAAGGTATTAAAGTGCAAGAATACGGTATTTAAAAACGTTATCATTTTATGTGTGAAATTTCATTCAAATTGGATTCTACAAGTTTAGTGATCAAGATAAACCTAATTAGGAGTGGGGGAATTAATTAAACTAAGAAAAATGAACTTCATGGCATTTTTATGAAAAGAATACGGTTTTGCAAAGAAGTTATCATTTTATGTGAAAAAGTTTGATTAAATTGGTTTATGGGTGATTAATAGTCAACAAGCATATGGGTAGATAATATGTATTAGGTGACAAGTGGAAATTTAGAGAAAAACCGAATCGGAAATCGGTTTGTCCGATTTCCGTCGGGTTCCAAAAAGTCGTATTTTTATCTTAAAGAAAAGAGAGATAGAAAAAGGTGGGACTTACGATTTGGACAAGCTAAGGAAGCTAGAGGTCGTGGTGGTTGTCGATTCGTTGAAAACGTCGCGAAGGTCCTGATCCGGTCGCCGGAATCCGTTGTCGATTTCGGCAGCGCTTCGCTTCTCGCTTTTCGTACCGAGTTCTCGAGAATTTGGGAGAGTGGACTTAGAGTTGTGAAGGGAAAAGGTAGAGTATAAGGGTCTTTATATAGGGCTAGGCTACGGTTAGGGTTAGGGTTAAAAAAAATATTAAAAAATATTTTAAAAAACATTAAAAAATCATTAAATTTTGTCTTAAAAGAGATTTATTGGAAATTTCGTAATAGTAGAAATTATTTAGAGTATGCAGGTGAAGAGACTAGGTCAACACGAATTTTTTTTCGTGTTGACGACTCGGCTGACCGGCCGAGTCCGGCCGAGTCGCCGGCCGAGTCGGGTCTCGTTGGGACGGGCTCGGTTTGGAGGGAATTTTGGCATACTTTAATTTTCTTGATTCGCAATAAATTGTGAGTTATGGTTGTTTGACCATTTGACTTCACAAAAAAATTAAAACAAAATGATATAAAAATTATGTGGGGCATGGGATTCGAACTCTGGTGGCTTGGTTCAGCAGTACAAGGTATTACCAATGAGCTACAAGCTCCTTCTTGTAATTATTGTAAAAAATAGATACTTAAAATGATATCAGCAGCATTAAATATCAACGTACACTTTAAATTTTTAAAACAATTTAATGTACACTAAAAATGAAATTATTTAAAAACAAAATAATTAATTATATATATTTTGTGCTCAGAGTAAAATACTCCTTTATGAATTTAAAAAAATTAAAAAAAAAAATTTGTACAGAAAAATGTATATGAAAATTAGGGTTGTTACATTCTACCCTACTTATAAAACTTTCGTCCTCGAAATTTATAAAAGAAAGGTGTAACAGTGTTAAAAAGTTTGGCGAATAACAATGATACAATGGTGAAAAAGGCTTACCGGTGTTACCTTGACCTACAGTCTCGGCTTCTACGGCTTCTAAAGTGAAGGTCTGTCGCCATGGTATATTCCTTCTAGCTGGAGGCACATTCCGCCTTTGAGGCCTATTTTTCTGCCCTCTAGGCATGTTTCGCATTGCCTGTTGGAATTGACGAGTAGGCTGTGCAGGTGGTGGAGCAAGTAGTGCAGGACGAGTTGCAGGAGCCTGGATGGTTGGCCGCTGCGGTTGGTTGGTGCGTGTGTGAGATGAATTGCTGTTGTAAGGACAATTCCCAATTCCGTGGTTGGATGCGCCACAAATTAGACACAGGCCTTTTGCGCGCCTACAGTCCTTCCACAAATGTCCCTTTCTATGGAAGTAATGGCAAATTTCTTCAGTCCTCCTGGGTTCAAACAATGGCCTGGAAGAGGCTCCACCTGCCATCTGGTTGGCAGGGTGCTTGACTCCTGCAGACTGAGGTCTGCCCCTCTCCTTTATCACTGCCTCATAACTGCGGCCAGCTTCTAGGGCTTTCTCATGAGTCAAAAACTTTCCTGTGGATAGAGCAGCCTTAATCTCTGTGTCCAAGCCTTGCTGGAAGCGACGGGCTCTGATATCGTCCGTCGGTATCAGGTGTGCCGCGAATCGGCTCAACATAGTGAATTCAGCATCGTATTCATCTACTGATTTCTCCCACATTGATTCTTGCTGTAGATGAATAAACTATTGTTCCATAGCGAACCTGGCAGTCACAGGGAAATATTTCGCGTCGAACTTCTCGCGAAATGTCTTCCATTCAATCGGCTGTACCAGACGGGTTTCTTCCGCCTTCCACCAATTGCGAGCATTATCCGTGAGCTGTAGCTTCGCTACACGGACCCAAGCGTTATCTGGCACTTGAGCTGCTGCCAGATCGTCTTCGATGCTTTGTGCCCATTCTTCTGCTTCGAGAGGGCTTCTTTTACCCGAGAATTGCTTTGGGTGCAAAGCTCTGAATTGCTTTACTCCCGGTGCATCGTTATCAGGACGGCTCAGAAGTTGTTGCTGTCCCTCGAGAAGACTGTGGATCGCATCGAATAGCATCGTTTGCTCAGTGGGTGGTGCCGGAACAGCCGGTGTGAGAGGTAGTGCTGAGGGTGTGTTGTTGACGTTGGTGCTGGTGTTGTTTGGGGAATCCATAACCCTAAAGAAAAATTTGGGTTAGGACAGATTCAAGTGCATGAAATGATAAGATTCAAGGAATAGAGATTTGCAAGATTCAAAGAACATGAATTGTAAAGAATGTTTTAGTTGCTGCGTCTTGTGTTATATTGCTTAGGTTGTTCACGCGGACCAGAACTGCATGACAGGGATTCATACAGCTCTGACCTGTATGGGCCACCAACAAAACCTATCACGCCCTGCTTCCCAGTGTACGGCGAAGTGGACGCGACGAGGCCCGCTACGTATGTACTCAGAAGTACATACGCTAAGCGTACCTAAGCAATATAAATACACAAGAGACAAGAGTATAAAAGAACAGCAACTTTTATTAATAACATTCTTTTTACAATGCAGGAAAAGAAAATACAACTGGAATGAAAAGCAATGCCTAAACAGTGGCATAACAGGAAATGAAATAAACTAGAAAGAACAAGGTACAATTATCTAGAGCTCTGGGTCTGCCTGGAACTGCTCCAAATCTTCGCCGGAGGGCTCAATCTCAGCTTGGTCCAACGCACCTGACGACATTCAAAGAAGAAAGAGATAGAATGTCGTCAGCGAACAGGTCGCTCGGTAAGTCCCAAAGATAGGGAAGAAATAGACAGAGAGTAAGAGAGAGAGGGTAGCTCTTAATATTGTATTGTATTGTTATAATGTTGTAATGTTATATTAACGATGTTATTGTAGTTTGGTACAGAAGGATGCCGGTGTATACGAGAGGGGTCTCAGTATGCTAGAGACCAGGGCAAATGGAACTACAAGGCTCCGTTATACAACCCGGAACAACGGCAACTGGATTCAGGTTAGGTGTCTTAAATCTGACCACCTCGTGCCACCTTTAACACCTTCCGTACTAATCTACCCCTTAAACCCCGCGATGTCATGTTTGTATTGTTATCTTGTAAACTTGTAATGATTGCATGATTGACTTGATTGACTGACCGAAACCATGATATCAGGAAACGGTTATAACCGTAGAGTCATGTAAATGGAATACTGGAAAACATGTAAAAAGAATATCCATGGTTCAGTTCAGTAAAGTAGATTGTTAACTGGATTCTGGGATTCATGTATTCATCTTGAGTTGAAATATAAAGAATATGGATTTACTTGAATCATATTCAAGTCAGAAATAGTTAGGCTCTAACCCGAGTCAGACTAAAAGAAAGAGAATTTGAAGTCCAATATTAGTTAGGGGCCTTTTTGTAATTTATAAAACTTGAGGGGGTTTTCTGTAAAAAGTACTTTTGTATAGTTTTCAAAATACACCTCAAGTATTTAATAATCGTCTTTATTGTTATAATGAATGTGTATTTTATTTGTGTTATTCTAGTGAATATATCCTAATAAAAGTATTAATTATTTTATTTGAAATTCATGGTATTTTAACGTAACTTTTAATCTTTTAATTTTAGGAAAAAGTGGAAACTTTAGATTATGGTAAAATAGGTGTTTAAATGTTAATTATATATATATTAACACATGAATAATTTTATATAAATATTTTATTTAGAGAAAGTCTCATTTTCCTTAAATATCGTATTTTAAACCTTTCGAGACCGAATGCTCCTTGCGGAGGTCTGAATCTCGCACTACTTGCCTGCGGGTGCACGATGAACCGTACTATCCCTAACAGGTTCCCCAAAAGTGGGTTGTAGCGGCACTTTGCTTAGGTTTTATAAACACTTCTCATTTAGGAAAACGATTTTATAAATATAAGGTATTTATTTGCAACAGAGTTTAGTTTTCTGTATTTTAGTTGTTAGGATTTCCTAAGCCAACTAGCCTACTTCTAAGGTCTAAACGATGAGTCATTAGAAGCCTCAAATCGTCTCTTCACCGTCAATTGCGGCCAGGTAAGTGCCAGGTAAGTGGGAAGGAACCACAGTCGTGGGCCTAATTAAAAACCACTAGCCTTAGACACACTTTCCTAGGCACCACAAGACAGTTTAGATAAACGATCGATGTCCATGACCAATCGTGCTTTCCTTTTATTAAAAGATTTTATTTAGAAAAGTTTACAACTTAATGCTTTCAATAAAGATTATAAAGATTAGGGTATTTTAGTGAAAAGTCCTGTAATTTCGTATTCTGTGATTTGATAGTTATCAATTAGGGTTATATTGAGTGTATGTAGAGGTAGGTCATTACCCCGTGACTTATATTAAGTTTTGGTGAAGTTTAAAGGTAAAACATGACAAGTTAAAGTTGAAAGTATTAAAGTGCAAGAATACGGTATTTAAAAATGTTATCATTTTATGTGTGAAATTTCATTCAAATTGGATTCTACAAGTTTAGTGATCAAGATAATCCTAATTAGGAATGAGGGAATTAATTAAACTAAGAAAAATGAACTTCATGGTATTTTTATGAAAAGAATACGGTTTTGCAAAGAAGTTATCATTTTATGTGAAAAAGTTTGATTAAATTTGTTTATGGGTGATTAATAGTCAACAAGCATATGGGTAGATAATATGTATTAGGTGACAAGTGGAAATTTAGAGAAAAACCGAATCGGAAATCGGTTTGTCCGATTTCCGTCGGGTTCCAAAAAGTCGTATTTTTATCTTAAAGAAAAGAGAGATAGAAGAATGTGGGACTTACGATTTGGACAAGCTAAGAAAGCTAGAGATCGTGGTGGTTGTCGATTCGTTGAAAACGTCGCGAAGGTCCTGATCCGGTCGCCGGAATCCGTTGTCGATTTCGGCAGCGCTTCGCTTCTCGCTCTTCATACCGAGTTCTCGAGAATTTGGGAGAGTGGACTTAGAGTTGTGAAGGGAAAAGGTAGAGTATAGGGGTCTTTATATAGGGCTAGGCTAGGATTAGGGTTAGGGTTAAAAAAAACATTAAAAATATATATAAAAACATTAAAAATTCATTAAATTTTTTCTTAAAAGAGATTTATTGGAAATTTCGTAACAGTAGAAATTATTTAGAGTATGCAGGTGAAGAGACTAGGTCAACACGAATTTTTTTCGTGTTGACGACTCGGCCGATCGGCCGATTCGGCCAGTCGCGACCGAGTCGGGTCTCGTTGGGATGGGCTCGGTCTGCGGGGAATTTTGGCATACTTTAATTTTCTTGATTCGCAATAAATTGTGAGTTATGGCTGTTTGACCATTTGACTTCACAGAAAAATTAAAACAAAATGATATAAAAATTATGTAGGGCATGGGATTCGAACTCTGGTGGCTTGGTTCAGCAGTGCAGGGTATTACCAATGAGCTACAAGCTCCTTCTTGTAATTATTGTAAAAAATAGATACTTAAAATGATATCAGCAGCATTAAATATCAAAGTACACTTTAAATTTTTAAAACAATTTAATGTACACTAAAATTGAAATTATTTAAAAACAAAATAATTAATTATATATATCTTGTGCTCAGAGTAAAATACTCCTTTATGAATTTAAAAAAATTTTAAAAAAAAAATTTGTACAGAAAAATGTATATGAAAATTAGGGTTGTTACAGACATTCTCTCATTCCTTCAAGACTAAACTCATTTTGTTATGGCTATCTCTTCATCCTCCTCCTCCTTCTTCATTTGCTCTCTTGAACTTCGTATTAGAGAAAAAATGATAGTGGAAAATTTCTGCATCCCCACTCTCCATTTCTCACAAGTTTGGAGTGTCGCACTAGGCGAAAATGGAGCTTGAATCGGTTCTCTCGAGTGGATCATCTTCGGTAAGGACGGATGCCTATAAAGTTTCTTCCCAACGACCTACAAAGTGCTTAGAGGGGTGTTCCGGGATTGGGTGGACACACGAGAAAAGTTGTAATCCCTAAACCATGCATGCTTTGTTTTCTAGTTTAGTGTTTAGAACGATCGCTCAGGATTAGTTTCTTGTGCTCCCGGTAAATTTTTAATTTTTTGATTTCCACGGTTGTAGTGGCAAGGGCACTAAGAACTTTCACGTCTTTGATGAAAAATGCTCTTTTTAAAATAGGATTTAAATTATTTTTTAAATTGTTACAGAAAAAGTATTATTAGTAGTTTTATCAAAACTAATTGAAAATATTTTATTTTGAATTTCAAATTCACGTAAAGTGGTCAAAATACAGCTACTTATATTATTTCCAGAATGTGGATGCTCCATTTTTGAAATACCAATAATTCTTTTTTCTAAAAACCAATCATTATCAATAAAATGTGCAGTAACACAAATATAACTGATACCCCATTTTGTTGTCCAAAAATCAGAAATTAATGCAATTTTACCTTTAGGATTTGCAAAAATACCAACTAAATTAGTTTTGGCTTCATAAAAATATTTAAAAGTATCACTTCTAAGTGTATTTGTTGTTACCCTTTGAAATGCAGGATTATATGCAGTTTTTACTAATCTATCAAATTTTTTATTTTCAGCAAAATTAAATGGTTGTTCAGCATGTATAGCATATCTAGCTAATTCTCTTCTATTAATATATTGAGAATAAGAAAAACTAATTAAAGAGTTAGATGTCATACTTAGAGTCGTCTGTCGGGAATTTTCTGTTTGATGTTTGTATAGATGTCTTTATATATGGGTAGTTCTATCTTTTGCGGCACAAGTAAAATCTGATTTGCAAGTCTTACAAACAACCCGCATGCCTTTACCTTCAACTACTTCTTTTGTAAAATATTTCCCAACTTCAGAAGTCAGTTCTTTCGGCTCTAAGAGCAAAAGCACCAGCTTCGGGAACAGTAGCAGCAGAAAGTTCTTCAGGGTGTGACTTTGTGGCATAAACGTTTCAAAATTAGCATGCGTCTTAAAATTAGCAGAATCAAAGTTAGGAGAATAAGAATCAGTTCTTGGCATCATATTACTTAATCTAATTGCATCTTGTGTATCCAAATCAATTTTTTTTAAAAACGCCTATGTGATGAAGTACTGGCGAACATATTTCTTAATCTAATTGTCTCTCGTGAGTTTGAGTCAAGTTGAAAAGAATATTTATGTGATAATGAATCACCCTGTTACCTTGTGATGATGATGAACTGACTATACTTAATTAAAAAATTAGTGAGAGAGAGAGAGATATGGTAAAAAAAATCAGATGAAAAAAATATATAACCGATACTAAAAAAATCCGATTCCAAATAGCAGAATGAAATTTAAAACTTCCGGCTGTTGTCTAAAACAATGGCCAAAATTTTAAAAATTTTCAAACCCTCCTGTCATTTCCCACATACACCCCCCATTAATTCAATTTTTTTTTAATTTTTTCCCTGGGAATTCCCAACCGCCCATAACCATCATTTTCCACCGGCTCCCCGCTAATTCAAATTTTCTTGTTTTTTTCCTCTTGGAATTCCTGTCCCCTTCCCATCATTTCCCACATGCACCCCCTTTAATTCATTTTTTTGATTTTTCCTCTCTGGATTTCCACTCCCTTGGAATTTACATCCCGTTTTAATTCACATCAATTTGGAATCCCTCCTCCCCCTGATACAAGCATGGGCAGCCTTACCCCACAAAATATTTTTTTAAACCCTTAAAATTATAGCCGGGCTCGGGCCCTTACAAAAAGTTGGCTTCGGACCGACCCGAACCATCCTCAGGCTTATGGCAGGGCCGGGCCATCTGCTCTGACCAAGTCCAGCCTGGCCCTAGACCGGGCATGGCCGGTAGTCGGGCCAGCCTAAGCCCAAGGCCGCCGAGTAGCGGCCCGGGCCGGGCCAAAAACATGTGTCCCATCAATTCCTACAGCACTATTCTTTTCATTAACTAGTTTAATTAATAGTAACCAATTAGTTTTTCCGAGATATCTTTCTTAAATGAACTCATTTCTTTCAAGTTTTATTTTTTTTTTGGAAAAAGATCATAGATGATAACCTAATGAACTCTAGCCACATAACATTAAATGTATTCAACTGTAGTTTGCAAATATATACCATATATTATCAACTTTCTTATTTAATAGCAACCGGTGTTCTATTGCAATTAATTGTATAGATAATTATATTTGTCACGTTCCGCTTCCTAAAATACGGAATACGAGGGTGACTAGGCCAGCTATGCTCCTACAGTCAAGAGAAAATCCCGCCGTAGTCATATTTCGGCTTCTAGCGTTACATGACATGCAGTAATTAAACACAAATAAAGAGAAATACATTCATTTAATTTATTACATTTAAACGAATGAGAGTTCAACGGATACAAGTTTTTAAACATTAAAAGAAACAACTAACAGCTGATAACAAATTATTTTTTATATTCGAAAGCAAATGAAATGATAAGCAGACGTCGCTGGTTTATATCTCCTCAAGCTCATATAGCACGTCTTATTTTGGTGTTATGTCCACTTCTTGCTCTGAGCATACATACTCAGGCCGTCAGGACGACACAATATAAGTAATATAATAATATATAATGTGTGGCAATACCAATAAGCATGAAATAACATATATAAAGCAATAATATAAGAGTGTGAAATAACATGTACGGGTAAACAGTATAGCATGCGAATCATGATAGCAATCAAGATAATGTCACTAAACCTATTAGTCTCTATTTCAATTGAAATCGATCGGTGGAAAAGAGTTATCATGTTTAACAACGGTCCCCTGCATGCCCCAGAATACATCCTCTATTGCCCAGGACATAAACTTACAGCCGTGCCACTAGGCCCCCGACCTAATATATATATATCGCTTAATATCGATTGATCATCCTCTAAACGCCGTAAACCTCGCTAAATACGAGTTTGATTCCATTATCGATTTCCCCATTCTCCTCGGGTTAAAATAAATGTTAATGTATCAGATTGGTTGTATACAAGTATGCGTCACTTTCTTTATTTAATCACATTTTCACGCATATCGGTCCCGTTTTCAATCATTTACACACTGACGTACTTGGCACAATCCAATCAATACACTTCTCACTTGACAATGTAATATAATCATTATGGTGTTAATGTAAATAGATACTAAACATTAGTGTAGAGTGTTGGATATAGTGCCCTCAAGTCAATTATTGTAATCGCAGGCATGTGTTCCCTAATAAAAAAAGGAAAAACCTCAATGAGGTATCACGTACTCACACGTGACCAGGGGTCACGTGTTGACACGTGATACTATCCTGTGATCTTCACTTTATAGAATTAAAATTCTAAATCAAACAAAAATGTAACAAAACAGCTAAGGAAATACCTCAATGAGATATCACGTGCTTACACGTGACCAAGGGTCACATATTGACAAGTGATAGTTTCCTAAGATCTCTATTTTATAGAATTAAATTCTAAATCAAATAAAAGTGTAAACAAAACGGCTAAGAAAAGACCCCAATGGAATATCACGTGCTCACACGTGACCAAAGGTCACGTGCTGACACGTAATGGTCCTTTAGCCCTGTTAAGAGACATAATTGAATTCTGAATGAAAGAAGGTCACGTGCCAACACGTGACAGGTCCCCCAGCTCTTTAATTGAGAGAATTGAATTCTATTTGAATTGTCAAACGTTGGGATCACGTGCCAACACGTGACGGGCTTTAAAAGCCTTAATGAGTTAATAGAATTAAAATTCCAATTAAGAGAAATTAAAGACCCTAACTGGAAAAGTATTTCTTTAAATCTTTCTAAACAAACAAAAAGGGATCATGCTCTGTAAAGTGGAACACCGTTGGATTAAAAATCCAATGGTGATTAAAAAATCACCAATTTATGGAAAGAATGTATACAAGGAAAGATCTCCCTAAATTTCACCAAAAATAACAAACAGAATATCTTCTGGATTAAAAATCCAATGGTGAATAAAATTCACTGAGTGATCTAAAAGATCATATTAGTTACGAAAAACAAATAAAATCTTTCAACGAAATATTCACTAAACAAATTGATTCTTTTCCTTCTCCTATAAATAGGAGCCAAGAAGAAAAGAGAAAAAAAAGAAGAAATTTTGGAGATCTTGAAATTTTCTGAAAGCAAATAGCAGAGAGAAAAGAAAGGAGAATTTAATTCTCAAGAAAAGAAATCCTAGGTGAGAAAGGGGAAAAGGATCAAAGCTTCATAAATAAAAAAAGAGAATTTAATTCTCAATCTAAGAGTTTAACTCTTTTGCAAAAGAACTTAGTTCTTCCTCTGGATGAAGATCTACAGAAGCAAATCTCCCCACAGGTTGAGAATTTAATTCGCATCGGGAAGATTCTGCCATGCAGATCTAAAACTTAGAGGGAGAACTGAGTTTAGAGAATTTAATTCTCCCAATTTCATAGGAATTTAATTCCTCCAAGATAAAACCAGGGTTTAACCCTATATGAGAATTTAATTCTCCCAATTTTATAGGAATTTAATTCCTCCAAAATAAAATTAGGGTTCAACCCTGCTTAAGAATTTAATTCTCCCAATCTCATAGGAATTTAATTCCTCCAAGACAGAATCAGGGTTTAACCCTACATAAGAATTTAATTCTTACACATGCATAGGAATTTAATTCCTCTAAAAACATAATTAAGGTTTAACCCTACAGAGAATTTAATTCTTAAAATAAAGAGACTTGAAAGATCTCCATGCATGTAAAAAACATTGGTCACGTGATGACATGTGACCCCAATCCGCAGTGGTCAGAAAAGAAAGAATAAACTAGGTCACGTGCCCCTACGTGACCCCTAAACAAATCCTCCAAAATAAGAGGGAATTATCCCTGAGGCAATGCCCCGCGTGCTCCCACGTGACTTCCAAAATAAAGAAAATAAAAGCAAAGGCAATGATGGCTTTGGACGCTCTCACGTGTTCTCACGTGACCCCTAATAAACATTCTAATAATTAGGGCATGAGTACCCATCACGTGCCCATACGTGATGGCTATGAAAAATAAAAGTGTTTAACACTTATTTGCAGTTCTGGGACCAAAGTTAAGGAGATCTGGCCGCACCTCTGGGTGCCCTCATATGCCCCCACGTGACCCCTTCCTTCCTAGTGTTTAACACTATTTTGAGTATTTCGTCTCCAGTGTTTAACACTGTTGTCCTCTAATGTTTAACACTATTTTAAAACCTATCTTAGCTAAATTGGCTAAGTTTCCAAAGGCAAAAACCTTCCCTTTGACTAAATCTCAAAGTTGAGTAAAACTTAGAACCACAATGTTTAAGGCTCAGTCAAAGACAAAAATGTATCAGAGCCCTCAAACTCTGGTTTAGCATTGCTAAATAACGTGGGCTTGAACCCAAACAAATGTGTTTAATGGTCCAACAAAGAGCCAATATCTAATTGGATTTAGCCCAAACTGGCCATAAGTCCTCAATTTAGATTTAACTGAGCCAATGTTCTTATAATCTAATTAATTGATCTTAGTTCCAAATTGGACTATAGATCACCCAATCCACTTTGGTTCGAGGGTGCATCTCTTCACTCCTTTGATATTTGTCGTTGTAATCCTTCAACGTCTTCAGAGAGGTGACGGGTCCCGACAACCACACATTTCATGGACTGTGAGATCCTTAAGCCCATGGACTATGATGTCCTTAACCTTGACTGTGAGGTCTTTAAACTCACGGACTATGATGTCCTTAACCTTGACTGTGAGGTTTTTAAACTCACGGACTATGATGTCCTTAATCTCGACCGCGATATCTTTAAACTAACATTGGACCGAGATGTCCTTAAACTAACATTGGACCACCATGTCCTTAAACTGGCAATTGGCCGCAAAGTCCCTAAACTAGAACAATAGAGCCCAAATGCTCTTTTGTTGGATCTAAATGATCCCGTTAAGTAGATCTTAGTCTAAAATTAGACTAACGTATCCTAAACAAATGGTTAAGTTGAGCTTAGTTTAAAATTAGACTAACGTATCATTTACAAACGTTTAAGTTGATCTTAGTCTCAAATGAGACTAACGTATCCTTAAACCCAACCCCCAAATCCAAATCTAAGAAAATACGGATTTGGACTAATCCACGCCCTATGGGCGACAATATAAATTAGTCTCCGTATACAATCCACGGGCAACCAAAAAACAACACAAACAAACACGATGCGAAGTGATCATCTGGAGAAGGAGAAAGTTGTTACCGCGACGCGGTAGCATAATTAACTGCAGGGGCTTGCGCCTGCAGAGAAGAGCGTCTCCACAATCAAAAACCTCTCAAATGAGGGGGAATCTGATGAAGTGTGCTACATCGGCCGCATCCGTTTAAATCTTCGATACACGATATCATAAATCAACTTGGTATCTTCGGAGAGGTGGATAGATAGCACTAATTAGTATCTGCCCCGAAATTCAGGCAAGACGGACCTGCGCGGTCGCGTCTCGCGTTTTTCGGTGGGGAACGGATTCTGGCATGCCCGGTGGGACCTTTTCCTCTTTCCACTCCACACTTCGTGTGTCGTGTTCGCGAACGAACCGCGGTTTGCTATGGTTGCCTGTGGATTCGAGGTACTTAGATTTGGTGTCTTGCTCCGTGTAGAAAACAGAAGATCAATAGCTTCAAACTGCACTAATTGCAACTGCAACTCTCGCTCCGTCCCGTCCGGAGGAATGACTTACGGGCCCCAAGCGGCCTGCATCTTCGCTATGTCGGTGGAACAGGTGACTCAAACCACCACTGGATTGTTCTTCGGGACCATGCTCCCACCGATGAGCTTCAACGCCCCTGTACCATCGCAAGAAGCTCTCAAGAAGTCAGTCTTTGATCAGCTTGCAACTACAGCGGCCTCTCTCAACGGGTCGCTCAAATCCAGTGCCGCAGTCTTTGACAGACTGGGCCAAAGCTCATTTGGGCCCATGAAGAAGCCCGTGATACTAGAAAGGGTTATCCTCAAAAGGATAGCCATTCCTGCTCTCGAAGTCGTTAAAGCGGCTTCTCCCATCAAAGGGTCGGTCTTCACAAGACTGACTGTTTCATCTCCCGTTTCAGGCGAAATCGTCAAGGCTGCTTCACCTGCTCAGAAGTCTGCTTTCGATAAGTTGGCCATCCCCACTCGGTGGATATCGGTCTTCAATAGGCTGACAATGACAACTTCTGACCAACACAGAGGGCATGAGGAAGTCACTCCTACAGCTGAGATAATCCCAACGGCTCGACACGCTCGACGTCGCCACTGGTGCCGAGTAAGAAAGACTAGGGGCAACTCTCCATCTGGATTGACTCTGCCGGCTCCAACGGTGGAAATCGATGCTGCTGTTCCAACTAGAAACAGCTTTGAACCGCTAAGGAGAGTGCGCAAAAACTCTCCGACTGCCATGCTGAAGAGATCTCCTCCACCCATGGAGAACGCTACTAAGGTGAAGCTAGAGCAGCCCCCTCAGTGGCTTGATTTTATTGGATTTTTAGATCAAAAATATTTGTTAACCGCAATCAAGAACGGCGTCGCTTGGTAGCTATCCGGTGAATACGGGTCAGTCCACAGGGATGATGTGTATTTCCTAATTGTTCTAACGAGTTAATTCCAAATGGTGTTTGGATCTTTATCACTAAAACTAATTTGATTTAGACTAGGATTTAAAAATCTTGCTAGGGTTAGGTTTAGGTTAAGTTTGGTAAAATAAAATTTCCCACCTCTTTCAATGCCCTAAATTAGATCTTTTTAGGTGTTATGGTAATTATTAATATAGGGGATTAGGACGATCGGGAAGAAATGATGTTTCTTCTTTTAGGTCCTTGTCCGTCCTTTATTAATCCTTACCCTAACCTCCATGGATAACATGCACATCCGATCTTTTATACTACGGTATCACCATTACCTCGTGGGTAGGGTACCGTAAGGAGCGGAATATGTATGTATGCATGGAGTCCTAATTATTAACAAGTGATTGGGCAAGAAAGGGATGAGAGATTTGCATCTAACAAACCCTTCCCTATTCCTAACCCTAACAAGCGAGGAAACTACTCGCTTATTGAGAAATCTACAAAAGTCATAATTTTTATTTTGGTTTTAGAGTTAAGAGATTAATTAACTACTGCAGATTAATAAAAATTCTAATCTAGATTGAACTAAGGCAAATAAGAATTTTATTTAGGGCATAAATTAAAAACTAATAACTAGGGCAAATAAAAAAGAACTACTTACAAATTGATGCTCTCCAAAACTTGAAAAGAACTTTGAATTTTATTCAATGAAAAGAGGCGTGACCTAAATCAAGTTTTTGGGTCTCTATTTATAGGACATAGAAAACCCTAGATTTACAATCGCCGCATGTATGCTTTTACAAAAATACCCTTAGGTAGACTAGTCAATGCGCCGCCAGCCTCTTCCAGAATTTTTCATCGATACGGGTAATGCACGGCCGCGGAACTGCGGCTGTAAGCCAGGTTTGGCCGCGGTTCTACGGCCCATTGGAGGCATCTTGGGCTGTAATTTGCTGTGACGCTTCTGGCTGTATTTATCTTCCTATTTCTTCAGTTGGTTCTTCAGATTGTCTTCTATGTCTCTTCCAGATCTCCACAGTGAATAATTTTAGTGGACTTTTACCGTTACTTCGTGTCGAAGTCTTGAACCTTACGCTGCCTTTATGCTTTTGTGAACTTGTTCATTGATTCTTCATTGTCCCTCAAAATGTGGCATGATCAAGAATCCACCATTTATCAGTCGTAGTCTTACTTTTTGTATCGTCTTTTGTCTTTTTCACTGTTTTTGTTCTGAGAACCTGTAACCTGTAACTATGTAGCAGACATAGGTCAAAAGCGCCTGTTTATTTGTAAAATGTATAAGAATGGGGTTTAAAAGAATGCAAAATTATGATATGAACAAATACCCCCAAACTTATTTTTTGCTCGTCCTCAAGCAAACCTAGTTTTATTCTTGAAAAAAAAACCTAGCCTCACTTTCGCAGGGAAACGCGATTGCACTGAGCTCGTGCAACAAGCCGTTAAACCTCTAGGTGCCCCTAGTAGGAGGAGTGTTGTCTCTTGAGGATTTTCAGCGGATACTACCCACAAAATCCTATCAATTAGGCCTATTAACTTTTGTTCTCCAATTAGGTTTTCTAACAAGGAATTCTATTATCTTCAACTCATAAATTATCTACCCATATTCTTCACGCTTGCTTATCATTTAACTTAAGATTATATATATTCTTGTGAATTTACTTAGCTTTTGGCATCTTTTAAGTTTTCCTTCTAGAGTTCTATCTCAACTTAGGAATTTTTATCATCCCTATTAAAGATATAAGTCCTATTCTTCATTCCTATCTCTTATCTAAACCCCAATCACATACCCCTACGTGTGTGTATATATCACCCTACACTTGGAAATTCAAATCAAGCAATCAAACTCTTGTCCGTTGTCCAAAACACTTCTTAATTGGTGAATTTTTTTAGATGAATTTTGCTCACACATCCTTCATGCGACCATTAATACTTCTTAAGGTACTAACAACCGGTTACAAGATGTGTTTGCACATTAAAGCGTAATTCCTAATCTTGTAATACCTAAGGCTTTAGCAGTGACTCCCAAACCAGTTGGTCTAAGGCACTAGGTGATGAAGCACCCTCGCTAAATATTTTTCTATTTTTGCAGCCTTAAGTAATTACAAAAACCAGTGTTCATTTTTTTTCTTTATTCACACTTGTATTTATTTTTATTTTATTTTCTTTCGTACTAAGGACTTAATACAAGAGCATTTCAAGGTCTCTCCTACTATTCCAAGTTTCAAGGTTCGTGTTTATGCAATTTTGTAAGGTATATATTTTCAGAATTTAGACTTAAGCTAGGAATTATTTTTCAAACTTATACTTTAATAAAGATATCAATACTTTTCTCTTGTTTTAATGTAGCCCAAGAAGTCAACTCGAAATTTGTCTATTTCTAAATAAACTACAAAAACATATATTTTCTACCGTTAAATTTTAAGAAAGGTTATTTTTAAGGTTTTTAATTTACCAAGTCTAAGATCTAGTTGTTCCTAACTAGTTAACCTATTTGTCAAACTTAAGTCAAATATGGCCAAAATTGAATACTTTAATTTTTATAAATTTTTCAAATTTTCAATTTTTATGGGTTTTTCTTTTTCTATATTTTTTTATGATTTTTATATAAGGATGCAAATGCAAAAATATACATAAGAATGAGAAAGAAGAAAACTTACCGAGCATACCCCCAAACTTAAACTGGACAGTGTCCTCACTGTCAGGCTGCACCAAATGGGTCGAAAATGTCGGCACTTTCCTGTTTATTTTCTTTTATATTTACAAATGATACACACCCCCAAACTTATGTGAAATAAAATTTTGGCAAGATGATCAAAAATTTGGAGGTAAAATGGAGGAGAATCAATTGGTGAAAATTGGCTCCTGCAAAAACAGGAGCTCCTCCGACGGGTCCGCAGTGAGGAACGGTTTCAGTCGATGTCCGTTTATTTTAAATAAAGTACCGTCCTCCGGATTTTCAAGATCTACCGCACCGTGCGAATATACGGTGCATACTAAAAATGGCCCTTTCCACCTAGATCTGAGCTTGCCGGGGTGAAAGTGTAACCGAGTGTCATAGAGTAAAACCTGTTGACCAGGTTTAAACGTTTTACGCAGAAGGTGTTTGTCATGGAATACCTTAGTTCGGTTTTTAACAATGACGGCATTATCATATGCCTCATCCCGCAACTCTTCTAGTTCGTTTAGTTGCAGCTTTCGATTGCTGTCCGCATCTCCCATTGATAAATTCAACTCCTTGATCGCCCAAATTGCCTTATGCTCAATCTCAACTGGGAGGTGGCAAGCCTTCCCATAAACAAGCCGGTATGGAGACATACCAAGATCGGTCTTGTATGCAGTACGGAAAGCCCATAGTGCATCGATCAGTTTGTGTGACCAATCTTTACGGTTTTTAGAAACCGTTTTCTCCAAGATTTTCCTAATTTGCCGATTCGAAATCTCGGCTTGCCCACATGTTTGGGGATAGTATGGTGTTGACAGCTTGTGTGTAATGGAATATTTACGCATTAAGGACTCAAAAGTCATATTGCAAAAGTGAGATCCATTATCACTTATAATTGCGCGAGGGTGTCCAAACCGAGAAAAGATATGTTTTTTAAGAAATCGAACGACAACCTTGTAATCGTTCGTTCGGTTAGGCACAGCCTCGACCCATTTTGACACATAATCAACAGCCAAAAGAATATACACATTTCCAAAAGAATTGGGAAATGGTCCCATGAATTCTATTCCCCAAACATCAAAAACATCCACAACCAAAATTGGTTGGAGCGGCATTTCGTTTCTCCGCGACATCCGGTCCAAGTGTTGGCACCGGGAGCATATCTTGCAGTATTCATATGCATCCTTAAAGAGTCGTGGGCAATAGAAACCACACTGCAAGATTTTCTCGGCTGTCTTCTTTGGGCCAAAGTGCCCGCCACACGCTTGATCGTGGCAAAAAAACAGCACACTCTTAAACTCATTTTCAGGTACACACCGACGAATGATTTGGTCGGAACAGTATTTAAAAAGATAAGGTTCAACCCAGTAAAAATGCTTTACTTGGGACAAGAATCGGAGTTTATCCTATTTCGACCAATCTTTAGGTATCAAGCCGGTGGCCAAGTAGTTTACTATATCAGCGAACCAAGGTTCGCAAGACACGGTTAAGAGTTGCTCATCGGGAAAAACATCTTTAATTGGAATTTCAAATGTAGGCGAAGAAGGAAGTCGTGAAAGGTGATCGGCCACTATATTTTCACATCCTCTTTTGTCCCTTATGATAAGGTCAAACTCTTGTAGCAAGAGAATCCAACGTATTAGCCTCGATTTAGCATCCTTCTTCGTAAAAAGGTGGCGAAGAGCTGAATGGTCCGTATATACAATCACTGGAGAGCCGATTAAATAAGGCCAGAATTTTTCAAGTGCAAACACAACTGCTAAAAATTCCTTTTCTGTTGTTGTGTAGTTTAGTTGGGCCTCATTTAATGTTCGGCTAGCATAATAAATTACGTGCGGCATCTTATTAATGTGCTGTCTAAGAACAGCACCAATGGCGAAATCTGATGCATCGCACATAATTTCAAAAGGATGCGTCCAGTCTGGAGATGAAAGAATAGGCGCGGAAATGAGAGAGTGTTTCAATGACTCGAACGTTTTCATGCAAGTTGAGTCAAAATCAAATATTGTGTTCTTGACCAATAAGAGAGTCAAGGGTCTAGCAATCTTGCTAAAATCCTTGATGAACCGTCTATAAAAACCGGCATGACCAAGGAAAGCTCGGATGTCTTTGACGCATTTAGGAGGAGGAAGATTAGAAATTACCTCAATCTTGGCTTTATCAACCTCTATGTCGTTTTACGAGATGACATGTCCTAAGACAATGCCTTCTCGTACCATAAAGTGGCACTTCCCTCAATTTAAAGTTAGGTTCTTATCCCTACAGCGGGTAAGAACTGCGTCAAGGTGTAGCAAACACTCATCGAAGGAGTCACCAAAAATGGAGAAATCATCCATAAAGATCTCCAAAAACTTTTCTACCATGTCTGAAAAGATCCCTATCATACACCGCTGAAATGTAGCGGGTGCATTGCATAACCCAAAGGGCATGCGACGATAAGCAAAAGTACCAAAAGGACAAGTAAATGTGGTCTTGTCTTGATCCTTTTCGGCCATGGGGACTTGGTTATAGCCGGAATAGCCATCCAAAAAGCAGTAAAACTCATGCCCAGCCAATCGTTCTAGCATTTGGTCAATGAAAGGTAAAGGAAAGTGGTCTTTCCTTGTCGCGGCATTGAGTTTTCTATAGTCGATGCAAACTCGCCACCAAGTTTGGGTGCGAGTAGGTATTAACTCATTTGCCTCATTGGTTATGACCGTAATGCCCGATTTCTTTGGCACAACATGAATGGGGCTCACCCACTGGCTATCCGAGATAGGGTAAATGATACCACTATCAAGACATTTAACAATCTCCTTCTTGACAGCCTCTTTCATTATGGGGTTGAGGCGTCTTTGAGGATCCCATACCGGCTTGGCATCATCCATCAAGTGTATATCATGTTCAACTGTGAGGGGACTAATCCCCTTGATGTCCGCCATAGACCAGCCAAAAGCTTGCCGATTATTTTGTAAGACCATTAAAAGGGCCTTCTCTTGCTCGAGAGCTAGAGAGGCCGATATGATAACGGGAAGGGTCTCATTCTCACCTAGGTAAGCATATTTAAGGTGCGACGGCAAAAGCTTTAGTTCGAGTTTAGGAGGTGAAACGATTGAAGGTAACATAGGTGAAACTGTTTCAAACTCGAAGGATTCCATCAACGGTTCAAATCGAGTGTACGCAACCGAGTCGGATGGTTCAACTAACTCATCCGTAAAATCAAAAGACTCAAACTCGGGTGGTGAGTCTTCAAAATCATCTAAAAAGGTGAAACACTCATAATCATTGTCCGGCGTGAAAGCTGTGTCGGATTCTAGGAGGAACGCACTAGAGGCGTCAATACTGCTGTGATCAAACATAAATTTTCGAACTCACAGTCCTCCTCCGCGATCTCATTGATCAAGCAAACATCAAGTACGCTAGAATTAGGCTCGGAAGGCTGATTTCCCAACTTAAAAATGTTGAGTTCAATTGTCATATTGCCAAAAGATAGATTCATTGAACCATTACGACAATTAATCACCGTATTAGAAGTCGCAAGGAATGGTCGACCAAGTATCACCGGAATTTGACTCCGGGGGTTAGCTACAGGTTGTGTATCCATAACAATAAAGTCAACGGGAAAAATGAAATCCCCTACTCTAATTAACACATTCTCCAACTCTTCCCTAGGATGGGTGATGGATCGGTCGGCCATTTAGAGAGTACAATGAGTGGGCTTAAGCTCTCCAACGCCTGATTGTTCGTACACAGAATAGGGTAGCAAATTGACACTAGCACCAAGATCTAATAGTGCTCTATTGATATTCTTGTCCCCAATTGTTATCGAAATAGTAGGACAGCCGGGGTCCTTGTGCTTTTGGGGTAAAGATTGGACAAGAGCATCACTAACAGCACTAGTCACGAAAACTTTCTTTGGTACTTGTGACTTCCTCTTCTTGGTGCATAAGTCCTTTAAGATTTTTGCGTATGAAGGAACTTGTTGGATTGCATCCAAGAGAGGTATATTTATGCTAACCTGTTTGAACAACTCTACAATCTTCTCCATTTGTGGAATTGGTTTATTGGATCTCAACCTATTTGGAAAAGGAATATTTTGAAAATTTGTTGAGTCCAATTTTTTTGGATCAGATTGTGGAGTTGGAACGGATCCCCGTGTAGATGTGTTCGTGATGTGAGAAGTGGGTCCGTTCGAGCTAGAAGAAGTAGAGCCTTGTGAAGGATGAAGAATAGGCCCTAACGACGAAGAAGAAGAAGGTGAAGAAGATGAAGAAGGACCACCGGTAGGGGTGTCATTGTTAATACCCACATTATTGTGCAACATTTTTCCGGATCTCAACGTGGTCACAACATTTACGTTATGATTTTGCTGTTCATATGCAACATGTGCGTGACCGGGATTTGGCAGTGGTTGAGATGGAAGCTTTCCTTTTTCTCGCTCGCTCAACGCAGCATTAAGTTGTGCAATTTGTGCCTCAATAGATTTGATGCTTTGATCGTGTGAGACACTGTTTTGCACCAAAGATTGAATAGAAGTCCCCAACCTTACTGCGGATTGTGTAGATTGCTTTAGGAACGCATCTAGACTTCTTTCTAGCGAGTTAACCTTATCATTATTAGGTTGAACAAAGTTGTTTTGAGGGTAAGAATTGTTGGGCACAAAATTGTTCATTTGGTTAGGGTAAGGTTGTGGTTGGAAAGGTTGCTGGAATTGAGTTTGTGGAGGTGCTTGTTGTTGTGGAGGAGAAGACCTTTGAAAGTTGTTGTTTTCTTGGAATTGTTGATTTTGATTCCAAGCGAAATTTGGGTGACTCCTCCAACCCGGATTGTATGTCGAAGAGTATAGATCATTTCTTTGTCGTTGCTGAAAGGCAGCATTGACGTGATCTTGTCCTTGAGCAGGTGGATTGTAAGGACACTCTTCGGTAAAATGTGATGGATCCGAACAACAAGCACAAACAGTCCGTAGGGGCAAAGCAGGGGCAGAAGAAGGCAATGAGATTTTGGTCTCAATCGCTTCTAGCTTTTTCGTAAGTGCAGCAATCTCAGCCTTCATAGCAATCGACATATCTAATTGATGTATGCTTGCCCTAGACTGACCAATAGAAGAAGATGAGGTGGTCTTGGTGCTTTCCCACTGAAGTGTTTGTTCAGTAAGATTCTCGAGAAACTGCCATGCTTCCTCACTAGATTTGGTTAGAAAGTGACCTTGACAAATGGTTTCTAGCAACTGCTTCGTTGCTGGGTTCAATCTCTCGTATAATGTTTGGTAAAGTTGCCAATTTTCGATCCCATGGTGAGGGCATTGAACAAGTAGGTTTTTAAATCTTTTAAAACACTTCCAAAATGGTTCGGAAGGAAGCTGGGAAAATTGTATAATCTCATTGCGAATTCTCGCAGTCTTGTGATAAGGATAAAACTTTTTAAGAAAAGCTTTAACAAACTCTTCCCAATTCTTAATTGAATGCGATGATGTGCTGTATAACCACTTCTCGGCTAAGTCACATAAGGTGAAAGGAATGACCCTTAGCCTTATAGCATCGTCTGATAATTGGGTTGTTTTCATCATTGCGCAAACGTTTTGGAATTTGTTTATGAAGATGTAGGCATCTTCGGATTCCAGTCCGTGAAATTTTAGCAGCATATTGATGAAGTGGGGTTTGATCTCAAAATTGTCCCTATTTTCCGGTGGGAGTGAAAGACAAGTAGGTACGGCGGTGCGGATTAGGTAGAAAAGATCCTGGAGCGCGATTCGTTGGGGCGCTTCAACAGGCGGGTGATTCGGGTTATTCGCACCTAACGGAGGTGGAATCAGTCCCGTGGGTAAGGTGTTGTTAGGATTATATCCCGACATACCTTCGGAAGAAGAATTTGAAGGTGAAGGTGAGGAAGTGGAAAGAATTTCGACTTCGGAGTCGAAAGCTTCGTCGGTCGATACCAACGAAACACGGACTAATCGGGCGCTAGTGTTTCTAGTCCAACCGGACATACACTAAAGAGGTAGTGTAGTCAAAAAGGTGAAAAACAGAATGTGGGGGTAAGAAAACGTCAATGAAAAGAAAGCGGGTGTAAGTGGGGTGCAAGGATTTCTTAGCGACAAGTTGCAAGTTTTTGTAAATTTTTTTCCTTTTTTATCCTTTTTTTTATGTGTGTGGAACTTTTTTTGCAAAAAGATTTTTCGATAAAAGGCCTTGACACAAATGCAATCAACCATAAATGCACAATTAGGCCTAGATCTAGGGTCACCTAGGTCAGCTAGACAGCTCCTAACTGTTCCAAAGGGCTAGAAATAGGATCTCAAACCGCCACTTCACTGCCAATTGCGGTCAGGTAAGTGTCAGGTGAGTGGGAGACTTTCCACTACAAGTAGTTGCCCTAATTAAGTAACCACTCGCCTTAGACACACTTGCCTAGACACCACAAAGTCAGGTTAGGATCAACGGCCGATGTCTACAACTAGTCCTTTGTCCTATTGAGCGCGAAGTCCTTAGGGCTGAGTCTAGTATTTTTTAATTAAATAATGGTCAATGCAATATGCCTTATGTGATTTCTGGGGTCCTGTGAAGGGTGATGAAATCCCCACCCAATCTGGATTGGTTTCAAACCCCTTAAAGTCCGATTAAAAATATGCAAACCAGTAACAATCACTTGCAATCAATTTTTATTTTTAGCGCGGCGCAAAGAATCCTGCACAAGATCAATTATTGGAAGGGGGAAAGATTTTTTTTAGCGCAAAGAATCCTGCAGGAGATTTTTCAGAGGAGATATTAGGGATTTGCAGAGGAGGAGAGAGAAAGCTCACAGAAAAATTTGCATGTGCTGGCGACAGAAGAATGCGGCGGTTCCGCGGCAAAGAGAGGGTTCTGGCGGCGGAAGCGCGGTCATGTCAACGGTACAGATCCTGAGAAAATTTTGGAGATGATGATGTCACCTTCTGATCGTGGATGCGCGGTCAAATTTTGGTCAACGTGGCGGAAACGCGGCACGATGTGCGGTTCAGATCTCCAGATTTCTTCTGCTCCTCTGTTGTTGTAATTCTCTGTTGTTCAGATCTTTGGTTTTCTGTTTTGATCTCTGTATTTTTCCAGATCCGAACTCGTACGCCGATCCTGCAAAAATTCACACAAGAAACCCTTCAAACAATAAAAGATGATAAATTTTTTTTTATTTTTTAATTTTTCAGTTTTTTATGATTTTTATATTTTATATCAACCCGAAATTGCAAAAAGGAAATATTACGCCATCCCCGGCAACGACGCCATTTGATTTTATTGGATTTTTAGATCAAAAATATTTGTTAACCGCAATCAAGAATGGCGTCGCTTGGTAGCCAGCCGGTGAATACGGGTCGGTCCACAGGGATGATGTGTATTTCCTAATTGTTCTAACGAGTTAATTCCAAATGGTGTTTGGATCTTTATCACTAAAACTAATTTGATTTACACTAGGATTTAGAAATCTTGCTAGGGTTAGGTTTAGGTTAAGTTTGGTAAAATAAAATTTCCCACCTCTTTCAATGCCCTAAATTAGATCTTTTTAGGTGTTATGGTAATTATTAATATAGAGGATTAGGACGATCGGGAAGAAACGATGTTTCTTCCTCTAGGTCCTTGTCCGTCCTTTATTAATCCTTACCCTAACCTCCATGGATAACATGCACATCCGGTCTTTTATACTACGGTATCACCGTTACCTCGTGGGTAGGGTGCCGTAGGGAGCGGAATATGTATCCATGCATGGAGTCCTAATTATTAACAAGTGATTGGGTAAGAAAGGGGTGAGAGATTTGCATCTCTCAAACCCTTCCCTATTCCTAACCCTAACAAGCGAGGAAACTACTCGCTCATTGAGGGATCTACAAAAGTCATAATTTTTATTTTGGTTTTAGAGTTAAGAGATTAATTAACTACTGCAGATTAATAAAAATTCTAATCTAGATTGAACTAAGGCAAATAAGAATTTTATCTAGGGCAGAAATTAAAAACTAATAACTAGGGCAAATAAAAAAGAACTACTTACAAATTGATGCTCTCCAAAACTTGAAAAGAACTCTGAATTTTATTCAATGAAAAGAGGCATGACCTAAAACAAGTTTTTGGGTCTCTATTTATAGAACATAGAAAACCCTAGGTTTACAATCTCCGCATGTATGCTTTTACAAAAATACCCTTAGGTAGACTAGTCAACGCGCCACCAGCCTCTTCCAGAATTTTCCATCGATACGGGTAATGCACGGCCGCGGAACCGCGGCCGTAGGCCAGCTTTGGACACGGCTGTCCTCTAAAATTTACAAAGTTTGGCGACAGGTTCAGGACTCGGTGATTGATCAAGATTACTCACGCCACAGAAAAATGAGAAAGTTCAGCGAGAAGAGGACCATCCTGTCAAGCCACAAAAGGCGACAGCTACTTGGGTGCCCACTGCAACGACCCCCTCAACTTCGACCGCTCACAAGAGGAGAAGGCCAGAGAAAATCCCTGAGTCTGTGACGAATCGCAAGACCACTGAACCTAAACGCCCTAAGTCTGGGGGCACGGTGGTGCATACCGTCTATATGGCATCCAAAAAAGAGGATAGCCGTATCTCCACAGGTCATCGACCGCTTACGCGATCAGTGACTAAGGCTCAGGAGCAACAACAACAAAAGCTCCAAGAGATGTTAACAGCAATGGCCGCACTCACAGGACCGAAAGCAAGCCCAGAGACATCCTCGGAGCAGCGCCGTGAGCAGGAAACTGATGCCGAATTCTTTCGGAGAATGCTTGAGAAGAAAGACAAAGAGGCCGCGGAACAAGCGGCCAATATAAAACAAATGGCCCTTCTATTCCAAAATATGGTGGGCATGATGATCCAGCCGGATCCCCCAGCCGAAGATCCTCCAGTAATAATTGAAGATGATAGAGGAGAGACATTAAATCCTCTGCCGGCTCTATCAACAGCCAAGAAGGAGACAATCTCCAAAGCTGCCCTGGATGATTACATCGCTCAGCAGATACGAGTTCACCAGGCAAATAAAGCGGCTGGGCAAATTTTTAAAACTGGATGACCCTATCCGGGTTGGTATGACTAAATAAAGTACCCGCCGGGATACACGATCCCTAAATTCCACGTATATAAGGGGACTGAAAATCCGCATCAGCATGTCGCTCAATTTAGGGCTCTATGCGGAAACACCGGAGGTGACGATAAGCTACTGCTTCGCCAATTCGTTGGCAATTTGGCGAAGACGGCCTTCGAATGGTGTTCGGAGCTTTCAAATGACTCCGTCAAAACATTCACGGAGATGGAGCTGTTATTCACCCAGCGTTTCGCAAGCGCTAGTGAACGCACCCCAATCACGGCATTGATTAATGCCAGGGTAAAACCTGGAGAAACATGGGTTCAGTATGCAATACGGTGGCGCAACCTATGGTCGAAGTGCGAACAGCGCATAGAAGAAGCTCCTGCAGTAGGCATGTTCGTGGGTACTCTTGACCTTCAAGCAACTATTTTCCAATTCATGATGTTCTTCGAGCCGACCACGTTCCAGGCCTTGATTGACAAGTTGGCCCAAATGGACCAGATGGGTCATAGACCATCTCCTTCAAAGACGGATCCTCGGAATAAAAAGGGGAAAGGAAAAGCAACTTTCGTTGCCACTACTCAACAACAGCCGAGCAACTTAAAGCCGGTTGTTCGCCAAAACAACATGCGTCCACGTCCATCCCTCGAGGAAAGACTGGGACGTCCTTACTCGTTTCCCCAGGATAAAACGAGGAGACTGTTCGAGCTGGCAGTGCGCAACAGACTCATCAATCTGCCGGATCCAAAACGTCCATTGCAGCCAGGCGATATCAACAATCCTAATTACTGCCCTCACCACCAAGCAGTAAGCTATCCAATCGAAGATTGCTTCATCTTCAAAGACTGGATTGAAGACCAATAACAACAAGGCAAGTTCGCATTATCCAAAAACTGGAAGGTGAAACCGCCACAACCTCTCGTCCCTAAAAGGGTGGACATGCCGGGGGCATCGTGCTCATTCATAGAGAAAGCCCCTTGGACCGAAAAGTCCGTAAACTAGAAACTCGCCTCAAATATGGCAACGACGAACCGAAACGTCCTTAAACTAACAATGGACCGCTATGTCCTAAAACTGGCTGTGGACCGAAACGTTCTTAAACTAACAATGGACTACTATGTCCTAAAACTGGCTGATGACCGAAACGTCGTTAAAATACGACCAACCCGCGGCATCCTCAGGCTTAAAAAAAATGGTACGTCCACAAGCGAGATGGGCACGGATGAAAACCTGAAAGGGCTCCGTAAGTAAAAAAAAGCAGGACTACCGGTGAGTTTGTGAAAACCCGAAAGGGCGCAATCTCGTTAAAAGACACTTGCAAGGTCCTCTCGACCCTGTGAGGAGAAAATACCTGCATGAGATCCTTACGACTCATAAGGGAGCAACACACTTAGGAATCCTCATGATTCCTAAGGAGAAATTACACTTGCGAGATCCTCACGACTCGTAAGGAGAACCCTCCTATGAGATCCTCACGGTTCATAGGATTCAAAAACCTTAAGCTACAGGGATCTGAACCTGTTCTTAAGTGGCCACTATAACCTCCAATGCTTCCCTACAAGCGGCTCAACGCTGACCCTTGTATACAATCCACGGGTACGAATAAACATTTCCCTGAAAAGTCACATCCGTGACTAGGGATATGTCTACACGGTGAACAACCCTTGTAAGTCCTCTCGACTTATAAGGAGAAAGCACTCTTGTAAGATCCTTACGACTTACGAGAAACCATACACTTAGGGGTCCTCACGACTCCTAAGGAGAAAACGCACCTACGAGATCCTCACGTCTCATAGGGAGAAATACCTATATGACACCTTTACGGCTCATGAAGTCAAAAGTTTTAGTCGACAGAATCCTAACCCTGTCTACTAAGCCACCTTTGTTCGATATTGACGAAGGCAAATGATGATTCGCTCCTGGCAATATCCCAGTTGTAGCGGTGCTGATGCCGAAATCGGTGTCTAATTCCAAGCTTGCAGCAAAAAGCCAGTAAGCCACACATGCATACGAAATAGCCGAAATGATGGGGCAACTTGCAACAAAGTCAGCAAGTAAAAATGTATGCATGCAAAATAGCCGAAATGATTGGGCACCGCGAAAAATAGCCGAAATGATTGGGCAATCGCGACCTTCATGATATAAAAGCTGAAATGATAGAGCATCGCAGAAAGAAATAAAAAAAATGAAATTTTTGCCCAACAGGTGATATCACATCAATCCCTGTATACAATCCAGGGACGCAAACAAAGAGAGAATCACACCTTTCCTCCCCAGGCTTCATCAGAAGAAGAAGACAAATCTCAACGATCACATCTGCATCCCAGAAAATCAACAACAGTGTTCCTCCTTATGCCAGCAAGGCACGGAAGCGACACAACGAAACGGAGCCACGGCATACTCCTTAGTTCCAAATCTCGACGGTTCATAGACAACCTAGAGACCACCTCAGCATTTGTCTAGTTACAGCAGACGCAATGTCAACAACGGCGTTCCTTCGTAGTCCAGCCGGATGCAGACGCAACGTCAACAACGGCGTTCCTTCGAATCAAAGTGGAGTGACGGAAAAATCCCAACTCCACCTCAGCATTCATCTCGCTACACCAGACGTAATGTCAACAACGGTGTTCCTTCGCAGTCCAGCAGGATGCAGATGCAGCGCCAACAAAAGACCTCACGGTCGAATCAAAGCGGAGTGACGGCAAAATCCCAGCTCCACCTCAGCATTCGTCTCGTTACACCAGACGCAGTGTCAACAACGGCGTTCCTTCGCAGTCCAGCAGGATGCAGATGCAATATCAACGAAAGACCTCACGGTCAAAACAATAGAGCCATGGCAAAGTACCTAGTTCCAAGTCTCGATGGCCACATCTATAGCCTGGAGACCCACAACAGCGTCCCTCCTCATTCCAGCAGGACTCGGACGCAACGTCACCAAACGGAGCCACGGCTTAGTCCCTAGTTCCAAATCTCGATGGTTCATAGACAGCCTAGAGATCACCTTGACATTCGTCTCGTTACAGCAAACGCAACATCACCAAATGGAGCCATGGCAAAATCCCTAGTTCCAAGCCTCGACGGTTCACCAACAACCTAGAGACAACCGCGACATTCGCCTCGATACAGCAGACGTAATGCCAGCAAACGAAGCGAAGGCTAAATTCCGAGCTTCAGGGTCTTGACGGTGACTCATATAAAACCTGAAAGACTACCAGAGATCATCCCACATGGAGTGGTCACCACCTCGACGTTCGTCTCGATACAGTAGACAAAATGTCACTACAACATCCTTCCTCCAACAGGATTCAGACACGCTAAAGCAAACGTAGCGAAGGCTAAACTCCTAGCTTCAGGGTCTTGACGGTAACTCATATAAAACCTGAAAGACTACCGGGGATCATCCCACATAGAATGGTCACCACCTCGACGTTCATCTCGATACAGCAGACGAGATGTCACCACAGCGCTCTTCCTCCGGCAGGACTCAAACGCGACAATCAAACAACGGAGCCATGGCAAAATCCCTAGTTCCAAATCTCGACGGTTCATCAACAACCTAGAGACAACCGAGACATTCGTCTTGATACAGCAGACGCAATGCCAGCAAACGAAGCAAATGCCAAATTCCTAGTTTCAGGGTCTTGACGGCAACTCATATAAAACCTGAAAGACTATCGGAGATCATCCCACACCAGCGCGGAGTGGTTATGACTCATCGGGGCTCCCCAAACTGAGCCTAACCTCAAGTAAAAAGCGGCATGGCAAAATTCCTAACGCTTGCTCTTCCGACGGTCAAACTGCCTAGGAAGATTGCTTGAAGACGTCTTGTCCAGCCCCCAAAGGGATCAGAGACACGACAATCGCATGGCTACTCGAATAGCAAGATTGCCTGTCGAGGGATACATCAGCCAACGCGACGGTACGACGAGCAAAACCTTAGTACCACAGACCCTAACGAATCTCTGTCGTAAAGAGCAAAGGTTAACTATAACGTTAGGACATTCTTGCGAGAACTCCTCGATTCGTCTCAACCTCAGGGAGATCAGCGTCTTTGACGAGAGTACCTCAATTCGCGTCGACCCGCAGAGAAATCAGTGTCTCTGCAGGAATGTACGACGTCAGCAAAACGGAGCCATGGAAAAGTCCATGTTCCAAATCTCGACGGTTCTCAGATAGCCTGGAGATCGTCTCAACATTTGTCTCATTACAACAGACACAACATCAAGCAAAGCGGAACAACGACAACTCCCAGTTCCATGACTCGGTGGTGTACAGATGACCGAGAGTCAAACCCCGACTCCATGAAATGCGGATAAAGTCAACCCTTCCTGGTTACGTGGAACACGGCTTATGTTAATCATGACCCCGTGTGAAACATCCAGAGCGGAGCCTGGTCCTCGCAGAACACGGCAATGACCCCGTAGGAAGCATCCAGAGCAAAATTCCTGGTCATGTGGAACGCGGCTTATGTCAATCCTGATCCCGTGGGAAACGTCCAGAGCGGATCCTGGCCCTCGCAGAGCACGGCAATGACCCCGTGTGAAGCATCCAAAGCGGAGCCTGGTCCTCGCAGAACACGGCAATGACCTCGTGAGAAGCATCCAGAGCAAAATTCCTGGTCACATGGAACGCGGCTTATGTCAATCCTGACCCCGTGGGAAACGTCTAGAGCGGATCCTGGTCCTCGCAGAGCACGGTAATGACCCCGTGTGAAGCATCCAGAGTAGAGCCTGGTCCTCACAGAACACGGCAATGACCCCGTGGGAAGCATCCAGAGCAAAATTCCTGGTCACGTGGAACACGGCTTATGTCAATCCTGACCCCGTGGGAAACGTCCAGAGCGGATCCTGGTCCTCGCAGAGCACGGCAATGACCCCGTGTGAAGCATCTAGAGCGGAGCCTGGTCCTCGCAGAACACGGCAATGACCCCGTGGGAAGCATCCAGAGCAAAATTTATGGTCACGTGGAACGCGGCTTATGTCAATCCTGACCCTATGGGAAACGTCCAGAGCGGATCCTGGTCCTCGCAGAGCACGGCAATGACCCCGTGTGAAGCATCCAGAGAGGAGCCTGGTCCTCCCAGAACACGGCAATAACCCCATGGGAAGCATCCAGAGCAAAATTCCTGGTCACGTGGAACGCGGCTTATGTCAATCCTGACCCCGTGGGAAACGTCCAGAGCGGATCCTGGTCCTCGCAAAGTATGGCAATGACCCCATGTGAAGCATCCAGAGTGGAGCCTGGTCCTCACAAAACACAGCAATGACCCCGTGGGAAGCATCCAGAGCAAAATTCCTGGTTACGTGGAACGCGGCTTAAGTCAATCATGACCCCGTGGGAAACGTCCAGAGCGGAGCCTGATCCTCGCAGAACACGGCTATGACCCCGTGGGAAGCATCCAGAGTAACTCCTGATTCCGTGAAATGCGGATAAGGGTAACCTCACCCATCGCTTGCGGGTCCTCACGACTCGTAAGGGAGCAAACTCTCTTGTGAGATCCTTACGACTTGCAAGAGAAAACACACTTAGGAATCCTCACGATTCTTAAGAAGAAATTACACCTACGGGATCCTCTCGATCCGTAGGGAGAAAATTCTTTATGAGACCCTCACGGCTCATAAAGTTGAAAAGTCTTAGGAGGCAGATCTTAACCCTGAATCCTAAGCCATCGTTGTCCTGCAAAGAAATCGAGATAGACAATCCACAGAATACATTTATTAAAAGGGACACACCATCATGAAGAAAAATATGTCTTTTATTCATGAATCAAAATGAATACAAAGTACAATTTATGAAAGAACAAAAAAAATATACTCTCATTCAGAAGTATGTACAAGAGAAGAATAAAAAAAATATACAATTCTTCAAGTCGGCGGGTGATTTAGTAGATTTGCCAGCTCACCCCTTTTCCGCTGGGCCTCGGCTTCATGATTCATTATCGTCAAAAGACGGGCCTCCACTTAAACCTGTTGGGCCTGGTATGAGGCAAGCCGACCTTCAAGCTCTTTTTCAATAACCTTATGGGCTTCAACCATTTCACGAGTAAAAACAGCGACCTTACCAATGGCTACCACCTCCTTGATAGTCTCTTGAAGCACCTGCCAAAGCTCATATGCCCTATTGGTCTTGGCCGTAACGTTGGTTTGAAGCTCCCTCAGCACTTTGGAAGCCAGCTCCCTCTCCGAAAACTTGCGGCTGAGCCTCTTCTAGCATGATATCATGTTCGCAGCGCACCACTCAATCAGCCCCTGTAAGCTCGCCTTTGCAGCCACAACCTCTGAAGGAAGGCGCGTACACTCAAGAATATATAAACAATCCTCCCTTCGACAACAATACTCGATCCAAAACAAGCACAAACCACCCGATATGGGAAGTAACAAGGAAAGTCTCTGATCTATATCCTATCAAGCAAGCATTTGCAACTATACGAATATTTAAAAGGAAATGATACCCAAAGCACTGATGTGCATGCAATATAATGATGGTGCTCGCAATTAAAGAAAATTCCCATGGGAAAAATATGAAGCTCATTTACGCGAGCAAGACGCACGTACGAGTATCCGACAAACATGAAAATTCAACAGAAAGCATGTAACAGCCAATGATAAAAAGAGTACATTGATTTAAACATACTACGCTACCGGGAAAATGTCACCAAACAAAGGATCAGTGGCACAAGGGTTAACAAAACAAAATGCAAAATTTTCTAACTCCCTCTCTGCCTTCTCCAGCACATCGAAATGACGATTTTCACGAGGAGTGGCTCCCCACTGGTTAGCGCCATGTCCATCCGCAAAGGCAGACATAATAGCCCGCCGAGCTCTTATCTGGCCCAACAGATGGACCGAGCAGTCTTTCAGAGCCTGAGTAATCAGGCACGCCTCATAAAAACACTCGAGCTTGTCTTCGGACGCATCAACGACCGCCAGGGTCATCTCTGCTGGGTGAGGAAGGATGTCAGCGAGCACGGCAAGAAGAATCATCCGGAGCCAAATGGATCCCATTGGAAGAGGGGATCCCCTACGGATCAGGAGTTCATACGTCACCGCGTCACATTCAGCATCGATGAGAAGGGGATCCACCAGTCGCGCAGCAAAACGAGGAATCATCTCCTCAACGGGTACCTCTCATGGTTGCCGACGGGCATGGGGACGATTGCAAGCCATAGCGATTGATCGGTTTCTCAAAGATGATCACCTTAAGGTATAAATGGGTTTCTCTGTGAGGAAAGGAAGAAAGGCATGATTTCAGGTTATAAAGGGGAGTATTTAATGCTATGCACAAAAAATGTTGTACATGGTGGGACTATTCTCAAAGCCCGGAAATAAGGGGAGAGCGTTGGAAATGAAATCCAATGACGCATTGGAATCAGATCAGGGAAATGAAACGTCCCCATCCAGCAGAGCCCCGCATGCACAACACGTGAGCACAAGCCTTGATTGGAAGATAAAGCGGCATTGCACATACATGACAGAGAACTAAGCTCTGGGAAAGAGAATTAAATTCTCAGAGGAAAAACAAGTAAGGAAGAAGATGAGCAAAGGGGAGGCGCTTCTAAAGGGACGCTGGCATTTATAGGATGTGATGGGAAACGCTTCATCTTCCCTATTCCCTGTTGGATATAGTGCCCTCAAAGTCAATTATTGGATCGCAGGTACGTGATTGCAATGATTGAGGAGGACCTATACCGGTAGCACAGTCTTACTCGAGATGATAGTATGCTATCTGGTTTGCCTTTATCAGTCGTGTATAGGTTCAGGTGACTGATTACGATTACACGTTGATAGAGCCCTTAGGATCTTGCTTGACTACCAACAGTATGATGGCGATCATATACGTGAGAGTTGGGTAGTCTATAAGCACATCCTTAATTGTGGTCCCTAGTCGTGGGAGTACCGAGACAGGGCATCGATACTCCGGAGTAGACTAGTGTATACAGTCGAGACCCCGACGAGGGGCGGTGGCCGGTCTCACAAGCCACTGGTGTCAGTTGGATCACCTAAGATGTATACAGGTGCTCATTGGGTTATGAGTACACCGGACAGGACTCGTCGAGAACCTGCTAGTTGGTATTATACCTATCATCAGATAGCAGTTCCCTGGTGACATGTGTACAGGTTAGTTCATCAACCTGAGGTCGTCATTTGTCTCGTGTGAGTTCCCACTGTGCTTTGATTTCTACCCTACCATGGCTCAAAGGAGTTGTGCAAACATGTATTTTTTGGGTACAGTCCCGAGCCACATGGAGGCAAGTGAGCGGATCGGCAGGGGATTCGTCTCTCCCGGTATTGGGGGTGGAGATCGCGCTGTGTCTAGGAAAGCTATTACAGCAAGTCCTTGGCCAAGGCAGGTGAGATTTACTGGTAGCTACTCCAGTAGTATCTCAGGGTGTTAAGGGCTTGTCTTCGGCACGACTTATACCGCTTTTAGGGGTCTAACGTTACCAGCCCCCTAGGCCCGATATGCGATACTCATAGACGAACAGACCGGACTGTATGTATATTGTCACTGTTAGGCTCAGTAGGGTTTCAGGATGAGCTCGCTCATCGGCTACCCTTGAGGTCGGTACATGGGCAGCCGTTACGCACAGGTAGTGCCGCTAACGGCTTGTGGTTAAACCCACTGCCAGGGTACTGACGAGTCATTAGAGTCCTTCATAGATAGTTTCCCAAGTTCGGGCGAAATGTTGTAGAGGCCGTATGATTTTATGGCAGGGTTCGGAAAATGCACGTGCGTTTACGCACGTGTCATATTTCGGGCAGATAATACTGGTGGGCTTTGGTTTAAGCCGGATCCATGTATTATACTTTGTAGATATAATATCTTTGTCTCAGTTGCATTTGTATTCGGTCGTAATACAAATGCGGGTATATTTATACAGTTCCAGGGTTATCCTGAAATTCGTTTCGGGATCACTTTTGGAAGTTGCCAGTTTTCTATCACTCGTATTAAACATTCGGTTAAATACGGATTTATCTTTTCTTCTTGAGGGTGAGTTATGAGTGTGGAAGGTTCTAGAAGCTTCTAGATGAAGGTGACTAGGATTAGTGACTCATTATTGCATTAATTGTTCATTTAATGAATGGATGACTAGGTTATTATGATTCATTGTATGCATTGATGATTAAGCAAGGTGTTCATTTGACTCATCCTTTTGATTTAGTGCTTAAGGTTACCCTCCCCTCTCCTACACTCACCCCCCACCTTTTATAGTGGCCGGCCATTGCTTGGAGAGAAAATTATGGTTGTTGGAAAAAAGACTAAGGAATTTGATTCATGGAAATTTCATATTCTCATTTCTCATTACTCCAAAAGGCAACTTCATTAACCGTTCGTCCATAGCTTTGGACGAAATGAGACAAAGTGTTCTACTCATTCTCTACATCAATCTTGGTGATCTCTTTTAGCAAACTTGATGACCGAGTTGCCTCGGGTCATAGGCGGGAGCCCGTTTAAAGATCCGTTGACATGGTGCCACCTGGACTAGGAGATCGGAGATCGACGAGATCGGAGCAACCGCAACGGAGCGTGGGATGATGGTTAAAGAACGAAGGACTCGGATCGTTCGGTATAACCTTTCTACCCACTTTGTAGTTTGTTAGTTTAGCGTTAATGGCAGATCCGGGTTATAGTATGCGATAGCGCCAGTATAAAAGTTTTTGTTCCGCATTTGGCGTCAGTTTGACGGCGGGGCGCTACCGTAGACTTACATGGTATCAGAGCCACGCCATTAAGCTTTACTAACTTGTTCTAACGCGTTTAAAATATCGATCGAACGGATTTTCGAAAATCACAATTTTCAGTGTTAAAGTTTCTGTCGATTTTAAAACTGGTCTAAAAATCATTTTGACCATACCAGAAAATTAAGCAGGCTTTTTAAAGGAAGCAGAAGAAATTCGATCAAGTGAACCGACCGTACAGCCGCGGAAACGCGGTCAAAGCCTGGCTTTGACCGTGGAACCGCGGCCGTTTTGGTGTTTCACCTGGCCATTTTTCTTCTGGTGTTTCTTTGTTGGAAATTATGGTTTCTGGAACTGTTCATTTGGGCCCAGTTTTTGTTACTGTACAGCAGATGTATGTGGGGCCCACTTCGGGAAGTTTTGTCGATCGAAATTTAAACGTGTTAGTTTACAGTACTTACATTATATCTTCGACCGTGAATGTCATTCGAGCGGTAAACTGCGTCTGATTGCTATAGTTCTTTTAGACGGGTTTGCGAACGTGACATTCGCGTTGATATTCTGTGTTGTGCTGTAATGTTGCGGATTTGTCGTGGTGGATAGCAGTGTGCAATGATAGTGCAGTTTGGGTTTATTTGTACATTTGATATTGCGGGGCGAGCGTCCAACATGTGGACTGCCGTCACTGCCTGTTTGTATAATATTCTTTTGGGGCACGACCAGGCTGAGGTCGATGTACCCGTTGTACATATTTTTCATTTCTGTACTAGGTTTACCCCGCGACGGAGTGCACGGATAGCCGGGTTCTGGAGGGCAACGAGTCCGCATCTCATGGCTTTGAGAGGCAGAGGGGCCTCACTCTAGAATTGGCAGACTATTCGCCGCACTCGTAGGGGGTACAGGTTGACCCAAGGAGGGGTGCTCAAGTTACCGGATTCCGTGAAGTGCAGGGTGGTCCATTCACTTTGCTGTAGGGGGCTGCCTCGCTTCAGATTTTGGCGGGTAACTTGCCGCACCCGTAGGGGTCTAGGTTACATTGCACAGGCTATCCACACGACCAGGGGAATGTCGGGTTTTAGCAGCGGCTCTGTGAAACCCGGGGATCCCAGATTATCTGTATTGTTCTTTGATGCTTATTACTTTTCTGTAATGTTGCATATTATTACACCTGGAGCGATTATTGTATATTGGTATATATACTAGTAGATGTTGTATATGTTTTGCACCCGCGCTAGTCCATTCCCCGCTCTGTCGTTAGTTAAGTAACCTAGCGGGTTATGACGGGACCCAGTGACGAATGCAGATGGCATATACGTACATTTTATTTTCGTTCTTTTCTGGTGTGATTAATTGATGGGACTGCGTTGATTTTGATCAATGCAAAGGAAAACAAACCTGTTTGGATGTTGTTGGAACAGTTTTAAAAAGTGTTATTATAAAGACGTTTCCTTTTGTTTTGCATAGTGGTATTCGGTTGGAATATCCTGCACCTCATTCGACGAGGCAAGGGCCGAGATCCCTTCACCGGGAGTGACCCCTTGGGCAGAAGTTTGCGTCAGGGTAATAACTTCACTATAGTCGATTACAAGTTGCTTTGCATCGTGGTATTCAGTTGGAATATCCTGCACCTCATTCCACGAGGAAAGAGCTGAGATCCCTTCACCGGGAGTGACCTCTTTAACAAAGGTTTTCGCCACTATTTTTTTATGAAAAGCAATCAAGTTCCTTCAACGAGATCAAGTTCATTACGTTAAAGGTTTTTCGCCAAAAACCAGCCGTAGCCTTCCGTCATGTCTTATGGATAGTCAGTAGTATTCAAGCTATGTTTGTTGGCTTTCGTCAAGGCAGAGTGTTTGGTAGCTGCTGGGGTATTCATTTGTTGCATAGATAGATGTGTTGGTTTGGGACAGTCGTATTACCTTGTTAGCTTTCGTCAAAGGTATGTACGGGTGGGTTCAAATTGACAAGAATATGACTGGTAGAACTTGACATGTGACTTATGATTTGTTGGCTTTCGTCAAGGTCATAAGAACATGGGGTAAAAATCATATCGGGAGTTTCTAAAGAAACTGAAACTTGCCAAGTATGGGCATATCTTCTGGAGTGTGATAACGTGAGTGGATTCCTTCACGTTATCATGCGATGAGAGTTGGATCCCGATTCCCACTGATGAGTTGGTTTACTCTTCGGGTGATCCCGATTGATTCTTCTTTCAGGTTTGGAGGAGAATTTGACAGTACAGTGGGAGGTTTCCAGATTAGATAAAGTGATAACCATTCTGATCTAGGTTAGAGTGCACGCAGAGTGTGTCTTTTCTCTCTCTCTCTTTGGCAGCGACCTTTGACCGACCCTAGACTATGACTCAGTGACCAAGTTGACCGAACCTTCTTAAAATACTGGCTTTTGGATTGTCTAAGTTGCATAAGTCATTGCCGCTCCTTCTTTTACCCTTTGCATTTCTCAGAACATCCCGTATTACTACGGACATCCACTTCCATTGGATAGATCCATCATATGGTTATATACGAACTCGAGGGGACTTCTTCGAGGATGGATCTAGGTTCAGGAGAAATAGAATTGGTTTATTCAGTTGTCTTTTATTATCACCTTCTCTCAGGTTGCGAGGGCTCCTTGGTTTAGGAGAGTACACCTATTACGCTTATTGGATAGTCTTCTTCCAAACCATAGGCAGGTGCCGAAAGGTAGGGAATGAAGAAAACCAATTAGCCTAAGTAGGGTGTACAGAAGGTAATATGTAAAAACAAAATAAAGGGATTAGAAAGAGGGCAAAGTAAATTGCGACTGCTATCATTCACGACCAAACCGCGTAGTTCATCGCCACTCCTATTTCACCTTTGCTTTTTTCCCCAGTTCGGGAGATAGAATAAGGTATTATTCAGTTGTCTTTTATCATCACCTTCTCTCAAGTTGCGAGTACTCCTTGGTTTAGGAGGGTACACCTATTACGCTTATTGGATAGTCTTCTTCCAAACCATAGGCTGTTGCCGAACGGTAGGGAAGGAAGAAAACCACTTAGCCTAATGGGGTGTACAGAAGGAAATGAATAAAGACAAATAAAGGGATTTGGAGAGATGGCAAAGAAATATACGGTTACAGTCATGAATTGGATTATGGAAGAGGCATTACTAGGAATACCAGGATACCCCTACGAAACATTTTCATGTTTCAGTGCATTGTTAAAGGAAAACTGTTTTCCCGATTAGATACTTACTCCAGGGTATGTATTTACCAGGTATGATTCTCACATCTGTATGGTTTTACAGATGATGAGTGGGAGGAAGTTATTGGGAATTAGGTGATCATCCTCATTATATCGGAATTCGTTGTAATTGGTTATATTTGAGGAAGTCGCCTAGGTTATTGCCGGAAGGCATGTATTTGGTTTTGAGTATCCGTTGTTGTGCACCAATTTCAAAATGATATATCTGTACGTTTATTTTTATAAAGTGAGATATAACTTTTTGATATTATGTCGATGACATTTACCTACATCAGTTGACGATTGGGTAAGGAGCATTGAACAGCGGAGTAGTTCTTAACCATAAGTACAGTTTTCAACCTACGATGCACAGGTTTTGAGTTATTCAACTCAGCGGACTTATACAGAGTATTGTATGTTGTCCAGTATCCATCAGGACAAAGGGGTTGGTCCTCATACTATGTTCTGTTTACTTATGACTTCTCTAGTTATTAGACAAGTGTTTCGTAGAAATACAAGGTCTAAGTTTTGAGAAGTTGTGGATATAAGAATAAAGTAGAGAACCAGGTATCGCAAGTATCGGGATTCTTCAAAGAGATCGAAGATGTAGATTCTTGTGATTGGTATTCAGTTGATAGTAATGGTTTTGAGAAACTTGTTTCTCTTTCAGGTTACTCATAATTGGATGGATTCCTAAGTTAAGTAATGCTGATTAGCCTCTTTCCATTAAGTTGATATGCATTAGAGACAGCTGCATGATTTGAATCTGGTTCCAATTAAATAAGTGCCAAAGTTTCTATATTGGATATAGAATAGTTCATATCTTAACGATGTTAAAGTACGGGGAGTTGTCCGGCTTATGCTTAAAACCAGACTCTGGATAACTCAAGGCACGTTTCTGTAATGGCAGTTTGTGGGTTGGCCCGGGCTATGTCGAGGGTTAACTTTCTACCATCTGGAAGATCAATAGTGATATTGTTCTTGACTCGCCACAGTTTTAGTAAAATGGATTTTTTTCAAAAAACAGTAGTGGGAGTATGGTAGAACTGGAAGTGATTCCAGAACCGCAAACGATTACGGAAAATTTAATAGGACCTAAAGATTCAATCAGGATTAACATTCCAATAGCCACTCCGCAGATTTGGTGGGTAACCCCAGACATCCGAGAGGTACTCCGGTAGCCTCAAGGACGGTGACAGGGAGGTTCTTATCTACCCAGACTTGACACTACTGTTGTTCTAGACTATGAGACCCGGCAGGAGGTTAAGTATAGCGTCGTTCTAAACTAGCTTTAGAAGTGCTCGTATATATTATTCTGCCAGAGGGTTGTTGTGGTCGGTGGGAGTAGCGGAAGCATAGTGGGCAAGTAGCTTATATCTATTTATAGACTAGAGCAGTTGTAGCGGAGATAGATCATCTAATTTTGATGTGACAGTCATGGGTTTGACTTCATCAGAATAGGGGATGGATCTGTTGAGAAGGTAGTAGGGTGTGATGTCCTGGTATTTGGATGACATACACAGAGTAGGAAGTAAAATTCCTATACTACGATCGGTTGTACTATGGTCGTCATACAGTTGTTTCTCCAGACAGGATATGGATATAATATCAGACATTCTGGTTTCTAGATCTATGGTTTTAGATCTGGATTTGGGTAGTTTCCCAATGTGGGTACTTTGACAGTATTCTAATAGTATTTTAGAATAGATGACTCCTGGCATGGTGGTGTACCTGCAGGTGATGGAGTCACCCTCTCTAAAGGTGTCTTACAAACTAAAGGGGAGAGAGATGTGCATGATTGGCAGATCACTTGCTTAGGCAATTGAGTCAATCGTGAGATGTCAAGTATCATACCAGATATTGTTTTTGCACTAGATGCGATAAGTTTATATTAATCCAATCCTGGAGAAACATAAGGAAGTAGTTTTAGAACATAAGTGCATGTTCTACGGATTTGATGACGGCAGCTTCTTTCGGGAGACGGTTATCATTCCAGGCTTCAAAGGTGATATGGATAACAGAGTGATTGTCAAAGTTATAGTTTTTCCTCTGAGGAGGGGCAGTATTATGGACATGTGGTCCAAGAAGATACTGTGGGAGGCATGGTGCAGGATACTGATTAGGTTCAGTTATCGATACAGTCTAAGAAGTTTGGATTTGGAGTTCATTTATGAACTAGGTCCCATCAGATATCCAGACATATTCTAAGACAGGTATTACTCAATTCGGGAGATGGTTTTCTCCGCGAACTTGAGATTAAGAGAGACATAGAAAGAAACATCAGGGCGGATCCACTCACTGAGGCTATTTCTCGAACACAATAGTTTTACAAACGGGCTTTGTGAAACTGATTAGTAGAGGAGTTGGGTGTTCAGTATCACACGGGCTGTGAGTATGCGACATCGCAATAATTAGCCTTAAGTGCAAGTGGGAGATTGTTGGATATAGTGCCCTCAAAGTCAATTATTCGATCGCAGGTACGTGATTGCAATGATTGAGGAGGACCTATACCGGTAGCACGGTCTTACTCGAGATGATAGTATGCTATCTGGTTTGCCTTTATCAGTCGTGTATAGGTTCAGGTGACTGATCACGATTACACGTTGATAGAGCCCTTAGGATCTTGCTTGACTACCAATAGTATGATGGCGATCATATACGTGAGAGTTGGGTAGTCTATAAGCACATCCTTAATTGTGGTCCCTAGTCGTGGGAGTACCGAGACAGAGCATCGATACTCCGGAGTAGACTAGTGTATACAGTCGAGACCCCGACGAAGGGCGGTGGCCGGTCTCACAAGCCACTGGTGTCAGTTGGATCACCTAAGATGTATACAGGTGCTCATTGGGTTATGAGTACACCGGACAGGACTCGCCGGGAACCTGCTAGTTGGTATTATACCTATCGTCAGATAGCAGTTCCCTGGTGACATGTGTACAGGTTAGTTCATCGACCTGAGGTCGTCATTTATCTCGTGTGAGTTCCCACTGTGCTTTGATTTATACCCTACCATGGCTCAAAGGAGTCGTGCAAACAGGTATTTTTTGGATACAATCCCGAGCCACATGGAGGCAAGTGAGCGGATCGGCAGGGGATTCGTCTCTCCCGGTATTGGGGGTGGAGATCGCGCTGTGTCTAGGAAAGCCATTACACCAAGTCCTTGGCCAAGGCAGGTGAGATTTACTGGTAGGTACTCCAGTAGTATCTCAGGGTGTTAAGGGCTTGTTTCCGACACAACTTATACCGCTTTTGGGGGTCTGACGTTACCAGCCCCCTAGGCCCGATATGCGATACTCATAGACAAACGGACCGGACTGTATGTATATTGTCACTGTTAGGCTCAGTAGGGTTTCAGGATGAGCTCGCTCATCGGCTACCCTTGAGGTCAGTACATGGGCAGCCGTTACGCACAGCTAGTGCCGCTGACGGCTTGTGGTTAAACCCACTGCCAGGGTACTGACGAGTCATTAGAGTCCCCAACAGATAGTTTCCCAAGTTCGGACGAAACGTTGTAGAGGCCGTATGATTTTATGGCAGGGTTCGGAAAATACACGTGCGTTTACGCACGTGTCATATTTCGGGCAGATAATACTGGTGGGCTTTGGTTTAAGCCGGATCCATGTATTATACTTTGTAGATATAATATTTTTGTCTCAGTTGCATTTATATTCGGTCGTAATACAAATGCGGGTATGTTTATACAGTTCCAGGGTTATCCTGAAATTCGTTTCGGGATCACTTTTGGAAGTTGCCAGTTTTCTATCACCCGTATTAAACATTCGGTTAAATACGGATTTATCTTTTCTTCTTGAGGGTGAGTTATGAGTGTGGAAGGTTCTAGAAGCTTCTAGATGAAGGTGACTAGGATTAGTGACTCATTGTTGCATTAATTGTTCATTTAATGAATGGATGACTAGGTTATTATGATTCATTGTATGCATTGATGATTAAGCAAGGTGTTCATTTGACTCATCCTTTTGATTTAGTGCTTAAGGTTACCCTCCCCTCTCCTACACTCACCCTCCCACCTTTTATAGTGGCCGGCCATTGCTTGGAGAGAAAATTATGGTTGTTGGAAAAAAGACTACGGAATTTGATTCATGGAAATTTCATATTCTCATTTCTCATTACTCCAAAAGGAAACTTCATTAACCGTTCGTCCATGGTTTTGGACGAAATGAGACAAAGTGTTCTACTCATTCTCTACATCAATCTTGGTCATCTCTTTTAGCAAACTTGATGACCAAGTTGCCTCGGGTCAGAGGCGGGAGCCCGTTTAAAGATCCGTTGACGTGGTGACACCTGGACGAGGAGATCGGAGATCGACGAGATCGAAGCAGCCACAACGGAGCGTGTGATGATGGTTAAAGAACGAAGGACTCGGATCGTTCGGTATAACCTTTCTACCCACTTTGTAGTTTGTTAGTTTAGCGTTAATGGCAGATCCGGGTTATAGTATGCGATAGCGCTAGTATAAAAGTTTTTGTTCCACATTTGGCGTCAGTTTGACGGCCGGGGCGCTACCGTAGACTTACATTCCCTAAACAAATCCAACGGTCACAAAAGTGACAGCGTTGCACTCACGTGCAGACACGTGAGAACAACGCTGTGGGGGCATTTGTTCCCTGATAAAAATCAGGAAAAACCTCAATGAGGTATCACATGCTCACACGTGACCAGGGGTCACGTGTTGACACGTGATAGTATCCTGTGATCTCCACTTTATAGAATTAAAATTCTAAATCAAACAAAAATGTAACAAAACAGCAAAGAAAATATCTCAATGAGGTATCACGTGCTCACACGTGACCAAGGGTCACGTGTTGACACGTGATAGTTTCCTAAGATCTCTACTTTATAGAATTAAATTCTAAATCAAACAAAAGTGTAAACAAAACGGCTAAGAAAAGACCCCAATGGGGCATCACGTGCTCACACGTGACCAAAGGTCACGTGCTAACACATGATGGTCCTTTAACCCTGTTAAGAGACAAAATTGAATTCTGAACGAAAGAAGGTCACGTGCCAACACGTGATAGGTCCTCCAGCTCTTTAATTGATAGAATTGAATTCTATTTGAATGGTCAAACGTTGGGATCGCGTGCCAACACGTGATGGGCTTTAAAAGCCTTAATGAGTTAATAGAATTAAAATTCTAATTAAGAGAAATCAAAGACCCTAACTGGGAAAGTATTTCTTTAAATCTTTCCAAACAAACAAAAAGGGATCATGCTCTGTAAAGTGGAGCACCGTTGGATTAAAAATCCAATGGTGATTAAAAAATCACCAATTTATGGAAAGATTGTATACAAGGAAAGATCTCCTTAAATTTCACCAAAAATAACAAACAGAATATCTTCTGGATTAAAAATCCAATGGTGAATAAAATTCACTGAGTGATCTAAAAGATCATATTAGTTACGAAAAACAAACAAAATTTTTCAATGAAAAATTCACTAAACAAATTGATTCTTTTCCTTCTCTTATAAATAGGAGCCAAGAAGAGAAGAGAAAAAAAGAAGGAATTTTGGAGATCTTGAAATTTTCTGAAAGCAAATAGCAGAGAGAAAAGAAAGGAGAATTTAATTCTCAAGAAAAGAAACCCTAGGTGAGAAAGATGAAAAGGATCAAAGCTTCATAAAATAAAAAAGAGAATTTAATTCTCAATCTAAGAGTTTAACTCTTCTGCAAAAGAACTTAGTTCTTCCTCTGGTTGAAGATCTGCAGAAGCAAATCTCCCCACAGGTTGAGAATTTAATTCTCATCGGGGAGATTCTGCCATGCAGATCCAAAAATTAGAGGGAGAATTGAGTTTAGAGAATTTAATTCTCCCAATTTCATAAGAATTTAATTCCTCCAAGATAAAACTAGGGTTTAACCCTATATGAGAATTTAATTCTCCCAATTTCATAGGAATTTAATTCTTCCAAGATAAAATTAGGGTTCAACCCTGCTTGAGAATTTAATTCTCCAATCTCATAGGAATTTAATTCCTCCAGGACAGAATCAGGGTTTAACCCTACATAAGAATTTAATTCTTCCATATGAATAAGAATTTAATTCCTCTAAAAACATAATTAGGGTTTAACCCTACAGAGAATTTAATTCTTAAAATAAAGAGACTTGAAAGATCTCCATGCACGTAAAGAACATTAGTCACGTGATGACACGTGACCCCAATCCACAGTGGTCAGAAAAGAAAGAATAAACTAGGTCACGTGCCCCCACGTGACCCCTAAACAAATCCTCCAAAATAAGAGGGAAAGCCCTGAGGTAATGCCTCACGTGCTCCCATGTGACTTCCAAAATAAAAAAAATAAAAGCAAAGGCAATGCTGGCTTTGGGCGCTCTCACGTGTCCTCACGTGGCCCCTAATAAATATTCTAATAAATCAGGGCATGAGTACCCATCACGTGCCCACACGTGATGGCTATGAAAACTAAAAGTGTTTAACACTTATTTGCAGTTCTGGGACCAAAGTAAAGAAGATCTAGCCCCACCTCGGGGTGCCCTCACGTGCCCCCACATGACCCCTTCCTTCCTAGTGTTTAACACTATTTTGAGTATTTCGTCTCCGGTGTTTAACACTGTTGTCCTCTAGTGTTTAACACTATTTTAAAGCTTATCTTAGCCAAATTGGCTAAGTTTCCAAAGGCAAAAGCCTCCTCTTCGACTAAATCTCAAAGTTGAGTAAAACTTAGAACCACAATGTTTAAGGCTCAGTCAAAGACAAAAATGTATCAGAGCCCTCAAACTCTGGTTTAGCATTGCTAAATAACGTGGGCTTGAACCTAGACAAATGTGTTTAATGGTCCAACAAAGAGCCAATATCTTATTGGACTTAGCCCAAACTGGCCATAAGTCCTCAATTTAGATTTAACTGAGCCAATGTGCTCATAATCTAATTAATTGATCTTAGTTCTAAATTGGACTATAGATCACCCAATCCACTTTGGTTCGAGGGCACATCTCTTCACTCCTTTGATATTTGTCGTTGTAATCCTTCAACATCTTCAGAGAGGTGACGGGTCCTGACAACCACACATTTCATGGACTATGGGGTCCTTAAGCCCATGGACTATGATGTCCTTAACCTTGACTGTGAGGTCTTTAAACTCATGTACTATGATGTCCTTAACCTTGACTGTGAGGTCTTTAAACTCACGGACTATGATGTCCTTAACCTTGACTGTGAGGTCTTTAAACTCACGGACTATGATGTCCTTAACCTTGACTGTGAAGTCTTTAAACTCACGGACTATGACATCCTTAACCTCGACCGCGATGTCTTTAAACTAACATTGGACCGAGATGTCCTTAAACTAACATTGGACCACCATGTCCTTAAACTGGCAATTGACCGCAAAGTCTCTAAACTAGAACAATAGAGCCCAAATGCTCTTTTGTTGGATCTAAATGATCCCGTTAAGTAGATCTTAGTCTAAAATTAGACTAACGTATCCTTAACAAATGGTTAAGTTGACTTTAGTTTAAAATTAGACTAATGTATCCTTAACAAACGTTTAAGTTGATTTTAGTCTCAAATGAGACTAACATATCCTTACACCCAACCCCCAAACCTAAATCTCAGAAAATATGGATTTGGACTAATCCACGCCCTATGGGCGACAACATAAATTAGTCTCCGTATACAATCCATGGGCAACCAAAAAGCAAAACAAACAAACACGACGCGAAGTGATCATCTGGAGAAGGAGAAAGTTGTTACCACGACGCGGTAGCGTAATTAACTGCAGGGGCTTGCGCCTGCAGGGAAGAGCGTCCCCACAATCAAAAACCCCTCAAATGAGGGGGAATCTGACGAAGTCTGCTATATCGGCCGCATCCGTTTAAACCTTCGATACACGATGTCATA